>JAHVAK010000003.1:1200000-1865000 GCA_019845155.1 Luehdorfia chinensis | reverse complement strand
GTATAGATTAAGAAAATTGTTTAAACTGCCATAAACGAAAATAATGATTACCACTAATAATTTCTGCATTAAGATTTAAGGCAGTAACTCTAAATATTTCTAAAATAAAAAGCAGCTTAGATTGTTCTGACAAGACCAGATAAGACCCCTGTCCTGCCCGTTAAAATCGATTCAGCCGTTTCAGAGATAAGCCCGGATAAATAAACAGACAAACTGATACATTTTTTAAAAACGCATGTTTGAATTTTGGTATCCTGCTAATTACCATATATGATTAAGAAAAAATCTTTATTGCGAAATCTCAGACATAGACTTCTATGTTATTTATTTGTATAGATAAGGTTAGATAAAGACGTAGAAGAAAGAACTATAAATATTCTAAACCACTATTAAGATATTAAGAGAAATATTAAAACCATGAACGAAGATAATGATAACGAAATAGCTAATTAAAGCCGCGCGTTACAAGTCCTTCAGCATAACCTCAAATTTCTACAGTTTTTCAGATTTTATGCAGGAACCCTGAATATTTCCCAAATAAAAAATTTATTAGATTGCTGTCTGAAAAGTCCCCTACCTGCCAATGAAACTTCCGTCAAAATCGATTCGGCCGTTTCGGAGATAAGCCCGGACAAACAAACAGATAGAGAGACAAAAAATTGGAAACGCGTGTTTTGTTGCCATCAGTTCAATACGACATTTATACAGACCATGCGATTAACAACATACAGAGGTTTAAGCTACAATAATCATATAGCACGCACCCATAGAATTAACGACAAATATTTGATATTATTTCGGTGATGTTTTCGCTTTTGGCTGTTGTGTCTCGCGGCCACAACCGTTTTTGGTTTAGACAAAACTTATATACATAAATAGCTCCCTAACTTTGCCATCCAAATTCAATCGACAAATGTTTGATACATAATTACGATGATGTTTTTGCTGTTAGTCTTTTTGGCTTTTACAGCTTCATCGAATAGCTATGCTTGCTGGCTAGTTGCAAATATTTGAAGAATTCCAGTTTCTTAATCCTACTCCCGCGGGATGTTACGGTGTTAAGAGCAATTCAAACGTCATTTGCATAACGCCATCTAATAATAATGTTAATTAGTTATTGTTGTATTTGCAAGGCAGAAAATGCGTAAAGATCTCTCGCGACGTGACGTTCAAGAAATAAATAATATAATAAATAATCAAAATTTAAACCATAAAAAAAATTGATAGCAGAGTAGAAACTAATTACCCTGTTATTAATTGGACCAACCAATATAATACGACGAAAATTACACTAAGTTTACATTTCAATCAATCAATTCAGAATTACGCGGTTCGTTGACAACAAAAATCCGAATATTCAACGGTTGCCAATATTTTAGGCTAAGATCTCAACGTCATTCAACGACGGAGAACGTAATTCAGAAAATTACATCATTCGCACAACCCCATCTTTTGGTGATACTGTTTAACTATTTTACTTTTTATAAATTATATTCTTTGTAAGAAAATATTATATTATTTTTAATCTGCTGAGTTTCAGGTATTAATTTATTACTATAGAACCTTATTTAACATCTGTTATTACCTTGGATTAGATTTTAATGTACTCGTAATTGACTCATCGCCAGCATTAAACAAATTCGAAGACTTCAAATACGCATAACATTTTATAGAATAAACCGATTTTAATAAAACAAAGACTAAACGTTACTGATACGCCTTATGGGTATTTGGAATAAAAAGCTTTAGATGTGATGCATATTCACAAATAAACAGACAGACAATTCTAAAAATGATCGAATTGTATTTAGTTGCCGTATGTTAATTGTTTTAGGCGGGTGAAAGCACAAAACAAAGCTAGTCCATCATATATACGACGACACTACGATCGGGATGTCAGCAGTCGATAGTTTGGCCACATTACCACGTCACAACGTAAACTCATCAGCGTCAAACCTCACTGATGCCGTATTGTTACCATTAATGTATTTATAAACATGTTTTGTACTGAAACTTAAATAAACATATGAATACTGAGAACCGTTTGCTGGACAATCTTTGTAAACAACATAAGGCAATTTGCAAACCGCCATATAAAACCGTAATGTTTCATTTTATGACCAAATAATTTTAACGATTAGAAGTCTGGGTTATTCCAGTGAGGTACTAAAATGTTTTTGCAAAACTCACGCTTTGCAACATTGATCCTACTAAATATACACTTGCTGTGAGATCCTGATTGATACAGACGGTCTGAAACACAGTGACGTAAATGTTTGAAAGAATTGCTTCGACAGGTAAGTATTGATTTACCATATATATATACACATTCTGGTGGTGGGATTTCTATTTAGAAATCCGTCTAGGTAGGTACCACGCCAGGGTCAGTTATTCTGTCGCAAAGCAGTAATCTGCAAACAATTGACCGAAACAAAGAGACGAACATGTTTGAAATAATTGATCCTTCAGCTACACACAGCTAAGTACTGATATAAACGTCGGCTTAAAGTGGGTAGTTGTGAAACGATGTTGCCATGTGCGCAAAAATAAAGACTTCTAAGCACCTTAATTAAGGACGTCTACTACACCGAATTATTTCCATCTGCCGACATTTTGGGAGGATAGTTGAAATTTCCTTGCAAATTGGAGCGTCGGTTGAGCTCTATCAATTATTTGTTTTACGGAAGAACAACTGAGGGAACTTCTAATGGTATTTGGAGTGAAACAAAGTGCTACATCTATTATTTGTATAACATGATTACGATTATTCATACGCGAAGATTAACTTGAACTTTACTGGTGGTAGGTTTACTATGCAGGAATCCGTCTAGGTAGGTACCGCCCCAGGTCCAGTTATTCTGCCGTGAAGCAGTAGTTTGCAAGCATTACTGTGTTTCGGTTTGAAGGGCACTGTGAGCTAGCGTAATCACTGGGCATTTGAGACTTAAGAACTCATGTCTCAGGGTGACGGGCGCAGTGTGTTGTCACACAGAAATTTTCTGGGTGATACTGCATTTGTTATGAGCATACCTTGCACTTACCATCAGGTGAACGTTTTGCTCGTTTCATCACTTTATCCAATGAAAAAATATATCGAGCATATGATACAAACCAAAAAAATGATTAGAAGATATAATTTGAAAGAAAGTAAGAAAGAAACATTTATTTGTTACACGCATACAATTCACAGACAGATTAACAGTGTACAAAAAAAACTGACAACACAGGAACAATATTATTTCAAATCTATCTGATCATGGTGCAATACTCCAAAAACGACCGCCATTCGGGATATGCTAGGATGTATCATATTAGGCATTAGGCATCCAACTGCGGAAGAGCTACTATGGGACTACAAATCTTCGCACAAATCCTACCTGATATAACGCTCATGCGAGATGAAGATCAGAGGCTAGGTTAGGCAGTATTAATAACACGGGATCAGGCATGAAATTTAACTCAACATTTGTATTACTAGTGCAGAACGTAAACCTTATATTCAAGGGTCACGTGACATCTTTTGAAACACTCTTTTTACCATATTTTACTATGTATGTTTATGCATGTGCCAACTCCAAAAGTGATGAGTTTTGCGATATGACATTAAAATAATTAATTACTTGTAATAGTTCTCAAGGGCTTAATTTCTCGACGACTGTAGCTTACAAAGTTATAAAGTAATTAAACGGTAGGTTTCCGGCAGAGTAGAATAGCACCTACCCCTTTCTTACCGAGGTGTCGTAAAATGCGACTTTGCGTGATTAACACCATATTATGCAATGCTGTCACTGTAATGCTCGTGGGAACACATCTGAGTCAGATTTTTTTACTTGTACCAAAATGGCGGCGACGTAGTTAGTAGTAGACGACACCCGTCACGACTCGTTTCCCGCGGGGTGAAAAGTGGGCTACATGTGCATTGTGCAATATCTATATATAATTTCGGTGATGTAATTGCTGTTAGCCTTTTTGGCTTTTACAGCTTCATTGGATAGTGTGCAATCTCTGCCTATCCCTTATATGGGAAAAATGCGTGACTATACCTATGTACGTATGTAAAGTAATTTTCAAAAAGTTATTTACACGTTGTTTTTGCCGTTACCTGTTGCATAATTAGTAATTATGATTCATGAATTTACGAGTATGTTATTTGCATCTAAATAACTACCTGTTGCAACTTTAATTGCAAAATTCATTCAAAGGCACGTACTAACAACAGCTACGGTACCGTTTAATTATAAATTGTTAAAAGTATTTTTTTTTCTTGTTATCTTGATCTCCAATAGTCCGCTGGTGTCCATGTGCCTCTTCCAAGAAAATAAAAATTCATATTCTTTATTTCTCAACGTAGGCATAAAAATCCACTGGTGGATGATAGGATTCCTATGCAGGTATCACTCCAGGGCCAGTTATTCTGCCGTAAAGTAGTTTGCTAACATTAATGTGCCCTCCAGACCGAAAGGTCCGAAGGCCACTGAGAGCTAGCGTAATCACTGGATATTGCAAACTTTAGAATTTTAATCCCCACTGAGAGCTGGTGTAATTACTGGGCATAAGAGAAATGTTCTGGGTGACACAGTATTTGTTATGGACAGACGTGGCACTTACCATCAGGTGCACGCTTTGCTCGTCTCGTCACTATCTGTTATAAAAAATTGCTTGTTAAACATGACGTGGGATTTTTTTACAATTGTAAACCCTGACCACCGACAAACTCTAACCTTCCGACGAGGGTCAAGATCAACATCTACGAAACATACATAAGAAGCAAAATCACCTATGCTGCGCCGGCATGGTACCTCCCGACAAGCGTAACATCTCGTCTCCCGACGGGAAACGCCTCCCTAGCCAGCTTCGCAGCCGTCCCGAGGACTAAAAGAAGTATACGAAGACTCCATCGCCGAAGTTCAGTCTCCGGCGGAACAACCAATGCACCAAATTGCAGCCTCCTCGGTGGTAGATAATCTGGGCTTTCCCAAATGTTGATGGCCGTGTGTGGCCAGGCGAGTCAAACGCAACCCAAACGACAAGAGACAAACTCAAAGCTCCGTACGTAGTCACGTGCGGCGAAGGACATCGCTGAGGGGTAAAAGCCCCGGACAGTTTCCCGGTATCCTTAATGGGGCCCCAGAGCGGCGGAGCCCATGCGGTTGGGAAATATGCTCTACAGAACGTCATTTATTCTTAGTTTCTTATGTTCAAGATAGCTTCTCAGCAAGTTTCTTATGAACGTCTATAAATTAATTATCTACAGATATATAATGTTTCTATAGATGTAATACTTAAAGGATATTATACAAACTTTATAAGATTGTTTTAATGTGTTAGAGTTTTTAAACGATTTTAATATAACTTGCCCTTCCACTATATACACTACCTCCTACTTTACAACTCATTACATTAAACTTTAATTAAATAATTTACTAACACATGACGAGATAGAGCAACAAAACATGTTGTACCATTATATAAATTTACAAAAACATCAATCATACATAAATTACTAATTATGTCACATATTCTACTTAGTTTCATTACTGTTATTTATTTGCTACAGATAAAATCCTTAGTTTTCATTCGAAATTATCCTATTCAGATATGGTTATGGTATATATCTGTAGGCGGAGTCTAACCCTCGCTAGTTGTCGCACCCTAAAAGTTTAGCACCTGCGGCTTTAATGACGTTACACTAATAATGCGTCAAGCCACACCTACTTTTGTTAGGTTGCTCAACTACCTCTTGCTATCTGATTCTAAGATAACTGCGTACATTATGTCTGGATTGATCTTATGTTGTGAATACTGCCTATTTTATACGTCGTGCACAGTTTTTGAAATAGAATAATTGCATCTTTGTTTACTTTTATTATTTTTTTAAAAGCGCTTCGATGTGTATCACTTTTTTAAAATAAATTTGACCAACAATGTCACTGTCCAATTCTCCAGTATTCAATTCAATGATTACCAACCGAAGCGGAACGATGGTTCAAGCGACTATATAATTTGCAATCGATGAAAGGATAGTACACGCGCATTGCACACCAAAACAAAAAAAGTCAATGAAAAATTTTAGTAAAATATGTGATGTTGTTGCTAAACGAGATTTCTTACAACCATTGAATGGTCAGGACTGCAATAGAACAATCAGGTGAATGACAACGAGGTATCGCAGTTACGATATACATTGTTATATTGAATAATTTAAAAGAATATTTAGTAGTAAACAGCCTATAAATGTCCCACTGAGTACAGCCCTCATTTTATCTTTGAGAATGCTTCGGAACTGAGAAGAGTCCGCCACACTGCTCCAATACAGGCTGACGGACTTGAAATGTCCTCGAAATATTTTTATTCCGCATACATGTAGGTTTCTTCGCCATGTTTTCCTTTGACGCTGAGCACGTAGTCGATCAGCAGAATAATTTTAGATGGCACCGGGGATCGAACTCTGGTCACTCGTGTGCTATATGATTTTTCAAGCGGTAAGTACTGATCACTTATCGTAGACAAAATCGCTGTACTCCAAAGACAGACAGCTTTTACAAAAAGCTGTCACAAAATTAAGCAATATAATTTTGTTTTGAGTTTTTTTTTATAGAAGAGGGGGCAAACGAGCAAGCGGCTCACCTGATGTTAAGTGATCGCCGCCGCCCACGAACATCTGTATTACCAGGAGAGTCGCGGCTGCGTTGCCGGCCATAGAGAAAGGAATAGGGTCTTTTCTTAAAGGTCCCTAAGTCATATCGATCCGGAAAAACCGCTAGCGGTAGCAAGTTCCACAAAGTGGTCGTGAGTAGAAGAAAATTCCTCGAAAAGCGCACAGTGGAGGAATGCCAACCATCAGGATGATGTGGATGGAATTTGGTGCTTTGCCGCGATTTACGATGGTGAAATTCAGCGGCTGGTATGATTCCGAACAATTCCTCGGAACACTCCCCAAAGTACATACGATAAAGAACGCAAAGAGACACAACGTCTCTTCGCAAGGCCAGTGGATCAAGCAGATCGGAAAGAACCTGGTCGTTGACGATTCGAGCCGCTCTTCGCTTGATGCGGTCCAATGAAAGGATCTGGAACTGGTGTGTTCCCGCCCAGAGATGAGAACAGTATTCCATGTGTGGCCGAACTTGCGCCTTGTAAAGTTGCAAGGGGTGGGCCGACATGAAATACATCTCTATTGAGCACGCTGAGCTTTTTAGAAGCCAATTTGGCCTTTCCTTCCAAATGACCACGGAACTGAACGTTACTCGATATGTCAACGCCAAGGATTCCGATACGCAACAAGGGGAGTGCTCTCAAAATGAGGAGACACGACAAAGGGTTTCTTTTTAGCGGTAAACGCGCAAAGTTTACCGCTAAAAAGAATTCTTGGGGTTGAAATGGCCTAAGTTTAGTTTGCCCCAGTCCGAGATTTTCTCTAGCAAAATCTCGACTTCAGAAACAAGTTTGTTCCGATACTCGTCGACGTTTTTATGAGAAATATTGCCACGGCCAGTGAACAAAGCATCACCAGTGCTGTCGTCTGCATAGCAATTAATGTTACTGATTTGTAACATATCATTGATATGCAGAACAAACAGAGTTGGGGATAACGCGCACCCTTGTGGAACACCAGTATTCACAGATTTTGAGTCCGAGCATGCACCGTCAACTACAACCTTGATGCTCCGATCTGTGAGAAAACTGTTGATCCAATTGCATAATTTCTCAGGAAGTCCATGGGAAGAAAACTTCGAAAGAAGCGCTTTATGCCAAACCCGATCAAAGGCCTTCGCTATGTCCAAACTATCTGCCAGGGCCTCCCCACTCTCGACTGCCTCCGGCTTTCGATGAGTGAGGTAGACTAGAAGATCACCAGCTGAGCGACCGCGGCGGAAGCCGTGCTGGCGGTCACTAATAAGCTGGTGCTCCTCTAGTTACTTCAAGAGCTGGCCGTTAATACTGGTTTCCATTATTTTGGAGAACAAGGAGGTGATGGCGATCGGCCGGTTGTTGGACGGAACTGAGCGGTCACCTGTTTTAGGGATGGGGTGCACCGAAGCTGTCTTCCAAGAGTTCGGGACTACATAGGAGTATCGGAAAAGACGCATTAGAACCGGTGCCAACTCCGGAGCACACATCACAGTATGGTCGGCGGTGAGTTCCCCCTGTCATCCAGAGTCGAGTTCGACGCAAAAAGAGAGCCTAAAAGTTCGGTTTTCTCCTTTGCGGCGTGAGCCAACGAGTGCAGAGATGGAAGCGATGGCTGACATAAATTCCCTAGGGCAGCCTTGGCAAGAGACCAGAACGCAGGTGTTCCCGAAGGAAGGCGAACTAGTCTCTCGCCAATTCTGCCAATGTTCTCGGACTTTGACTTGGCAATAACTCTTTTGAAGGACCTGGAGGCAGAGTTGGATTTCTTCTTGAAATCGCTGGATTTTACATCCCGGGACGCCGATGCATTGGCCCAGGCCTGGTAACACTGATGCTTTTGGCGAGATTCCATTCTGCAGGTGCCACCAAACCAAGGCAAGTTTGAAGACGAAGTACAATATTTTTAATGTTATTAAAATTATAACAGCACATTAATTGGTAATTAACTAGTAATTCTTAAAAGATATAAGACTAAAAATCGTATTCCTACATTAAATTAATACATTTGTATTAAAACATTTTGATCTTGAAAATAATAGTTCTACTATAATAAAACAAACATTTAAGCAAGAGAATAATAAATGAAACACAACAAAAGTTGCTAAGTTTCATATCATAAATAATTATTAACAGAAAAATACAAAAATAATAATGAGCGGCCATTTGGATGACGATTCCTAATTAACTAGATCTTTTATCATAAAAGCTCCTTTATAAAAATTAATAACGAATGACAGGACTACGGAAAGATCATTGCCCGCAGTTTCTTTACACAATAGGATTCCAAATAAGGGAAGAGATGTAGTAAATTATAAAGCTTTAAGCATCAGTACCGTAAAATTTAAGTAGGCCACGCAGTTCCTACAATAGATATCCATTTTAAAAGACATGTTCTCGAGTGGCTATCATGTACTGAAAATTGGATGACTCCCTGCAAAAATATAGGGTGCTACGTGTCTATGTGTGCCAAAGTTAATGGACGCCCGTGTCTTTTTACCTTGCGGAATGGATTCTTTGGGGAAGGTCTAGGTTAACAAGGCAATGGGTTTGATGTGCAATACCGTGGTGGAACATACATACATACAATCACGCCTTTTACACATATAAGGGGTAGACATAGGCCACTCATGCAGCCACAGGGGTGGAAAACAATATAACTATCAACAATATAACAATCTTATAACCATAGGATAATAATAGCTCTGATCACCATCATCATTTCAGCTTATCACAAGTCCCCTGCTGGACACAGGCCTCCCCCATAAATAGCCACAAAAGTTTGTAGCTTTCATTTTACAGAGATTTTGCCATAGTTGCCACGCTTATTTCGATAAACGGGAAACTATCTAATGCAAATATCCATACTAATATTATAAATGATAACTCAGTCCCTCTGTCTGTTTGTTACCTTTTCACGGTTCATCATGGAGACGGACATAGAACTACTTTTAATCCCGGAAGTTCTAATAGTTCCCACGGGATATTAAAAAGTATCCCATGCCCGTCTTCAGGATGCAAACCAACTGTGCGCCAAATTTCGTCAAGATCGGTTCAGCGGTTAAGAGTTTCAGAAAAGGTAACAAACAGACAAAGAGAGTTAATTTCGCATTTATAATATAAGTATGGGTTTGTAGTAGTAGTAGTTTTAGCGCGTACAAACATACAAAGTCTCCAGATTTATTATATGTAGTAAGGTTTACCACATACTCGACATTGTGGGAAAATCGGGTCAGCGAGGAAACCGCCAAGTATTGAAAGATAAAACATACTTTGACGCCATCTTACAAATAATCCAACTATCTTACAAATAAGAGAAGCCCATGTCAAGCTGTAGACAGTTTAAACGTCTTTACTTTTACATATTAGTAATATGCAATAATTTTATATTTTAACTTAACGTGTCGTAAAAGGCGACTAATATTTTATACGGACAGCCTTTATTAGTGCAAAATAACTCCATAATATGCAATGCTGATGGTGGGAACGTGCCCTCCCGATTGCAGTAACTGACCGAGCCGAGGCCGGCCCCCTTGGGCACCCTCGAGTCGGTTACTCACGCGAACAGGATGACGGTCCAAGCCGAGGTCCCCTCTTGGGGGCCCTTGCGCCAGTCATCCATAAATGAAGGTTTCGGCTAAGCGCCCTCAGCGCTATGCCACCTTTCAATCCGGCGAAGCTGTAAAAGCCTTCGGGCTAACAGTGACCATCAGTCAAAAAAAAAAAAAGGTGGGAACGCAATGGGGATTAAGCGTATTGCGAATCTTACCAAAATGGCGGCGACATGGTTCGCCACCCGTTACGTCTCGTTTCCCGCTGGGAAAAAGGTGTGATTTTACTTACGCATGTGAAAAAATATATTAATTTTAAAATACTGCCAATAAACTTATTTTGTGAAATTCAGAATGAACCACGCTTTTTCTCAATAATACGTCGGAACAGTGTACATAATAACTCCGGTCATGAACCGAGCACAATGCGATCTATTCACAGGAATCAGATTATATTGACAATAGCTGTTCGAGTAATATTGAGCTCAACGATTCATATAACAAATTGAATGTGTCATGCGACGTAATACCCTCTTTCAGAGTTAGTATTGAATATTGCGCTCGTAAATATGTTTTAAAATTGAAGGTTACAAATATAACATGTTAACGGTAAAGAATTTTGACTTTCCTATAAGTATATACTCGTATTTAAATACATAAAGTTACGCCGTTTTCCCTTATAGGTAGGCAGAGGTGACACTTTTCGCCTTCGCAAGAAACGAGACGTGATGGTTGGCCATGACGCCATCTTTTTGGTAATGGATAAAAATTCTTACTCTCCATTGCGTCCCTACGAGCAGTATAGTGACAGTATTGCATGTTATGATGTTGTTCTGCACGAACAAAGGCTGTCCGTAAAATACCTTAGTCGCATCTTACGATACCTCGGTGGAAAAGAGGTAGGTAGGTAGTTCTACTCAGCCGGACACCTTAATACGTATATATTTATAAGTATGTTAGTTTTTATATACTTATAAATAAATACTTAATTTACTAATCTCACTTATATTATAAATGCGAAAGTAACTCTCTCTGTCCCTCTATCTGTTTGTTGCCTTTTCACGGCTCAAGCGTTAAAATTCTCAGCGCGGCTTCAAAGCGGGCTTCAACTAATCCCTACTAATATTATAAATGCGAAAGTATGTCTCTCTCTCTCTCGCTCTCTGTCCCTCGTCTGTTTGTTACCTTTACGCACACTCGTCGTTTGCGGATACTATTAACGTGACCTTTCCTCAAAAGTTCTCCGATCTGATTGTGATACGTACGCCTAGGGTCGACCCCTTACCGGATTTCCCATTCACACTCGCCTCATAAATCGATTTCGTCAGTCTTCTTTTATTCATCCTCTCTACGTGTCCAAACCGTCTAAGCATCTCTTTCTCTATCTTTGTCACAACATCTTCAATCACACCGCAACATTCCCTTATCACGCTGTTTCTCACTTTGTCGATCAAAGTTACTCCTACTACTACTACTTCTCAAACTTTTCATTTCCACAGCATTAATCTTACTTTCATGCTTCTTCTGCAAGACTGCATTCACTGCCATACATAAGTGTGTGGACAAGAACCCACCTATGAATAGCTAGTCGTGACCTTTTAGATACGTTCTGGTTACTCATAAAGTAATGCAGAGCCCCCATTCACTTAATTTCCTGCCAATACTCTTCTCTCAATATCACAGTCATACTTTTCGTCTCTCGTAAACTTAGAACCCAGGTACACAGTCTTTCACTTGGTACACTCTTTCTGCTTTAATCTAGCTTCAATCCTTCACAGCTCTAGTTACCACGGCTGTTAAGGAAGATCGAAGGTATGATACAAATAAAATATATTCGTAAATATATATAAAGAGTACCTGTTGTAACTGTTATGTAACATGTAATATTATTTTTTTTTTTTGTAGAGAACATTCTTATACAAAGTACTTTCTTTCTATATAGTACTCTCTTTATTCTCTCATCCAAGATTTTATCCGCCTTAGAAGCTTAGGATTTTTGGCTGAGGAAAAATTTCGGTAAGTAGTTTGAGAAAAATACGATTCCTATATACGGTAAATATTGTTAGACTTGTGTACAGACCGGGGATTTGTGTGAGTGGAGTCGATGGTGGATATCTCGCACGGGGCCAGGCGCTTGCTATAAATTTCATAGTACGCTAGTGACCTGGGTTCGATCCCCGGTGCCGGCACCTCTAAAATTGTATTTTAAGTGCTGATTTACCACGTGCTCGGCGGTGGATCTTGAGGAAACCTGCATGACTGAGAAATAAAAAAAAATATTTCGAAGACATGTGAAGTCCGCCAACCCGCATTGGAGCAGCGTGGTGGATTCTTCCTAGTTCCAAAACCCTCTCAGAAATGAGAGGAGGCCTGTGCTCAGTAGTGGGACATTTATAGGCTGAAACTTTACTTTTATACTTTTTACTTTTGTGTACAGATTGTATAAGAAAGTTAATATAGACACTTCACGTAAAATATTTTTACATTTGATTACCGCATTTTAAATGGACTGCCGTGTGTTGGAGGCTGAAGAGAATCTACAACCCCATCTCATCCCGTGGGTGTCGTAAAAGTCGACAGAGGGAAAATTAAAAACGGTAAATGGGCTGCAGCATCTTCTTGGAAAATCTGAATAAATTAACTACGGTTGTCAATTCGTCTACCGAGCGTGGCAACTATGGAAATTCCCCCCAAAAGAACGCTACAAACTTGTGGCAATCTATGTGGTACGCATATGTTCAGCAGTGGACTAATGATAGGCTTAAATGATGATGATGATGAAGTGACCAGATGTTCGTTTATATTCTTATTATCTATGCCCTGGCTTTATTTGTAGAGACTTTTTCTTGTTTATAGGCGAACGTCTGACTATGATCCCACCTGGTGTTAGTGGGCATATGGTCCAAGATAGTAGACGTGGTCCTAGAAGGTGCCTAATTACTTTTGCCTTGAAGAGTTCCATGTTGTACTGTTCTGGGAATACCGATGCCAGCAAAGAGTTTGTCTCTCTTGCTTGGGGCGCGAAACGAAGACGCAAAATGCTTTGTACTCCTGGATACGTCAACCATGAAATGATAAAACCTTACCGTCCGTCATGTACTTCGGTAGTAAAATGGGGAATGAGGAATAAGTGAATGTATCCTTTAGAATATCCACTCATGCACAATTTCAGAAATCGTATAGAATACCAAAATACTGGCTACTCTACGCTGGTGCTCAATACTGTGAGGCTGTAGAACAACAAGGCATCACCCACAAGTATCTTGGTATATCTTTCCACACAGTCCAAGGCAGTTACATGAAAGTGGACAGCCCCACCTCTAATATGGCAACAGTCCATTCGTTACCGGACTTGAGCTCTTTAAAGATTAAGGAGCTTGCAGACTTTCGCAGAGATCTTTTAAAATACTGTTTAACAAAATAACACATACATTCATACAGGTACCTTTTCCCATATAAGGAGAAGGCAAAGACCAAACCCGTAGCCCACGTTTAGCCCCTGACGGAAACGAGATGTGTCTTGTAGCAAACGACGTCACCGCTATTCTGGTACGTGTTAAAAAATCTTACTTCCCATTACGTCCCACGAGCCGAATTGCATATTTTGATATTATTCTCCACGAATAACATCTATTGGTTAATAAATATTAAGGCGGCCTAAGAGAATCTACCACCCCATCTCAGTCCGTGGGTGTCGCAAAAGTAGACAGAGGGAAAATGAAAACCAGGAGCTGGGCAGCAACATCATCCCAGAACATCCGAATAAAAAAACTGCGGTTGCCAACCGGCCCGCTAAACGTGGCATCTATGGCAAAATCCTGACAAAATGAGAGCTTCAAACTTTTGTGGCATTCTATGGGGGTGGCCTATGTTCAACAGTGGACTAGTGACAGGCTGATATGTTGATGATGATGATGATGTGGCAATGTTAAAACATTCGTACTATAGCTGTAGGTGTCGCAACAGTCAATGTTTGAGTCTCGAAACTCGATTATCGCACTGGCGGGGCTATTGGCTTCGACGCTTCAGATCACTAGATGGATCCCCGTACGGAAGTAATAATGATGCCTCAAAGATATAAGTAATGATGCCTCAAAGATATTAGTTCTAAGTCTAGGTGCGTGGATATGTAGAATGTACTTTTATTGTACATAATGTTAATGAATGTAATAATATTTTTTTGAAGCAACTCATTTGATGGTACATTTTGCTTTTTCACATAACCAGACCCGAAAACGAAGAATGATTTTTCCAGGAATTTTAGCTTAACCTTAACCTCAACATATCTATTACATCGGTTCAATTATTTCTCTCTAGTCGGTTAGAGTAGAGTTCACAGTACACTAAGTTAAACAAATTATGATAGCGAATATTGATTTAATAAACACAACCGTGAGCATGTGGTATGTCTGTACAAACTGATAAATGATTTACTCTTTTATGAGAGGGTTTTGGAGTTAGGAAGAATCCGTCACGCTGCTCCAATGCGGGTTGGCGGACTGCACATTTCTCCGAAATTATTTTATTTTTCAGACATGCAGGTTTCCTCACGATGTTTTCCTTCACCGCCAAACACGTGGTAAGTCAGCACTTAAAATTGCAATTAACAATTTTAGTGGTGCCGGCACCGAGAATCGAACCCAGGTCACTCGCGTACTATGAAATTTAAAGCAAGTGCCTAGCCCCTGAGCTACCACGGACGGAAATGAAATTGTAATGCCCGTCAAATTTTTCTGTTTAATAACGTAAGCAACTAGATGCTAAGATTCCTATGCAGGAATCCGTCTAGGTAGGTATCACCCCAGGGCCAGTTATTCTGCCGTGAAGCCTACTGCTTCACGGCAGAATAACTGCATGTGCAAGCATTACTGGGTTTCGGTTTGAAGGGCACTGTGAGCTAGCGTAATCAATGGCCATTTGAGACTTAAGAACTGATGTCTCAGGCTGATGGGTGCAGTGTGGTGTCACACAGAAATATTCTGGGAGACACAGCATTTGTTGTGGGCAGACGTTGCTCTTACCATCAGGTGAACGTTTTTCTCGTTTCGTCACTTTATACAATAAAAAAAAACTAGCAATAGTTAAAGGGAATAAAAACTTTTTGTTAAAGTGAGTGTTTTAGTGTTTTTGTACGAGTATTTATTTATTTATTCTTTATGGCTGACACCTTAAGCTAAGGGCTACAATGGGCCGACATAGTGCCTAGTGGCATTCTCTACCAGTCACCTTGTTATGGTGAAAAGTAGATGGCAGGTGTTAACCATAGAATCAAAAAATAATAGTAGGAGGAATGTATTGTGTACTCATTTGTATTGTGTACCGTCTAGGTAGGTATCACCCCAGTGCCAGTTATTCTGCCGTGCAAAAGCAGTAATGTGCAAACATTACTGTGTTTCGGTTTGAAGGGCACTGAGAGCTAGCGTAAGTCAAACATATGAGACTTAAGAATCGATATCTCGGGCTAACGGTCGCATTGTGGTGTCACACTGTTCTGAGTGACAAAGCATTTCTTATGGGCAGACATTGCACTTACCATTAGGTGAACGTTTTGCTCGTTCCGTCACTTTTATCAAATAAAAAATATCGAAATTTTGTCAAAACAATTAATTCAATTCTATTCTAATAGACTATCATAATTATAGAAACCTTTAAAAATGAATGGAGCTCCAATCGACTAACCCCGTTCTGATAAACCTCGGTTTTAAAAATAACCTTTTTGTCTGTCACTATAAATGTCAAAGATTCGTGAAACTGTTGTACTGGTTCGCTGACGCAATTATACACGTCACACGTGTCTCTATGTCAATTTAATGATAATTCATTTGGAATATTTTTAAATGAAAACACATACATACATACAGTCACGCCTTTTTCCTATACATGGGGATAGGCGTAGGCCACTTATACGTAAGTGCAAGGCCACTCGTGGGAAATGAGACGTGACGGATAGCGAACCACGGCCCCGCTGTTTGGTACGAGCCCAAAAAAAATTACTCTCCATTGCGTTCCCACGAGCAGTATAATGACAGATTTGCATATTTTGGTATTATTCTGCACGGTATTATTAGCATATGAGACTTAAGAACTTATGTCTCAAGGTGACAGGCGCAGTGTGGTGCTACACAGAAATATTCTGAGTAAAGCAGCATTTGTTATGGCCAAACGTTGCACTTGCCATCAGGTGGACGTTATGCTCGTCTCGTCACTTTATCAAATAAAAAAAACGACTAAAGGCTGTCTGTACAATACTTTAATTCCCCCTATGTAAGAAAGAGGTAGGTGCTGTTCTACTCTGCCGGATGCCTAACACCTATCGGAAAACAAAGGAAAATGTTGTCTAATACGGTATGATGAATTCTAGGATGGTATCTTTACTGACGCACAAGGGGTGGAATATTAAAAAAAATGTAATAGAAGCCTATAAATGTCCCACTGCTGGGCACAGGCCTCCTCTCATTCTTGAGAGGGTTTTGGAGCCGGGAAGAGTCCACCACGCTGCTCCAATGCGGGTTGGCGGACTTCACATGTCTCTGCACTCAACTCTCTTCAACACTCAGTCTCGACTTCATATGCAGGTTTCCTCACGATGTTTTCCTTCACCGATAAGCACGTGGTAAGTCAACACTTAAAATTGTAGAACAATTTTAGAGGTGCTGGCATCATCATCGAATCCAGGTTACTCGCGTACTATGAAATTTAAGACGAGCACCAGACCATTATACTATCATATAATTAACCGATATCATATAATTAGCCGTGTGGTGGCGCATCCAATGGATCTCGTAAAAGGCGAGTAAGGAATTAAACTGCACTGTGCACCCAACAGCGCATGGTGGCGATGGGCTCACCACCTATCACACCGAGTGCATTATATATATTGTTTTGGTGAAACGTGGATTGTGGCAGTCATCTGTTTTTGCAGTGAGTGCCCAGTCTCTGACTACCCCTTATGGGATACGGTCGTGATCTTATGTTTGTATAATCAACTACAGCAACTATCTATTTGAAGTGGATATTTGTTGAAATAAAAATAAAAACCAATAGAAATCTTACCTGCAACTTCTACGTCTAACACTTGGATCAATTCCAAAATAAATTCTGCTTTGCGGCTTGATTCGTAATCTTTTGAGTAAATATTTCGTGATAGAACACTTTTTAGGGTTTCATAATAGAAACATTTGCCAATAGGTGTACAGAGTAGGATAGCACCTACCTCTTTCCTACCGAGCTGTCGTAAGAGGCGACTAAGGTATTGTACGGACAGCCTTTACCATAATATGCAATACTGGCAAAAAGTGGGCTAAGGTGTGGTCCCTGCGTACCCTTGATATTGGAAAAACGTGTGACTATGTGTATGTAGTAAAAATGGAACCCTAATGATTTAAATACATCTAGAGCGTCGATGCGTCAGCACGTCAGCTACGTGTTCTTTTACATGGGTTTTTATAGATATTTTTGTTTTATTTAAGTCAATAGTTGGTGTGATATGCAATTCAAAAGTTTTAGAGATATGGGATATTTCTGGTTACACGCTATTTCTCACTACGGAACCTTTCACCGTGGACTGCCCGACACGCATTTTGTAACAGTCTGTTATTTTTACTTTTTAAAAACAAGGTACACTTGGATACACACTTTTGTATCGTGGGTGCGTTTTACTGACATTTAAATTTCAAAAAAACGAACCATGAAACCAATTTTGATTTTACGCTCAAATGTTGGTTCCGGCTCGAATTCTGATTCTGACGAATAGGTCTCGTGGTCGTCTATACTAACTCAGATTTGGCGGCGATGAATCAGTCACGTTCTAGCTACTTCTTTGAGGCTTGTTAAAAAACTTTAGAAAGAAAGAACCAAGATTCAAAGAACAAATACAGGCCTATTCTTACTTTTTATTTTAAAAACTAAATGTAAACTGTGACTAAACGATTTTTATATTTTTTTTTATTAGAAAGGGGTCACGTACTCGTATAATCTTCGTCAAGTGCTGATTATGGGATACATAAGAGAATCATAAAATTCTGAGAACTACTGCGTAGAAGTCGATTTTTTTATGCTTATGCGAATTTAAGAGTTTAATGATTTTCTCGTGGATTCAATCATCATAACTTGACCAAATTTATTTTAGACCACCCTTACAGTACCCCCTTATAATAAAAAGAGTCATTTAAATCTGTTCAGTTAGCTCCGAACATACATAGAAAAATGTGCAGACGAATTTAAATCCTCCTCCTTTGTCGGTTAAAAAGTAGGTCAAAAGATCACACTCTTTTATACAAACGCCTAACTGAACACATTAATAAACAACTTCCTCTGTTTTACGTGCAGTTGCCTCTACGTTCCTAATGGAATACGGGGAATAACTTACAACCCTAAAAACCTTTTACCTTTAAACGATCCAGCCGTGCGAAGCCTTTGTATTTCGGTCGTCCGTTACATATTTGACGAGTATCGATTGTGGATGCGGTCGTGTCCTTGTCAGTTTGATTCAAGTTTTCAAATTTCTATTTATAAATGAAGGATGGATTTATAATTAAGAATAAGTTCAATGATATAAAAATATAAGAAAACCGACAAAACAAAAATCATCGCATTTAACAAAGAGGTAATTAAAAAAAAGTAATGCCCCACACTAGATTATCATCCTTAGTGCATTCTTACAAAAATTCGGATGCACAACACAACCATTATATTTTTGTACCATTGTTAGTGTCGGCTACGATTCGAACCCAGGACGCCGCGGCGTAGAAGGTAGACTGGTGTTGTTGTTAGTAGTAATGCAAATATAATTAAAGAAATTTGTCGTTTCCTGATGGAATTACGACGAAGCGATGAGACGATGTTTCGGTCTGAAGGCCGCTAAGAGTTAGTGTAATTAATCATACGCGACATGTGAGACTTAAGACCTGATATGTCAGGTGAACGAGTGAAGTGTGATCCCACACAGAAATCTTCTGAGTGACCCAGCATTTGTTATGGGCAGACGTTGCACGCACCATCGAGCGAACATTTTAGTCGTCTCGTTACTTTGACCCATAAATAAAGATAGGATTTCGACACATTAATGGGATTACATTTTATACAAAATTCTTTTTCTGTATTAGAATACCAAAGAAACTCTTATTTTATATTATTTTGGGGAGTTATTCTCCACAAAAAGTTTATAGTGTGCACTAGCAAATATACAAGCTGTTACTCACACGCGTGTCTGGGCTTCATTCAATATAAAGTCATGATTTATTGAATTTCACAGCATTACAAAAACTATTCTGTATTCAATTTTTCTCTGTGCCAAATTTCTTTAGAATCCGCTCAGCCGTTTCAACGCAATTGTACCAACTGACACTTGGATAAAAAATTACACATTAATATTACTGAGAATTTGTTCTTGAATGTGAATACTTTTAATAAGTAAATTTGTAAAACAAAATATTCTGAGGACATTTTTTTGTTGCTGAAAGTGCAATGGAACTGCAGTATGGCTCGCAGGACCATTTTTTCAGCAACGTATAGGTAACAATTTATAGGCAGACGTTGCACGTACCATCAAGTGAACGTTTCGCTCGTCACGTCACATAATAAAAAAACCGCTATGCACCGATCGTAATATTACCTACTTACATACATGCAGTCACGCCTTTTTTCCATATAAGGGATAGGCAGAGGCCACTCAAGTAGCTGACTTTTCATTTTCACGGGAAACAAGGCGTGACGGGTGGCCAATCATGTCGGCGCCATTTTGATACAGTCAAAAAATTCTTACTCCCCATTGCGCTCCCACGAATAGTATAGTGACATAGGATATTACGGTGTTCGTCATCATCATCATCATCATTTCAGCCTATTAGTAGTCTACTACTGAACATAGGCCTCCCCCCTAGATTGCCACAAAAGTTTGTAGCTCTCATTTAGGGGGGACTTTGCCATAGTTGCCTCGCTTGGCAGGCGGGTTGGCAACCGCAGTTTATTTATTCAGATGTTCCTATCTCCTGGTTTTTACTCCCTTCCTCTGTCGACTTTTACGACACTCACGGGATGAGATGGGTGGTAGATTCTCTTAGCCGCCACCACATGTTATTCTGCGCTAATAAAGGCTTCCCGTACAAGACCTTAGTCGCCTCTTACTACACCTCGGTAGGAAAGAGGAAGGTGCTATTCTACTCTGCCGGACACTTATAGTAATAGTAATCTTGATTAATAAGGTGGGTCAATAGATTTGTGTTTTAGATGCATTTCAGCCCAGGTAGACAAAATCGTGACAGTTTTACTAGTAACAGGAATAATCAATAACTGTCTTTGTGTGTTTTTACAAGCTTTTATTTAACATGTATGTATGTGAAGTACAAATCTTGCAAGTCAAATTTGACCTACTTTGTGATGTCCGATTCCGCAAAATTATAGCGTACCTATGTAGCTTCGGTGACAAAGCAATAATATGGTACCATGGAGTGCTATTATGACAAAGCTGAAAGTTTCCCATATATATATGTATATCCTTTACTAAGCAAGGTAGTTTCGTCATATTTTCTTATATCGTTGGGCTCGTTGGATTTTTTTGACAAGTACCATAGACCTAAACATTTAAAATCACTGCTGAACGTAGACATCACAAATAAAAACTGTAACAAAAAAATGATGATTTTCTATATTTAAGCGAATATTACACATTTAAATAAACTACTGTAAACGTCGTTTTAAAAATTAAACGCGATAAAATCCGTAAAAGTGGTTTCATTGAAAAAATGATTTTTGTTTTAAACTTTTTTACTATGCGACTTAGGGACGTTGAATAAAAGAGCCTATTCCTTTCCCAAATGCCGGTAACGCACCCGCGATTCCTCTGGTGTTGCGGATGTTCATGAGCGGCGGTGACTTAACATCTGGTGAGCTGTTTGCTAGTTTGCGCCGTTTAAAAAAAAACATACAATTCAATTGTAATTTTCGCGCGGAGAGGATGCAAACGTATCAAGGTCAGTGTTCTGAAAGAGAACACTTCACTCACTTTGATCCGGCAGTTGCGCCACATCAAGATCGTTTATTTATACCGCTGCGCCACAAATCAGGATTTAATCGATAAACTGAGTTTTAAACAATTTCAATATGTCCGGTATCAAATGATACTTTTGTTATAAAACTGAAATTGCTACTTTGAATTGAATTCTTATTTTGAATTCGATGTCTAAACTAAAATACTCAGAATTATTTGTTTAGGTAACACCGCAGGGTCAGCTATTCTGCCGTGAAGCAGTAGTCTGTAAAAGTTACAGTGTATGTTACATCGAACTTAAATGCACTGTGAGCTAGCGTAATCACTGAGCATATGAGACTTAAGAACTCATGTCTCAGGGTGATGGGCACAGTGTGGTGTCACACAGAAATGTTCTGGGTGACACAGAATTTGTCATGGGCAGATGTTGCACTTACTATCAGGTGAACTTTTCGCTCTAGCATCATTTTATCCAATAAAAAAAGTCTGCTTGCGATACGATTCGTAATGACTCTCGAAAACAGCATGTAGACGCGGCTCAAAAGTGATATCGGTCTATTATTTCTTCAAGAGAGCGTTATCTCCTTTTGTGAAGAACTTTTCTTTTAGCCATAGTAATCTCGTTCAAACAGACGTCCGAGATATCAGCGGTATATTGTCGGACGAGATTTGTTCTTGGGTCGTTATTCACTCACGATGTGTACGACTGTCCATAAAATCTCCCGATTTCACTCAAAATCTCTGGTCCAGCGGAAATGACGCCATCGCTCTCGGTCTTTAACTTAGTCAGTTGACTCTTTCCGGCAAACAGATCCCTGGCAAAGACTTTGGAGCCTTGGTTTCGCTTCGCTTTCTCAATACAAGCTGTATTGAAATTGCGTAGGTCTCGCCGTATACAATTGGAGATCTGTCTGTTCAGTTGGCGTTATGCTGATGCATCAGTTGAAGATTGCAGTCTCATTCACGCCTAGCCTCCATGAGATTGAGAGTCTAGTAGGAGAGTTTCTGGATCTATTTTGTGCGGTGGGTCTTGCAAAACTTTGCCCCCACTGCATGGATATTTTCTACGAGCCTCTCGTTCATATCGTCCACCGTAACGCAATCATCCAGGCACTGAATTGCAATTCGAGCTGGAAGCTTTCGGGGTTTTGGATAAGGGCACGAGATGGACTGAGCGTGGACACACGAGACTTCTCCGGCTTTACGTTCGAGCTCAGTGTGCCTCTTACCATTCGATGATCACTGCCGGTTTTCACCCTAGCGATCACAGATACATCATTGAACAGCTGTTGTTTAGCAACCGTGGCAACTTTGGCAAAATCTCGACATAATTATAAAATAATATTTAAAAATCAGTATTTAAAGGACATTATTAAGTATCAAGGTTTAATAAAAATGATACTGTCGGGAAAGGATTCAGACGCAGTCCACGCCCCTAAAACCAGCAACTATTGTTTGGTAACATGACTCAATAGCTAAATACGAGTAGGCTCATTAGCAAACTTTATTCAGATGTTCCTATCTCCTGGTTTTTACTCCCTCTGTCGACTTTTACGACACTCACGGGATGAGATGGGTGGTAGATTCTCTTAGCCGCCACCACATGTTATTCTACGCTAATAAAGGCTTCCCGTACAAGACCTTAGTCGCCTCTTACTACACCTCGGTAGGAAAGAGGAAGGTGCTATTCTACTCTGCCGGACACTTATAGTAATAGTAATCTTGATTAATAAGGTGGGACAATAGATCCAGTCCACGCCCCTAAAACCAGCAACTATTGTTTGGTAACATGACTCAATAGCTAAATAGGCTCATTAGCAAACCACGCAAAACGCAATATAACTACTATAGCTTCAATCAAAACAATTAATTGACATTAAAAAACAGTATAATTGGTTCCCTCAGATAACGCTCCTTTCTTTATAGTTTACAACAACAGTTAAAAGTTTCATCGCAACTAACGTAACAAAGAATTACTTAAAATGGACTATTCGGTAATTTGCATTGCCTTTATTGAAGTCTTTAGTTTCCATTATGTTACAAAGGATATCAAACATTGTCTTTAAAAAAATGAATTCATCAAAAGCGAAATTTCGCCAGATTCGTTTTAACGTTTCTCAATATTTCGCATAAGAAAAAAGAAAGAAAAGTTTTATTATCTACATGAACTCAGAACATTTTATTTACTCTTTTTAATTATACGAGGCTTCAAGTACTACTATGGGGCAGCCTCTTCTCATAATGAGAGTAGGAAGCGTATTCCGCCCTGCTGCTCCAAAGCAGGTCAAAAAACTGCGCACTTGGTACATCTACATTTAGATCTATTGCACTTGCGTTTACGTTTTATACATTCTGTAGAAGTGAATTCCGCAACCTGAATTGAAATACACATACATTTTCTAACATCATATGTGAGCGACACAGCGTGTATGGGCGGAGGTAACACTTACGATCAGGTTAATGGAATGGTGAAATTCCCCGGTCTCGTCTTATTTTCCAATAAAAAAATAATTCAGTTGTAATATTCACGTAATGTACTCGTATAACAACAACTGAATAAAATATTTTTAGCGATATATGAAGGACAGTGTAGAAGGAAAGAAAAGTTTTCCGAGGGACTATATTCGCGGCTGGTTGTTGCCGCCAGTGACGTGAGGGCTGGTTCTTTTCCCGCTCAAAGTTTAAGTACAGCCATTTATCGAGGAAATAAAGCCAGCGTTGCTGGCACTTTGCCACAAGAAGTAGGACTTTATAATTGATACTTAATGTTATAAATGCGAAAGAAACTATCTGTGTCCCTCTGTCTGTTTGTTACCTTTTCACGGTTCAAGTTATGAACCGATCTTGACGAAATTTAGCACAGAGATATCTTGGATCCTGGAGACGGACATAGGATACTTTTTATCCCTGAAAATCGAATAGTTGCCACGGGATATTTAAAAACTTACATAAACGCGGACGAAGTCGCAGGCATCAGCTAGTAATTTATATCGATACATTTTAAGTATTGTTAATATTTTATGTGTGTACAAGGTAGACATCGTAGGAAAAATGAGTCATGAAAAATATTAATGATTTATTATATTTACGCGAATACTACACATTTAGTAAAAGTAGATTTACGGATTTTATCACGTTCATTTTTACAACTTATAACCCGACGTTCCGAGCGCTTTACAGCACCCATGTTCACGGGAGAACTCAGGTGACAGATGTCCTGATGTCATAGTTAAAGCATAGCCTTCAGCTATTAATTATCACCAATCAGTATTTTTTTTTTTCTTTTCTGTAAGTTTTTTTAATGTATTAAAAATTTTAACGGCAGTGGCTTAATGGAGCGAGTATCTGACTCATGAAATAAAAAAAAATGACTGGATATGGGTATTTTTATTGTATTAAGTGACGTAACGAGCTAAACACCTGATGAAAGATGATGGTAAGTGCAACCTCTGCCCACAACAAATGCTGCGTCATATAGAACTCATATGCCCAGTAATTACTCTAGCTCTCAGTGCCCTTCAGCCCGAACCACAGTAATGTTTGCACACTATTGTTTCATGGCAGAATAACTGGTCCTGGGCAGCTACCTCGACGGATTCCTGCATAGGAAACCTACCACCAGTAAGTCCTACTATCCGTAAAACTCACTGACGGTACCTGTAAAATCCTAATGTGGGGCACCGTTTCTTGAAACCGTAATCATCATTGTCTATAGCTACCCATTCAAGTATGTTCTAAGCCATCTGAATACTTCGGCGCTTCGTACACTGAACGCGCTCCGTTTAGAGCGCGGTTGACTACTTTGTATTTACCGTAATGAGGTTACTCTGCGACTGTTACTCGAGAAGCATTCTCAGCGGTTATCGGTTTTACGGGCTACGTATTTGTGGTATGCTTCAGCCGTTAGCACTTTTGGCAGAATAGAATAGCACATTACTCTATGCTACCGAGGTGTCGTAAGAGCAGACTGAGGTATTGTACGGACAGCCTTTATATATAGTATATATAGTTTGTATATACTCGTAGTATGCAATGCTGTTACTATATTGCGACCGCGTGGCCTAGTCGTCAGAGTACCTGACTTCTACGCCGCGGGTCCTGGGTTCGAATCCCAGCCGGAGCCAACATTTGTGCTAAAACACACAAATGGGGACTAAGAATTTTTGCCACTCCTCACGTAACCCACGGGGGCGAAAAGTGAACTACGGGGATGGTCTCTGCCTACCATTTAAATGGGAAAAAAGCATACGTTTGTATGTATGTGTGCGTGTATGTATGTCGTAGGTAACGGAACGACCGTGATTTACGTGCATCTGATACGTGCCACGCCCGCTCTTGGAAGGTGCAATGAACTGTGGTCGTCACTGAGGCGTAAGTAATTAAGTATCCTGATATAGCCTAGTGATTTCACTAGCCTAAAGTGTCCTACTTTTACGGATTTTATCACGTTTAATTTTCAAACTATTTATAACCCGACGTTTCGAGTACTTTACAGCACCCATGGTCACTGGGGGACTGAGGTGACAGATGTCCCGATGTCATAGTTAATCCGGAGTACCTTCAGCTTTTAATTATTATTTTTGGTCCGATCTACGCAAAATGAGCTTACAGTATCTTGAAGTCTTGCAGTGGTATGCTTGGTTTTCAAAAATATAAGAAATCATCAAAAGTGTCCTTCTAAAGGGAACACAGTAAAACATTCACACTTTTTTTACGTAAATATATTACCCCAATTTTAATAATCCGGGTCAAATTTAGTAATCTATTCTAAACTAACTTCCCGTGGAGCTGGCGACTTGAAACTTTAAACATAGATTAGAAGTGGATAACAATTAATTATTAACTCGCTTTCTCGTCTGTCTGTTTATTTTGTCCTTTGGATACAAATTTTGCAAAATTTTAAACGAAATTTATACTATTAGTTCGTTTTAAAAACGTGATATATAAAAGTTTTATCTACGCGAAGAAAGGGCAAACGAGCAAGCGGCTAACCTAATGGTAAGTGACCGCAACACTAGAGGAATTGCAACTGCATTTCCGGCATTCAAAAAAGTCGTAGGCACTTTTCTTGAAGGTTATGTCGTTTCCGAGAAACATTAGGCGGCCACAGATATGCAGATATACTACTAGGTGTTAAAATAACTGGCACTGTGATGGTATAAATCCAAAAGACCTCTTGCACTGTTCCACTATCAGTAAAATCTAATTGGACCTACTTTATAGACAGTTATTCTGCATTAAAGCAGTAATGTGCAGACATTACTATGTTTCAATCTGCAGGGCACTGAGAGCTAGTGCAATTACGGGGCATATGATGTTAAAGAACTTATATATCAGGGTGACGATCGCAGTGTGGTGTGAAGAAAGAAATTTTCTGGATGACACAGCATTGGTTGTGGGCAGACGTTGCACTTATCATCAGGCGAACGAATTGCTCGTCTCGTCACTTTTTCATATGAGAAAAGTCTTTACAAATTCAGTTTCATTACGGTCGGAAAAATAAGCATTTCACTCCGTGCTACCATTACCCTGAATAAAAAAAAAAATTTACGCGAGTTATTTGAAGCGACTAACTGACCCGATTTTAATTGCTGACGCTACACGTTTTCATCTTGTTAATAATTCAGTGTATCTTCTGCAAGCGGATACTCTATTCAAAATGTAACTTGTACGTTGGCTTGATTTTTCACCCCACATATTGAAGCCCCCATATTCTTGATAGTAGCTCGTTACCGCGGGGATTGCTATACGGTGCCCCCGAGCGAAGGTCATTTGCCGGCGACATTTTGTCATAGAGTATTTTTAGAAAGGTCTGCGGGTTCTAACGATTAAAGAGTCGATAATCAGGTTAGTTCACGCATGAAATTTAATAAAATATAAATGGCATTTTTAAATTTCAACTTTTTTATTAAAAAAAAAATAACATTAGTTACGTCATCGTTCATCGTTTCAGCCTATCACAAGTCCACTGCTGAACGTAGGCCTCCCCTATAGTTAGCGACAAAAGTTTGCAGCTCTCACTTTGGAAGGATTTTGCCATAGTTTGCCGTGGGTTGGGTTAGTCTGGTGGTAGAATTCCTATGCAGGAATCCGTCTAGGTAGGTACCACTCCAGTGCCAGTTATTCTGCCGTGAAGCAGTAGTGTGCAAGCATTAATGTGTTTCGGTTTGAAGGGCACTGTGAGCTAGCGTAATCACTGGGCATTTAAGACTTAAGAACTGATGTCTCAGGGTGACGGGCGCAGTGTGGTGTCACAAAGAAATATTCTGGGTGACACAGCATTTTATGTGGGCGGACTTTGCACTTATCATCAGGTGAACGTTTTGCTTGTTTCGTCACTTTATAAAATAAAAAAAATAAAAAAAAATTCGTAAATAGCTTGATTAACGTTCACAAAATTTTACTGAAAGCCCAAATGGGCTGATCTAATAGAATTAGTATAGCCGTAATAAGTTAAGCGGTAATTAAAATAATAATGGGCAATTATCATAACTAAATACAAGAAAATAAATACCAAAATTTGAGTGAAAACTGCTATATATACCTAATCATAAATTACCATTTCAAGGATTTTTGTCTGTCTGAAAGTTTGTCTCGAATAAGCTTCGAAACGGCTCAACGGACTTCAATGAATACTTTAGGGATTTAAACAGAAATGTTATCTTAAGTTTTTGTGTATGTTCTATTTCGATACCTTGCAGGGTTCAGAAGATCTATACTAATATTATAAATGCGAAAGTAACTCTCTCTGTCCCTCTGTATGTTTGTTACCTTTTCACTGTTAAACCGCTGAACCGATCTCAACGAATTTTGGCAAAGAAATAGCTTGCATCCTGGAGAAGGGCATAGGATACTTTCCATCCCGGAAAATCAAACTGTTCCCACGGGATATTTAAAAAACCTATTTCTACGCGGACGAAGTCGCGGGGATTATTCGCTTGTACATACATAGAGTCACGCCTCTATCCCATAGGGGTAGGCAGACCACATCTTTCCACTTGCTACGATCCTGACACACATCTTTAGCTTCCTCTACTTTCATTAGTGTTTTCATACAAGCTCGTCGGTTGCGGGCACTTTTGACGTGGCCTTTCCTTAAAACGATTTCGATCTGATCGTAATACTTTCGCCTACGTCGTCCCTTACCGGCTTGCCCATTCACACTCGCCTCATAAATATGTTTCGTGAATCTTCTTTCATCCATCCTCTCTACTTGTCTTTATTGATTACTTGTATGATTATAAATTTGTAATAATACTTAATGCTATGACGCTGTGAACCGTACTTTACCGGGAAGTGCCGAACTGTTATTCTATACTAATATTATAAAGCCGAAGAGTTTGTTTGGTTAAACGCGCTAATCTCAGGAACTACGGTTTCGAATTAGATAATTATTTTAGTGTTGGATAGCCCATTTATCGAAGAAGTAACATCACGCTTGGACTCTTAGAGCTTCTTCTAAAATAAATGGCGGGTGAAACCGCCGGACACAGCCAGTGCTTAGATAAGTGATGTACCATGACGTAGACGCAATTAGTGTATTATCTATGGATCGACCGCGTGGCCGTGGTCAGAGAACCTGATTTCTAAGCCGCGGGTCCTGGGTTCGAATCCCAGCCGGAGCCAACATTTGTGCTAAAACATAAATTGCTGGTTTTTGGGTCTGTTTGTGTTGTGATTGTCCCCGTGTTTCTGACACAGCCTACCTCCGATATTATCGCATCAGCGTTACTCGTACATCGGGCGCGGGTAGGTTGGGACAAGTGAGTGCCTCTGTGTTTGCGCGTACACTTGTGGCACTATAATATCTCCTGCGCAGTCGTTGGCTCTCGACAGTAGTCGGCAGTTGTCGCCGTGGTCGAATTCAGCTAGGAGAACATCATTATCCATGGACGCAATCATGTGGTCGTCGAAACCGTGGGGCAGAGTTAGTTTACAATAAAACAATGGATTCGATCCCAGGACCCGCTGCGTACAAGTTATGCCAGATCCTCTGAAACTATACAACGTGGTCGTCGTCATGCGGTCGTATAAAATGTAACTGATGTCTACAATAGCTTTTTATGTACATTTTATTTTAAATACATTTGAATTAATATTTAAGCCTTTAAAAATTCAGTGAGTATTCTAAAATGATATTCGAATTGTTTTTATGATCTACTAAAATTCTTGCTTCAATTTCGTAAAAGAATCCCACAACAAAGAAAAAGTAATATCTCAAAGAGTTTCGCAAACTAGAATTTTGTAAAGTACAATCATTTGGCGAATAAGATATGAAATGAAAGTGTAACCATATTTTTTTTTCTATCTCGCCCGGAGGAATGGCGTGAAATATAAAGTCCTAAAAAAATGGAAAACATTCTCAGCGCAATCACATGGGCGGGGTTGAAGTCTTTCGCAGTTTAGTACTGTGCAGTCCTAACATAATCATAAAAAATATTTTTATTTATATTTCTTTAAGTGTAATTGCAATCGAAAATCGGCGGCTTAAGAGAATCTACCACCCCATCTCATCCCGTGGGTGTCGTAAAAGTCGACAGAGGGAAAATGAAAACCAAAAGATGGGCAGCAGCATCATTCTGGAACATCTGAAAAAATAAACTGCGGTTGCCAACCCGCCTGCCAAGCGTGGCAACTATGGCAAATCCCCCCCAAAATGAGAGCTACAAACTTTTGTGGCAATCTATGGGGGAGGCCTATGTTCAGCAGTGGACTAGTGATAGGCTGAAAAGAAGAAGAAGAAGAAGAAGAAATCATAAAAATCGTAGAAACAATAAAACACAACTACTATAACGAAGCTTTTGCATTAAATAGCTCGTTAATTGAAAAGGGTTCTAGGCTATAAAATGTTACGATCTTTAAAAGCGCTATTGAGGACCAAACATTACCTAACGAAAAGAGCCGGCGCGAGTCAGCGAGGTACCATGTCATTTTAAGCGAATGGAACCGCAGGGCACAGCTAGTTATTATATTAAATAAAAACGTACATATATAGAGTCACGCCTCTTTCCCATAGGGGTAGGCAGAGACCACATCTTTCCACTTGCTACGATCTTGATACATCTTTGGCTTCCTCTACTTTCATTAGTGTTTTCATACAAGCTCGTCGGTTCATGAGATAAAATATAGCTGACTTGTATTGAAACTTTCGTTATCTCACCGTATTACAGTCCACTGCTTAACACAGCCTTCCCCTATGAATTAACGCAAGGGGAGAAATTCTCTTTGTTTTCACGCTTGGCAGCCGGACTGGCAACTGCGTTATGATGGATAGTACAAAACGACCCGTCAGTCAATATTCTAGTTTATTCAAGGATAACATGATGGGTTCTTTTTAACCACTGCCATTTAAATTAAAGATTTTATACTATGTGGATACAGATGTTATATCTGAATACTGTGAATAATATATGAATCACTGAACGGTGTGGATATGACGCTTTTGCGCAAAAATAGGTATAAAAAGTTATTCTGGAAAAAAATTCAATCTCAAAAGATTTCAGTTCGAAATATTAAAATTTATAAAAATGCCTAAAACCGTACATTCAGCAGAGGCTAGGTTTTCGTAAGAAGCGCCTTAGGTGATATGATCTCTCATTTTTAGTTTCATGGAAGCTTAGCTAGAATAAGGTTAGAGTAGTTAAAGCTTTCTTAGAGCAGATCAAACTTGATAAGAATTTACCTGTACCTGTTGGATTTAAAACGACATTTTAGTTCTTAAAATCACTTCCGCATTCACAATCCGTAGCCTGATCACCCCAGCAGTAGACGACATGTGACCGATGTGGTGAACCACGTCGCCGCTGTCACCCAGAATATTTCTGTGTGACACCACACTGCGCCCGTCACCCTGAGACATCAGTTCTTAAGTCTCAAATGCCCAGTGATTACGCTAGCTCACAGTTCCCTTCAAATCGAAACACAGTAATGCTTTCACACTATTGCTTTACGGCAGAACAACTGGCCCTGTGGTGGTACCTACCTAGACGAATTCCTGCATAGGTATCCTACCACCAGGGATAGGGAAACGGAAGTTGGGAAAGGAACTATAGTAGGAGGAGACAGCAGTAGCTCGGGAGGCCGGGGTCGCTTCCCTGGTGCTCTATCGTGTTTTCCGGACAAGGCAACTAGGTCAAGAATTTTTGGCACAATATCATTGAATATAAGACAAAATACAGGTATGTTACCATTAGGCAATGCTGAACAAAGAGCGATATAACAGACCAAGGTAGTAAATTTTCATTCATAAGCTATTTTATTGCTTTCTGTAATATCGGATTATCTGTTCTGGAATATAACAATGCGTTCATAATTTCTCGACTCTATGATGTGTCGTGCGTAATCGTAAATCATACATTATTGCCAAAGCTAACACAGAAACGCTGTAAATCATATTTCCAGCGATGCTTTAGTGTAACAATATGTTGAAAGACCACAAAAATTTACTGAGAAACATAACAGCAACAATATCACGGCTTCCTTATGGCATACGGCAGATTGCGTAAAGATTTTGCGCTCGAATGTGGGTCTGTTTACTCAATATATCATATGTAACCGCTGTTGGGCGATCTGTATAAAAAAACTCGAGTAGTTTTGAGGGATTTTTTTATTTAGTTCATATCTGTTATTATGGTAGAAATCGTAAATTGTTGATTGGATTAAATAGGACACATGGCACAATGCTTTCAGTTCCAGATTAAATAAAAAAAATTGTTAACTTGCAATGTTTTTAGGGGTTATGCAGTGCAGTTAATGGATCACATAATAAATAAATATTGATATTAATTACTCAGCAATAATAATAAGAATTGGTGCGGAACTTTATAAATGAACGAACATGGTTATGTTAGTGACTCTAACAAAATGGTTGACTGGCAAATAATGCCATAAGGTATTGAGTCCGCCCATTGTTACCTTCAAATTAATGTGTTTAACGTTAAAGAATTAATAAATAAATAAAATATATTATAGTCTGAAATAAACCTATATTTATTTATAAACTTGGAATCGTATAATCAAAGTTTTTAAATACACCACCATTACATGACGTATTTTAAACTGATCTGATGCTATAAAAATATGAAATTATTTCGATGCATTATTTTTTATGAGAATTAACGGAACTCAAGTCTCGTGACTGCGAATTTTGACTAATACTTAAGGGTTTTGAAATTAATTTGTGTTTGAAATCAAACATTTATGACGCTTTTGTTTTAATCGTACCTGCTACCCGTGACAAAGCTGAGCTACTCCGCCTATTGTGCCTGACGTAGCGCTCATGCGATAAGATCGGAGCATTGATCAAATATAGTGTCAGACACAGGAAAAATCACACTATATCTAAACCTAAAAACGAATGAACACTACCAAATTTTTGCCGGACCGGATAATGGTAAAATGAAGTAGTTGTCCGATTTGGCTCCATATTGCTCACATAAATTAGTAAACTAGATAAGTAAATTGCACTACTTCATCTCATTAACAAGACTTTGTCAAAAAGTATTCAAACAATCATGAATATTTTATATTCAAACAATCATTGAAATATTCACACAATCATTAAAATATTCAAACAATCATTGAAATATTCAAACAATCGTTTAAATATTCAAACAATCATTGAAATATTCAAACAATCATTTACATATTCAAACAATCATTGAAATATTCAAACAATCATTATTTCATTCAACCAGGTAAGCTTTTCAAAGCCAAGCAGTAGGCAAACACACTTTAATGTTTGAACGGCCGCGTGGCCTATTAGTTGGAGTAACTAACTTCTGTGTCGCGGGTTCTGGGTTCGAATCCCAGCAGGGCCTATATTAGTGCAAAAAAATATTTAAAATAATTTTATTATTTCCATTTATGTTTGTAAAACGTTCTTACGACACACACTTAGTACAAGTAGTAGTAGTAATAGTAAACAATAGAATATAGTTAACTAGCGTAACCCGTTCAAAATTGCGTATCAAAAATTAATTTTGATCCAGTATTAAGGGAGATATTTCTTACCGACAAAAATACAACTTATACATATTAAATCAATTTGAGTTGCCCGTCATCTTCTAACTTAACTGCCTAATTTAAAAAGAAAATAATATGCTGCAGAGTGGTGGTGGCGTCATAAGAAAAATCTGCCACCCACATTATCTCTTGGGTGTAGTATGATATAACAATAATGATATCTTCTTACCTTAATAATAAACATACATACACACATACCGTCAAGCCTTTTTCTCATATAAGGGGTAGGAAGAGGCCACCGTAGCCCACTCTTCGCATAAAACTTACGTGCGATTCAAAAAGTTCTTACTCCCCATTGCGTTCCCACGAGCAGTATAGTGACATTGCATATTATGGTGTTATTCTGCACGAATAAAGGCTGTTTATACAACACCTTAGTCGCCTCTTACAGCCTCGGTAGGAAAGAGGTATGTGCTATTCTACTCTGACACCTATACACATACATACATAAGATCACGACTGTATCCCATAAGGGGTAGTCAGAGACTGGGCACTCACTGCTAAAACAGATGACTGCCACAATCCACGTTTCACCAAAACAATATAATGCACTTAGTGTGATAGGTGGTGAGCCCATCGCCGCCATGCGCTGTTGGGAGCACAGTGCAGTTTAATTCCTTACTCGCCTTTTACGAGATCCATTGGATGAGATGGAGTGGTAGTATTCTTTTAACGAGCCGCCGCCACACGGCCTCTGACACCTATCGGCTACTTAATAATAAACAAGTTCTTAAATTTCTGTAGATGCAAAGAAAGAGATTTTTTCTAGAGACAAATAACAGACACGTACACTTAAGACAAATATTTTCACAAAAAAACAAACATTTCGCTTATCTACTTAGGACAATAATCGACCTACATCACTCATCACGCAAAAAGAGTTCTTAAAACTGATATAAGTTAAGAACCAGTATAGAAAGCTTTGCCCGAATTTGGCCAGATAGCTCCGCATTTAATTCGGACGCATTTGTATACGTAAATGTTCATTATTGCTTACTTTTATCAGCCGGCCTCGGCAAGCCAGATGGTGCGTCCAAAGTTATAGAGTCAAATAACGTGTTTTGTTTAGTTACTTAGTATTTGTTCTGTTGATCTAAGAATTCCATTAGTTTAGTGTTGGTTAGTTTTTGTTATCTTATTATTTTAACATTAGTTATAACATATTTATGATTGAATTTTCTTTGGATAAGTGCATGTGTAGATATTAGTATACTTGGGTGAATAAGTCACTGATAAAATAATTTAAATTACACATTTTTTAAGTTTTCCGGTTTATTTTTAAAATCCATTTATTTGTAATGACCACTTTTGGCATTTAAAAAGCATATGATTACAATCGGTTCGTACTCAGTATGTGACAGCTGTAACGGACCCTATAAAGTACGTGGCCAGTGATATCACGATCCAAAAAACAAATATAAAAAAAATTATTTCGTATATTCTTAGCTTTAAACCCGGCATATTAATAGACGATGATGATGATTACGGTAATGATAGTGATGATGATGGTACTGAAAAAGACGTCATCCTAGCACTACAGTATTTTTACACATTTCCTAGTTTTATGACGATAGACAATAGAGCTTACGGATTTTATCGCCTTTAATTTTAACTACTTACAACTGCGTTTTATTCGCGCAAATAAAATAAATCACAAGGTCGCCGTGTGGTGGCAGCTTAAGAGAATCTACCACCCCATCTCATCCCGTGGGTGCCGTCAAAGTCGACAGAGGGAAAATGAAAACCAGGGGATGGGCAGCAGCATCTTCCTGGAATATCTCAATGAATAAACTGCGGTTGCCAACCCTCCTGCCGAGCGTGGCAACTATGGCAAAATCCCCTGATATTAGAGCTACAAACTTTTGTGGCAATCTATGAGGCAAGCATATGTGCAGCAGTGGACTAGTGATATGCTGAAATGATGATGATGATGACAAGGCCTATTCATAGTGGTCGTTCTGGTGGTAGGATTCCTATGCAGGAATCCGTCTAGGTAGGTACCACCCCAGGGCCAGTTATTCTGCCGTGAAGCAGTAGTGTGCAAAGATTACTGTGTTTCGGTTTGAAGGGCACTGTGAGCTAGCGTAATCACTGGGCATATGAGACTTCAGAACTAATGTCTCAAGGTGACGGGCGCAGTGCGGTGCTAAATAGAAAAATTCTGAGTAACACAGCATCTGTTATGGGCAGACGTTGCACTTTCCATCAGGTGAACGTTTTGCTCGTCTCGTTACTTAATCAAATAAAAAAAAATTGTCAAAAAGGTAAAAAGGTCCCGTAACGTAATTTTTTATGTATAAATTTTGTCTTTAATCCATTACTTTAAATATGTGTATAAAAACGAGTCAACTGTGCTACGTATGTTGTGTGGAGTATCCTCCATTGCCAAGGAACTATTTGTATAGCGTACAGATTGTTTACCATTCTATCAACGCTTCCCCGATCGGGTTCTCTTAAGCAAATACACTGGCCAGTTGGTTTCTTTTTATTTTATTTTCAGCCCGTATTTAAGACAGCATTTTTTATTTTTTAGTGGTCAACCAATAGTGTGATTCTTTCAACTGTGCACGTTTAGATGCCTTTCTATTTTTGATTGACCATTCTTTGAAGTTACTACGTCTTTTGCTATACTTTACTTCACAGCAGATGTGGCAAAACTAAACATACATTTATATATGTACGAGTACATTCTCCGCAATACGGTACATGAGCTAGTTTTATAAATTATATATTTTGCAATAAACATAATCTATTTCTAAAGCAGTATTGCTTTGTGACACTGAAGGAATTACAAAAATCGATGTGGTTGTTTCCGAAGTTCTTTTATAACCCAACTAGTGATATCACAAAAGCATTGAATTTACTTAAATATCAATTTCATAACTAAAGCAAATAAATGAAGCAGCGATTACGCAAATTAATAAGCTCGTAAATAAAGCAGCGATTACGCAAATTGCTTAACGAAATTGTTGGCAAATTTCCAAATGTTTGTATACACTCGAAACGTAACTGTCATTACGCTATCAAATTTCAATACAATGCAGTCAATGTGCAATGATACAATGTGTCTCAGATTACGTGGAATAAATTTTTTGGTGATATTAGATATTTGTTCACGAAACTTACAGTACATAATGTGGTATGACACCACCGCAGGACTAATTTTCCTGCCATGAAGCAGTAGTATGCAAACATTACTGTGTTCGATCTTTTTTTTTATTTCATAAAAGTGACGTAACGAGCAAAACGTTCACCTGATGGTAAGTGCAACGTTTGCCCATAACAAATGCTGTGTTACCCAGAAAATTACTTTGTGACACCACACTGCGCCCGTCACCCTGAGACATCAGTTCTTAAGTCTCATATGCCCAGTGATTACGCTACCTCACAGTGCCCTTCAAACCGAAACACAGTAATGTTTACACACTACTGCTTCACGGCAGAATAACAGGCCCTGCGGTGGTACCTACCAAGACGGATTCCTGCATAGGAATCCTACCACCAGCAAAAAAAAAACTAAAATGAAAGTTTAGTGGCTCAGAGTGTCCTTGTAAACAATATTTGATGTCATATGATGTCGAAAGGGAGCCGCGCACCTCGATGATGCAAAAGTCGCATGAAAACGGGCGGCGGCGCGGCATTCGGGAGACACGGCGGCTGCTGTATTTTTTTATGGAGCGTTTATGTTTTAAATTAAAAAAATATATATAATTAAAATTACAAAACATTATTCAATTGTTTCTAGTTTACAAAAAATAATATGAGTAGGAAGGTAACCAATAAACCTTAGTCTATTTGCGCGGGCGGGCGACCATGGGGCTGTTCGCTAACACCTAGGCATTTTTTTTACTATTAAGTAGGGTTATCATGATACGAACATCATCATCTTTCGATTCTACCCCTGTTTTGATTGATTAATTTGAACAAAAAGCGGTTATTGTGACTTAACTTAAGTGATAGTTGGAACACGTCAACACTAATAATGTTGTGGATATTCAGTGTATAATAATAGTATAGTATAGTACACTTAGTTAATAAATATTAAGTAAAATAAATACCCAGGAGCATGTCTCGTCGTGGAACTCTGTCATTAGCTTAAGAGTTTGTGAATGTCAGCAATATTATACTTATGTAAAATAAGCTGTTGAGTTTCCTAATAAATAAATAAATAAACTATAATAGTTAGACATAAAGCCTCGCGGACTTTTTTGTGAGAAATGATAAGTAAGTACTATGAAAATGTAGTCATGTTACTCGCTGATAATGTAGCTGACTATACGTGAAAGAATTTTTAAAATCGGTTTAGCAGGTTTTGAGTCTATTCATTACAACCAAACATACAAAAAATCAAATCTTTTCTCTTTATAATATTAGTTTAGATAAAAGTATAATTGTCAAAGTACAAGTAACAAATAAATACATGCGCACAGTCACGCCATTTTTCCATTGGGGTAGGCAGAGACCACATCTTTTCACTTGCTACTCGTACGATCCTGACACACACCTTTCGCTTCTTCTAGTGAAAAGAGTTCGAGTTTAAAGAGAAGGTAAAGTCAATATCAAAATGTATTTCCCAATTGAACTACCTTTCCTAACTACCACCTGCTTCTTTCTTATATTTAGGCGAATATTACACGAATAAATGAATACGAATTTTCCAGGCCTATATGCACCATATCGGACAAAAAATAACAATAAAAAGCTATTCCGGATTAACTATGATATCAGAACATCTGTCAACTCTGTCCTCCCGTGACCACGGGTGCTGTAAAGCACTCGAAACGTCAGGTTATAAATAGTTTAAAAATTAAACGTGATAGAATCCGTAAAATTCGTCTTATTTGATGTACAATTTAGATCATCGCCATCGTCGTTATGATTTTTTTTTATACTCTATGGTTTAGTATATAATAAACCGTTATCATTATAAGACATAAACATCTACAATTCCGTAATTAAATTAAATTTATACTGAATAAGATCTAAACAGCCAAAGCAAGCACTAAGTATTGTATTGGAAATCGCGATATAAAATGTGCATCTACCGAGTTAACTCGGGAAATTCAACAAAGGCCGTTCCGCCAAGCTCGTTTCCGAGTCAGCCGCTGCGAGTGACGACATTCTAACTCGGTCGGGCTTTAAATCCATTGTATTTTCTTATGCAAATACAGTTTCGGTAGCTTTTATCACGTACAATACCTAATCATTCTCCTTTTATTTGAAGATTCCATCCCAACGCAGATGCATTACATGACATAAAGTTGGAGCTTTGTCTATGAAGTCTGTTGTCGTCTGTTCCTGTTATGGAGCAAATGCAGCATTAAATTATTATAATGACAGTATCGTATGACACATATACATACATACATACAGTCACGCCTTTTTCTCATTTAAGGGGTAGGCAGATACCACACCCGCAGTCTCCTTGTCACCCCCGCGGGAAACGAAACTTGATGGTTAGGAACCACTTCGCCGCCATTTTGATATGAGTCATCTCACGAGCAGTATAGCGACAGCATTGCATATTCTGCACGAAGGCTGTCCGTACAATACCTCAGTGGTCTCTTAAAACACATCGGTAAGAAAAAAGTAGGTGTTAGTCTATTCTGTCGGACACATATACATTCGTATGTACATGTATTCAAATATTAAAAGCATTAAGCTACCTAGACAGTTTCCTGCAAAGGAATCTTACCACCACCCCTTTATCGGCTTCCTATAGTGACCTTGATTCTTGACTCTTGGGAGCCGTAAAGGCCATTCGTCCCAGATGGCCAGCAGTGAGGGAGAGACATGGATCAACCATTGATTTCTCCACTCGTAGCCAGATAGTCGAATTCCTTCGTCTCCGCTATGACCCTCGTCTTTTGGACCGACTCGTGAAGCAGTCGTCGGGTTATAAGCAAAAAAATAATAATATCGCCATGGCAAAACTATTAATCGTTGTTCAGGGTGCAACGGCCCAAGATGCTACCTCTCATCATCATCATCATTTCAGCCTGTCACTAGTCCGCTGCTGAACATAGGCCTCCCACATAGATTGTCACAAAAGCTTGGAGCTCGGTTTTTGAAGTGATTTTGCCATAGTTGCTGCGCTTTGTAGGTCGACTTTTACGACACCCATGGGATGAGATGGGGTGGTATATTCTCTTAAGCCGCCGCCACACAGCTGCTCTACCGAAGCTCTCTTTATCGAAGAAGATCCCACCCCCAAACTTGTCTATCTGCTCAACGCGATATAACTAAAAAACTTTAAAAACCACGTGCAGATTAGAGATCATAGGCAGGTTAGGTTACTCTGAGTACATACATAAAGTGGGTAATCTTATTTAGACGTCGTAATATCTTTAAAAAAAAACGCTGAAACCTTATGGTTTCTAGCGAACCATTCCAGTGCATAGACTTTTAAAATAAAATAAAATCTACCACATTCACTCCATCTGCTGGGGGCCGTATAGGCGGCTCTTTATTTAATTCCGTAGCGTGACTGTCAGCTGATATCGATCTGAGAATACGTTGAAGCTAGAAAATGATAGAGCTGTGCATGCATTGGAAAATTTTTACATTTATTTGCGCGATATTTATCCAGTAATAATCTATACAATCTTGATGGAAAATAACGTTAATTGCTTTGTGAATGTAATTATACAGTTATTGTATTAGAGTAAACTTTGATAGTATTTCTAAAAAATTGCGTAATTTCTTGTCTGCCGTGTGGTGGTGTTAGAAAATTTACCACTCAATCTTATACCGCGGGTGCCGTAAGTCGACGGAAAATGGCTTGAAAATTTCAGGGCTTTCGACGGTTGCCAGCAGCAGCGTCTAAGGTCTGAGGCTTCTGCAGTACCAGATCACCAATCCGCTGCCAAACGTGATTACGAAAGTCTCTGGGTGAAGAGCGCAATGTTGTGCGAGACAGAAATGTTATGGGTGACACAGCATTTAATGTAGGCAGACGTAGCACCATCAAGTGAAAGACTTGCTCGTCTAGCCAGTTACTTCCATAAAAGGAATATTAAAATATCAGAAAGACAGCCGATAGGAGGACCAGGAGGTTTTTAGACAACAGGGTGGATAAAGTGACAAGACGAGCAGAACGTTCGACTGATGGTAAGAGCAATTTCTGCCCAAAACAAATGCTGTGCCATTCAGAGCATTTTTGTGCGGCACCATACAGCGCCACTCAGCCTGATACATCAGTTCTTAAGTCCCATATGCCCAATAATTACACTAACTCTCAGTGCAAGAACACGGTAATATAATTATATGAATTACGTTCATCCTAATGCACGCTGTGCTTACGCGTACGCTCGTGTCACTATGATATGTCCTGCGCAGTTTATAGATTACGACATTGTTCGGAAATTGTTGCCGTGGTCGAAAATCAGCCAGGAGAACAGATGCGCAGTTTTGCGGGAGGTCGATCGAGGTAGCTTAGGACCGTGTTTTGTGGCAATCTATGTGGGAGGCATATGTTCGTCAGTAGACTAGTGGTAGGCTGAAACGATGATGATGATGAAAACCACGCTAGTAGTAGAACGTTTTAGAGTAGTGGTAGCTCAGGGGCCAGGCGCTCACCTTAAATTTCATAGTACACGATTGACCGAAGTTCGATCCCTGTTGCCGGCTTTACTAAAATAGTTCCACAATTTTAGGTACCGATTCACCACTTGCTTAGCAGTGAAGGAAAAGAACGCGTGGAAAACTGCATGTATGAGAAATAAAAATATTTCGAAGACATGTGAACCAACCGCTAATAAGCAGCGTGGCGAAATCTTTCCGGCTTTTCTATTTTTAGTCACTATTTGTTATATGTAATATTAAAAACAGATTAGCCTATGACTGCAGTATGTAAAAACATCGTGAGGATATTTACTGAAGTATATAAGTGTCCTTATTACGAGTATTATTGTATTTTCTATAATTATGTAGTTTTTTAAAAAAAAATCGATGCCTTTGAAGCTTTGAAGTTTCGGATATATTATGATGAGTCAGAGGCTAATCACTTATCTATCTATATGGCGGCTCGTTAAAAGAATACTACCACTCCATCTCATCCAATGGATCTCGTAAAAGGCGAGTAAGGAATTAAACTGCACTGTGCACCCAACAGCGCATGGTGGCGATGGGCTCACTACCTATCACACCAAGTGCATTATATGTTTAAGCGAAACGTGGACTGTGGCAGTCATCTGTTTTTGCAGTGAGTGCCCAGTCTCAAACTACCCCTAATGGGATACAGTCGTTATCTTATGTATGTAAGTATGTATATTAACACGTAATGAGAAAACTTTGATCCAGATTATACAATTTGCTATTAAACAGACATTTATTTAGTTATTTCATCTTCGATTCCAAATCATTCAGATAATGAATAATTCCTGTTGCTAACGCTTTCTTGCGAAGATAGTTACTGTAATGTTACAAATTTATTTAATATCCTCTTGAGTTTATCTTTGAGAGTAAATTGTTTATGGTTCGCTAGGTTTCCGTTTCGCTTTGATCTCGTCTACCTGCGTCCTACATTACTGTGTTATTAAACAGACAGCGAGAAAATCTGAAAATGTAGGAAACGTATATTATAATGACTATTATTTAAAACTAGCTACCCGCCCCGGCTTCGCACGGGTGCAATTTACTAATGAAGAAAATGTGAAGTGCGCTTAGCACATGTGTGAATGCAGAACTGACCAACTGAACGTCACTGTTTTTTTAATTGTTAATACAGAAATAACTTTTTAACGTCCTACTTTCCCGGAGGATTTTCCAAAAATCTTCTTTCATACAAACCTTGATGTGACAATTACGAAAACAACAAAAAAAAATCAGTCAAATCGGTCAAGTTGTATGGTTGTAGGGTGATGATCTTTCATAGATGTGGTAACTGACTTATATAGTAATAATAGATGAATATGTATCGAATTCATTTACAATAATCGCATTGAAAACAACTTGGATTTTTTTTAAACATCTACAATATAAAGCAAAGAGTTTATGGAACTAAATTCCTTATCGTGAGAATCGGAGTTAGGCCGAAAAAAGTGTAAGACTTGGGCCGTCACGACGCTTTAGACGCCAGTTGTTCAAAGCAAATATGACAATATTTCAGTATTTCTGCTTTAACATATACAATTTTTGGAACGAAGTTCCTTATCTCACATTACACTCCAGACTCCTTTACTGGTGGTAGGATTTCTATGCAGGAATCCGTCTAGGTAGGTACCACCCCAGGGCCGGCACCCCAGGGCATTTATTCTGACGTGAAGCAGTAGTGTGCAAACATTACTGTGTTTCGGTTTGAAGGGCACTGAGGGCTAGAGTAATCACTTAAGAACTGATGTCTCAGTGTTTGTTGACACAGCATCTGTTATGAGCAGACGTCGCAATCGCCATCAGGTGAACGTTTTGCTCGTTCCGTCACTTTTATCAAATAAAAAAAGACACTTGGCAAATGAGAGCTAGGCCGAAGATAGTGTAAGACTTTAAACGTCCCGATACTTTTGCTATAATAAGTTACAGTCATGCATGTAGTTCAGTCCAGTTATGTAGTTCAGTCCAGGTACATTCGTTATATCATGTGTATGTGTGTCTTTACAAGCGTATATATATATTTATAGGTATATTATATAGTATAGGTATAACATTGCATTATAGATGTGCGGCGCATACTATAGGCAATTGGAAAATTCAGAAGTCCTACTTTGTTACACAAGCACAGCATTATTTATAGGCATTAGTAGCACTTACCATCAGGTGAACGATTTGCTCGTCCCGTCACTTTATTACCTAAATAGTAAATACTCCGGTTGACTGGTAGAAAATGCCATAAGGCATTAAGTCCGCCGTTTGTACAATTATTACAATAAAGTGTGAAATAACTAAATAAATAATAAACAGCTGAACACTATGACATCAGAACGTCTAGCGTCTCAGTTCTCCCTTAACCAGAGGCACTGTAAAGCGCTTGTAACGTCGGGAATTGAGTTTAAATTAAACGCGATAAAATATTTAAATGACAATGCCAGATCGTGCCCCACAATGTAAAAAAAAGATAAATTTAATGCAAAAAAATAAATCTTATGATGTTTGTAGTTTTTAATAATGAACAGTTTTTCTGTGAATTCAATTTCTGTTTTCAGCTTTTGACAAACTAATACCATCTGCGTCACTTTGTACACATACTTTACATATTAAGTTTTCATAACCTTCTTATAAAGACTATTATCGTAACCTTACTTTTCGAATGCCAGAAAAAAAAGAAAGATTTTAAGATTGTCATGACATTTCAATGTAATAATACGAGATTATGTCAAATAGGGAGCCGCTTCACCATCGACATTGAAAATTGGAATTGAACATTGAAAATTATCCGTATTTAATAAGAGGATGAACATTTAAAAAAAACACGAACAACAGTAGGATTTCTCCTGTATCGTGGGTGCGTTTTACAAACTTGAATTTCACATGTACGACACAACCAGACCCGAAAACCAACACTTTGTGGTTTTGCACAGATGTTAGCTTCGGTTCGTAATCGAACCCGGGACCCGCGGCGTAGATTCAGGTACTCTAACCACTAGACCACGCGGTCGAGGCGCATCGGCCGTAGACGCTATTTTACTTATGTTTTAATTGACAGAGAACCTAGCAGTAGCCAAGTCAATTCAGTGTTAGGATATTGTTTGGTTGTTGCTGCCATATCTTGACTGTAATAAAATATTTTGGTACGGCTCGGCAACAAAATAATATTGATGTTTCGGCAGCATTTGTCAATAATGTATTGATCGATTATCGCTTAAAATTTCATAGTACACGAGTGACTTGGGTTCGATTCCCTGTGCAGGCACCGCTAAAATTGTTAATTGCAATTTTAAGTGCTGATTTACCACGTGCTCGGCGGTGAAGAAAAACATCGTGAGGAAACCTGCATGTCTGAGAAATAAAAAAAAAATTCGAAGACATGTGCAGTCCGCCAACCCGCATTGGAGCAGCGTCGCGGATTCTTCCTAGCTCCAAAACCCTCCCAGAAATGAGAGAAGGCCTGTGCTCAGCAGTGGGACATTAATAGGCTGAAACTTTACTTTACTTTTAACTGACTAAGAGTGATAAATCAATAATTCTGTTGAGAGTTTTTTTTTTAATTCGGATAAAAAATCCGCAGTGTGTTAACGACATCAGGAAATCTGCCACCCTACCCGTCCCAAGTTTATCGTAAAAGTTGAAAGAGGTAAATGCCAAAAAAACGGTATGATCTCAGGCAGATAGCGGAATTACTATCTCAAATACGCTAGACAGATCGGGAAATTACCAGTAAAAGGCAGCTGATGTAGAATAATTTTATTACTGCCTTATATGTAATATTATCGGTAGTGGTTGCTACTAGTGTCGTAGTTTTAGGATCATTTATTTATTTAGTTAGTTTTAGGATTTTTCATTTTTTTTATTTAGGATTTAGTCATTTATTTAGTTTTACACCTTTTACCTACAACCAAAATAAATGACGTCACAGTATACCGTGACGTCATTTATTTATTTATTTATTGTATTACCAACACAAGACACAGCACTTAAATTCTAAAATACAAATTGATTTGACGATAATATCTGTTCTCATAACAATAGGTAACCACAGCATGCGTTGTGAATGTGTTGCTAATGTTCTAATGTTTACATAATAGCAAACAAGTTTAGTCATTGGCACCTCCATCCATCACATGTACATCACAGTGGCATTTTTTTTATCAAACCTAGAAAATAAAGTATTTCGCCCATATGTTTAGGTATTAGCGCCTGATAATTTATGTACTGCAATGATAATAAACTGCAAGAGATGCTATTTTACAACATAAGGTAAAAGTGAAGATTTTAGTTACGTTTACAAAGAAACCGCAAGTTCTAAAGGCTTTAACTTATATTTTTGGTTATAAGTAATAAATCAGCTATAAAACGCACCACACGGCATTTGTGTACACGATTACTTTTAGTGAGGCGAAGTTATATAGATATACTAGCATTGTCCTTTAAGTTACACTCGTACAGTAATTATACTGTAATTCCGTTTTGCTTAGATCTAATCAAAACTGATGCTATTAAAATCTGACTGTAACTTGGATTAACTATGACATCAGGACGACTAACACCTCAGTCCTCCCGTGACCATAGGTTCGGTAAAGCGCACGAAACGTCGGCATTATATTTAAAATTAGTAGCAGTAAAATCCGTGTATTTAAATTTTATTCTATAAATAGAATTTACTCAACAACCGAAAACATTAATAATATGACATGGAAATAATATATTTACGCGTTCAGTGTAATAAATTTAACAATTTAGTCGTTGAGAGCCATACATAGCTGAGTAGGCACGAAGAGTTCTGCTCTTAAACCTCAAGAGCTCATCTCTTTGTTCCACGTACCGTGAAAGCATTGTCCGGTGGTCTGAGAGAATGCGTTTAGTTTTAAAACCGACGGTGTAATATGTAGGCACATTTAGTGATATGAGAAAAAGTTTCACAATATTATCTAAAACAAAAGCTCTTTTTTTAATTAAAAAGCTTATTATTTTTACTGGAGAGAAGCATATTTGACAGAATGATTGATATGAGAGGGTATTGCGTTTGGGTAGAGTCAGCCACGCTGCTCCAATGCCGGTTGGTGCACTCAACATGTCCTCGAAATAATTTTCCTCGACATAAACAACACCGACTTTGCTTTGATTTGTGTTATCGCACAAACTCTGCCACCGGCTAGGATTCGAATCCATGACTGCGACGCAGTAGTCAGAATGTGGGTCAGTCGCTACTACTGAATAATTAACAGTTGAAAGTATGTATAATATTATTAAGAAACAAGTATCGTATATAAAAAACTTTTACATACCTCGTTTTTAAAACGGACTAAAAGTATAAAGTTAGTTTATAACCAATTGCGAAATTTGTACCCAACAGACAAACAAAATGACAGACAGACAAGCGATTTAATAATGAATTGTCATCCGGCTAAGCTATGTTTAAAGTTTCAAGTATCTTCTCGGGTAGTTAGTTTCAATTCAATTACTGAATTTGACGTATACGAAAGCGACATTTAAAAAAAATTATAGATTAAGTGGCGAGACGAGCAAAACGTTCACGTGATGTTAAGTGCAACGTTTTCCCATAACAAAGGCTGTATCACCCAGAACATTTCTGTGTAAAACCACTCTGCGCCCGTCACCCTAAAAATCAGTTCTTAAGTCTCATATGCCCAGTGATAACGTTAGCTCTTAATGCACTTCAGACCGAAACACAGTAATGTTTGAACACTACTGCTTCACGGCAAAAACGGCCCTGAGGCGGTACCTACCTAGACGGAACAAAGTGGTAAAATAGTTGTATTTATTTTTGTTAATTTACTGTTTGTGCCAAAGTAAAAAAGAATTTTTTTACAGGATCTACAGCTTTTGTACCAGAGATGCCACCACAGACAAACCTAAGTAGATCAGAAGATGATTATATAGCGGTTATGTTACGACGCGGACAGAGTCGCTCGCCGTAGTTGGTACCACGAGTTTTCTTCAATAGAGGTTCAGGAGATCACAAGTAAGAATTAATACGTTATTATATTATACCCGTGTGTAGAGGCTTAAGACAATCTACCACCCCATCTCATCCCGTGGTTGTCGTAAAAGTCGACATAGGGAAACCTGGAGATGGGCAGCAGCATCTTCCTGATCGGTCAAATTTGTTGGGAATGATAACCAGACTGCCGCTGGCACTACCCTGAAATCTCAGTCACATTGAGACAGTTCGCTTTCTGATCATGGCATAGACGACATCAATCGTACGTTTAGCAAACATAACTGGTGCACTGCAGTGTCGGCGCAACTTCAACAACATCCTTAGCGTATTATTACAGTGCAGGCGTAGTTTTTTAAAGGCCCTCTATGTACCTGGTTCACGACCGCGTGGCCCAGTCATTAGAATACCTGATTTCTACGCCGCGGGTCCTGGGTTCGAATATCAGTCGGAGCCAACAATTGTAGGTTTTCGGTCTGGTTCTGTTGTGTTTGTCCCCGTGCTTCTGACACTGCATCCTAGCCTACCTCCAATCTTATCGCATCAGCGTTACTTCGAGCGCGGGCGGGTTGGGACGAGTGGGTGCCTCTGTGTTTGCGCGTACACTTGTGACACTATAATATCTCCTGCGCAGTTGATAAGAGGCCGCGACACTGCTCCAATGCAGGTTCGTGGACTTCACATGTACTTAAAATTGCAGAATATTTTAGAGGTGCCGGCACCGGGGATCGAACTCTGGTCACTCGCTTACTATAAAATTTAATCTAAGCGCCCGGCCCCTGAGCTACCACGGCTCGCCAACGTTCTGCAGAGAATATGAAACATACCTACTGGAAATACATTATATAAAATTAAAAGACCTTTTTGTTAAACGAATTTAATATCTCTTTATAAAACTGTATACAAGTACACACACACCTTTAGCATACAGTTACTTGCAAAACAGATACACGAACACACACATACACGCGTGCTCATCCTAGACTTAAATAGTAATTATTTTTTTTGATGACGGTAAGTGCAACAGTCTGCCTATAACGGATGCTGTGTCATTCAAAATATTTCTAGTTAGCGCCAGACTGCGCCTGTCACCCTGAGACATCAGTTCTTAAGTCTCATATGCCCAGTGATTACGCTAGTTCTCAGTGCCCTTCAAACCGAAACAGCAGCTTCTCAGCAGAATAACTGGCCTACCTAGACGGATCCCTGCATAGGAATCCTACCACCAGTATGGGTTGTCCGTACAATACCTTAGTCGCCTCTTACGACACCTCGGTAGGAAAGAAAAGCTATTCTACTCTGCCGGTCACCTATCGGCAGTTATTTTATTTACATTGCTACCTATTTAGACGGGTTCCTGCATAGGAATCCTACCACCGGTAAATTCTTAGTCTTTTGAGTTTTTATACTTTTATGTTGGTAGCGTTTAAATATGTTTTCAATTCTATACCTAATAATAGGGTAAAAACATCTGACATATTCGAATATTTAATGGTGGTTGGAGAGCCCTAAATTATCACGATTCCCATATAACATCTTAGGAAAAGGGTCGTGCCTGAAAAACTTAGTATTAACATCATCGCTTGTGAAGTATAGCATTTATGTACACTACTAGTAAGTTTTTAAAATATCCTTAAATTTTAAAATTAAACACGGATTCTAACCTAAACTAGTTTAGAATACAATCGGTGCTTAATAATAATACGTGCTTAATATAATACCTAATGGCCTATGTTCAACAGTGGACTGTAATAGGCTGAAATGATGATGATGATGATGATGAAATAATAAAACAAAATGATACATATTATCTGTGTTAGGTAGTTTTAATATACCAATAATAAAATTGAAGTGTCTGTGATTTCAAAATACATGCCAAAATGTTGGTGAAAACGACTTATCTAGTCATGCGCCGCCTAATATATGACCGTTTTTAGAATTTTTTGAAAGTATTTATTTCTATTGGATAAAGTAACGAAACGAGCAAAACGTTCATCTAAATATGAGTGCAACGCTGCCCATAACATATGCTGTGTCACCCAGAACATTTCTGTGTGATACAAAATTGCTCCCGTCACATTGAGACATTAGTTCTTAAGTCTCATATGCCCAGTGATTACGCTAGCTCTAAGAGACCTTCAGACAGAAATACAGTAATGTTTGCACGCTACTACTTCACGGCAGAAAAACATGGCCGTGGGGTGGTGCCTACCTAGACGGATTCCTGCAAATGAATCCTACCACAAGTATGAAAGTTTGTCTCGAATAGGCTCCGAAACGGCTCTATGGATTTCAACGAAAATTTCAGGGATTAAAACAGGAATTTAATTGCCGTGTATGGTTCATTTCGATATCTTTCAGGGTTCAGAAGATATGAATATAAATGTTTGTAATATAATTTTACTCGGGTAAAATCGCGGAGCACGGCCTTCAGCCAGTTCTTAATATAATTAATTTGATATGTAAATACATACATACATAAGATCACGACTGTATCCCATAAGGAGTAGTCATAGATTGAGCACTCACTGCAAAAACAGATGACTGCCACAATCCACGTTTCACCAAAACAATATAATGCACTTGGTGTGATAGGTGATGAGCCCATCGCCATCATGCGCTGTTGGGTGCACAGTGCAGTTCAATTCCTTACTCGCCTTTTACGAGATCCATTGGATTAGATGGAGTGGTAGTATTCTTATATCGAGCCGCCACCACATGGCAATATACCTACAAAATAAATTCTACACTAACACAATTTCAATTTAACAGAAATGAATCTCCTGAACATGGATGCGGAGAACCGCGTTGTACTCAATGTTGGCGGGATCCGCCACGAAACCTACAAGGCTACACTTAAAAAGATACCGGCGACACGGCTCTCACGCTTGACGGAAGCGCTCGCTAATTACGACCCCGTGCTGAACGAGTACTTCTTTGACCGCCATCCTGGAGTCTTCGCGCAAGTCCTCAACTATTACAGGTATTACGTAAGTCCGCGATTCAAAGGGATAATTGGAAACGTGAACTGTTTACGATTACTGTTATTATACTTGCTTCATTTTATTCGCGAAATATCGTGACATGAAAATAAAAAATTAAAAAAAAAACAAAAGACTTTAACGCAGAAGCTCCAAACGTGCTTTTTTATTGTATAAAGTGACGAGACGAGCGAAACGTTCACCTGATGATAAGTGCAACGTTGGCCCATAACAAATGCTGTGTCACCTACAACGTCAAACATTTCTGTATGACACCACAGTGCGCCCGTCACCCTTGAGACATCAGTTCTTAAGTCTCATAAGCTTAGTGATTACACTAGCTATCAGTGCCCTTCAAACCGAAACATACTGTTTGCATACTGCTTCACCTGCCTAGACGGATTCCTGCACAGGAATCCTACCACCAGTGTGTGCTTAATCGAATTCAAAAGTTTCATATTTTTCTCATGGACTCCATCATCTGAACTTGACCATAATTATATGGGACCACCCTTACGATACCCACTTCCTAATTTGATATTCTTTTAAACGGATTCATAAACAAATAATTTATGTTTTAATATACATAAAAAACAGCCGATTTACACTATTACATATAATAGACAAATTGAGAACAATTTCTTTTTTGAAGTCGGTTAATAAAAAAGAATAATCTTTTTTTGACGTCATAAATATAAATTTCGTTTGTCAAACTTAATTTTTTTCTATCTACCACCGTAATGAGATTACTCTGACTTAGAAGAAACGCGCGAAAAAATCTCCGAAAAATATCTTGATTTGTATATATTTTATTATGTGTGATAAAACGTTGTATATAACGGCGTCAGCGATGGCTGAGCGATAGCGCTGCCAACCTCTTGATTAGGCGGTACAGGGTTCATTGTGTAGATAGCGCAGAATAACAATTTCAAATGCAACTTGTGTAATAATTTCAATTTACTACGCTTAATCGTAAATTAACTAGGTAAACAGTTTCGTTTTGGAGGAGTGACCAGGTCGGTGTCCCGAATCCAACTGCCCTCTGCACAATCCGTACTCTCCAATACGAGGATCCGATGAAGCTGTACTTCCTGATGAAGCTGTATATCCGATGAAGCTGTAAAAATCCGATGTAGCTGTAAATGCCAAAAAGGACTAACAGCAATTACATCACCGAAATTATATACAATTCGAGTCTGCCCACGTGCCGCTATTACAATGACAAGTGACGTCACGAACTGACGTTCACCACTTCCTCGGTACTACTAATAATCAAATCAGCAACTTAATATTTAACGCTATCGTTTTCCACGACATATATAAATTTACAAAGAGTAGTCTCAAAGACAATTGAAACACGATCCATGACAAATCTTTCGAATCGATTTCATAATAACACACATGCAAGTTTATCGCAAGCTCGGGCATCTTATAGGGAAGTGGACGATTCGCCACACGACATCGCAAGCAGAGACAAAGAGAGCATGACATATTCTACAGACATAAAAAATATTCGTTGATACTACACGACTCTACTGAACGTGCATATATAGTCACACCTTTTCCCATTTAATGCGTAGGGAGAGGCTACACACTGTAGCCCACTTTTCGTCCCCGCGGTAAACGAGACATGTCGGGTGTCGAACCACGTCGCCGCCATTTTGATAGGAGTCAAAAAAAAATCTGACTCTCCGTTGCGTTCCCACGAGCAGTATAGTGACAGCATTATCGTATTAAGCTGCATGAATAAAGAGCTGTCCGTAAAACCTTACCTTAGTTACTACCCTTAGTAGATTTAGATATTGAAGTTTACAAGAGCCTAAATTGAACAAAGAAATTTTGTCATTGACTTTGACTTCGACCTTTCGTTACTACCTCGTAAGGAAATGATGTGCTTTACTCGATAAAAGTGTTTGAAACATGGCACTTTAATTCAAATCTCATATCGACTGCATTAGTAGTTAATAATTCTTTTTTATTATATCGACCCTTTCATTATTATATCGAAGGTGCCTTTTCCTGTAGGTGTCTGACAGAGAATAGCACCTACCTCTTTCCTACCGAGGCTTTTTTTTATTGGATAAGGTGACAAAACGAGCAAAACGTTCACCTGATGGTAAGGGCAACGTCTACCCATAACAATGCTGTGTCACTCGGAAAATTTCTGTGTGACACTAAAATGCGCCCGTCATCCTGAAACATCAGTTCTTAAATCTCATATGCCCAGTGACTACGCTAGCTCTCAGTGCCTCAAACTGAAACACAGTAATGTTTGCACACTACTGCTTCACGGCAGAATAACTGACCGTGGGGTGGTCTACCAAGACGGATTCCTGCATCCTACAACCAGTTAGAGCCTTTATTCGTGCAGAATTACACCAATTATGTGCACCGATGTTACTATACTGCTCGTGGGACAGCAATGGGGAGTAAATTTTTTTTAACTCTTCCCAAATTGGCAGCGTCTTCGTTTCCCGCGTGAAAAGTGGGCTACGGGTTTGGTCTCTGACTTCCACTTGTTTGGAAAAAGGCGTGACGTGAATGTATGTCATCTTCACGTGCAATCTATACATGTGCATGTTATAAAGAAAAAAAAATTCAGCTTCTCCATAAATTCTGGCCAAGTAAGTATTTTATTTTATACGGATTGTTACCTTATACCGTATACATGATAATTGTTTTATTTACGTTATTATAACCGGATAGCCTATTTTTTAGAGTACAGACTTCCACGCTGCGGGTCCTGGGTTCGAATCCCAGATGGGTGAAACCGCCTAGTTAGGTACCACCACATTTTCATTATCCTGCTGTCTGCCACAGGAGTGTGCAAAAATTACTATATCTTGATCTTAAGAGCACTGATAGCTAGTGTGTTTCATAGCCTATGAGACGTACGAGCTCTGATGACTAAGAGTAACGGGAGCAGTATAACGCCACCACGAAATGTTCTTGGTGACACGGCACTTGTGCAAGCATTGCCGTGTTTCGGTTTGAAGGGCACTGTGAGCGAGTGCTATCACTGCGCATATGAGACTTAAGAACTGATGTTTCAGTGTGGTGGGCGCAGTGTGGTGTCACACAGAAATGTTTTGGGTGACACAGACGCTAGCTCACAGTGCCCTTAAAACCGAAACACAGTAATGTTTGCACACTACTGCTTCACGGCAGAATAACTGGCCCTGGGGTGGTACCTACCTAGATGGATTCCTGCATAGGAATCCTTCCACAGTATGTATGTACTCGTATATGTATGTGACTGTATATACGTATATTTAATTAATAATATTCTATTTTTTTTAATAAACGCTTTCACTGTTTACTCACTGTCCTAAGGTTGACTAGGAGAGAATGCTATTAGCATTAAATCCGCCTTTTGTTCCTTCACTTATTGTAAGGTTCCATAAAGAATAAATAAAAAAACATTTCTGTGTGACACCACACTGTGCCCGGCACCCTGTGACACCAGTTCTTAAGTCTCATATGCCCAGTGCTTACGCTAGTGCCTTCATTACCCCTCGAACCGAAACAGAAATTTTTCAGGGATGTCTCAGGGCAGAATAACTGGCCCCTGGGGTGGTACCTACCTAGACGGATTCCTGCGTAGGAATCCTACCACTACTACTTTTTATTGAATTTCTTTATTATATTTAAGTAAAGTTATTTTTGCGTATTTTATGATTAAAAGGGGCATTGAAAGTGAGTGGCGGCTCGTTAAAAGAATACTACCACTCCATGTCATCCAATGCATCTCGTAAAAGGCGAGTAAGAAATTAAACTGCACTGTGCACCCAACAGCGCATGGTGGCGATGGGCTCACCACCTATCACACCAAGTGCATTATATTGTTTTGGTGAAACGTGGATTGTGGCAGTCATCTGTTTTTGCAGTGAGTGCCCAGTCTCTGACTACCCCTTATGGGATACAGTCGTGATCTTATGTATGTATGTATGAAAGTGAAATCTTATTTATATACGGATACGGGAATACGGAATACTCTCAAAAAAGCTTATCCTTTTTCCATCCTGTCGTCATTTTAATAAAGTTATTAACTGGGTTTCTAAGGATTTAGTAGTAGTAATACATTTCAGAGTTTCCATTGTTTATTTTGCACAACTTCTGCTTGTATTATACTGTATAGGGAGAAACGTTTATGAGTTTGTTTAGGTTTTCTTAAAGACTAAAGTACGTGGTTCACAAAACAAAAGCCTTCGTTGTCTTTTGTTATAAGAAGTAATTCATTTTCCATGAAGTATTTATTAAGTGGGTCGCTTTGTTTTACATTAAGTAGTAGGTTGGTCTCTGATTTCTCTCAGAAGATGAACTGGAAATGGTGATGTGATGATGATGATGATGTTCTCCTAGCCGATTTCGACCACGGCGACAACTGCCGACTACTGTCGAGAGCCATCAACTGCGCAGGAGATATTATAGTGGCAAAAGTGTACGCGCAAACACAGAGGCACTCACTCGTCCCAACCTACCCGCGCCAGATGTAACGCTGATGCGAGAAGATCGGAGGTAGGCTAGGATGCAGTGTCAGAAACACGGGGACAATCACAACACAACCAGACTCGAAAACCAAGAATTTATGTTTTAGCACAAATGTTGGCTCCGGCTGGGATTCGAACCCAGGACCCGCGGCTTAGAAGTCAGGTACTCTGACCACTAGGCCACGCGGTCGTCATACTGGAAATATTATTGAGCTATATAAAATCCTGCAAATTCGAAGACTTACACGTACTTGCCTTATCTAATCCGAAGATTGAATTCGAACGAAACAGATCGAACCAGCGAACATTCAAAACCTGATAACTTAAATTTGGTGAGTCGGAAAAATATTAGTTATACGAATATAGTATCATCGTCAGCCGATAAACAAATTCACGACCGGAGTTTTTTTTACGTTTCTGTGGGCGAAAGTAATTTTTATAAATTTTATTCTACACAACTCAAAAAAAACTTTTCCTTTGCAATCACCTACGTTTTTATCACGACAGCTTTACTTTATATAACCATTTGATTCCCTTTAAAAAGACAGTTTGTATTGTTTTATTTCATTAAATTATTTTATTTTTAAGTATCATTAATTTTGTATTTCATGGTCTTCCCCATTCACAGTGACAAATATATGGTATATAGAGCAATGTAGAAAAGCTACTTAAAAATATCTCATATCCTGTTGCTGTTGCTGTTGCTGGTCGTGAAAATTAATAATCAAATTTTTTTTGAGGAGTTATTTCACTCTTGTTCGCTCAGACAGACAGAATATGATCACGGTGTATATAGTGACTTTGCAAGTGGTTGCGAGGAACAGAATAGAATATTTTTTATTCAATGTAGATCATTTACATAATACTCATTGAACATCATTTTTTTAAGCTACACTGGTTCCCAAAGAAATGCCTCTGTTGTGGAAAGAACCAGTAAGAAACCCAGCGGGATTTTTTTTTCCAGTCATTTTAAAAATAATATACAATTACAGCAGATGAGAGAGATGAGATCACGATCATTTCATGCCCAGAGTTATCATCATTCATTTCTTCCTTAATATTATAATAACCTTTCTTAAAAAGGCTTTTGGCTTTTGGGGAATTAATGTTTGTTTCATATACGCTTCGTAACATATTGTATTTCCGCCCGTGAAGTCAACACCAGGCTCTATTTGAAAATCAGCGCTGAAGCATCTTAGTGCTGTCGGAATTTGCTGAAATGGAGACCTTATTTGGCTTCTCACTTTTTTTGTTTTATATTTTTCACATTTCATATTTGCTTTAGTTATTGTTACTTTATTGTGTATTTCTTTTGTGATGTCAAATAAAATAACTTTTGTCTCTTTCTTTCTTTTACTTTATTGATATACACTCGCAACCGCTTCCGAAAACTATCGATAGACCCCGAAACATCAGCGCATTTGTGCGTGTAATAGACTTCGAAGCCCATTTCATTGCAAAAGTACACGCATTTCCCATTCCGATAGAATTGCTTGTCTATTATTTCTGAACTTGTACACAGAAAGGCCCAAATTGATTTCCATTGACACGGGCCAAGCAATTTGTGAAAGTTTGCCTAGCTCCGATATAATTCGGGTCAAGTCCTTATGTGCTAAGATTGATTGACGCTTCGTCGGAGCAATCTCCGTGATATTGATTAATAGACGGCTGCTTAAAAGTTTCCAGCTAGGTGACGGCATATTGAAGACCTAATATTATTAGGTTACGCTTAATGAAATTCCTTAGACCCACAAGCAATATTATATATATTAAAACGACCGCCTGGCCTGGTGTTCTCCCAGCCGATATCGACCACGGCGACAACTTCCGAATACTGTCGAGAGCCATCAACCGCGCAGGAGATATTATAGTGCCACAAGTGTACCCGCGCCCGATGTAACGCTGATCTGATAATATCGGAGGTAGGCTATGATACAGTGTCAGAAACACGGGGACAATCACAACACACCCAGACCCGAAAACCAACAATTTGTGTTTTAGCACAAATGTTGGCTCCGGCTGGGATTCGGATGGATTGGATTGATTTCTTTATTGGATAAAGTAATGAAACGAGCAAAACGTTCACCTGTTGGTAAGTGCAACGTCTGCAAATAACAAATGCTGTGTCGCTCAGAACATTTCACCACACTGCACCCGTCGTACGTTAGGATTGTTCACGTGTCTCAGACACAAAATTTTCTAATAACTTACCTTCGATCTTATCAGCATGAATGTTACATGGGGCGGAGAAAGAAAAGAATGAGTTTTTACGTACACTTACGGTACTATTATATCTCCTGCGCACTTAATATCTCTACCGATAGTATTTGGAAGTAGTCACCACCGCTTTGGCCAGAAGCATGTATAACAATCATCACATGTATAACAAAAAAGTTAAATCTATAAAAAATACTCTATTACTAACAGACCGCGCAGAAAGTTTTTGAAGTTTTTTTTTGCGTAAGACACTGGTCACTTATAATTTATTGTGGAAATACGATTACTTACAAGTAAAAATGCGAATGTCCCAATTTCAAATTACCATCATAGATTGAAATATTCAAAACCTTAGGGTCACGACTGCTCAGCTCGTTCAATATCATAAAATATTATATTTAATTAAGCGAAGGCGAAGAAAGGTTCTCGAGTGGCACCTCACTAGATGGGACGACGACCTCCATGGTTTTGCGCGAAGTCGGTGGTTGCAGGTCGCTCAGGACCAAGTTTTGTGGCAATCTATGGGGGCAACCTATGATAGGCTGAAATGATGACGACGACGAAGCTAAGGCGCGTATAATAATTATTAATGAATATTAGTAGTTCTCTTAAGTAGCCGTGTGGTGGCGGCATAAGAGAATCTACCACCCCATCTCATCCCGTGGGTGTCGTAAAAGTCGACAGAGGGAAAATTAAAACCAAAAGATGGACAGCAGCATCTGTTTGGAACATCCGAATAAAAAAACTGCGGTTGCCAACCAAGTGTGGCAACTGTGACAAAATCCCCCCAAATTAGAGCTACAAACTTTGGTGGCAATCTATGGGGGAAGCCTATGTTCAGCAGTGGACTGGTGATATCGTTTAAGTTTGTCTGGCCTTTATTTTAAATACGAGCACTATAATAATGCACATGTCTTCATCGTCATCGTATCCTCTCGCTTTAATAATACTGCCCTCACTGCCGCAGCTAGTATCGGAATCCATGGCGTTGACATATCAAGTGACGTTCAGTTCGGCGGTCACGTGGGAGGGAAGGCCAAATTGGCCTCCAAAAAGTTTAGCGTGCTCAGTAGAGCGGGACAGTATTTCACGTCCGCCCATCGCCTGCAACTTTACAAGGCGCAAGTTCGGCCACACATGGTAACTGCTCTCTCCTCAGGGGCACCCCAGTGCCAGCTTCTTCCATTTGACAGAATCCAACAAAGAGCGGCTCGAATCGTCAACGACCGAGTTCTTTCCCTTCAGCTCGATCCACTGGCTTTGCGAAGAGACGTTGCGTCTCTTTGCATTTTCTACCATGTTTACCATGGGGAGTGTTCCTAGGAGTTGTTCGGTTATTCCTGCTGCGAAATTCGACCATCGTACAATGCGGCACAAAACAAAATTTCATCGGCACCACCTGGATGACTGGCATTCCACCACTGTGCACTTTACCAGAAAATCTTCTGCCACGCACAACCACTTTGTGGAATAGGCTGCCGCTAGCAGTTTTTTCGGACCGATACGACTTAGGGACCCTATAAGAAAAGTGCCTAGTCCTTCCTCAAAGGCCGGCAACGCACCCGGAATTTCCACTGGTATTGCGGATGTTCATGGGCGGCGGTGATCACTAACCATCAGGTAAGCCGCTTGCTCGTTTGCCCCCTCTCCTATAATAAAAAAAAGTAGTATGGAAGTATGTGACGCGCCAAATCCTTTACTTGATAGCCATAATAGTCGCAGATTTACCTAGTCCTTTGAATTTTACATTTTTGTATGATACCGTAGTGCGCTCGTTGCCATAATTATTAATGTCGTTATTAAAGTTCTTCTTAAGCTTTTATATGCCCCGTGATTACTCTAGCTCTCAGTGCCCTTCAAACCGATACACAGTGATGTTTGTTTACCAGTGTTTGACGATAGAGACAGACCTAGCCGGATTTCTACATTGTAAATGACGTAAAGGAGTACTACCGCAGGGCCAGTTATTTTGCCGTGAAGCAGTAGTGTGCAAAAATTACTGTTTCGGTTTCAAGGGCACTAAGAGCTAGTGTAATCACTGGGCATACGAGACATAGGAACTGTTGTCTCGGGTTAACGGGCGCAGTGTGGTATCATACAGAAATGTTCTAAGTGACACAGCATTTGTTATGGGCAAACGCTGCACTTACCATCAGGTGAACGCTTGCTAGTCTCGTCAATTTTTCCAATAAAAATAAAGGTGAATAAGTAGATAAATTATAATATTGTACAAATTTTTTACTTACAAGTGTTTGTTTAAATCAATGAACCAGTTTTGTGACAATTTGTGTAAAACGAAAAAATAACCAACTCCGCTTGGTTCAGGACATGGGAAGCTCCATTATCCAACTGATGTATGCGGGCCTCTTTTCGAGGAAGAACTCGAGTTTTGGGGTCTAGATGCGAATCAAGTGGAGCCGTGTTGTTGGATGACTTATACGCAGGTAATACTTGTATTTTATTATATTAGAACACTACGTTTGTTTTGATTTTATATTTACACGAATACTGCACATTTCATAAAACTAGATTTACTGATTTCATCGCTTTTTATTTTAATATTTATAATCCGACGTTTTGGGCACCTTACAGGGCCCATGGTTACGTGATGACTGAGGTATGCTTAGTTTTGATTTATTTTATTTAATAATAGGACTCCTAGCCGGTGGTAGTAGGAAACCATCTTCTTTTTTCAAATTAAGTTTTTATTTTAATTACCACGCCAATCGTCCTTAGGAGGAATCGGTGTTCATATTTGCAAGGATTTGTGGTCTATGAAATGTAATGATTGTAGCTGTGAACAATATACTGTGAAATATATATATATATATATATATATATATAATACTGAAAATAATCTAGGATTATCTGTTGTAATTTGTACACGTTGTATTGCTTCTTTCTTTGGAGATGTCACTTGTAGAAATTCAATTAGCCTAGATAACATCATAATGATGGGAAAGTGTAGGTTTACTTGAGGTAGGTTATTTTTTTATTTATTTATTTACACTTTATTGTTTCCCCTTAAAGGATACAATGGGCGGACTTAATGCCAGTTGGCATTCTCTGCCAGTCAACCCAAGGCGTAGCGAAACAATGTGGCAGGTGTAAAACTTAAAACAAACTAAAAATTACATTTTAAAGACTACTGATAAATATGATAAATATTAAATACAATATAAAAATACTCAAAATACATATAAATAAATACATATCAATATATAATTATGATAAATAAACAATAATACATAAATATGTACATACATATAAACTAACATACATACACACATACATATACATAAATATACGTGGTGGTTAGACATAAATTTGAAAAAAAAAAAACATTCCACAAACAATTTTAAATTAAATCTTTAAAATAATGCTCCCGTACTAACCTCTTAAAACTGATCTTATTTTGGGCTTTTTTAATGTCATCGGGCAAGGAGTTCCAGAGCAGTGCAGCCTGAACGATAAATGAGTTACCAACGAATTTGGAGAAGTGTTGAGGAATCTGTATTAATATAATATAAATGAGGTTATCTACTCGATGGTAAGAATAACTGTGTAAGACAACGCATCTGCAACTGCATAAACCTCATGTAGGACAGAAACCGATAGAGAGCCTTAACCACATCACCCATCCTAGATGTGACTGTCACGATCCACCATCATTAGGGTACCGACATGAAAGAAGACTTATAAGTTTGTTATTTTGGCGGTTGATATTGCTAAGGAGAAGGGGTAGCTACCCGCCAGATCGGGTGGTCTGATCTGGTGAGGACGTCTCCTCCTACTAGTAATATTTACATGTTGTATATATAGTTCGCATCTCAGAAAACTTTTATAGCGCGATTATGGAATGTGTGAGATATTTGTTGAGCTTCTCATGTGACGATATAGATGTCGCTACATTAGCAAACTTTGTCATAATAAAGAATAATCTTTATGAAATCATATTTGAAAAGTATCCGAAAATTTCGATTTATTTGCGTTAGAACTATTTTTTTTTTCTAATTTGTCGAAGAAGAATATAGAATTTCTGATATGGGAAAAACAAAAATTGATGTAATATTCTATTACGTTAGTTTTTTGTGAGAATTGAATATCATTGTTTTATTTAATTAATTTACTTTGTTAAGTATCTCTCTTATAAGGACCTGTATTTAAGAAGGGATTCGTAACGGATATTTCCCTTGGAAATGAGGGTAACAGAAATAGTTCATATAAACTGAAAATTGCTAAAACTATACAGTTTGTTGAAGAAAAACATTATTTAACAATTAAAAGAATTACATAAAGAACAAAACTTATTTGTTGTTGTTGTTATTTAGCTGTTTTTGTCTTATTTTATTTATTTGGTAAGATTTTTCTTTAAATAATTATATGAATTAATGTGGATATTCCTAGCGGTTTCTGTTATGTTACGTGCGTTCTTTATAAAAGCTGAAGGTAAACAAAAGTTATTTCATCACAGAAATCACAGAATATAGTTAAAAATGTAATATTAAATTATCATTAAAATAAATGCATTGGTTTTAATATTGTGTTCTTTAAATAATATTATTATTATAAGATATTAGGATTTAAATATGTTCATGTCTTGTCTTTAAAATTCTACAATCATTACTAGAGACGTATGTCATTAATTATCGTGTGGTGTCTGCTTAAGGAATCTACCACCCCATCTCGTGGATGTAATAAAAGTCGACAGAGGGAAAATTAAAACCAGAAGATGGGCAGCAACATCTTCCTTCACCATCAGAATAAATAAACTCTGGTTGCCAACTCTGGTGCTTATGCTGCCTGCCAATCATGGCAACTACGGCAAAATTCCCCCAAAATGAGAGCTACAAGCTTTTGTCGCAATCTATGGGAGAGGCCTATGTTCAGCAGTGGACTAGTGATAAAGTGAAATGATGATGATGATGACGTCATTAATAATAATTGTACCATTAAAGTCAAAATAACCAAATTACACTACTAATAATATTACGATCATATATATACATGGTAATGACTTAATCATAAAGCTACATTTATAGAAGGAGATCGTGACTTTTAATATATTTCTAGCATCGAGACACACAAGAGACCCTTGCCGTCCTTGACCGTCTTGACCTAGACACTGAGAAACCGTCTGATGAAGAGGTTGCTCGCAAATTTGGCTTCGAAGAGGACTACTATAATGGAACAGTCTCCTGGTGGCAGCAGCTCAAACCTCAGATGTGGTCTTTGTTCGATGAGCCCTACAGTTCTAACGCAGCTAAGGTAAAGTATATCAAAAGGCGGTGAGCAGGGGACATTGTGAATTCTCTACCCATTAATTTTCTCAATAGCATATAGCTCCATACATATGGTGATCATTATACAACCTGCTCGCTTAGAATCATATGCATCTGTCGCAAATTTCCTTGACTTTTCTTAAGGAGTGACCGTGATATTTAATAATCTATGCGGTTTCAATATATTTTATCTATACAAATAAATAAAATTGTCTGCTTGTAATAATAAAATAACTGCTTTTTACTCAATGCTTTTAAAACTTATAAGAAGACATAAATTGTTAAATTTTTTGACTGTCTGTCTGTCTGTTTGTTCCGGCTAATCTCCGAAAAGGCTGTACTGATTTTCATTGACAAATAGCTGATATTATAGCGGATAACTTACGCCATTTTAATTTTAGAAAATTAATAAGGTGTGGTGGCGGCTTATGAGAATCTACCACCCCATCTCATCCCGTGAGTATCGTAAAAGTCGACAGAGAGAAAATTAAACCAAAAGATGGGCAGCAGTATCTTCCTGGAACATGTGAAAAATAAACTGCGGTTGCCAACCCACCTGCCAAGCGTAGCAACTATGGCGAAATCCCCCAAAATGAGATCTACAAACTTATGCAGCAATCTTTTTTTTTATTGTATAAAGTGACGAAACGAGCAAAAAGTTCACCTGATGGTAAGTGCAACGTCCGCCCACAACAAATGCTGTGTCACCCAGAATATTTTGGTGTGACACCACACTGTGCCCGTCACCCAGAGACATCAGTTCTTAAGTCTCAAATGCCCAGTGATTACGCTAGCTCACAGTGCCCTTCAAACCGAAGTGCTTCACGGCAGAATAACTGGCCCTGGGGTGGTACCTACCTAGACAGATTCCTGCATAGGAGTCCTACCACCAGTAACAAATCTATGATTTTTTTCAGCAGCCTTTGTTCAGCAGTGGACTAAAAGGCTGAAATGATGACGGATGATGACGAATAGGGATTCCGCGCAAAAAAATTAAAACCCTAAAATCCTATTCAAATAGGGAAGCATATCCCATCCCCGGAAGTATATCATCGATCGGGGTCGGCTTACGAAATTTTACCTTACTTAAATTTTCACTTTGTGTAAAGTACTTTCTACTTAACCGAAGGGGCTTACTTGATAGGAATAGCAACCCGTAAATAAATTAATGTGACATAATCCCTTTATTGGACGACATCTAATTATTATTCGTCAGCTTGAAGAGTTTTTGCTCCACCTTTATTTAAATGTATGCAAATTAAGCTCATTATATAACTATAGTTTTTTATACTTTTCTATGGAAATGTATTAACAGTGAATACAACAATACATCACTTCACGTGTTCACTGTTTAACAAAAGCCTTCCCTATAGATTGTCACATGGTCCACGGCGATCATCGATAGTTTCAATTCTTGCTTTGGTTTCAATTTAGTTTGTAAGAATTTAAAATTTTGTTTCACCTTTCTCTAAAATGTTACTAATTTAATATTTAATCCTTAAGATATTTTTCGTCTAGTAATGCATTTTATTAAATATGTGTTTTTTCTTCCAGATAATCGGTGTGATTTCAGTGTTTTTTATATGCGTATCAATTATATCATTCTGTCTGAAGACTCATCCGGACATGAGAGTGCCAGTGATAAGAAACTATACGGTAACAACCGCAAATCAAACGCAAAGTTGGGCATTAGACAAAGTGCAAACAAACGCCCACGTTGCTTTTTTCTATATTGAGTGCGTGTGTAACGCGTGGTTCACACTCGAGATTCTAGTGCGGTTCATTTCATCACCGAACAAGTGTGAATTCGTCAAATCATCCGTCAATATCATTGACTACATCGCCACAATGAGCTTCTACATTGACCTGATCCTCCAGAAATACGCGTCCCACGTGGAGAACGCGGATATTTTGGAGTTTTTCTCGATCATAAGAATAATGAGACTCTTTAAGTTGACTAGACATTCGTCTGGTCTTAAAATATTGATACAGACCTTCAGAGCTTCAGCGAAAGAGTTGACACTTCTAGTCTTTTTCCTTGTACTCGGCATAGTTATATTTGCCAGTCTAGTATATTACGCGGAGCGTATACAAACGAATCCGCATAATGACTTCAACAGCATACCATTAGGACTATGGTGGGCGCTGGTTACTATGACAACAGTCGGCTATGGAGATATGGCACCAAAAACATATGTTGGCATGTTCGTAGGTGCTCTCTGTGCTTTGGCTGGTGTGAGTATTTTCTTTTAGTTATTCTATATAATATAATGATAAAAAACATAATTTTAAATATTGGTAAATATTTTTTCATGGAAAAAGTGAGGAGACGAGCGAATCGTTCATCTGATGGTAAGTGTAATGTCTGCCCATAACAAATGAAAATATAATAGCTACCCTTCAGATCGAAACCGCGATGTTTGCACACTACTCCTTTTGCAGAATACCAGGCACTGCGGTGGTACATACCTAGACGGATTCCTGCATAAAAATCCTATCATCAGTAAAAAGACTCCCTAGTCGTCAGTTTGGTACCAAACCCGAAATACTACATAATGAGTTAAATTATCTTGAACTTAAAATTGCATTTACCTAAATGCTGTTCAAAAATTCATCTGTAAATTAAATTCATGAAGTATATGCGTTAAATAATTTAATAAATTTTATTAATCAACATTTGAAATAAGCAGGTGCTGACGATAGCATTACCCGTACCAGTTATCGTGTCCAACTTCGCTATGTATTATTCACATACGCAAGCAAGAGCCAAATTGCCAAAGAAGAGGCGAAGAGTGATAAATGTCGAGCCAACAAGGCCACCTCTTAGTAAGTAACGCAATATTCCAAATAAAAAGTTCATTATTTTTAATGGTTGTAGAAAAATCATTAAACTTAGAAATCGGGAGGTTTCAAACACATTAAGTACCTTTCTTTATATTAGATGGTATTTTATTCGCGAAAAGACTTGTCTAAAGAGTATCTTCTTCTTTTTCAACAGTCTGTAAAATGTCCACTGCTAGGTCTACTCTCTATACGTCTCTTAAATTGAATGGATTTGTAATCGCCACGCTAGTCAGGCGGCTTGGCCATTTAAGCTTTAACCGTTTGGAGCCTTCCATAAATAAAAAAAAACAATAATTAGGTACGGATAATATGCAACAATATTTTACATACATACATACATAAGATCACGACTGTATCCCATAAGGGGTAGTCAGAGACTGGGCACTCACTGCAAAAACAGAAGACTGCCACAATCCACGTTTCACCAAAACAATATAATGCACTTGGTGTGATAGGTGGTGAGCCCATCGCCACCATGCGCTGTTGGGTGCACAGTGCAGTTTCATTCCTTACTCGCCTTTTACGAGATCCATTGGATGAGATGGAGTGGTAGTATTCTTTTAACGAGCCGCCACCACACGGCCAATATTTTAATATTCCGTAAATAAAATAACTATAATAGACTCGGAGGCGATGGATTTTTTTCTACTGAAGGGGGCTTTAGTCCAGATAAGGTCAGGAAACTTTGATTTAAACCAAGCTTAAGTTACGTTCCCACCTTCCTCCTTCCTCATTATACATCCTCCATCGATTCTCTTAATAAAACCCAATGTTCATTTATTAGAAACATTTATTATCATCATTATCAATCTTCCAATTGACTGACGTAGATCTCTACTATCCGTCTAGGATTTCCGATCACAGAACACCTACACCTATCAACTTATACACTGCTGTTCGTCTGTGTATTTTAGATTTGGCATTTTACGGCATCGTGATTTCACCACCTATCGGAAGCTATGAGATTCTCCTGATATTTCCTCTAGTCTATTTATTCTAGTTAGAGAGATTCACAGATTTTCCATGCCACAACGCAACACCAGCTTTAAATACAATTTCGACTATAATTGTTTCTAATGTTCTAAATTCAGGAGCACCGGGAGTGCCTGGAGCTCCTACTCCCTTGGCGCCCGGAATGGGGCCCCAAGCTGTGAATAGAAGGATGAATGCTATTAAAACCAATCACCCTAAGGATATGATCGGACCTAACATGGGTAAGATTAAAGTAGATAAGTGCCTACAGCAAGATAATAATTTGACAAGATAAAAGTTTGTAATAAAAATATTTATTCTACGAGTATAAAGTGTATACTTATTTTAGCTTTAAAGGCTTTAAAATTAAATAAAATGTCTTCCAAATTGGTAAAAAATATGTAAAATTACGGTAATTTTATAAAAAAAATGTTAAAAATGTTGTTTTCTTACTTTACAATATCATTGATGTAAATAAGCACTAATTCTATTTTTCATGGCATTTTTTTCTATAAATAGAATAAAAAAGTAATTAAATTAAACTATGTTATAACAACTATGAAAAGCCTTAAGTTCGAATCTTAACACAAAATTTTGTAAAAAAAATATGTACATTTAAATGAAAAATTTTACTTTGAAGCCCGATTAATGCTAAATTATTTTAATTGTATAAATATTGTTAATTAGAAGTCGGATGCGATTTTAATTGTGTTTAATAATTGGCGTTCCACAAAAGTAGTAAATAGATATAATTGTATCAAGCATCATATACGAGCAATGACAAGCTGTTAGAGGTTTGCATATAAATTAGCAATAAAAGTATTGGCAAAGCTTACACTAAATTTCTGCGAAGAAATTGGACACAAAAATTACATCACAGTCGGTATAATTCAAAATGTTTATATCTCTGTAACCGTGGCAGCGTCCTCAGTAAAAAGCAGCAGTTGTTACGATGTTGTTTCCTTTTAACCAATATCGGTTCTTAACGATCACTTCCCTCTAAGATAGTTAAATGTTTATTGAAGACGTGGCACTAATAATATGACTAATATATAATAATTTAGGTACTCACCAGACTAACCTTAGCTTATGCAGTGTAATCCTTCACAGATGGTGATCGTAGCGAGCTTGAGGCTATGATCCAAACTACACCAAACAACTGCAAAAGAAAGAATTTAAACATGCTTTAAACAGCGGCACACTGTACTGGCGCAGAATGCTCCCAGAACGGGCTTAGTATATCGCCTGCACATAAGGAATTAGCTTAAGGGAATGCAGAAAATTAACTCATAACTTACCTGACATCATACTCATCACCATCCTTGCACTATACGGTATCTTCAAGCAGCACAAAGAAGTCAACATCTAGGTCCCATTGCTTCAGCGGTGACAGCAGGAAGGTTCGGCATAGTTTTGTCAATTTTATTCGAGAACAATCCTGCAATTGTTAGATGCTTTGCCGCTTGTACAAATTCAATGTTGTAGTAATTTATTTTAAGGTAGATCTACTGTATATTCATAGTTCAGTATTAGTTTAAATTTGATAGTAACCATTTCAAAGTTACTATAGAATCATATAAAAACATTACAAATACGAGTAAACCTGTGTTGAAAATTAACACTAAAACTTAATATGTTTATGTCGCGTTACATTACATGCCACTTTTTTGTGTTATTAGTACATATTTCTGATATGGAATTGTACATTTTTGTAAATATACCTTCTGTTCTTATTGCTGCTTGTTTTTGTCATTAGGGCGCAAAGGTGACAAAATCCTAATGAAACAGAATGTTTTCAGGCAACAATCTGCAATCGTCAGTTTATACTCGTAGTAACTCGAGTCCTGCGGCAACCCAAACACAACTCAACACAGCGGTACACGTCTGATTATTTTCGGCTCGATATACTAACAATTAATATAACAAGATATTTAAACGTGTGAATAGTATCGTACCTTACACAACTACCTCGTCATCGTCGTCATTGTCGTCATCAGTGGAAAGAACTAAAGATATAACAGTCCACTGTAAGACAGAAGCCTCTTCTAAGTCTGCAGGATTTTTTGTATCACGCTTGGAAAGCTTAAAGTTATAAGACACCGTGCATCTTAATCGGTGCTAGCTTTCACCGATCTGGATAATTTAGATCTATTATATCTGAGGTGGTAAAGATGACCACGTGAACTAGTGATTACAGTACGTACCTACCACGCCGCGGGACTTGGGTTCGAATCCCAGTCGAAGGTAACATTTGTGCAAAAACTGCACAAATGTTGCCTTCGACTGGGATTCGAACCCAATTCGATACTGGTGGTAGGATTCCTATGCAGGAATCCGTCCAGGTAGGTACCACCCCAGGTCCAGTTATTCACGTCACGGAGAGATTTTCTGGGTGACACAGCATTTGTTATGGGTAGACGTTGCACTTACCATTACCACATCAGGTGAGCGTTTTGCTCGTTTCATCACTTTATGCAATAAAAAAAATTGTTTATTTTCGGGTCCGGGTGTTGTGTTTGTTCATGTGTTTCTGAGACTGCATCGTAGCTTACCTCCGATCTTATCGTATGAGCATTACGAGTACATCGGATACGGTAGGTTGGTACGAGTGAGTGCTCCTACCACTTGTGGCACTATAATATCTCCAACGCAGTTGGTAACTTCCGACAAGATTCGGTAGTCGTCGTCGTGATCCCAAATCGGCCAGACATCATTATTATCATCTATGGTAGTTATTCCGACATCTATCTGGAGTCATGACACTTTGGTATTTCCTTTATGGAAGAAAGTGACGAAACGAGCAAGTCGTTCGTCGGGAGGTAAGAGCAATATATCTGCTTATAACAAATCCTATGTCATTCAGAACATTTCTGTGTGGCACCACACTGCGCTAGTCACTCCGAGTCATCAGTTCTTAAGTATCATATGTCCAGTAATTACACTAGCTATCAGTGCCTTCCAAAGAACCGAATTTTAAACAACTTTACACTACTTTAAACACAGTAATGTTTGTACACTGCTATTTCATAGCAGAATATCTGGCGCTGCGTTGGTGGCTTCTCATTTCTGGTTTCGTGGTTTCAAAGAAATTAGAGAATAATCGCGTGGCCTCCAACAGGTGGAATAATAACCATCTCAAATACTCCAGGTCTATGTTAAACAAATCGGTAAAGGTCGGTACCAACTAAATGGTGCCACGATCACCAATTCGCCTGCTAACGTAAGGTTTACGGCAAATCAGTCTAGCTTTGTCCAGCAGTGGACTTTTAAGATGCTCCTTCTGCTGTAAGATGATGATGATGTTTAATAACCATATTAATGTTGTCGCATGTTCTCAAATGTTTAATACTTGGGTATGGTATTTATTAACGTGTTAGACGAATTTTTTTTTGTTTCTCCTCGTAGTTGTATTCAACTGATCCATTTAAAAATTTCTAAATTAAAGTAAATTATTAAAGTAGAAACAAGAAACTTTATAGATAGTTTATTTCTTTCATGGTAACATGTTCGTGCAACTTAATATTAATGACCTGATGCCTGCTAATGTGCTTTTGTTCTGTGAACCGTATAACATTATTATTAATTCCGTTTCTATGATCCCTTATGCCTTGTGTTGTCGCTGTTATCTTTAACAAGAAAAAAACTTATAATTGCCTTTATGTGTATTAACATATGTATGCCTTTTGCTTGATGGCGTCTTGGACTGAATTTAGTGTTTGTTGGAAATTCTACATCTTATAATATCCATGTAGGAATACTTTTTCATAAATATTATTCTTTAATACATATCAAAGTTCAAATACGAGTATATATACTACTGCTGTCAGTATCCGTGCATATTAAACCAATAATATGCAATAACAAACGCGTCTCATAAAACATGTCGTGAGCATGTACGTTATGTATTTTCATCGAAACTATTTGCTTGACGTAAAAAAGATTTAAGTTAAACAAGGATACATTATTGATTGCATTAGTAGTAAAAGTTATTTTCTTACAGTTTTCATTAATTCAGAATTCAAAGTAGTCTGTCCGTCTGAATGTAAAATTTATATTTTTAACTGCTCCTTCATTCTACGCTTTGTTTCAACTAGATTAAACATTATCTGCAAATATGCTTATATTTTTTATTTTATTACCAACAGTCGCAAGCCTAATGCCAGGAATGGATTTATCAGTTGCAACACGTCTTACGCCAAGTCCACGTGATTTAAGTCCAGCGCTTGCAATAGCCATACCTATGATGAAGTCAGTGAATATTGTACCCGCACAGTGTTTCGATAATATGGCCTTTCACAGTGAGAAATCTGACGAACAAATGAAGCAAAATAACTGTGAAAGTAAAACTACCAGCAGGCAAGAATCTACTGAAAGTAATAGTACAGTGAAAGCAAATAATTTCAAGAATGAACATTATATCGACAAAAATGTTGATGATAAAACGGACGCAAGAACACCGCTGCTGGGATATCATAAAATTGAATCACTGGACGAAACAAAATTGAGAGATAATAAAGTAGAAAAAAGAAAATCATCCGCTTCAACATAGACTGTGAATTCATGTATATCACCATAGGCTTTATTATTAAATTCAATGTATGCAATGGCTTGTTAAGGAGACCAATATTTTAATACAATTTCAATATAATTAATATTAAGAATTATTTCTAACGAATGAATGGCAACGTTGTTCATTAAGTAAGATAGTACTTTCAATAATGATCTAAACGAAATTTTATAAATTATCATGAATTTATTGAAACAATTTTTTTATTAGCTACAAACTGCGTTTATTTTAAGCTAAATTTTAGTATTAATTGTACAGTATTATTTATTATTTATTGTGTACTATGTCATTTTACGATATCTTATTTTGAGATTAAAAGAAACATCACAGTCTTATTAAAAATAATTTGTATTCGGTGATCAGATGGATCAATACAATGTTATAATTGCGGAATTAATTATATTATTAAATATTACCAAAGGTGCATTCCTTTTCTGACGTAACAAATGTAAGAAACATAAGTGTATGTAAACAATGTTATATGTAAAATTTACATTTTACAATAAATAACTATGTATTGATAACAATAAAATGTTCAAGGGGCATAGACGTTCAACAATTTACAGTCTTTAAGGGCACCAGAGAAGTCTCGAAATATATGGGCGTTAGTATTTACTTACATTCTGCGACTTTTCTCTTGTTAAACAACAAAAACGACTGTACATGGTTGTCGAGCCTCCGGCCACATGCATCCATCATTTAGAGTCGTAATAGTTTTAGGATAGTCGAGGTTGGTACGGAATGTTTTGGAGCACAAAAGTATTTTAAATCACTTACTTGTAGTTAATAGTTATCACTCGCGTTATAGAAAAACCTCAGAGGTGTTTTTAATTTATTTAGTGAATTGATTATATTAATACATTACTTAACGTTAACTTTATACACAAATGATGCCCCTTTGGTTACGCTGCTATAAAATGTTTAAACATTAGAAACGATTACAATTTTTCTTTGTGTATTTTACGGTGACGTTTGAATCGCTGTAAGAACTCAGACCAAGAGGATCGACACACGTAAATGCTCCAGATTTGATATAATTTTATTTCTCAACCCCAAAAACAAACCATGCATATCAACACGTTAATTTAGCTGATATAATTTCACAAATAATACTAATAAATTATAAGGTATACAAGGTACAGACATTACCTGGACCTAATGTTTTGTGCCTTGTATGATATAAAAGTAATTTAAAAAGCAGCATTTTGTATCCGTACCGTGATGGTGATGATAGAATCATTGATGATCACTGTTACGTTATTTTCACAGTGAAAGCAATTAAAAATAAGATTGCGTATAAAACATAACTATTGGATACTAAATGTTAGTAATATCTTAAACGCTTCAAGCAGACAGAAATAACTACTTTGTCATTCACTATGTATAGGATATCAAAAAAATTACATGTATGTGGCATCATACGAGTATGAAGTATAATGTAATTGTTATGTAACTGTAGTGGCATTTTCATTTGCATGAATATAACATAATTATACCTTTCATATACAACAAATCTTCAGCGTAGTTGTAATATTTAATACTATTTAGAACTTTATCATCAAGTATTCATCTTCGTATACTATCCGTTGTTTTATTCGTCCGTATACAAATATACACACTATAAAATCTATTTCTCTCATCGTTAATATTAGTAACTTATCAATATACGTTTAATTATGTAAATATACAAATGACGTAGTGTTAAAATTTTTATATTTCAACAGATACAAATAACATCACTAGAAACATATCATCCGCACTTTCTATCATTCTCGGTGTTGTAGTAATCGTTATACATGTATAAATAAATAATTATAATTGTACCGCTAAGAGTAGATAGCGTTTAACCAAATTACTTGTGTTTAAATATCAATCAGCTCGTGAGTAGTGTAACCCACTTTAAAAGTCCAAGTAATTATTAAAATTAATTTTCGTAATAGAATATATTTACGTTTATAAAACACGGGAGTGGTGGCAAATTATCGGGATGGAAAAGTGTTTATGAAAACAAAAACTATCCTGTAAAACTAAGCTATGAAAATCATTATGACAACATTTTAGCGTAATGGATCCAACGCATATGAATCACTTCAGTTCTATTTTATTATTTTATACTTTGTGAATCAAATTTGAACGGACGAAAAATTACTTTAATAATGATTATGGCAATTTTCACTGAACGTTTCGTTCTCAATAAAGCGCCTTTAATAAGGAAATATTCATTAATTAGCGAAACCTTTATCTCATTGTAATTACTTTAAAAATATCTAAATTGAGGGACCCTCGGCGTTTAATTGAATAAAGTTTAAAGATAATTCACGCCTTTTTGAATAAGTAATATAATTTTCGTATCCAGACATATATCTTAAAAACCTTTGAACTTACTCGTATCTATTAATTAACGCATGAAATGCAATAATTATAAAATAATTTAGATAGCACAAACTTTGGTTTACAAAAATTGTATATATTTATAATTTTAGCTATATTTAACGTCGCTTCTGCGTATTGTATAACGAAATAAAAATGTACCAATTAGACAAAATGTTTATTGTTACTAACTGCAATGCTTAATAAATATTAAAATTTATTTCCTACTTTTCTAATACAATCAAAATAAAATAAGTCTGTTCGAAAATGTTAATGGCGGACCACGTAGAAGGAAATCATTGAAATTAAAAAAATCCTGATTGTCTAATTCCAATAAGAATGTATTTTTTTTTTGGTTTTATATGATCTAAACACGTATAAATATTGTTTAGATATTGGAGGATAGTTGTAAACATATATCAAAGTGAGTTTTTCCAATTGAGACATTGCATATTTATATTTACCTTCCAGACTCATTTCTTGAAATATCATATTATTTTTTAAAAAAAATTATCAAAAAAAAAACTAAGCTATCATATTAACAGTTGATGGTGGTAGGATTCCTATGCAGGAATCCATGTAGGTAGGTACCATCGCAAAGCCAGTTATTCTGTTGTGAAGCAGTACTTTGCAAACATTACTGTGTTTCGGTCAGGAGGGCGACTGAGCTAGTGTAATCACTGGGCATATGAGTCTCATAGTGACGAGCGCAGAGTGGTGCCATTCAGAAATATACTGGGTGACACAGCATTTGTTTTGAGTAGACGTTGCACTTACCATCAAGTTAACGTTTTGCTCGTCGCGTGACTCTCTCCAATAAAAAAAACATCTATACATGTTTAATAAAACGTTTAAAGAAAGGAACTAAATTGAAATTTTTTAAGTCTACTGCTGGATATATGTCCAAAGTGCCCTGCAACATTGACAAGTGGTTAGTTACCTACGCCGCGGTTTCAGGATTCAAATCACAGCTGGAGCCAACATTTATGCAAAACACCAAAATCTTGGATTTCTAGCCTACCTCCGATCTTATCGTATGAACTGGTGGTAGGATTCCTTTGGAATCCGTCTAGGTAGATACCACTCCAAGGCCAGTGCCGTGAAGCAGTAGTGTGCAAACATTACTGTGTTTCGGTTTGAAGGGCAATGAGAGCTATCGTAATCTCTGGGATATGAGTCTTAAGAACTGATGTCTCTGGGTGACGGGCGCATTGTGATATCACACCAAAATTTTCTGGGTGGCATAGCATTTGTTATGGGCAGACGTTCCACTAAACATCAGTTGAACGTTTCGTCATCTTTATTAAATTAAAAAAAATTAAATGTCAGGTCGAGTGTGTTTCCTTTGTTCGCGTTTACACTAGTGGTAGTATAATATGTCCTGCCTAGATTCCTACAGTATTTGGAAGTTGTCGCATCGGCCAGAAGCACATCATCGTAATCCTAATGCTAACCTGGCGAATTTACCGCAGTAGATGCATTGGCTCTGATGTACAGATGTAATTTTTAAACAAAAACATGTTTTATTTAGTTTTCTTTAACGTTGAATTATTATTTAATACAAAATCGTTGTCTCAAATACTGTAACTTTTTTTGGAACTTTCATATTTTTTAAACTAATATCAGAATTGTATTGGAATGTCTCAACTGGAGGAAGCTAATTCGAAGGTAGATCATAAGGCTTACAGTGAATGGAACAGGGCTTGTATCTTAATGTATAGCATTCTATTTAAAATATACAATACATTATACAATTTTGAACAATACGAAAACAAATTATTTGAAATATTGTTCATTAAACACATGAAAATTATTAAAAAAACTGTTTTATTTCTCCTCATCAACCTCTATAAAATTGTCGAATAACTTATCAAACTAAACAAAATAAAAAATTTATTATGGCAAATTTGTCTAATTTGCTCTTCTTTATCATCAGTCTGTTAATAGTCCACTGCTGAACAAAGGTTTTTCCCATGAAAGTTAATTTAGGCTTAATCAGTGTCTAAGCAAACGTATTAACCAGCTGCAACCTTAGACACTCATCGGTTATTGGTCTGAATAGTTCAGTTTTGCTGGGGGTAGGATTTCTATGCAGAAATCCGTCTAAGTAGGTACCACCCCAGGGCCAGTTATTCTACCGTGAAGCAGTAGTGTACAAACATTACTGTGTTTCGGTTTGAAGGACACTGAGAGCTAGCGTAATCACTGGGCATATGAGACTTAAGAACTGATGTCTCAGGGTGACGGGCACAGTGTGGTGTCACACAGAAATGTTCTGCGTGACACAGCATTTGTTATAGCAGATGTTGCACTTACCATCAGGTGAACGTTTTGCTCATTTCGTCACTTTATACAATAAAAAAAATGTAAAGTCATCAAATGTCGACCATGTTCTATCTGATCGGCTTGATCCACTGGCTTTGCGAAGAGATGTTGCATCCCTTTGCATTTTTTATAAGATCTACCATGGGGAGTGTTCCGAAGAATTGTTCGGATTAATTCCAGCCGCTGATTTTCACCATCGCACATTGCGGCATAGCGCGAAATTCCATCGTCACCACCTTGATGGTTGGCATTCCAGCACAGTGCGTTTTTCGCGCAATTTTCGGCCCCGCACAAGCACCATATGGAATCTGCTGCCGCCAGCGGTTTTTCCGGACCGATACGACTTAGGGACCTTCAAGAAAATAGCCTATTCCTTCCTCAAAGGCCGGCAACGCATCTGCTATTCCTCGGGTATTGTAGATGTTCATGGGCGGCGGTGATCACTTACCATCAGGTGAGCCGCTTGCTCGTTTGCCTCCTCTAACATAAAAAAAAAAAAAAAAAATATTCGATGGCTATTCCGCCTTCTTTGAAAAGCCGAGAGAATTTCTCAGCAGTTGTGTAAGTCAGATTCAGACTCCACTTCCACAAAGTCAAAGTCGACTTTACTTTGTACAGCTTACTTGAAGCTCCTTAGAGATTAATCAGATACATTTTTTAGAAAATGTTCGATTACTACTAGAATTCCATCGCATCTGAACTCCTATGAGAACGTTTTATTCTATAATTTAGTTGCCTTGTTGACTTCAACCTGTCTGCCTTATTTGACTTTTACTGAATTAGTGTGCAGTGCCCCGACATTGCAGTATTCACACGCATTACTCATTTGCTTGGTGTACTCAAACTTAAGTCAGTGTCTGAGCAACACACAAATTGATGTTATTCGGGTCTTGTATAAGTCTCAGCTAATAAGATTGCTTACGAATGTTTCGCAAAGGGAGGTTTTAAATTTTATTCTTAACGTAAATCAAGATGCTACCACGTCTTGATTTACTTGTGACAATCTTTAGTTATTAACACTGAGACATGGAGAAAAATGTCTAACTAAATTAAGTATGTATAGGGTAAGTAAATAAACGAATATCTATTAGTTTCTTAATTACTCATGAAATGTCATAACGTTGGCAAAGACGAAGCAGTTTTAATCTTTGTGATCCTTACGCCGATTACTCTTTTTAAAACTGGAAAACCGTAATAAAATGAACTTGGAATTGAATTCGTGTAATACATAAATTACGCAAAAATACTCTACTAATCTATAACTTTCCTATAGTCGCTTGTTTTGACAAACAATAATAGATAGTAAAGAAACAGATAATAGATAGTAACTGTACTGTTTCTTGCGTAAGAGATAAATGCTCCATTTTTTATTGGAAATTGTGTAATTTTTAATTAAATTTTATTCCGAAACATCCATATTGATGGTTTTCATTGTACATCTACAAAAATACTTTTGTGCAGTTTCTCAAGATCTTGTCGGAAGTATGTACCTATTTTTTTTTTAATACTAGCAATGCTATATTAACGTTACTAATATTCCTGTTAACCACTCCAACTAAGCGTAAAAGCTTGTACTAGGAGATGGTTCACGACAATAGTCGAGTGGCGGGCTCGATCCTGCGACATCATGTTTCGCAGTCCGTACCCTAAACCATTAGGCTATTGCCGCTTAAATTAATTAATAATGTTAGGCATATTACGTTTAACTTATTTTTGTTAAGAGTCCTAAACATGGAAGATCTTCAAAACAGTCAGCTAAGCTGAAGTAAAATAGTAAGCTATAAAATGAATTGGTGTTGAACTTCGTTTCAAACAAAATTAAAAGCAAATAACTGTGTGGACTTGATCTGCACCACTTCCAGAAAGTCGTCTAGTATAATTTCCTTGGATTTAGACATCTAGCTTTAACTACATCTAACTTTAACTTATTTAAGTTGAACGGGCTGCAACTCTGCTTTTCAGGTATATTACACTCCAAAGTTACGGTCTGTTTGTTTCTCATTTAAGTTATTTATTAACGTGACGGTTCTTGATGAAGAGTTTTATAGACGTGAAAAATAAAAAATTGAAATTAACACTGAACAATTTATGTAATCGAGGACACGCGGACTGCACAACCAGCACTGCAGCAGCGTGGCAGACTTTTCCCGGCTTCAAAGCCCTTTCAGAAATGACAGGAGACCAGTGCTTTGCTGTGGACTCTGAATATGCTGTTACTTTTTTTTACTATTAATTTTACACATGTAAATTCGGCAAAGACGAAAAAATTCATCATCATAATTTTAGCCTATCACTAGTCAACTGCTTAGCATAGGCCTCCCCCATAGACTGCCACAAAAGTTTGTAGCTCTCATTTTAGGAGGATTTTGCCATTGATGCCATGCTTGGACGGCTGGTTGGCAACCGTAGTTTATGTATTCAGATGTTCCAGGAAGATGCTACCGCCCATCTCCTGGTTTTTATATTCAGTCTTTCGACTTTTCGACCCACGGGGTGAGATGGGGTGGTAGATTGTCTTAAGCCGCCACCACATTGCTTTCTTCTTTTCTATCACGTAAATATCTATTAATATTACTGGTGGTGGGATTTCTTTGCATTAATCCGTCTAGGTAGGTACCACCCCAGGGCCAGTTATTCTGCCGTGAAGCAGTAGTTTGCAAACGTTACTGTGTTTCGGAGGGGAACTGTTGAGCTAGTATAATCACAGGGCATATGAGACTTAAGAACTGATGTCTCAGGATGGCGGGCGCAGTGTTACACAGAAATGTTCTGTGTGACGCAGCATTTGTTATGGGCAATCGTTGCACTTACCATCAGGTGAACGTTTTGCTCGCAGTTTGTCACTTTTTTTAATTAAAAAAAAAAAGAAAAAAAAACAGGGTCCAATGGGGGAAAGTAGAGACTACGGACCATCCTGACACTTCTTTTTTCCATCTACTTTTACTAATTTCTCATTAATTCTCATCGGCTTATAGTATCTGACCTTAGCTTAGAAGCTTGTTTCGTGTCAACATTTACGGTGTTCAACGCCATCGCATTTCGACAGTCTCCTTAAGCAGTATAACTTTTTGAATAAAAACCTCTTTTTCTGTTTACTGTTAATGCTACTCTTTAGTTATAATTATTATAATTATAATATATATTATCAAATCACACCTCATAACATCAAATGATATAAAAGATATTTCTTTTGGTGTTCTCGGAATGAGTGTGTGCTTTGCGGTGACGCCAAACATCAACAGAAATCCTGCATTTCTTCTTCTTCTTTAACAGCGTAAAAGAGAAGTACAAAGAATGGGAAAAAAATCCGTAATCGACACGCTTGGTGGGTGGTGCCAGACATTTCGCACCTTAGACGCTGTTGCCCGTAACCGGTCAGGGTAACTTAGGTCTAATAGAAGGCGTAATAGAAATTTTCCTGGTATTTAAATCGATTTTTACGACACCGACGGGACGAGACGAAGTGGCAGATTCTCTTACGCTGCCACCATGAGGCGCAACGAAAAACTTCCATTTGAGATAATTTTATAGGGTGACATGGAGACCGTAAACTCATGCCGAAAAATATACATCTCAATAATTTTACGGATTATTTACAAGAATGTTAGCAAGCGACTTTAAAACCGTCAATCTTAAAGCATGTGCTACATCTGATACGTATGGCGAGTTTTTGTGAAACGATAGACTTGATACTGACTCCTTACGATAGTGTAAAATATCGCGAGCACATGAACTGAAGCACATGATTTTTTTTTTCTATTTGTTAAAGTGACGCGACGAGCAAAACACCTGATGTTAAGTGCAACGTTTGCCCATAACAGTAGCTGTGTTACTCAGAATATTTCGGTGCAGCACTACTCAGACGGATTCCTGCATAGAAATCCTACCACCAGTGACTCTAATCAGAAAATGTAGCCGTTTTCGAAACAGACCAGCAAGGTGTCATATATCAGAATATCTCGCTATATGGACCGGCCATATAGCTCGTAAAACACAGTGTGGGGCCCCCGCGAGCGACGACCCGCACGATTTTGCTGTCATCTATTTTCTGTATCATAATGCGTTTAAAAGGAAAGTTCTGAGGAATCCGTCTAGGTAGGTACCACCCCAGGGTCAGTTATCCTGCCGTGAAGCAATAGTGTGTAAACATTACTGTGTTTCGGTCTGATGGGCACTGAGAGCTAGCGTAATCACTGGGCATATGAGACTTAAGAACTTACGTCTCTGGGTGACGGGCGCAGTGTAGTGCTACACCGAAATATTCTGAGTAACACAGCATCTGTTATGGGCAAACGTTGCACTTAACATCAGGTGAACGTTTTGCTCGTCTCTACACTTCATCAAACAAATAAAAATAAAAAAAATTGAATAAGGGTTGGACTCGTGGCGAACTTGATACTGATGATGAGTAAAAGCAGCGTCAGCACAAAAAATTTGTTAAATTTAATAGTTGTTGGTTTTGTTATTGATAAATTTGTATTCATTTGATTGATTCAACAATGAGAAATAAAAAAGGTGTAGGCTTACACCGTATTACAATGACAAAAAATATTTCGAAGAGAAAAAAATATCGGAAGGTAATGACGGATTTGAGTATCCAAGCTGCGGCTGATGGTGGTATGACACTGTCAAATGAAACACTCGCTCATGTTATAGCTCTGTTAAAAAATACGGTAAAAGTTACTGAAACAGTGAGAGTTGTTCATAAAGAAGTGCCCACGCCAAATAAAATACTGGCTGCAATCAGGGAAATATTGTAATTTATATAAATACTTTTTTTTAATAACTTCATCCTTGACTTATATATCTGAATTTATCAACCAATGCGGTCAAAGATAGCGAATTTTCAATCTCGTTCTCATTGGAAACGCATTATACATATTTATTTCTGTATATACATGCTTACAAAATAAAATCCGCTCACGTTAATCCTTTTGCCTATTTGATTAATTTGATAAAATTTCCAATTTCATTTGCCCTGTGGCTTCTTTTATCCTACATTCAATACTGTTTGTAATACATTTTTTTATTAGTGGATAGATATTATTTTTGCTCATATCTTCGCAAAATAATGAAGTTTTTGCATTGGTATGATTGGTTTTCGATTTTATTTTGTAAATTATAGGAGAAGCCAGTGGTAGTATCCAACCATCTGCTCTATTAAAAACAGGGTTTATTTTTAAAAAATATCGCGTAATCACAGACAGGCACACCAATTTTATTTATTTGCATTACAACACAATTTAAAATGAGTGTGCAACTGATGTAAAAACCTTAACTAACAACTTATAATAATACTAATTAACCCTATAATTAATTTAATAAATAAACAAATTAAAAAAAAAATTAACGAGGAATTCCCAAAGTTTGTAACAATTGATATGAGTTCAATACAACATTCATAGAGATCATTCGATCAACAAAACAGAGTTTTAAGATATGTAAGTATTTTGCCGTCAAGCAGTATGAACGAATGTGAGAACGTTACTTTGTAACGGTACATGTATTTTTTATTTTTTTTATTGTATAAAGTGACGAAACGAGCGAAGCGTTTCACCTGATGGTAAGTTCAACGTCCGCCCACAACAAATGCTGTGTCACCCTGAATATTTCTGTGTGACACCGCACTGCCGGCCGTCACCTTGAGAGATCAGTTCGAAAGTATCAAATGCCCAGTGATTACGCTAGCCACTGTGAGCTAGCGTAATCACTGGGCATTTGATCCTTCTGACCGAAACACATTAATGCTTGCACACTACTGCTTCACGGCAGAATAACTGGCCCTGGGGTGGTACCTATCTAGACTATGTACTGATAGCTAGTGTAATTACTAATTACTGGCAAATGAGAGTTAATAACTGATGTCTCCGGATAACGAGCGCAGTGTGATGCCACACAGAAATGTCGTGGGTGATAGAGCATTTGTTGTGATCAGACACATTTTTGCTAAGAAAAATATAATCACTCATTCACCAGAACGTCGCTTACATAAAGGTTACATAGACGCTGCCAAGCAATAATATGTCAACCCACAAAAATGCCAAAAATTAGGTTTTGATGCCAATCGCTCGTTTAGAAGGATGACACTACGTTTTCCAAAGCGTTACATCTTCTGATTTAAAACATTTTACTTACTATCATAGCCGTGGTAGCTCAGGGGCTAAGCGCTCGCTTTAAATTTCATAGTACGCGAGTGACCTGGGTTCGATTCCCGGTGCCGGCACCACTAAAATTGTTAATTGCAATTTTAAGTGCTGATTTACCACGTCCTCGGCGACGAAGGCAAACATCGTGAGGAAACCTGCATGTCTGAGAAATAAAAAAAAATATTTCGAAGACATGTGAAGTCCGCCAACCCGCATTGGAGCAGCGTGACGGATTCTTCCTAGCTCCAAAACCCTCTCAGAAATGAGAGGAGGCCTGTGCGCAGCAGTGGGACATTTATAAACTACTACAAAAAATTGAACTTAGAACACGATTTACTCAAAATGACGAGAAAGTGGGTTGACATATTATTGCTTAACAGCGTCATGTACGAGTATGTATTTATTTCATAAAGTATGCTCACACTTCACATTCCAATAACATGAAAAGTATTACAATTTCCCATGTCAAGTTTATTGGACACAAAGCATGGGTTGCAATGTAATAAACCAGTCTAAATATTAACACAGTGATGCATAACAAACAGTGTAAAGCTGACCCTTATCACAGTCGCGTCAGCACAGTTTCACATAGAGAATCAGAAATGGTTGTTTGATTTAGTCAGCACGAAAATAGAACATTGTCGTGATGACTAAATAAATTTATTGAGAAAATGGTAAATTGAAACTGAATTTCGTTTGACGAATAAGAAATTTTAAATTTGGTTTCTTTTGAAAAACGAATGAAATATGTTAAATCTGTCTTTATAATATGTTTACTGTAATAAGTTTTACCGCTACGCGGACTATTTCACCTCAATGTTGACCACTGCTGAGCACAGGCCTCCTCTTATTTCTGAGAGGGTTTTGGAGCTAGGAAGAATCCGCCAAGCTGCTCCAATGCGGGTTGGCGGACTTCACATGTCCTCGAAATATTTCTATTCCTTGGACATGCAGGTTTCCTCACGATGTTTTCCTTCACCGCTAAGCACGTGGTAAATCAGCACTTAAAATTGTATAACAATATTAGAGGTGCTGGCACCGGGGATCGAACCCAGGTTACTCGCTTACTATGAAATTAAAGGCGAGCACCAGGCCCCTGAGCTACCACGGCTTCCAACGTATGCCAATAACAAAAATGCTGTATCGCCCAGAACACTTCTGTTTGTCACCTTGACACATCAGTTCCTAAAGATCACTTGCCCAGTGATTACGCTAGCTCTCAGTGCCCTTCAAACCGAAACACAGTAATGTTTGCACACTACTGCTTCACGGCAGAATAAAATGCTTGTTATGTCTCCATTACACGACGGGTCTTGGGCGTTGAACGCCTAAAAGCCATCTTAAGTCTATAAAGCGTTTTTTACAATGTTGGTCACTTGCACAACTCCGTTTGTCTTTTGTGGTGAGGAGCATGCATGTCACACGAGAAGATGTGTTTGCTTTATATAGAAGTAAATTTAATAAGGTTAGACGTCAGAGACCCGGCACACACATAAAAATTTACTATGGATTGGTTCCCTGTGCCCGATCTCCGGCTTTACTACTTAAAACTATTGATATTAATTATAAGTGCAGATTTACGTTAAAGGAAAATATTGTGTGGAAACTTGCATGTTTGAAATCAGAACTAAATAATAATAATAATATAAAATCCGTAAAATTAGTTTCATTATAAATGTGTAGTGTTCGCGTAAAAATAAGAAATCATTATAATAATTTTTATTTTAAGTGTCAGTGCAGATTTACGGTACAGGAAAATATTGTGGAGAAAATTGCATGTTTGAAACCAGAACTGAGTAATAGTAGTAATAATCTTTATTTGCATAAAAAACAGTAGAAAGTTTTACTTGTTTTGTCTCACATCCCGTGGCTTCTGCGCCGCGGGTCGCGGGTTCGATCCCCGCACGGGAAAAATATTTGTATGACCTACAGGTAGTTGTTCCGGGTCTGGGTGGTTTGTGCATGTGAATTTACATCTGTAAAACGTACCCACGACACAGGTGAAATCCTACTGTAGGGCATCGTTTTTTCAAAAAAAAAGAATAAAAAAAAATAAGAAAAAGAAATAAGAAACATGTTTTGCTACTCTGTTCCACAACATGCAAATGAAATTACGGTTAACATATTACTACAATAATTATTAAACATTTTAATGAACAAATAACATTAATATCAAAAATTTATTATAAAAAAAGTAAGTGGCCGTGTGGTGGCGGCTCGTTAAAAGAATACTACCACTCCATCTCATCCAATGGATCTCGTAAAAGCCGAGTAAGGAAATTAACTGCACTGTGCACCCAACAGCGCATGGTGGCGATGGGCTCACCACCTATCACACCTAGTGCATTATATTGTTTTGGTGAAATGTGGATTGTGGCAGTCATCTGTTTTTGCAGTGAGTGCCCAGTCTCTGACTACCCCTTATGGGATACAGTCGTGATCTTATGTATGTAAAAAAGTAAGCACTATGCGTTGGTACTATGAAATTTAAATCGAGCGCCTAGCCCCTGAGCTACCTCGGCTCTAATTTAATCAAATTTAACATATTATTAATTATTGATTCTCATTTACATAATACTAATCAGTTCACAATGTCAGTGAATTCTTTAATGTCGTAGAAATTTTTAGAAATTGACCAATTATAAAGTCTTATTCTTAATAAATTCATAATATATTGGGTATTTTGTTGTATGAGAATGAGAAATAAACCAGATTTCGAGGATATAAGACACTGGTGCTTTTGCAAGAATCCGTAAGTAACGTATCACTGCAAGCCCCGTTATTCTGACATGATGCAGTAATATGCATTCATTACTGTATTTCGCATAGGTAATGAGAGCTAGTGTAATTTATGAGCATATCATATCCGTCTTAAGAAATTATCTCTCAGAGAGAAATGTTTTTGGGTGACATAGCATTTGTTGTGGGAAGACTTTGCTCTAACCACCAGGTGAACGTATTGCTCGTCTCGTCACTTATTACTATAAAAAATGCATTCGATTCTGAACAGCGTAGACTATTTTGGTGGTATGATTCCTATGCAGGAATCCGTCTAGGTAGGTACCACCCCAGGGCCAGTTATTCTGCCGTGAAGCAGACGTGTGCAAACATTACTGTGTTTCGGTTAGAAGGGCACTGTGAGCTAGCGTAATCACATGGCATATGAAACTTAAGAACTGATGTCTCAGGGTGATGGGCACAGTGAGGTGTCACATAGAAATGTTCTGGGTGACACATGGGGTTATGGGCAGACGTTGCACTTACCATCAGGTAACCGTTTTGCTCGTTTCATCACTTTATACAATAAAAAATAAAATCCCAGATCACCAACGAGACTCCCAAAAACTACTTAAAATTAAAGGAAGCATGTACTCAGCAACGAAACATTAAAGGATGTTACTTTTTAAGCTTAATTAATTTATTAAAATTTTGTCACATGATGTGTACAAGTTCATAAATATGTTCATACAGTAAAACCGCTGACAAGTGTATTATGGACCCTTGTCACTTACACGACAACGGGGCTTGTTTGGAACCGTTAGCGTAACAAATGAATACAGTGAAAGCGATAAAATTTTCATGTTTGCAAACATTTATTAAACGTTTCAAAATAGTTTTGGGTTAAACGTTACTGTTACAATAGATAACTAGGTTATTATATTTGTTTAGGACTTATCCACAAATTATGGAAACAACACATTCAACTGGTGGTAGGATTCCTATGCAGGGATCCGTCTACGTAGGTCCTAGGCTCCAAGCCGGTTATTCTGCCGTTAAGCGGTAGTATAGAAACATTACTGTATTTCGGTCGGAAGGGCACTGACTGCTAGTGCAATGACTGGGCTTATAAGACTTAAGAATTGATGTCTCAGGGTGACGGGCGTAATGTAGTGACACACAGAAACGTTCTGAAATATGTATGCGATTATTAAGCCATGGTAGCTCAGAGGCCGCGCGCTTGCTTATAGTGACCTGAGTGCGATCCCCAGTGCCGGCAACTCTTAAATGTTTCTGGGTGACACAGCATTTGTTATAGGCACTTACCATCAGGTGAACGTTTTGCTCGTTACATCACTTTATCCAATGAAAAAAGGCAGGTATTTTCCATCTTGAATTTATCGAGAGTGATCGCGCCACCAGGCGAAACTTTCGACACCCATGAGAACACCATCTGACCACCACATTGCAAATGTCATTACAGTTGGTATATAGAAAATAATATGCTTTGTTGTCACTATACTACTCGTGGAAATGCAATGGGGACTAAGATTTTTTTTACTCGTACCAAAATGGCGTCGACGTGTTCCGCCACCCGTGTCGCCATCTGTTAAAAAGGCGTGACTGTATGTATGTAAATGCTAGATTTAATAAAAGTTACAGCCCCCGTGTGGTGGCGGCTTGAGAGAATCTACCACCCATCACATCCCGTGGGTGTCGTAAAAGTCGACAGTAGGAAAATAAAAACGAGGAGATGGACAGCAGCATCTTCGGGGAACATCTGAATAAATAAACTGCGGTTGCCAACCCGCCTGCCAAGCGTGGCAACTGAGGCAAAATCCCCCAAAATGAGAGCTACAAACTTTTGTGGCAATCTATAGGGGAGGCCTATGTTCAGCAATGGACTAGTGTTAGGCTGAAATGATGATGATGATGTCCCAGTGGTCAGAGTACCAGACTTCTAAGCCGCTGATCCTGGATCTAATCTCAGCTAACGATTGGTACGAAATCACAAATCGTCAGTTTTTGGGTCTGGCTGTGTTCTACATGTGAAATTTATGGCTTTCAAACGCAATCACGATACAAGAGAAATCCTTGTGTTGGGTATCCTTTATAAAATGAAGTGGTCGCAGTGTGGTGCAGCCCAGAACATTGCACCACTGCGCTCGTCACTCTGAGACATCAGATCTTAAGTCTTATATGCCCAGTAATTACACTAGCTCTTAGTGCCATAAACACAGTAATGTTTGCAAACTACTGCTTCACAGCAAAATAACTGGCCCTAGGTAATTGCATAGGAACCAGTACAAACTGATTTTATTATGGGCAGACGTTGCACTTACCATCAGGTGAATGTGAAAAAAGTTCTAGTTAAATTATCGTGAGTGGCATCTTTTACCTCAAAGGCATTTAGCTTTTATCTTAAAATTCGACTGTCGAATTTTCTAACAAAATTTTACTTACAGATTAACAGGTTTGGGCCTGTTAGTTGGAACAAGGTTCAATTCTATAAGTCTCCAATCAAGCTGGCTGAGAGGCTAAGCTACAAGTCGCACGTTCGATTATCGAATGGAATAAATATTATATTAATATTTTTGTTCATTCCGGGCGTAGACTTTTGTAATTGTTCAAAACTTTGGTTTAAAAAATATAGAAGTGGAATGAGATTAAGTCAGATTCACAATAGTTCATAATTTTAAACGATAATAGACCCTCTGCGCGTGTTCATAAGGCTATTATCGTAAGAATTTATAGGATTAAATTTTGTCTCACATCGTCATATTACCTTTTACGCAAGCATTTCACGGAGGGCGAATATAACACCGTTTCAATTTGAAAGGACGTAACAATCATGAACAGCGCGAAAGTGGCCATAAATAACGGCCTTTGTTAACGTTAGGCAATTTTTTGAGTCGTTTCACAGAGCCCGCTCTGAAGTTAAATATTCAGTAGAATAATTTGTTGCGAAGATTTTTTATTTAAGTTCCTTTTAATATCATCTTTAATTATGTTTCATTATAAATTAACAAAGAAGCCAATTATTATTAAAAAAAATTAAAAAGTAAAATAACAGATTATAAATGTTCCAATGCCGAGTTCAGGCCTCCTGTACGCTTCGGTTTCCACGGTAACCTCACAGAAAGCGTGTGCCGGAGTCCGGGTCCCTCCCACCGTATTGGAAGCTTTCTCTTCAAGTGTATCTAATTATTCCATACTTCCTGAAGATATACTTTATTATTTTTCTTGTATTTATCTTTGGAGCCGCGGTAGGTCAGGGCCAGGCGCTCGGCGAAAATATCACAAGTGACCTATGTCCGATCGCCGATGCCGGCACTACTAAAATTGCTCTGTGCACCCAACTGCTCATGGTGGCGATGGGATCACCTATCACACCAAGTGCATTATATTGTTTTGGTGAAACGTCGATTGTGGCAGTCATCTGTTTTTGCAGTGAGTGCCCAGTCTCTGACTACCCCTTATGGGATACAGTCGTGATCTTATGTAGGTATGTATGCAAATTTATGTGCTGATCGACCACCTTGACGGTAAAGAAAAACCTCACGAGGAAACATTAAACAAGACCGGTAACTGTTATACTTAGTTTAACAAAAACCAAATTAAATTTTATGCGTTTCTAAAAATACACCATCCGTCCCGAATAAAACATTTCGGCATTTTAACACCGACATACAGAATTGCCGTTTCGCTAACCGCAGGATCCGCCTGAGTGACTGGAGTGGACAAAAATACACATTTATCGTCTTCCATTACAAGTCCCTGAAACCGTGGTAAAAATTTAAAATAAACTTTGTGAGTAAGAAAAGATGGAAATATATATACTGTTGTTGTTAATTGCCTTAAAAAAAAATTAAGGTGCAAGAAAAAAGTTAAATACACTCGTAAAGGTAACCTTTTTTCATGCACCTTCAATCGTTTTAAAAAGTAAAGTAAAGTTTCAGTCTATAAATGTCCCACTGCTGAGCACAGGCCTCCTCTCATTTCTAAGAGGGTTTTGGAGCTAGGAAGAATCCGCCACGCTGCTCCAATGCGGGTTGGCGGACTTCACATAAGACCGAAATCAAAAGACCGAAATACTTTTTTTTTTTATTTCTTAAGCATGCAGGTTTCCTCACGATGTTTTCCTTCATCGCCGAGCACGTGGTAAATCAGCACTTAAAATTGCAATTAACAATTTTAGTGGTGCCGGCACCGGGAATGGAAGCCAGGTCACTCGCGTACTATGAGAGTCCACAGGGTCGTCTTAAATATATCTTACTACTTAAATTTGTATGTTTGGACGCGATAATCTCAAGAAATACTAATCATATTTGAAAAGTTGCTTTTGTGTTAGATAGATCGTTTATTGAGAAAAGTTTTAAGCTATAAAACTTTATGCCACAATTTTAACGATCCGCACGCTTGGCAACATTACCGAGGCTGTGAATGCTCAGGTCAGCGAAGTACCGTGCCATGCGGCGCAGTCTTATGGTCGGTTTCATGCGCGGGGCACACCTAGTAAAGTAATAAAATAAATTAATTTAAAATGTATACGTAGGATTCAGAATCAAAAATAATATTTTGAATATTTAATGACGCCGAACCAAACTCGGGAAAGCTCGTTATCCCCTTACGTATTATCGAGAGTCGAGTCGTGCAATTACGGTGCGCGTTCGAGAAATATAAGCACAGCTATCTGATGTACGAGTCAGTAACGTAAGAGGCACTTCTCACACGCGGATCGTAAAAATTCATATTACACCTGAAACTATAATATCTATATAATAGATAAGTAATCGACAATAAAAATAAGATAATTTTACTTCATCATCATCACAATTTATGCCTATAACTAGTCTCCTGTTAAACATAGGCGGGAGGCCTCATAGATTGCTACAAAACACAGCCCTAGGCCACCTGCATCCACCAACTTCCTCCAAAACCGAGGAGGTCGTCGCCCCATCTAGTAGGGGGTCGCACTACACTGCGTATGCAGGTACGAGGTTGCCATTCCAGAATCTTTCTTCCTCAGCGGTTATTGGTTGTACGAGGTATATGGCCGGCCTATTGCCAACGCTTAATTTTACTTCATCATTTCCGTCTATCACTGGTCCACTGCTGAACAAAGGTCTCCCCCATAGTTTGCCACAAAAGTTTGTAGCTCTCATTTTGGGGGGTTCTGCCGTTGCTGCCACGCTTGGCGGGCAGATTGGCAAACGCAGTTTATTCAGATGTTCCAGGACGATGCTGCTGCCCATCTCCTGATTTTCATTTTCCCGATGTCGATTTTTACGACACCGATGTGATGAGATGGGATGGGATGGGATGGTAGATTATCTTAAACCACTATCACACTGCCTCTGTATTTAGTAATTTTACTTAACAGTTCAAAAATATTTTTTTTTATTTATTTAAACGTTATTGCACAGTAAATGTACGATTGGAGGACTTAATGCCATAGGGCGTTCTCTACCAGTCAACCACGAGTTAAGCAGGGAATTTAAGCGAGTGCTATCAAATAAACAACAAAATTAAGGTTAAAACAAATAATTAGATATGGATATATAAATAAATATATACACACAATAAAAAATATAAGAACATACAAACTCTAGTACATATATATATATATATATATATATATATATATATATATATATATATATATATATATATATATATACACACACACACACACACACACACACACACACACACACACACACGTATATATAAATATTTATTCAAGATAACCGTTATATATAAAACAAGAACAGCATGTCATGTATCATGGGTGTATTTAAGAAATTTGCTCACTGATTAAAGAAAAATAGTGTTCAAAAACAACTCTTTTAAAAGAATATACGGACGTCAGTTTCCTAACATTCACAGGTAACTCATTCCAAAGCCGTACAGCCGTATTATCGAGCCGTGGTAGCCAAGGCGCCGGGTGACCACCTTAAATTTTATAGTACGTCATTGACCTGGGTCCGACCCCCGCGCCGTCCACCATTTTAAGTGCTGATTTAATGTTAATGAGCAAGCAGGTAAGGTTCGATTAGATCGAAGTCGTTTTAAGGAAAGGCCACGTCAAAAGTATTCGCAACCGACGAGCTTGTAGGAAAACACTAGAAGAAGCGAAAGATATGTGTCAGCACCGGTCTGCCTCGATGAGAAAGAGGCTCTATGTATTTGTAGAGTATTCAGTAATAATGAAAAACGTGAGGACATCTGCATGTGTGAGGAATAAAAATATTTCGAAGACATGTGAAGTTCGCCAACCCGCATTAGAGCAACATGGCGGACTCTGGCCGGCTCCAAAACCCTCTTAGGTATGAAACATTTTTAGGCGGTATCTTTTTAATCCAATAATATTTGAATTAATAACGATAAAATAATAACTAACAATTAAAAAATGTGTTTTTTAAAACGAGCTGGATGTTCCATAAACATGACGCTCGGCTTGTTTATTTAGGATTAAAGGGATCGGTCCATCAATGGTCGAATATTGTTTTTATAGAAATTTTCCCAATACAAACATATTACTAATTAATATAATTTTCTAGTACCTCGCCGAAATGTTTGCAGACTATTGCTTAGCGGCAGAATATCTGGCACTGCGGCGATATCCACGAAAGAGGGTTCCTGTATAGGAATCCTACCACCAGTAAAAATATCCTGACTCAATAAAAATGACATTCAATTGTTGTGCAGTTGTTTCATGTACTTTTAAGTACCGCCACGAACAATACATATTATGGTATTACCTCTTCTGCACGAATAAAGGCTGTCCGTACAATATTTTAGTTGCCTCATACGCCTTGATAGAGGTAAGTGCTATTCCACTCTGCCGCACACCTATCGGCTGATAAAACTTATGATTAATTCAAATAACCTATATTCCAATCTGAAGTCTTTTTTATCATCCTGCTGTCCTGCTGGCCAATTTTCATCCACAGCAACAACTTCCGAATACCATAGGAAGCTATTAACTGCGCAGGAGATAGTGTACTCGCAAACACAGAGGCACTCGTCCCAACTTAACCACGCCCGATCTAACGCTCATTCTATAAAGGCATGTACAGTATTAGTACATGCCTAATTGAATATATATATATATATATATATATATATATATATACTTATATTTATATATATATACTTATATTTATATATTAAATGAGACTTAGAACTGATGTCTAAAGGTAGCGGTGACAGGCGTAGTGCCAAACAGAAATGTTCAGGAAGAGCATTTGTTATGGGCCGTTTCGCTCGTCTCGTCACTTTATCCAATAAGAAAACATTGCGTATTTTTAATTTATATTTAATATTAAAATCACATTTCAGCACCAATAAAGCAACTAGTTAAGAGCCGAGAATTTTACACGATTAACGAAGTGACCGGTTCATTACGAGATCAATAGATGTCACTGTTTCCAATTCCTTAATAACCGAAGACAAAAACCGCGCCTTTTTTTCTCATTGGTTAAAATAATGTTTCTGTGTTATAATTTGGCAACACAATCATTTAACGAAACGAGTCGCGAAATGTTTTTATTTTGCTCCATGTATATGCTCTTTCTTATCGAGTTTCATCAATTTCGTTGTTTCACATCTGCCGGGCGTCCCGTGACGCCTACATGTTTTTATTTATACATTCATAATATTACGATATTATTAATTTAATAAAAAAAATACTTCCCCACTCTAGTAACTGTTACATACACCCAACAGAATCCAGAATTACCACTTCAGTCTAATTATAAGCGTATCAGTAAGTTTATGAACATAAAATATTTCCAAGAGATATAGTAACTGCCTCTTCCACTCGTAGTTCAGGCCAATTTATATCAATATCGCGTTCCACTTTCGGCAACATTGCAATCTTTATTAGGTCTGTTGCTCGTGCCTTTATTACATTTTTCTGAAAAAAAATCTTTTCAAAATAGGTGTCTAAGTTTGCTTTCCCGCTACCGTTATCATTAAGTTGATCATTTCTTTTTGCAGAAAATAGAACGCAATATTAAATAAGTTGGATTTCACAGTTTGCTTACTGCTTATTTTTTATTTAAGGACTTAATTGCAATACTATGTAATTAAAAAAAACTAGTCACGTTAAATTAGAAACCACTTTGTATTAATCGTTGTGCGTACATTTACATATGCTAGAGCATATATCGTGTCGGCTTGGTTGGCGCAGTGGTTCGTTGCGGGCATCGTTTTCAAAAAAACTAAAAAAAAACGATATAGTAAAGCCATTATGTAAGTCACATTCAAAATCCACACTGAATGGTAACAACAAAACTGCTATCCTGAGCCATGACGACCGTATTGGTTATCCTGACTGACCCGGAGCCAAAAATCACAAATTGTTGGTAATTGTGGTGGTCTTGTTGTGCATGTAAAATGTATGTCTGTATAATGGCGCCCACGATACAGGAGAAAATCCTAGTGTGGAGCAACTTTTAAAAATAGATAGAAAAAAAGAAAAAGGAACAACGATCTGTATCCATCAACTTCTGCGTATTTTGTCAGATCAATCTAGTTATCATTACAAACGTCATATAGCGCTGCATGCTGTCTTATGGCATTTAAGATCCTTTGGTCTCCAGTTGTCCGTTTGTCTAATTATGTGGTCGGACTATACATAAAGGTATTCCGCCATATTCTGTAGGAGTGAAAAAGTCTCTTGAAATCATGGTGTTTTGGGCAGATTTACTAGCGGTTGGATTCCTATACAGGAGTAGGTCTAGGTACCAACCAAGTGCCAGTTATTCTGCCGTAAAGCTGTAGTGTGGTGTGCAGACATTACTGTGTTTCGGTTTGAAAGGCACTTAGAGCTAGCGTAATCACTGGGCATATGAGACTTAAGAAGTAATGTCTCAAGGTGCGCAATGTGGTGACACACAGAAATATTCTAGGTGACACAGCATTTGTTATGGGCAGACGTTGCACTCACCATCAGGTGAACGTTTTGCTCGTTTCGAAACCTTATTCAATAAAAAAAATGCTGTAATATGGCATTTGAGAACCTCTGTTCCCCAGTTGTCCGTTTGTCTAGTTGTGTGACTTCGTGTGGCCGGCCTATTCCTAAAAGTTTTCCACCATAGTCTGTAGGAGTGGAAAAGCACCGAGATCTATTCTTAATTAACGGTGTGCCTTGGCATTTCGGGCAGATTTTCTAACGCCTGGTAAAGTTGACTGTAGTAAATGCAAGATAATTCTAAAACGTAACGGGTAGCGCACCACGTCGCCGCCATTTTGGTAAAAGTTGAAATATACGACTACGACAAATATTTTCAAATTGAAAGAAACCAGATCCACAGATATTCAACCATGGACAGCTTATGGATTGATAATGATGATTATGTAGGTGCTAAATCGCAAAGTGGAACATTAAAGTTAAAAAAGGAAAGCCTATAAATTTTCCACTTCTGAGCACAGGTTTCCTTTTATTCCTTAGAGAAGTCTTAGGAGCCAAGGACCCGTGAGGAGTCCGCTACACTGCTTCTATGCAGGTTGACAGACTACACGTGTCCTCGATTTTTTTTTCTCGGATATGTAGGTATCTTCTCGACCACCGACACTATACTCGCTTATAACTTCACGCTGTTTTTGCCACCGAACGACGAGACGGACGGATGAATTCCACCCGTATATTGTAAAGTACTGGATGCGTATCATGCGACTCTACTACCCCGAACTATCCCGGAGAATATGATAGTGACATCTTGATGCCAAAAGTTAATAGGCGTATCCTACGCTTAAGTCCTTTCTATATATGACATCATCGCCGCTTAACATCAGGTGTGATTAAGATAATACTAATGTTATAAATGAGAAAGTTACTCTCACTGTCCAACTATCTGTTTGTTACCTTTTCGGCGCAATCGCTGAGCCAATCTTAACGAAATTAAGCATAGAGATACCTTGCATCCTGGAGACGGACATAGAACTATTCATCCCGGAAAAGTGTTCCCACGGGATTAAAAAAAACACTAAATCCACGCAGACAAGGTGTGGGGCTAATGAAAAAAAATGTTTCTCTTCACCGCTAAACACGTGGTAAATCACCACATAAAATTATATAACAATTTTCGCGGTTCCTGTGCCTGGGATCAAACACAGGTCACTGGCATACAATGGAACTTAAAGCGAGCGCCCGGCCCTTGAGGTAGAATATAAGTACTTAAAAAATATCACTTTTTAACGCAATTTGAACAAGGACTTAAAATTATAAACTTTCTTATGTTTTAGTGGCACGGGAGAAAAGTCTGTCAAAGTAAACCTTCTGAAATTTTAAGATAACAGCTCCACTGTGATGACTACATAACAACGTTTCTCAAGATAGACATTTTTCATTGATAAAGTTAGAAACTTCTAATAACTTTCTTTGTTTTTTCAACCAACTCAACGGCCCCATGTACCTATCCAAATAAATGTTCTGCGGTATAGAATTATTTTAATCAATTATTACAAATGAATTATTATTCAAATTTGATAAACTATTATTTAAAAACTATTATATCTCCTCTGAAATGCCCTTCCTGATGCTATCAGGAATGCACCTAACAAAAATGGCTTCAAAATACTTCTAAGACAATATTATTTGGAGGCAAACTGATGCTTTAATTTCACCTGTTATTTTGTTTATATATGTAATATTATTTGTGTATTATATTTATTATTTGCATGTATGTATTTATATATAATTTCTATATTAATTTTTTGGATATGTCTTTATATGTTGATTATTTATATATTTTTTCTTTTATAGAATAGGTTGCTAACAAGCAGGTGACTCACGTGATGGTAAGTGATCACCGCCGCCCACGAACATCTATTATACCAGAGGAATAGCAGATGCTTTGCCGGCCTTTGAGAAAGGAACAGGCTCTTTTCTTGAAGGTCTCTAAGTAATATCGGTCCGGAATAACCGCTGACGGCAACACATTCCTCACACATTCATCATTCCGCAAGTGGAGTTCGTCGTGGGTAGTTGTGTACAAGACTCTTGCATAATTTTTATCTTATTACATTCTAAGTTCGACCATATTTCGTTAAAACTAACTGTCATATTTGAGTGAAGATAACTAACTGTGCTGCGTCAGTGTAGTGTTATAATAAGTCATACATAGAATGGAACTGTTTTATTTAATGATGCAGCGTTCGCCGCCAATTGCTCAAGATAAATTTTATTCATCAAATCCTGACCTACCGGCAGCTACGGATCGTGATGCTTATGTCAACCTACGTCAACAGAAGCAGCCTAACTGCGACGAAGAAATTCTGAAGGTAGCTGAACAAAAAAATCAATGAACAACTGAGCTTATGGAAAAACCACCTGGACGCGACTATTACCGACATTATAAAAAACGCGGTTAATGTTGCTATTGAACAACAAATGTGCAAAATATCGTCATCTATCCACGACACCATAAAACAGTTAAATACTCGCTTATACGATATTCAAAATCCGTAAGCAACGTAAACAATAGACAACATTTATTTGAAAACCATTTAAAATCCCTCGAAAACAATTCTTCAAGCATCGGTAACATATCCAAACAGTTTTCATCATTAAACAACAAAATTGAAATGATGGAACAACACGCCAGACAGTACAACACCGAGATCGCTAACCTGCCCGAACGCCGCGACAAAAACTTGCTAATGCTAAACATGTTATTAGAAAAAATCGGCAGTGTCATCAAGCACCATATAAACCCCTCTGACGTCGTTTCGGCTCATCGAGTACCCCATATGGATCAAAAAAATTCATACCCGAAAAATGTAATCGTAAGGATGACGTCTAAAATAATAAGAAATAACATCGTTACAGCAGCACGAGCAGCGAAGGGAGTCCGTACCAACCAGCTGTTAATATCAGTTATCATACGAACTGTTTATTTGAACGAGTATCTAACGCCGAAAAATAAGTCGCGAAACAGCCGAGAAACACAATTACAAATATGTGTGGATCAAATATGGTACCGTACATGCCAGACAGACTGACTCTTCCCCAATTTTTACAATACGTAAGGAAAACGACGTTCAAAAAATTAAATCTTGGTTTATCACTTATAACATCATTTATGTTATTTTGTAAAACATTTTTTTGATATTTATGTTTATGTCTTTGTTGTTTTTATACAGCTAAGATTAAACATACGGAATCATAACTTTTTATTGTTTGTACTGAAAACAATGTTCACAAAAATTAAATCTAATATATCAACTATAATATAATTTATGTTATTTTCTGAAACGTTTTTTAATATTAAAGTTTATGTCTTGGTTGTTTTTATGGCAGACTGGCAGAAAATGCCTCTAGGCATTATGTCCGTGCATTGTACTCTAGTAAATTTAATTGTAACACCTTAGTCTAAGACTAAGGTGTTACAATTTTATTTTTTGTTCAAATTTGTATGGTGAAGAATCGAGGAATCTAAATGTGTTACTCGTACAAATACTATAAATGGAATGAAATAAAACATTGAATATTTACGTTCATACTGTCAATGCCAGTCACAATGTGTCTGCCGTTTGTTTACATTCATACTGTTGATGTCAAACACATAGTAGCCTCTGGTCAAACTGTCGCAGAGAGTAATTCGAATATTCCCAACAAATAATTACTAAAATTCAATAACGTTCAAACTTAAAACAATTACGAATAAGAGTCAAATTTCGACCAGCGATAGGTTACTATTTATAATTAATATTTTACATAATGTTGTATTTAAATAAAAAGTATATAGAATGAAATTTCAATAGCAATTTATATAGACAATTAACAACTATTCGACACATGTTGCTTTCTGCATCATCATCATCATTTTTGCCTATCACAAGTCCACTGCTGACCATAGGCCTCCCCCATAGATTGCCTCAAAACCTTGTAGCTCTCATTTTGGGAGGATTTCGCCATAGTTACAAAATTAAAAAAACTAATCAGCTTTCCGAAAACTTTAAAGTAATCTAAGAAAAGACTCTGTAACGTCAAAAACACATTGAGAAAATGATTTAACGTGTGTATAAACGTTAATAATCTAGACTACTCCTAAGATAGGAATGACCAAGTAAAATTCCATTGTTGAAACAGAGCTTCATGCTTATCAATGTTGCTCAAAAGTACGTCACAAATTGTCGGTTTTCGAGTCTGGATGTGTTGTGCATTTGAAATTTTTGTCTATAAAACGCACCCACGATACAGGAGAAATCCTATTGTCGAGTATCGTTTTTTTTTTTCAAATTAATTTATTTAATTAAAACCTATAGGCATCGTCTTGTTTTTCGTTAGAGAGTGTAAATTCCGTGAGTCTCATATTGACAGACCGAAATTATGCAGATGGCCAAAAACATTGCAATCGAATCAAATCTGATGAATATCAATTTCTGACTTTTGTCTGGCCGAAATTAATTAAAAAAACTTTTCAAACCACTGACTTAACGTAATCCTGACCTGACCTGACAAAATTAGTCAGCGCTTCAATTTAATATCTCGAAGCTTCCAAAAAAGTTTAAAAAACTGTAGATTTATCATAAATTAAGATTTTATAAAGAGTAATGTCAGAAATCGTTATAATAACTCTGATGTGGGATTTTAGCACATACTTGAAAATAGTGGTAGTGTTTTTAATTTTTAATGATTTTTTTTATTTATCTGTATATTTTTAGTTTTGATGTTTCATACCGATAGTTCGTTATCTAGCAAGTGCTCGTATACAATGATTGGAAAAATCAATTCAAGACCAAAAATGTCATTTCGTTTTGTCTGCATCTGTCCAACATATCTTCAGTAAAAGTCAACTTCCATTTTACTGTCGATCGAAATATGTTGTCTTGTTGGGCGAAGATTGCTACTTAACTATAAATAATATATTTATACCTGGATATGTTACTTGACATTGGAAAATAATTTACGACTGTTTCCATAAATAAATAAATAATAAAATTATTACTCGACATTGGCAAAAATGCCTCGATTTGGTAGTTTTCGAGGACCAAAAAGATCAAGAAGTACCTCTACCACCAGTCACTATTACATTACATACATACATAAAATCACGACTGTATCCCATAAGGGGTAGTCAGAAATTGGGCACTCTCTGCAAAAATAGATGATTGCCACAATCCACGTTGGTGAGCCCATCGCCACCATGCGCTGTTGGGTGCACAGTCCAGTTTAATTCCCTTACTCGCCTTTTACGAGATCCATTGAATGAGATGGGGTGGTAGTATTCTTTTAACGAGCCGCCATTAATGTGACTAAAATATGTGATGATACGAATCAAATAGGACATACAATATTTCATTTAAAAAGGAAATAGAGTACCTATTTCCACTTAAAGCTGCACAAAAAAGAGACATTTATTAAAGCGTATAAATTTTTGGAAAAACAAAGAGTGTTACCAACGAAAACATGACAAACTGAATTTGATATTTTGTTTCATAAACTAAAATTGTAAAAAAGGCCTTCTTCGGGCCACATTGGGCCAAACTACAATTTGCTCTGAAAACAAGAAGTTATAGAAGTGAGGCAGTTCATTCCCTAAAGACGCTAAATTTATATTTAACTGTCATGTAATCATCTGTCATGATTTTCTGTTTCTCTGTTCTATTTCTATTTCTGTTCTATTTTGTCTTTAGGTTACTTTAATTTAAAGTACAAAAATTTCATGTTGACAGACAGATTGATATACTTTTTTAGAATTCAGAAGCACATATCTCACTAAATATTAGCTTAAATAAAATAGTTATTTTGAAAAATCTTTTTCAACTTAGAGAAAATAGCCACTAGAGCCAGTTAATCTGCCGTGAAGCAGTAGTGTGCAAACATTACTGTGTTTTGGTTAGAAGAGCACTGAGAGCTAGAGTAGCGGCGCAGTGTGGTATTACACAGAAATATTCTGAGTAACACAGCATCTGTTGTGGGCAGACGTTGCACTTATCATCAGCTCTGAATGTTTTGCTCGTCTCCTCACATTACCAAATAAAAAAAAACTTCTTTCTCAAAGGCCTGCATCATCATTTCAGCCTATCACTAGTCCACTGCTGAACATAGGCACCCCCCATTGATAGCTACAAAAGTTTGTAGCACTTATTGTGGAGTTTTTTTGCCATTGTTGCCACGCTTGGCAGGCGGATTTTCCACAGGAGATTTTTTATTCAGATGTTCCAGGAAGATGCCCCATCTTCGGTTTTAATTTTCCGTCTATCGACTTTTACGACACCAACGCGATGAGATGAGGTGGGAGATTCTCTTAAGCCGCCACCAGCCAGCGGCCTGCAACGCAGCTTTAATTGGTGTTGCGAATATCCATGGGTGGCGGTGATCACTTACCGTCAGATGAGCCGATTTCTCCTTTTTATTATCGTAATTTCGCTACACTATATAACAGTTCATAAAAAGCACCTTCCTTCAAAAGTGTAAAATGGATGTAACATACAGACAGACAGGACGAAATTATAAAGGTTCCGTAGTAAAAACAGAACGGTGTAGTGACGTAACGGTGGAGTGGATACTAATGATTACGGATTACCTTGTATGGAATTTCTGAGAGTGTGTTTATCTACAGTGCCAAAGGTAAAATGATCTACGACACACGGGAGACCTGCTCCATAAATCATCATGGCCTAGTGGTCAGAGTACCTGACTTCTACGCCGCGGGTCTTGGTTTCGAATCCCAGCCGGACCCGACATTTGTGCTACACAATTTGTTGGGTTTGGATCTGGTTGTGTTGTGATTGTCCCCGTGTTTCTGCATCCTAGCCTACCTCCGATCTTATCGCATCAGCGTTACATCGGGCGCGGGTAGGTTGGGACGAGTGAGTGCCTCTGTTTTTGCGCTTACACTTGTGGCACTATAATATCTCCTCCGCAGTTGATGGCTTACGACAGTATTCGGAAGTTGTCGCCGAAGTTGAAATCGGCTAAGAGAACATCGTCATCATCAGATCACTTAATACGCCCCAGAATAACAACACTTTTGTTAGCGTGGCAGCGTGTCTTATTGGCCGTTTGGTTTGCGAAATCAGATTTATTTATTTAGTAGTAGTGCACCGCGGTTTTGCCCGCGTAAAGGCCGACCACATGATTGCGCACTACGACATGGTATCTCGCTGACCTGACCAATCACAGATCGACTCTTCGCGTAATGTTCGGTTCTCAGGAGGCCTTAAGGCCGTAGCATGAAGTTTTGACGCCAAGAACTTTCCTCAACGAACGTGCTATCTAATTTGTAATTCTTTTGAATTTTTTTCAATAGAATTAGTATTTCTTAAGATTACCGCGTTCAAACAAAAAAACTCTCCAACTTTGCTAAAGTAGTGATATTTATTTATCTAAACTAATCTAAACTAATATTATAAAGAGGAAAGATTTGATTTTTTGTGTTTGGTTGTAATGAATAAACTCAAAAACTACTGAACCACTTTTAAAAATTCTTTCACCTATAAAAAATTACATTATCACCGACTAACATAAGTTGTAATTAATTAAAAAAAAAACCTAGATCTCTACGAATATTGCTATGATGTAACTCAAGGTATTAAAAATTTGCGTTTGGCGTGCGCTGCAAAAACGATTGATGATAAAGAAAATAATGTACTACATTTATAGTACTCATCATTACTCACAAAAACGTCCGCTATGTTTAACCGACTTTTGTTCAAATTAGTCTATCAAAACACGGGTAGAATCGGATTCAAGGATGAGTAGGTAAGTAAATAATAGATCTTAGTCTATTCGCGCGTAGTGCGGGCGAGTGTAGGGCATTTCGCTCACACCGCGGCATTTTTCTTAATTTTTACATTTTTATACCTGTCGTAACTTCTAAACGATAGATACGATTCGAATAATTTAAATAGGACTTTACATGCACGTAATCAACCTTGACTATGAAACTATTTTGTAGGAGAAGGATTAATATCATGATACATTCGTACGTATCATGATATTAATCCTTCTCCTACAAAATAGTTAAGGCTACAAATAAAGAAGGATTAATATCATGATATGAATATATCACGATATTAATCCTTCTCCTACAAATGATATTTTGTCCAAATAAAGTACTAATTTATTTTTCCAATATCTATCTACCCGTGCGAAGCCGGGGCGGATCGCTAGTCCTGTAAAGGATTAAAAGGGCGGACTTTTGACTTTCTCTCACAGGCCCCTCAGAAAATGGAAGAGGTGGTTTAAAAAATCGGATTTGATACATACATTCAGTCACGCAGCTTTCTTATTGGGTTATGTAGAGACCACATCCGTGGCCCACATTTCGCCCACTCGGGAAACGAGATGTGATAGGTGTCTAACCATGTAGCTCCCATTCTGGTATGAGTTACAATACTTGCTTCCCATAGCGTTTCCACGAGTAGCTACGGAAGATGTTGTCCACCCAAACAGAGACCCATGCTTGGGTAGGGCTAGCCTTAATCTGCGGAGGCCCGGTCCCAGAGTAGTTCGGCACTCTAACAACTAGGCGCGGCCCTAGCCACGCAGCCATCGCCATGGGAACCACTGACTTGGCGAAGATTTGGGAAAGGAACTATGAAGTGAAGGATACACTATCTCGGAAGGAGCAGGTGTAGACAGCAGCAGCTCGGGCGGTAGGGGATGTCTTCGCGGTACACTACTAAGTGAAATACTCCCCGGCCTTCCTATTTGGTAATGTTACTAAATACCCACTAACAAGAATTATAAAAATATTAGTGATAAACGGAACTAAAATATATTATCATATCAGAAGTTTTGGCTTCCGTAAGAAGTGAGTTCGAATCCAAACACATTTTTCAAGAGACCTTTTTTTGGGCGCAATGTAAAATTTTTGATTATTGATATGAAAAACACCTATATTGAATAAAAGTAATCTGTTCCATTCTACTCTGTTACGGTTAACCGAAGAACATTTTTTAAACAGCTTTGTTATATTTAATAGAATCAGGCGTTACTTTGCGGAAATCCATTATGATATAATAAAGAAAGTTAATTTGCTAAGATCTGCTAAATGTAAAGAGGTATATATTACCCAGTTTTAAAGAGCACCGCCCGCCCTCCCTCAACAGCGTGCACAAGCATACATAGCCGCCACCCTCCACCACTACAACACTACCACTAGGCAACACACACCACTGAAGTCGAGAACACCACACGTGTTTTACCTCAAAACGAGGCATTATCAAGTGATGTTGACTTTACGACAGTCAGCCGCCGAGTGACAGACTGTATTTTCTTTCTTTCTTTTATTATAAAAAAAATGTTGTCAATGTTATGAAATCTAAACGCAAAATCTAATTTATTCTTGGGTAGTGTTGATTAACCTCAATAACAAACATCCAAACTAAACCCGTTGCAAGTATTTTCGTCGTCCCAACTTTCTACAAAAATATTATTACGTTGTTAAGAGGTTGCCTTCGTTGTTGTTCCTGTTCCATAATAAGCTTAACTCCAGCTCATTGTAGGTAATAAATTTGCGCAAAAACATACGCTGCCTCACTATGTTGAGGCTCAAAATGTTTTGATGGTTTACTTTCAACGCCTTCGACATAATAAGCAAGCAATTTCGTTTTCAACGTCAAATAAAACATGTTGCGATAACATATTAAAACGATAAAAAATACGAAGAAATATTCATTTACATTTAAATTAAATCGTCTTATCTTAACTGCTGGTTGTCATCATTTTGTATACTACTCGTAGATTCCGAACGCAAATTCGACTTTTATTTATAATTTTAGTTAAAGTTTCGACGTTATTGAGGTTTTAGTTATTATTTGTTGGCAACATTTTAAAATTCTATGGCGACAACCTCCATTGTTTTGAAATTTTAAATATGGACGTGTAGCGACATCTATGTCGCCACATGAGAAGCTCAAGAAATATTCGCATACGTCCATAATCGCGCTATGAATGTTTTCTAAGATGCGAACTATATATACAAAATCTAAATATTACTAGTTGCAGGATACGTCCTCCCCAGATGAGACCACCCGATCTGGTGGGTAGCTACCCTTTTCATTGGCAATATCATCCACCAAAGACGGAAATAATGAATGTTTAATTTTATACTGTTTAAAGTGTTTTTAACACATATTATACATATAAAAATTTTAGCTTCCTCGCTTCTTCTCCATACAAAATTTAACTATGCTAAATCTCACCCTCCTCCGTGCGCGCAATATGCTTAAAAATGACGTCAGCTATCTGCTTGTTTGGTGCCACGGCTAAGGGCGGATTTCACCGTTATAACTAAACGCGATCAGTTCAAGCTGAACAAAGTTTAAGCGTTTAACTGAGTTCAATGCTACTGTTTGCATTTCACCATCATCGACTGAACGCGATTAAAGCTAAACGCGGTTCAAATTCTGACCGCCCAATTTTCGACGTTCAGCTCTTTAAACGCGTTTAGAGAGCTGTCGTTGTCAATTGCACAACTATGTAAACACAATAAATATTTTAATACGTTTTGTTTATTGTTTGCATACCTATGTGTCTTGTGCATAAAAACAGGCTGTTTGATGTCGCAAAATAATAAATACACCGAGTTTTTGTTTTAGATTGTGACGATATTTCACGTAAACTTCGTGTTTCTGAACGCGATCAAAATGGAGACGGTGAAATCGGTTAGACGAAAACCGAGTTCAAATGATACATTTGAACTAAGTTCAGTAAAACGTGGTTTTATTAAACTTGGTTCAAATGTCAAGATACAAGTCAGATCCTAACGACACAAATAGAGAAAAATATAGATTGGTACGGAATCGTTGCAACAGTGTAGAAAAGCACAACGACGCCATATTCACGAATCAGTACAAGATCCTGACCCCGCCAGGGTCTGGAATTTCCTTGAATCTTTAGGAGTTGGGAAATCAATTCGGTACTTATCTCACCATAATGAAGACCTTAATACGCTTAATAAGCATTTCTCCTCATCGTCTTGCATTGATAATAATGCAAATCATAGTACTTTGAACTTTCTTTCTACCGTTTCCACTCCAGACATTCCCGCTTTTAGTTTTAGTCAATTTTATAATCGTGACGTTGAGAGAGCCATACTATCCATCCATTCGAATTCAGTCGGTTGTGACTGTATTAGTCGTAACATGGTCATCCCACTTCTGGACCTCCTTACCCCTGTAATCACGTCTATCCTTAATAAATCATTGCAAACTTTTTCTTTTCCTTCAGCGTGGAAAGATGCCAACGTAGTTCCTCTCCCAAAAAAGACCAACCCCTTCAGTTTAACCGATTACCGTCCAATTTCCTTACTCCCATTCCTATCTAAAGTTCTAGAACGCCTTGTGTATTACCAATTAAGCTCCTACCTTCTAGATCATAACCTTCTCAATCCGCTTCAATCCGGTTTCCGGCCTGGCCACAGTACGACTACATCACTCCTACATATTACCGATGATATTCGTTATGGTATGGAGAACCAAAAGCTTGCTGGACTTTAGTAATGCATTTAATACCGTAGATTTTGACATTTTATTGGGCATCCTGCTTTCTCTCAACGTATCTCCGATTGTGATTGACTTGTTTCGTAGTTATTTATGTGGTCGCCGACAACGTATTCAGGTGCAAGATGTTTTTTCCACTTGGACTACTACAGTCGCTGGCGTTCCGCAAGGTGGCGCGTTGTCTCCTCTCCTGTTTTCAGTTTTCATTAATTCCATTAGTCATCAACTATCTTCTTCTTATCACTTGTATGCTGACGATCTCCAAATTTATATCCAGTCTTCTCTGGAAGATCTGCCTAAAGCAATTGACACAAGCAACACTGATCTGACTTCTGTCTTGAACTGGAGTAAATCATATGGCTTAAACATTAATCCTAAGAAAACTCAGCAATTATTATTGGAAGTTCTAGACTTATTACAAAAATTGACTGGCCTTGTCTACCACCTATCCTGCTAAATGGTACACACATCCCATATAGTAAAAAGGTCAAGAATCTGGGCATATATTTTGACTCCTGCCTGATCTGGACTCCGCAGATTAATAAGGTTAGTCGAAAAATGTTTTCTGCTCCAAGTTCCTTACGGAGACTACGTAATTTTCTTCCTATGGCTACTAAAGTTGTGCTTGCACAGTCTCTACTCTTGCCTATACTTGACTATGCTGATATTTGCTACCTTGACATTACAGAAGTACAGCTTAATAAACTTGAGCGAATTCAAAATTTGTCGTTACGATTCGTATTTGGGCTTCGCAAATATGATCATGTATCTGAATTTCGTAAGCAACTAAAGTGGCTTCCCATCCAACTTCGCCGGAATACTCATATAATTTCTGCTTTGTACTGCGTGCTGTTCAACCCATCTACTCCTCTGTACTTAAAAAATAGTTTTGAGTATATTTCCCTATCCCATGATAAATTTCTTCGTTCCTCTGTCAACCTCTCCCTCCGGACTCCTGTGCCCTACACTTCTTTCTTTAGTAAATCCTTTACTGTCACAGCTGTGCGCTTATGGAATTCCTTACCTTTGCACATACGACGTGCTAAGTCCCTCTTTTCCTTCAAAAACCTGGTTAGAGCTCATTACTTGAATATTTAACTCATGTTTTCACTTATCCGTTTGTTCTTAATCCTTTACCTTAGTCTGTCGCTTTTTATATGAGATGCTATCATCTAGTGTTTTATAAAGATCTATATGATTTAGTGTACACCACCCTCTTTTTCTTCTTCTGGTTTTTCATTTTCCTGTATTAGTTTTCTGCGCTAAGGTTGTCTGGAAGAAATCGCTTTCGTGATAAGACCGCCTTTTGTACCTTAACTTAAATAGAGTACTTAGTCTTTATTTTTGTATTGGTGTACAATAAAGAGTATATTGATTGATTGATTGATTGGTTTCCAAAGCGATCGGTGAAATCAGGTCTTAGTGATTGACTTTTACGTTGTTAGTCACGAGCTCTAACTGCCTCGTGTTTGCGCATGTTAAATGCAAAAATAATTCTGTAAACTTCACCCATGATATAGGAGAAATCCGAGCATTTGGTAGATTTTTGCATTTGACCGCCTGTATATGGACAAATGCTCTTCATTATACACCGACATGCTGCGGCTTTAAGAAACCGCACGGGAACATACATATATATATATAAGAACGCATTTTTCCTGTATCGGGGGTAGTCGGAGACCACACCCGTAGTCCACTTTTTACCCCCTGCCATAGCCTCGCATAGTAAGGGAGTGTTGCTTTTTTTTTATTATTGTATAAAGTGACGAAACGAGCCAAACTTTAACCTGATGGTAAGTGCAACGTCCGTCCACAACAAATGCTGTGTCACCCAGAATATTTCTGTGTGACACCACACTGCGCCCGTCACCCTGAGACATCAGTTCTTAAGTCTCAAATGCCCAGTGATTACGCTAGCTTACAGTGCCCTTCAAACCGAAACACAGTAATGTTTGCACAGTACTGCTTTACGGCAGAATGACTGGCCCTGGTGTGGTACCTACCTAGACGGATTCCTGCATAGGACTTTTGTATATACTTAATACCTGTTTTGTAACCTTATTCAAGCAAGTAAATTACCTACCTAGACGGATTCCTGCATAGGAATCCTACCAACAGTGGTATTCTGGTTCGCCCTACCACTATAAATGCCCAGGTCAGAGAGGTACTATGTATCACGCTATCATGTCGTCGGTTATTTTAAGCGGTTGAAACCGCCGCATCTGAGAGCCTATAAAGCCCACTGGCGTGAACAGGTCTCCTCTCGTGTTTAAGAGTGTTCTTTGTCCGCGAAGACGCCACCATGCAGCTTTAAAGTTGGCTAACGGACATCACGTGTTGTCGAAATATACATTTTCGGATATTCAGGTGTGCTCACGATGTTTTCCTACACCGCCGATCACGTTAACTGGTGGTAGGATTCCGTCTAGGTAGGTTGTTGTTCTATGATTTTATTGTTTTTTTTTAATTGACATTTTATTTAGACATTATGAAATTGAAAAGAGGTATTCTATCCGTTATGGTCGTGAGGTGTGACGTTCACCTAATCGACTTAGAGAAGGACTTAAGCTCTGTAACAGGATCAGCACTCGACGTCGATTCCCGACTCATATAAGTCGTGGATTAGATTTTGTATAGTAGCTTTGATGATAGGGTATTTATGACGCCTTGGTAGCTCAGGGCCTGGTTTTTTTTCATACGATTAGAGTTCGGAATTGAGCTGGAAACACTGAAACAGTTATTTTTATTTTATAGTAGACAAGACGGGCGAGGCCGTGGTAGCTCAGGGGCCAGGTGCTCGCCTTTAATTTCATAGTAAGCGAGTAACCTGGGTTCGATTCCCGGTGCCAGCACCTCTAAATTTGTTCTACAATTTTAAGTGCTGATTTACCACGTGCTCAGCGGTGAAGGAAAACATTGTGAGGAAACCTGCATCTCCGAGGAATAGAAATATTTCGTGGATATGTGAAGTCCGCCAACCCGCATTGGAGCAGCGTGGCGGACTTTTCCCAGCTCCAAAACCCTCTCAGAAATGAGAGGAGGCCTGTGTTTAGCAGTGGGACATGTATAGGCTGTTACTTTACTTTTTTTTATGACGGGCGAAACGTTCACCTGAAGGTAATTACAACGTCTATCCATAACAAACCGCTGTGTCACCCAAACACCTAGTCGTCATAGTTTTGACTTCTACGCCGCGAGTCTTTGGTTCGAATCACAGCCGGAGGCAACATTGGTGCAAAACAAATGTCGTTGAAAGGTTACAAGCTTACTATTGTTTGTGAGTGAAACAGACGGGCTCTCACTACGAGTAAATTTCTTACGTTTGATACGTTAAGTGAGTGATTAGTTTTCCATTGACACTTGACTTGATTCCTATGAAATTTATATGAAAAATCTAAATACAGAAATGTTGGCACCACTGAGTTCAATCGTCGTTCGTCGTTTCAGCCTATCAATAGTCCACTTCTGAACATAGGCATCTCCCATAGATTGCCACAAAAGTTTGTAGCTCTCGTTTTAGGGGGATTTTGCCATAGTTGCCACGCTTGGCAGACGGGTTGGCAACCGCAGTTTATTTATTTAGATGTTCCAGCAAGATGCTGCTGCCCATATCCTGGTTTTCATTTTCCGTAGAAAGTGACCAATGGTAAGTGCAACGTCCGCCCACAACAAATGCGTGTCACCCAGAATGTTTCTGAGTGACACCACACTGCGCCCGTCACCCTGTGACATCAGTTCTTAAGTCTTGAATGTCCAGTGATTACGATAGCTCACAGTGCCCTTCAAACCGAAACACAGTAATGCTTGCACACTACTACTTCACGGCAGAATAACTGGCCCTGGGGTGGTACCTACCTAGATGGATTCCTGCATAGGAATCCTACCACTAGTGTAGTGTGAGAGGATGAAGCGCAGTGACAACACAACTTTTGTTATGGGCAAACGTTGCAGTTACTATCAGATGTACGATTTGCTCATATCGTTACTTTCTTCCATATAAAAACTCAACCAAGTATAAAAATAAATTACCAGAATATATATATATATATATATAGAAATATATATATATATATATATATATATGTATATATATATATATATGGAAACAAATATTTTTTTGCTAAATGAATGACCAAAACGTGCTTTAATAAAATTATCTGCTTTATATATTGCAGCAGACCGGTTTAATAGTACAGATTTTCTGCTGCATTGCTTTTTAATAAAAGATATCCTTTTTTTTATTTAAAACCACAGTATCCACCAAGGACGCAGCAAACTTATTAATTTTCTTTTACTACTTTTTGTTGCAGACAATTTAGTAAAGTGCTTGTTAATTTTTATTAACTACAAATAGAAGTTTAATTTTCTTTTCAAAATAGAAAAAACTGGTTGTTTTTTCTATTTTGGCTGATTTTTGGTACCTATTTCATATAAAGAGATATTAAGGTACTTCAAAAGAACTATGAGCAGTTGGACCTATTTCTCAATTTATAAAATTCTCAATACGTTCACATTCGCGATAAGTGCAATTCGCAATTTGTGCAAATTAACATACATACATAAGATCACGACTGTATCCCATAAGGGGTAGTCAGGGACTGAGCACTCACTGCCAAAACAGATGACTGCCTACAATCCACGTTTCACCAAAACAATATAATGCACTTGCTGTTATAGGTGGTGAGCCCATCGCGACCATGCGCTGTTGGGTGCACAGTGCAGTTTAATTCCTTACTCGTCTTTTACGAGATCCATTGGATGAGATGGAGTGGTAGTGTTCTTTTACCGAGCCGCCGCCACACGGCTCAAATTAAGATTTACTTCTAATTCTCGTTTTGTTGAAATTAGCCATTTGTACGACTTCGCAATTCCTACAAATGTAACTAAAAAAAATTACGATTATCACGAGTGCAGTCCTTTCGCTTACATTTCGCGGCACACTATTTTCTCATTAAAATTATGATGAAAGTTTTTTTTTTATTTATTTATTATGACTCACCAACAGCATTACGTACAACACATTGTTTTAAAGGTACGATTATAATTTAAATATATTCTTATGTGAATGCTAATTATAAGCGTGTACAACATTAGTTTTATCATGAACACATATTATTACTTAAAATTATATTTATTAACAAAGTAAAAAAGTGCAGTACAACGACTACGCTATACGCTGGCTGGTGGGTTGACGACCGCAGTTTATTTATTCAGATGTTCTAGGAAGATGCTGCTGCCCGTCTCTAGATTTTTAATTTCCCTCCGTCGACTTTTACGACACCCACGGGATGAGATGTGGTGGTAGATTCTCTTATGCCGCCAACACAGGGTGATAAAAACATGCTCTTAAGCTTAATCTAATTATCAACTAGTTGTTGCCCGCGACTTAAAATAATAATGCCGGAAAAATGTGGTCCGCATGAGTAATAGTTTATATTAATTTTCATACAATTTAGCGCCAGCCCAAAACAACTTCTTTTCGCTGCGACGTGGTGGGGTTGTGGTACGTGTGTTCGGGCCCTTAGTTCTCTCCTTTGGGGGTTGGATTTTGAGAAATCTAATCTTAGTGCGCAGCTATGCTGTTTAAGAAATCTCTGTGTAAAATTGGAAGTATTTAAACCCAGGAGTTTAGTGTGTGCTGTTCGATATAACGTTGAACCCCTATTTTTGATATATCAGTCAGTTTTTACTGGTGGTAGGATTCCTATGCAGGAGTCCGTCTAGGTAGGCAGCACCACAGGGCCAGTTATTCTAGCGTTAAGCAGTAGTGTGCAAACTCATCCGATGAAGCTGTAAAAGCCGAGAAGGATAACAGCAAGTACATCACCGAAAATGTATGTAGTGTGCAATCATTACTGTTTTTCGGAGTGAAGGGCACTGTGAGCTGGCGTAATCACTGGGCATATGAGACTTAAGAACTGATTAGGTGAACGTTTTGCTCGTTTCATCACTTTATGAAAAAAAAAGTCGTTCAGCCAGTCAGTTTATCCTTCTAAATACTGCACATATTGTACAAATTGCAAAATCTCATTATCGAAATTGAGCATTTATTCAAACCCAGAAAGTGTAGTAACTGCGAGTAATTATTGACACATAATGATAGATTGTTCAAATTGCTTAATTTTGTCATCTAAATTATGACGTGAGTATAATTCATTCAAAATATGGATGACAGCCTAAAAATGACATAAGGCTTTCAGAAGTGCTCATCTAAAACGTAATTTATGAGAACGTAAAAAGTACGACAGATTAAAAAAATAAAAAAAGCATCTAAAATTATATTAACGTTGTAATAAATTGGTTTTGTGAAATGTCGTCGTTGTCGAGTTAAACGGATCCCAAAGATATTACATTTGCCATCAGTGCGACTCAGATTGAAAAACAGTAATGTTTTGTTAAATTCCACGGCAGAATGACTGGAGGGTCTGCGGGGGTAACTACCTAGAGGGTCTCCTGCATATAAACCCTACCTCCAGTATTACCTATTCAAACTGAGAAAATCGTCAGTGGCAAAGTAGTGGTAAAGAGAAAGAAGTAGTTATTATTTAACAGACGCCATCTCCATATAGAAACACTCGTTAATGTGAAGACTTCTTTCATCATTTTATCTCAAAAAATTTGTAATTCATTCTTAAGGAATACGAATTACATTAAATATTCGAATTATAATTATGTTTTTTTTTTTATTCACGTAGTGTAATTCATTCCTGTAACATTTTGAAATTCAACTTTAGTTGTGTTGCAGTAACTTTGTCGAGTTTCGCAACAAGTTTTAAATTTATTGTAAAACGCGATCTGCAAGCCTGTGTACATAAGCAAATCTCCATGTTCTTAACTAAACATAGCCTACTGAGTGTTTACCAGTCTGGGTTTCGCTCCGGCTACAGCACCACTACTGCTCTACTTACTGATGATATCAGGCACGGCATGGAAGAGAAAAAGGTAACAGTGCTGGCGCTTGTGGACTTTTCGGAATGCTTTTAATACAGTCGAACACGTTGTCCTCCTATCCATCATTTCCTATCTCAATTTTGCAGACTCCGCCTTGGAATGGTTTACGTCGTATCTTCGCGGGCGTCAGCAATCTGTCAACTTGAGGCAAAATGTCTCAACATGGGCTGACGCCGAGGCTGGCGTTCCGCAATGCGGAATACTCTCTCTTATTATTTTTTCAATTTTTATAAACTTCATAACTTCTAATATCAATTGCTCGTACCATCCGTACGCGGATGATCTACAATTATATGAGCAAGCTGGTATTGAGAACCTCCATGACGCAATTAATCAATTAAACGCTAATCTGAACACCATTTTTTTTTTTTATTGCATAAAGTGATGAAACGAGGCAAAACGCTCACCTGATGGTAAGTGCAACGTCTGCCCATAACAAATGCTGTTTCGCCCAGAAAATTTCTGTGTGACACCACACTGTGCCCATCACCCTGAGACATAGGTTCTTAAGTCTCATATGCCCTGTGATTACGCTAGCTCACAGTGCCCTTCAAACCGAAACACAGTAATGTTTGCACACTACTGCTTCACAGAAGAATAACTGGCCCTGGGGTGGTACCTACCTAGACGGATTCCTGCATAGGAATCCTACCACCAGTAAAATTTACATTAGAGATTGGTCATTTCGTCATGGAGTTACCGTCAATCCCTCAAAGTGCCAAGCAGTGCTAGTTGGTAGTTCGAGGATGACGAAGGTTGACGGTGTCAATTTACCTCCAATATACTATAATGATATTGTGATACCATACAGTAATGTGGTAAAAAATCTAGGTCTGCTCATAGATAATACACTGAGTTGGAGAGTTAATGTTACTGACATAAGCCGCAGAGTCACTGCTGCCTTGCGGTCTCTTTATCGCTTAAAACATTTCCTTCCTTTTAAATCAAAGCTCATGCTAGTACAGACGCTCATTTTGCCCATAATTGATTACGCTGATGTGTGTTACCCAGATTTATCCCAAAATCTTCTTAACAAGCTAGACTGCCTCCTTAATAATTGCATCAGGTACATCTTCGGCTTACGAAAGTACGAGTACGACCAAATTTCAAAATATCGATCTGAGCTCAATTGGCTCACTATCAGACAGAGGCGGCATTCTAGAATACTGCTTGTTCATTTCTCTATTTTAAACTATCCATCTTCACCTTCTTACCTCAAGGATAAATTTGAGTATCTTTCCTCATCTCATGATAGGGAACTTCAATCGTCATCTAACAATAAGATTCGTATTCCAACGCACTTCACCGGGTTCTATGGCAACTCCTTTACTGTTCAGGCCACACTCCTTTGGAACTCCTTGCCCGACAACATCAGAAACACTACAAATAAATGTGCCTTCAAAAGGTTGATTCGTTAGCATTTAAGGAATCCGGTTATTACTACCTGAATCATTTATTATCATTAGCAATTATTAGTATGTGTGTAAGTATATATATATATATATATATATATATATATATATATATATATATATATATATATATATATATATATATATATATATATATATTGTATGCAAGTGTGTATGGATGTGTAAGCTTATGTTTTATTTATGTATTTTATGCTGCACCTATCACAAGTTCTCACCACATCATGGGTTGGCTGGTAGAGAATGCCTATAGGCATTAAGTCCGCCTTCTGTTACCTTTTTTTTTAAAGGTTTGCAATAAAGCTTAAATAAATAAATCGGAATAAATTTATCCCAGAACTACATTTACCTGCCACGCGTTGCTGTGTCGAAATCTTAAGGGGAAAAAACTAAACGTAATTTTCTAATATGTTTAATCACATTTCAGCATATTTTAGTCCACTGTTGAACATAGGCCTCCACCATAGACTGCCATAAACACAGTCCTGAGCCACCTGCATCCCTCGACTCAACATTATACTGCTGGGTTAATAATTATTATAGTTAATTTTTATAACTTAATTGATTATTTAAATAAAATATACTTAAATAGTTATCGAGATAATGAAGGTACATTTAACATCAGTTTAGAGTGGGGCGGAAATAACCACCGCCCCACCATATTGCAAACATAATAGCTTGGCGCAGCCTGTATAAGAAGTCATTCTGTGATGTGACACACATCTGTGCTTGTCACGAAAATACGTGTAACTTTTAAGTGGTAAACTGTTGCCAATTGCATATGAAAGTAATATGTTAATTTATAGTAAATAAGTATAAGTGATTGTGTGTGGATCAATAAACTATTACTAAAATTTAAGTATTTTGTTTCTTGACTAAACCCCAACAATACGAACAAAATATACAAAGATACTTGTGGGTATTAAATATATTTAGTTCATCCTTGGTGCAGTTATAGACATTGTCTGATTTGCCGACCCTAAAATATGCAACAATTATGTATCTGCCAAAATGTTGTTAAACTTCTGACGTCATAGTCCAACGATTTACTAATAATGTTAACATGATTTAACATGCTCAGCGATGATGAAAAACCTCGTGATAAACCGTAGATCAGAGAATAAAAAAAAATTTGAGGGTATGTTGCTAAGTTCGTCAACCCTCTCTGTAACAGCGTAACTGCTCCATAACTCCCTTCATAAAATAAGGGCAGTCCTGCCCTGTGCCAAGGAGTGGGATATTCATAAGGTGTTACTATACTACATAACAGCAAGACAAAACAGAAAAAAATATCTCTTCAAACCACTTTATGTAAATAACGCGTCCTGTTCTCGGCAAAATTGCTATCTTTATTAGTTCTGTTGAGCCCTTCCCATTTCGAGCGCCTCATGCAATTTTTTTTTGGGCAAAAATTGGTGTTTAAACGATAAACTGAACAAAGCCTTTTTTGTCTTTTCAAGATTTAGACAAAATTATATTACTCAATTCAATAAATCAACATTTTTAAATTAACTTACTTACAGATGAAATTTGCCGTGTGGTGGCGCTATTAGAGAATCTACCATCCTGTACCGCCACGAAAATCTCATGGCCTCCGACAGCTGACAGTGTTCAGAAGTTGTGGCCGTGGAAGAAAATTGGCCAGGTGGATATCGTAATGCCTTACGATTAGCCTTTACACCTTGGGGAGATAGCTCTAACACATCGTCGTTTCAGCCTATCACAAGTCCACTGCTGAACATAGGCCTCCCCCATAGATAGCCACAAAAGTTAGTAACTCTCTTATTGGAGGGATTTTGCCATATTTGCCACGCCTGGCAGGCGGGTGTGCAACGGCAGTTTACTTATTCAGATGTTCCAGAAAGATGCTGCTGCCCATCTCCTGGTTTTAATTTCCCTTTGTCGACTTTTACGACGCCCACGGGATGGTATGGGGTGGTAGATTCTCTTAGGCTCTTAGTAGGTAGCGCTACATTAATAAATAGAATGTAAAGTCTGCTCTATAACAAGTGTAGCCGACTTCACAGAAACTTTTTAAATGTGTTTAAGTTGCATAAGAAATTTCAAAGCAGGACTAAATTTTCTGAAGTAACTGTAGCTGTAACTGAATTTGTTACAAAACGAATGTATTCTGAGAAACTTCCTGGAGCTCTTCCGTGTTTTCTTTACAAAACATCAGTCTAAATCAACGTCGCAGTGCATTAACACTATTAGCAGTTTTGTTTCTATCGAGAACATGAAATACATTTAAGTATAAAATTGTGATTAAAATAATTTTTCAAGATATTTTATTTATTTTACATTATCTGTCTATCAAGCCAAATAAACTTTCGACTTCCAATTATGTGTAACATACGTGTGTATACGTGTGTAACACACTTTAAGCTAAATGTAAACATCAAAAACTATAAAGTAAATACTGTAAGGCGCTTGAACTTATTTATTATAGCTTTTCCATTTATTTTTATTTATTTAGTAAAGTTAAAGATTTTATTTACAATAAAAAATCTATCCCTTATTTATTATTCGTAACAAATTATTCGAACTACTATGGTAGCTCAGTTTAAACCTGACACAGAACCATGACATGGTGTGTATTGCCTAGTGGTAGTGTTGTAGTGGTGGAGGGTATCTGGTGGCGGCTCCCGGTGGCGGTATTGGTTTTCTTGTGCACGCTGTTTAGGGAGGGCGGGCGGTGCTATTCAAAACTAGGTAATACACACCATTGTATATTTTGCATGCGGATCTTGGCAAATTAACTTTCTCGCCTTTAATATATTTTTCTAAAAGTCACTCAGATATTATAGCTCTTAAAATATCAAACCGTTAGCCGTGTGTTGGCGGCCTAAGAGAATCTACCACCACATCTCATCCCGTGGGTGTCGTAAAAGTCGACAGAGGGAAAATCAATAACCAGGAGATGGGCAGCAGCATCTTTCTGAAACATCTCAATAAAACAACGCGGTTGCCGTCCCGCCTTCCAAACGTGGCAACTGTGGCCAAATGAGAGCTACATTTTTATGGCTGTCTATTGGAGGAGGCCAATGTTCAACAGTGGACTATGATAGTCTGAAAAGATGATGATGATGACGATGAAGTTACCAACAAATAAAATTAAACTCTTGAATCATTACAAATTTTTAGATTACTTTCAATATCGTATTATTAATAAGTGAGAAGCCCGCAGTTTAAATGGCATTTCCTGGACTTACGGGATTAACCGTAAACTCCACTCTGAGTAGGCAGATAGACGATAGCAGTACAAGAGTCATTTAGACGGTTTGGAATACCACCATACATGGTATTATAGATTTGGCATATTCAAAATGATTATTCAGCGGAGGTTATGATATTTTCTGGTGGTGGTCGTGGTAGTATCTCCTTACTTGATTTGCGATATCATCTTGATGAGATGGGCTGATGGAGGATCTAATGCCTCTAACACGATACCTCGTCCCTACTTACCCGTGTCCGATGTAATGCTCATGCGACAAGATCAATGGTAGTCAAGAGTGCAGAGTCAGAAACACGAGGACAATCACAACATAACAGACCTGAAAACCAACAATTTGAGTTTCTGCACAAAGGTTGATTTCGGCTGGGATTTGAACCCAGGGCCTGCGGCGTAGAAATCAGGTACTAAAATCACTAAGCCACGCGGTCGTCCGCGCGTCAAATAGTTGTGTATTACATCGTATTTAATAAAGGAGTACGGGAGTTCAAATGTGTTTACATTTAAATGTTCATCCCCCGAAGATCAGATGATTAAATGTAGAAGAAAGGAAAAAGCCTCGTCTACTTGCTTAGAGATTATTGAACTGTGAACAGCAGTCTTATTCGGTGTGGTTCGTGCACCTAATCGACTCAAAGGCTTAAGACATATAATAGGATTACCAATGTCCAACATTTATTTCCGACTCCTTTCATCTTTGTGTAAGATTGAACCATAATATTTTATATTCTAAAATACGCCAGCGATCTGTTTGAATAGAATAAAAATGAAATTTCCCGTGGATACCCGGTGTTGGCTAAATTACCTCGCAACAACTCAACTCTTATACTCTCTTAAAAACTAGAGAAAGAGTCCTCCACCATAGTTATAGAGGATGGGACACACATACAACCGTTAGAGTGAAAAAAGTGAGCTACGTGAGTGGCCTACCCCTTATAGGGGATAAGGCTCGTATGTATGTTTGTTAGAGGGAGGGGACGCGCGGATTGGCGGGGTTTTTAATTGTGCGTCGCTTCATGCAATTTTAGTCAAGATGGAGCGCGTCACGAGCTGAAGCGTGCTTTTTGGTGTAATCAATTTTATAAAAACAGCAATTCCTACGTTACTGTACGACGCCTACTTAGAATTGAATATGGATTACGCCGTGTAAGTGAGTGACCAAGTGTTGATTTAATTAAACCAAGAAGTACGAGCAAACCGGTTCCACACCGAATAATAAAAAAACAACAGCGAAGAGAACATTCGGGAGGTATAAATTTTCAATACTATCTAATCTACACGTAAGCGTCCGTCGGCTCTGGCAATACCAAGAACTAGTCTACGGCGAATTTTGCATGTGCACTACAAACTTCACTCATGCAACTTTCAAATTGACAGATGAAATCAAGACGATTACATTAAACGTCAGTTATTGCCTGACACTGTACTTGAGCGTTTCTCTATGAGAATATCCTTGAGGATGTATTGTTTACGGACGAATCCCATTTTCACGTCAACAGGCACGTCAATAAGCACAATTTTCGCTAGTGGAACAAGGAAAACCCTTGTCTTAAACACCAAATTCCACTAAATTCACCCAAAAACGACGACATGGGCTACCATAAAACAAAAGGCATAATTGGTCCGTATTTCTTTGAATATAATTAAGAAAATAACGTAACTGTGACGTATTTAGCGCAATACGTGAAAATGTTGCGAGAGTTTTTGATGCCATAGTTCCATGAATGTGAAGTATACAACAGCAGGACTTGTATGCAACAAGACGGAGCAACGTGCCATACGTCAAACGTGACTTTACCGGTAGTCAAAGAAATGTTTCCGACCAAATTGACTTCTTGCGGAGGTGTTATTCCATGGCCTCCGAGAAGCCCGGATCTTACACCGTGCGATTTTTGTTTGTAGGGATACCTGAAAATTCGATTGTATCTTAATAAACCGATGACAATAACCTAATTACAACAGAATCTTCACGAGCGATCCGTCATATGTCAGCGAGCTTTCCAAAATTTGCATTTTCTTTTGCTTCATTAAAAACGACGGGACAGGGCACATCATGCCGACGTCATTTTTAAAAAATAAATTGCATTAACATTTTTTTACGTTGAATAAATGATCAACACAATATCATTTGTAGTTTCCTTTATATTCATGTTTCAAAAAGTGCAAACATTTTTAGCCCACTCTATAGGATGAAGGTCTATCTTCAATTTTCGCAAGAAAGTTACATCAGGCGCTGATAAGAAAGGACGAAAGAGAGCTTATGATAACGCAGTTGATATCTTCCGACAGTTTTCAGAAAATCCACCACTCATCACAGCTTTTTACTTTTTTACCACATTTCGTAAAGTGTAGAACACTAAGACTGTAGTAAGTTTATAACAAAACGTAGATAGATTTTTTTTTATCTATTTCATTAAAATATTTTTGTAACAGTGTTAGTTCTGTAATGTACCTTACCACGAATTTTTCACCCGTAATGGAGTAAAGTAGATAAGCTTATAAAGAAGTAGGTTGGGATTACAGTACAAGTTGTGTCTAACGACTTACATGGCAAAAAGTATGTATGTATTTTAATTAAACTAATGTTACGGATTTTATCGCATTTAATTTTAACTATTTATACCCCCACATTTCGCGTGCTTTACAGCACCCATGGTCACGGGAGGACTGAGGTGACAGATGTCCTGATGTCATAGTTAACCCGGAGTACCTTCAGCTTTTAATTATTATTTTTAGTCCGAACTACTCAGAAAGAGCTGTGTCTTGAAGTCTTGCAATGGTAAGCTTGGTTTTTGATTTTATTTTATTAATAATAGGAGCCCAATCTGGTGGTAGTACCAACCATCTTCTCTATTAAAATTAGGAAGTTTTTAAATTTCAATAGCCTGACGAATCATCCTTGGTAGGAATCGGTGTTCTTTTGCGAGGAGTTGTGGTTTATCTGATGTAATGATCAGGATGATCCAGATGCACACTGCAGACTTCCTGGAGCGATGATGCTTTACATCAGCTGTATAATGTTTTACACGGGTTTTTACTGATATTTTTGTTGCGTAGGGCATTTTTATTTTTAAATAAATTTGATAAAGAAATGTTGACTAGATCGTTAACATACATAAGATCACGACTGTATCCCATATGGGTTTTTTTTTAGCAAAACCTTCACCTGATGGTAAGTGCAACGTCGGCCCATAACAAATGCTGTGTCACCCAGAAAGTTTCTGTGTGACCACACTGTGCCCATCACCCTGAGACATAAGTTCTTAAGTCTCATATGCCCAGTGATTACGCTAGCTCACAGTGCCCTTCAATCCGAAACACAATAATGTTTGCACACTACTGCTTCACGGCAGAATAACTGGGCGCGGGGTGGTACTTACCTAGACGGATTCCTGCATAGTAGAGACTGGGCACTCACTGCAAAAACAGATGACTGCCAGAATCCACGTTTCACCAAAACAATATAATGCACTTGGTGTGATAGGTGGTGAGCCCATCGCCACCATTATTCAAAAGTTTTGAGAGTTCATTGAGCGCAACGTTCTCACGGCAACTTAAATGAAACAGCGACTAATTGAATAATCTCGCTAATATTAATGGACTTGTTAAGTATAGCCTTTCAGAACGATCTGTAATCAATTATAATTACCATCAATTATTAATGTACACAAATTTATTATTAAACGTTTGTTATATTAGTCCTCCTGGAATTACTTGAAGTGGAAAGAAACAATTAGGCATATAGATAGTTTCAGTTTCTTCATCGTCGTCATCAGCTGGTGATAGGCTTCCTATGCGAAGAATCCTTCTAGGTAGGTACCACCCCAGGCTAGTTATTTTGCCGTGAAGCAGTAGTGTGCAAATATACTGTTTTGGTCGAAGAGCACTGAGAGCTAGTGTAATAACTGGACACATGGGACCTAAGAACTGATATCTCAGGGGGACGGGCGCAGTGTGGTGCTACACAGAAATATTCTGGTTGACACAGCATCTGTTATGAGCAATCTTATAGCATAATAATGACTACACATAAATGTTCTGGGTCAGCATTTGTTATGAGCAGACGTTGCACTTACCATCAGGTGAATGTTTTGCTCGTCTTGTCACTTTCTCCTATGGAAAGTCAATTACTGGACATTGGCCTCCCCCAAGAAGAGAGGACTTGGCGTGATCATCACGCTTGGCATATTAGTCATCGCAGTACCGGACGTGTTTCACCGTAGTCGCTGCGGCCCGTAGCCGGTCTGTTGTTTTTAGCTTTTGCTAGAGTCAGTACCTGGTAGAACTACGGGGTAGAGCCACAGTAAAAATAAGGATGAGTAATGCTCTCGATAACTTTTAACCTGTCGATAATTATCTGATTACTGTACGACTTGTATGTTCCTACCCGCGAACCTGGTCAATGTTTTACTCATTTTTTAAACGTATTGAAAGAAAGAAAGAAAAATAATTTATTTGCTATAAACGGACGTACACAAAAGTAATGCATAATAAAAAAATATATAAAGTACAAAAATATACAAAAAAATAAAGAAACTAAAACACCATTATTACCTAAAATAAAAGTATGGAAAATGTACGCCGTACTCCTAGCAAACGAGGTTGGCATATTGGATTGCGGCGGAAGCGAATTCCGTCACAGCACGGTTTTTCAGTGTCAACCCCCGTTGCTCTCCGATGTCGTTTAAAATAAAAAATATATTATAATGAAATATATAAATAATTATAATATTACTGTAATTATTTATAAAATTGTAATAAAAGTTGGAAAAAAAAAATACGTATTTACTGATATTCCGTAAAACAATGGAGTTCATCATGGCGTATTATATTTCGTGCAAGCAAAACTTACCAATTAAATTAAATTCTATAAGATGTTCTAATCGATGCCTTTAAATATAGTTGTTTGCATCTTTATAACAAAGGAGTGGAATTATTCTAGTATGATCATACTTGGATTTCTCCCGTAACGTAAGTGCGTTTAACAGATTACCCGATAGGTGTTTGGCAGCGTAGAATACCGAGGTGTCGTAAGAGGCGACTGAATTATTGCACAGACAGCCTTTATTTGTGCAGAATAACACCGTAATATGCAGTGCTGTCACTATGACGGTGTAAGAGTTTTTTGACTCCTACCAAAATAGCGGCGAGGTGGTTCACCATCCGTCACGTCTTGTTTTCTGCGGTGGCGAAATTCTTCTACGCCATGTCTACGTCTGTTGCCATGAAAATGATTCCCATGGGAAAGAGACGTGACTGTACATATGTTTAAGAAATATACATTCGCATACAACACAACCGGACTCGAAAACTGACGAATTGTGTCTTTGCCCATGCGTTGGTTTCAACTGGGGTTCGACTTGTTTTTGTAAGTTTATTTTCTATTTTTTTTTTCATTAGAAAATATAGTACTCGTACTTTCGATTCTGTAAAGAAATAAAATCGATCACAAGTTTAAATTGAATCCAGAATTCAACATTATTCATAATGACGAAACATAAATGTTATACATTGCGTTTACGACTTCAAAATGCCTGATTTAATTTATTGTACGCAAGAATTTTAATATATCTATTTCTGTTTATATATATTATTGGGAAAATATTAATAATGAAGGTTTAAAACATCCTCCGCATAGCTATAGTAAAAATCATCACAAAATATATAAATTGCGCTAGTAAAAGCACGACCAAGGGCAATAAGCGCTTGCTTATTTCCACAAGACGTCTTGGGGACAAGAGTATCAACCGAAAGTGTTTTTCGATATCTTTTTTGAAACAAATCTTTAACTAGACTGGCTAAAAATATTGTAACAAACCTTATCGTATCTTTTTTTTTTATTTTAAATTCGGAACGCGATTAATGTATCAGAAACATTTATCGATTTTCCGCTGGACTTTTGGCGTCAAATCAAAAAGTGGCGGTAGTGTTTTATTGAACTTTATAATTTCTGTATATATTTTGAGTTTTGATGTTTAATATTTATAGTTTATTACACAGCAAGTGCTCGTGAAAGTGTACAGTGATTTGAAAATTCAATTCGGGGCCAAAATTGTACTTTTCGTTTTGTCTTCACCAGTCTAGCAAATCTTCAGTAAAAGTCACCTATAATTTTACTGTCTATCGAAATATAATAATATACGAGTAATAATAAAAATCACTATATCATGAGTTAAAAATCATGAGTTGTGGTGGTGGCGCTACCCTTAAATTTCATTTTACAATTTACATTTTTTGATTAAATTCTGGCTTGTTTAAAGCTTTTATAAACGTCAAAATCTACGCGGTTTTAAAAATAGTCTCTAAGAAGAACCGGCAAGAAACTGTTGTTGTTGTATGTATTTTTTTTCAGTGCCATATTACATGCTGTCACTTATTACAATGTCATATGTTTTAGTAGCCATACAAGATATTGAGTTTGCTAGAGTTGTCCGCAACTATATATAATGATCTATTTTAACCTTAAGGAATAATGCCTTCTTGACGAATAAGTTTTTTGTAATTTAAATGAGTTTTTTAAAATTATTGGTATCATGTTAAATTTGGTGTCTCACTTTTAGAAATGTTACTGTTAAACTTTATGTATTTTCTATGAAAAGACTTTCTAGTTCCTAATTCACGATAGTGTCCTGGATTCGATTCTCGATACCGGCACCACCAGAATTGTTCTGCAGTTTGCGGACATGTGGGGTCCTCCAACTTGCATTGGAGTGGTCCCGGCTTTAACGCTATCTCAAAAATGAATTAGAGACTGTTACTTTACAAAATATCCAATTAGTCTTTCATAATATAAATACTCAGAAGATGGACAGCAGCATCTTCCTGGAACATCTGAATAAATAAACTGCGCTTGCTAACCCACCTGCCAAGCGTGGCAATAATGGAAAAATCCCCCCAAAATGAGAGCTACAAACTTATGTAGCAACATATGGGGAGGCCTATGTTAAGCAGTGGACTAATTATAGACTGAAATGTTGATGATGACGATGAATGTAAATATAAATTTAATACTAGACTAGTAAATTTAAACTTCATTCATTAATAGAAAAACAGTACGATAACTGTTTTTTCATATTAGTTGCCGTGAAGCAGTAGTGTGTTCATCATAACACCTAAATACCCTTTATTCAAAAGTTTTGAGAGTTCATTGAGCGCAACGTTCTCACGGCAACTTAAATGAAACAGCGACTAATTGAATAATCTCGCTAATATTAATGGACTTGTTAAGTATAGCCTTTCAGAACGATCTGTAATCAATTATAATTACCATCAATTATTAATGTACACAAATTTATTATAAACGTTTGTTATATTAGTCCTCCTGGAATTACTTGAAGTGGAAAGAAACAATTAGGCATATAGATAGTTTCAGTTTCTTCATCGTCGTCATCAGCTGGTGATAGGCTTCCTATGCGAAGAATCCTTCTAGGTAGGTACCACCCCAGGCTAGTTATTTTGCCGTGAAGCAGTAGTGTGCAAATATACTGTTTTGGTCGAAGAGCACTGAGAGCTAGTGTAATAACTGGACACATGGGACCTAAGAACTGATATCTCAGGGGGACGGGCGCAGTGTGGTGCTACACAGAAATATTCTGGTTGACACAGCATCTGTTATGAGCAATCTTATAGCATAATAATGACTACACATAAATGTTCTGGGTCAGCATTTGTTATGAGCAGACGTTGCACTTACCATCAGGTGAATGTTTTGCTCGTCTTGTCACTTTCTCCTATGGAAAGTCAATTACTGGACATTGGCCTCCCCCAAGAAGAGAGGACTTGGCGTGATCATCACGCTTGGCATATTAGTCATCGCAGTACCGGACGTGTTTCACCGTAGTCGCTGCGGCCCGTAGCCGGTCTGTTGTTTTTAGCTTTTGCTAGAGTCAGTACCTGGTAGAACTACGGGGTAGAGCCACAGTAAAAATAAGGATGAGTAATGCTCTCGATAACTTTTAACCTGTCGATAATTATCTGATTACTGTACGACTTGTATGTTCCTACCCGCGAACCTGGTCAATGTTTTACTCATTTTTTAAACGTATTGAAAGAAAGAAAGAAAAATAATTTATTTGCTATAAACGGACGTACACAAAAGTAATGCATAATAAAAAAATATATAAAGTACAAAAATATACAAAAAAATAAAGAAACTAAAACACCATTATTACCTAAAATAAAAGTATGGAAAATGTACGCCGTACTCCTAGCAAACGAGGTTGGCATATTGGATTGCGGCGGAAGCGAATTCCGTCACAGCACGGTTTTTCAGTGTCAACCCCCGTTGCTCTCCGATGTCGTTTAAAATAAAAAATATATTATAATGAAATATATAAATAATTATAATATTACTGTAATTATTTATAAAATTGTAATAAAAGTTGGAAAAAAAAATACGTATTTACTGATATTCCGTAAAACAATGGAGTTCATCATGGCGTATTATATTTCGTGCAAGCAAAACTTACCAATTAAATTAAATTCTATAAGATGTTCTAATCGATGCCTTTAAATATAGTTGTTTGCATCTTTATAACAAAGGAGTGGAATTATTCTAGTATGATCATACTTGGATTTCTCCCGTAACGTAAGTGCGTTTAACAGATTACCCGATAGGTGTTTGGCAGCGTAGAATACCGAGGTGTCGTAAGAGGCGACTGAATTATTGCACAGACAGCCTTTATTTGTGCAGAATAACACCGTAATATGCAGTGCTGTCACTATGACGGTGTAAGAGTTTTTTGACTCCTACCAAAATAGCGGCGAGGTGGTTCACCATCCGTCACGTCTTGTTTTCTGCGGTGGCGAAATTCTTCTACGCCATGTCTACGTCTGTTGCCATGAAAATGATTCCCATGGGAAAGAGACGTGACTGTACATATGTTTAAGAAATATACATTCGCATACAACACAACCGGACTCGAAAACTGACGAATTGTGTCTTTGCCCATGCGTTGGTTTCAACTGGGGTTCGACTTGTTTTTGTAAGTTTATTTTCTATTTTTTTTTTCATTAGAAAATATAGTACTTTCGATTCTGTAAAGAAATAAAATCGATCACAAGTTTAAATTGAATCCAGAATTCAACATTATTCATAATGACGAAACATAAATGTTATACATTGCGTTTACGACTTCAAAATGCCTGATTTAATTTATTGTACGCAAGAATTTTAATATATCTATTTCTGTTTATATATATTATTGGGAAAATATTAATAATGAAGGTTTAAAACATCCTCCGCATAGCTATAGTAAAAATCATCACAAAATATATAAATTGCGCTAGTAAAAGCACGACCAAGGGCAATAAGCGCTTGCTTATTTCCACAAGACGTCTTGGGGACAAGAGTATCAACCGAAAGTGTTTTTCGATATCTTTTTTGAAACAAATCTATAACTAGACTGGCTAAAAATATTGTAACAAACCTTATCGTATCTTTTTTTTTTATTTTAAATTCGGAACGCGATTAATGTATCAGAAACATTTATCGATTTTCCGCTGGACTTTTGGCGTCAAATCAAAAAGTGGCGGTAGTGTTTTATTGAACTTTATAATTTCTGTATATATTTTGAGTTTTGATGTTTAATATTTATAGTTTATTACACAGCAAGTGCTCGTGAAAGTGTACAGTGATTTGAAAATTCAATTCGGGGCCAAAATTGTACTTTTCGTTTTGTCTTCACCAGTCTAGCAAATCTTCAGTAAAAGTCACCTATAATTTTACTGTCTATCGAAATATAATAATATACGAGTAATAATAAAAATCACTATATCAGTCTCATCACAACTTACTGTTACTTTTGTCTGTAACATTGTCACAGCAATGATAAGTCCTTATTACAATTATACATATACTCGACATTGGCAAAAATACCTCGATTTGGTAGCCGATTGCCAGGACCAAAAAAGAAGAAAAAGATCTCCCGCCTTTCATGCATAACTTTTACTCATTTTACAATTGAAAACCACAGCAACTACCAAAACAACAATATGTACTTTCAGAGCTTTAAAGAAACCTCGCAAATGTTTTGAAAGGTACCAACTATCCTCAAGTTTTCAAGGTTTGACAGGCGGTGCCCTACCAAAGAGGGACAAAGCTTAATTCTGTGAAAAGAGAGTGAAATCTTCGGTCATATGTGTGTAATTATGAAGGGACAACTTCGACCAAGAACTCAATTGACGGATCAAACTCGGCTGTGCAGCGTTCGGGAAACTTCGTCACATCTTCTTGTCGAGTATATCTCAATCTCTCCAAACAAAGTAGAAATCGCTTGACAGAGATCACCTCACTCCCAGGGATCATCATCCATGAAAATGAATTGTAAAAGAGTTACAATTCATTGGAAACTCGGCGAGCATATCAGCAAATCATCATGGCGTGTAAAATAATTCGTGGGAGGATTGACGCTCCAGATCTGAGTGCCGCGCTATGTCAATTATTCGTGCCAAATAATTACGCTCGTAGTCGCAAACACAAACAGTTTGCCGTGCCGCGGGCGCGCACCGTCGCGCGTGCTAACTCACCCGTGCCTCGCGTTCTCACCGCACTCAACGATCTCCTGGACACAAGACCGGATAGTGACCTGTTTGCGGATGACTGGCCAATAATATTGTCAGAATGTATGAAGTTCTGTGAGCGAGAAGAATGAATGGGTTGTCTTTAATTAATGTAATTGGTTCCAACAGTGTTAATTAAAGTAAAATTAATATATTCTTTAATTTTAACATTAACCCTGTTCATAAAGTCTTCGTTTGATAAAAAAAAAACTTTTAGATTAACTCTAGACTTTGTTAATAGAATCAGGCGTTACTTTGCGGAAATCCATTATAATGAAGGAAAGTAAGTTACCGGCGCTGGCGAGCCGCTCACTCGGCGGCCGTCTATCGTAGAGTTTAGGACACTTGATAATGCCTCGTTTTGGTGCGAAACACGTGTCGTGTTCTCGACTTCAGTGGTGTATATTATCTAGTGGTATTATTGTAGTGGTTGGTGGAGGGTATCTGGTGGCGGTGTTAGTTTGCCTGTGCACGCTACTGAGGAAGGGCGGGCGGTGCTCTTAAAAAAAACTAGGTTATATACATCATTTTTATATTTTGCATGTGGATCTTAGCAAATTAACTTACTTTCCGTCATTAAAAGACTTTGTGCGCTTTCAGGGATTTTGTTGTAAAAGAGTATACATTGCCCCATAAAAAGTAATTTGTGCTTGTTCCTGATATTTGAGTAGTCGATGGATGCAGATGGCCGGCGACCGTTGACTGTGGGAATCTATAGGGGAGGCCTATGTTTGTGTGGACTAGTGATAGGCTGAAGTGATGGTTAAATGAAGAGACAAGAGTACCAGAAACATAATGGCAATGAGGCTTCTTTTACCCCACATTAGGATATAAAGACATAAATTTCACAATACAACCAGAATTTTTGTTTTTGCACCAACATTGGCTCCGGCTGGGATTCCAAACCTGAGATCTTCGCCACACTAAGCCACGCCGTCATCATGGATGAAAGGATTAACACCTAAGTGTATATGCCCAAGTGACTACTTCTAATTCAGGTGAAATTCGTTTAATTATAAACTTACGTGATATAAAAGTCTAAAGTCAAAACATCTTTATTCAATTAAGACTTCATTAAGACTTATTTAAAAGTTGAATCCCCCAATGCTAAAATAAGATCTTTTCATAGAAGAATCTCTAAATAATTCAATCGTCTTTATTAACTTAATCCTAATTTATTAAACAACAAACAAGGTTAAGGAGTGATATAGACTTTTTAATTGATTTTGCAGTTTCTGTCATAAACAACCAAAAAGTATAATTTTTTTTAATTGGAGAATGGGGCGAGACGAACAAAACGTTCACCTGATTGTATGTGAAACGTTCGCCCATAGCAGTGCTATGTCACCCAGAATATTTCCCCCCAAGAGATACAGTTCTTGAGTCCCAGTGATTACACTAGCTCTCATTGCTCTTCAGACCAAAACACAGTATTGTTTGAACACTACTGCTTCACGGCAGAATAACTGGTTTTGTTGTGGTACGTAAATTAACTTTAAAACTGCAGAACAATTTTAGAGCCGGTCGCACCCAGCCCGCGCCCAGCTTCGCCGGGTTGAAAGATGGCAAAGCGCTGAGGCCGCTTAGCCGAAGCCTTTATTTACGGATGACTGGCGCAAGCGTCCCCGAGTGGGGACCTCGGCTTGGACCGTCATCCTGTTCGCGAGAGTCACTGACTCGAGGTTTCCCAAGTGGGCTGGCCTCGGCTCGGTAAGTTCAATTCAATCGGGAGGGGCCAAGGACTCTGGTCACTCGCTAACTATGTAATTTAACGTGAGCGCCCGGCCCCTGAATTGGAAAGAAAGAAAGAAATATTTATTTGTCAGCAGCACAGTAAGATTTCAAGTACAGAAAAAAATAGAAGAAATTAAAAAAAAACAAAATCATTAAAAATCTACCTGCTTACGGTGCAGTGTTGCGAAAAGGACCACTTACATTTTGAAAGGACACTGACATTAATAGGACACACTAGTGCTTCACGGTAGAATAACTGGCCCTGCGGTGATACCTTCCTAGACGGATTCTTGTATAGGAATCCTACAAAATAATCTGATATGATTTTACTTATTCATGATCATTTTAATTAATCGCCTTTTGAGTGACTAAATCATAAAATGTACTCGTATTTATAATTATAAAAAATCATGAGTTGTGGTGGTGGCGCTACCCTTAAATTTCATTTTACAATTTACATTTTTTGATTAAATTCTGGCTTGTTTAAAGCTTTTATAAACGTCAAAATCTACGCGGTTTTAAAAATAGTCTCTAAGAAGAACCGGCAAGAAACTGTTGTTGTTGTATGTATTTTTTTTCAGTGCCATATTACATGCTGTCACTTATTACAATGTCATATGTTTTAGTAGCCATACAAGATATTGAGTTTGCTAGAGTTGTCCGCAACTATATATAATGATCTATTTTAACCTTAAGGAATAATGCCTTCTTGACGAATAAGTTTTTTGTAATTTAAATGAGTTTTTTAAAATTATTGGTATCATGTTAAATTTGGTGTCTCACTTTTAGAAATGTTACTGTTAAACTTTATGTATTTTCTATGAAAAGACTTTCTAGTTCCTAATTCACGATAGTGTCCTGGATTCGATTCTCGATACCGGCACCACCAGAATTGTTCTGCAGTTTGCGGACATGTGGGGTCCTCCAACTTGCATTGGAGTGGTCCCGGCTTTAACGCTATCTCAAAAATGAATTAGAGACTGTTACTTTACAAAATATCCAATTAGTCTTTCATAATATAAATACTCAGAAGATGGACAGCAGCATCTTCCTGGAACATCTGAATAAATAAACTGCGCTTGCTAACCCACCTGCCAAGCGTGGCAATAATGGAAAAATCCCCCCAAAATGAGAGCTACAAACTTATGTAGCAACATATGGGGAGGCCTATGTTAAGCAGTGGACTAATTATAGACTGAAATGTTGATGATGACGATGAATGTAAATATAAATTTAATACTAGACTAGTAAATTTAAACTTCATTCATTAATAGAAAAACAGTACGATAACTGTTTTTTCATATTAGTTGCCGTGAAGCAGTAGTGTGCAAACATTACTGTGTTTCGGTTTTGCCATAGTTGCCACGCCTGACAGGCGGTTTGGCAACCGCAGTTTATTTATTCTGATGTTCCAGGAAGATGCTGCTGCCCATCTTCTGGTTTTAAATTTCCCTCGGTCGACTTTTACGACACCCACGGGATGAGATGCGGTGGTAGATTCCGTTACCACACGGCGGATTGCCGGATTACGGTTGCGTAAGATCACGCATTCATTTCTCAAGACTTCTAAATATAATTTTGTCAAATTTGTATGAAAAGTTATCTTTTTTCCCTTGCCGTAAAAGATTACGGAAACTTCTATAGGTCCTTTACGTTAAAGTACCAACCTTCCAAGATATCAGTTTCAGATGTAATATGAATTTTTATGATAAGCATATGTCGTAGAACGTCGTATCAGGCAGGCGAGCTTAATATATTCGAGGGAAGGTTCTTATCATGTTAATCTTTGAAACGTATAGATATCGAGCTCTCGTTTATTTTATGTAATTCTTTATTCAATATGCGTTATGCATTTTAAACTTTCTAAATACAGAAAATAAGACACTATGTTTATTTCACTGGTGGTAGGAATTCGCCTATGTACCACCGCAGGGCCAGTTATTTTGTCGTGAAGCAGTAGCATGCAAACATTACTGTTTCGGTTCGAAGGGCACTGAAAGCTAGTGTAACCACTGGGCATATGAGACTTAAGAACTGATGTCTCTGGGTGACGGACGCAGTGTAGTGTCACACAGAAATATTCTGGGTGACAGCATTTGTTATGGGTAGACGTTGCACTTATCATCAACGTGTGACTGGTTAACGTTTTGCTCGTCTCGTTCTCCAATAAAAAGTAAAATATTACCTATAAAGTTATGTACTTTTTTTTTTTTCATTTTTTTTATAAAGTGACGGAACGAGCTAAACGTTCAACTTATGGTAAGTGTAACGTCTGCCCATAACAAATGCTGTGTCACTCAGAAAATTACTGTGTGATACCACACTGCGCCTGACACCCTGAGACATATGTAATGTTTGCATACTAATGCTTCACGGCAGAATAACTGGCCCTGGGGTGGTACCTACGTAGACGGATTCCTGCATAGGAATCCTACCACTTATATACCACTTATCAGCGAACTGAGAAGAAATGTCTACTCAGAGATGTTTGCACTGTGCTATCACAGAGCCACGACACTTTTTATATAAACAAAGAATATTGGTTATTAATTAAGAAATGTACTTAATTCATAACAAATGTGTTGAATTGGCGAGTCGACGATAATACAATTACAGACTTGGCTCTACACGAGTATCACACAAATTTTTACGTTATTACGGATGCGACGCGAGTCTTGACATATATTTTTTTACATTTTAATGTTTTTGATGGGTTATTTTGTTTTTGTTGAACAAACCCGACGACCGTATTACAGTAATAAAATCCCTTTTTAATGCTACGCAATGTAAATGCTAAATCTAATTAACTCTCCGCCAGCATTGCCAAAACTGCGCGACAATAAACCCTTTGTATTTTCGTTTACGTTGTCACAATTTTGTATGAAAATAATGTTTGTTTACTTTAAAAACTTTATTGTTCACCTTAACATTAAGGTAACGATGGGTGGACTGAATACATATCGGCATTCTCAGTCAGAATCCAACGAAGAGCGACTCGAACCGACAACGACCGAGTTCTTTCCGATCAGCTCGATCTACTGGTTTTGCATTTTTTGGGCCGTGTGTGCCATGGGGAGTGTTTCGTGGAGTTCGGATTAATTCCTGCTGCTAAATTCCCTCCTGAATACCCTCACACAAAATTTCATCGCAAACGATACATTCTCAAGGCTAGAGAATCGCTCAAGCTCAGTGTCGGGCAATATCTTACGTTGAACGAAATCGTTTCGTTTCATCTCCAATTCGAAGCTTGTATGGGTGGAGTTTGAGGTGTACATGCAACAATTCGTCATAGACTAGTTAGTTCTTGGTATTGCCAGAGGCGACGCATGGTAACGACTAGATGATTCTGGATCATTCCTTATTCATTATATCATTGCCACGTACTATGTGGTGCAATGTATGGAAGTGGGTGCAAGTTGTAATGCGGTGTATTGGACTTTATATAAAATCTTATATGTATTAAAGAAGCGTCCAGCATGACACAGACACGAAGTTTTTTATTTCCCCTGTTTCTGTATAAAGTTAGCGAATTCAGTAAAAAAGTTCAATATATCAATTTCTCTAATAATCGCTGGTCATATGAGACTTAAGAACTGATGTCTCAGGGTGATGGGCACAGTGACGTGTCACACAGAAATGTTCTGGGTAGCACAGCATTTGTTATGGGCAGACGTTGCACTTACCATCAGGTGAACGTTTTGCTCGTTTCTTCACTGAATCCAAAAAAAAGAGCGAGGCGGTGTGATTTAAACTGCGGTGGAAAATTGATTGCCGCGGGTCCTGGGTTCGAATCCCAGCCGGAGTCAACATTAAATACAAATTATTCGTTTTCGGGTATGGTTGTGTTGTGATTGTTCTTGTTTTTCTGCCACTGCATGCTAGTCTAACTCCGATCTTTTCGCATGAGCGTGAGTAAGGCAGAACGTACTCTATTTTCTTTTTTCTTTTTTTCTATTTTCTTCCCCAACCCTTATCCGTTACGTACTCGTTTAACACTATACTATCTTCTGCGCAGTTGATAGCTTCTGATAGTATTCGAATCTTTTCGCCATAGTCTAAAATCGCCGAGGTGGACGTCAGATCATAATTAAATTACTTCTGTAAGTAAAATATATTAGTGATTTATTAGGGCATGTGTACGAAGTCGCATGCATCAGCTAGTTTTAGAATATAAAAACTATATCCACCATATAAATGTACCAACAAAGAATATATATCATAAGAACATAAATCTAAATAACTATATAAACTGATTCCATTGCTTACACGAGTTGGAAATCGAGATCAAGTGACAATCCCATTACAAAGCTAAGTCCTTGCTTAAGCCGATTAGGGGTATGAGACACCACATCCCACATAAGCTCGCTCAGTTCCGTATTCTATAAATAAGTTGACTTTATTTTTATGGACGAGAGTTTATATAAAATGATTATTACTGATTATGATGATTGTTTTGACGATTTGATAGTGTTTAAGATTAAAAACTTATCTGCACACGTAAGAAGTTGTACTTCTTAGGCGTAACAAATAAAATATAACTCCAAAATTTTTATCTCGTGTGGCAATACTCCTGTTAGTGTGAAAGACGATAAAAAAATATATATGTGCAGTTGACACACGATAGAAGGTCTGAAGGTTTCAACCTTCAGAAAACTAAATTTCGAGAGAATGATACGAATGCAGAGTGATAATTTAAAAATGTAGGGTTTATTTATTATAATATTGTTACCTACTTTAAAAATTGTTTCACATTTTATTCTACATATATTACAAAACAAATTATAAAGACTCCAAGTTTCCAATTTCAACAATGAGACCAGTGGCATAAGGTAACTAACGTATGAAATGCTTTGGTTTGGATTCGATCAATATATCTTTGAAATACAGCATACAGAGAAAATGCAAGCGAAGGGAGCAAAATCTACGAAGAAATCGAAGATTTGGACGATTTCGAAAATATAAATATAATAGGAAACACAGTATATTGTATTCTATCTCATCCTCCCGCAGGTTACTTTTTATTTTGTACGAGAATGTAGTGTCGAAACGGGCAAAACGTTCACCTGATGGTAAGTGCAACGTCTGACCAAAACAAATGCTGTGTCACCCAGAACATTTCTGTGTGACACTACACTGCGCCCGAAAAGAGAATATATTAAATACAATCAATAAAGGTTTAATTAAAAAGCATAATCAAATTAAAATAAATGTTTATGTACCCCCTAGGTCTATGCAAGGATTTCAATTGCAGCTTCATAACAGTAGTGGTTAAATGGTTTTCAATAGGTTTCGATTTTTACTTATCTTCTCTGCACATTAAAAGATCTTCTTGACATTTTTGTATTTACTTTGTAATTTAAGCAGCCTCATGTGACAATGTATTTTAGATTTTCAGTCTTAAAAAACCTTTTTTTTTTTAAATCCCAGCTGAAAACAAACAGAATACAAAAATTAAAGAAAATAATTTTAAATAAATATCAGAATATCAATTCTCAGAATATTTTACATTGTTTAGCACACCTGCTCTCATATTGTCAAACAGGCATTACCTGAAGATTGAGTTCAGAATAATTGACATAACTGCCTAGCTCTGCCATTTTCTTATGCTTATTTTTTTTGTACTATGGCAATGACAGACAGCTGATATTATAGCGGTAAACTTAAGCTACTTTAATTTTTGAATAATTATTTGGGTTCCGCACAAAAAACGTACGTGAAACCGCGGGGCACATCTGGTAAAGAAATAAATATTATGAATGCGAAAATTTGTATGTTTGTTACTCGATCGCAATCAAACGACTACACGGTACAAATGTAAATTATATTGAGAAAAAAGACACATCCTAGGTACTTTGCTTGATTCGTGGCTACATTTCGTAAAATATTGTCATTTATTTTACAGAGCGTCAGTGACATTTTCAATTATTCAATTTACAGAATTGAGAGCTCGCTTTGAGAATGTTATAATCTCTCTTCTGTCGTGATAGAGATAAAACGTATGTATGTAATATTTGGATCACTAATTCATTTGTAGCTACTATTGTTCTTATTTATTGAATACATTATAAAGCAAAAGAAGGTAAATTAACTAGGAACAATGATTTCATCTGTCTCTTCTAGTTTAGACAATTTAAATCAATGACGCGTCTTTTTATGACAAAATTGCCATCTTTAATGGTTCTGTGGAGCCCCTCCCATTTTATTGAGCCTTAAGCTATAATTTATTTTACAGTATACCATTATAACTTAATCATTACTAACAAATCGATAAATAATTTATTTTATTTTATGTTGACCCGAAATGGAGACTTAGCCCTGAAGGCCGCATCTTGAAGCCCAAAGTCGCTCAGGGTGCTATGGAAACGTCTGTTGACGTTTCTCTGCGTGATAACTTACACAGCCTAAAGGATTAACAAGGCCGAGGGCCGACCACGCACTCCGTAGAACCCCTGCCTTAACCAGCCTTGAGGTAATATATTGGGAAGATTAGAGGTGAGGACAATGTTGAGTAGTGTACTTGAGGTACGCTATAGTACATCGAACGGACATGCATTCGAAGTCAGTTTGCCATTCAATAGCCTGACAGACGAGAGAACCCGCAAGTGGAGTGGAGCCCGGTGCTTTTAATTCAGCTCCGTATCATGTCTGTAAAATTTGCCACATAAGTAGGTAGGCTTGATCTATTTATCCAGCTGATCCGTCACAACCATGCTGCCATAGAATCCTTGTACAAATCAGCATTATGCTACCATGTTTCGTACGAATGAAAAGAACAGGAGTGCCAATTGCTGGCAACACGGAATTCCACCACAATCTTCACAAGCGATAACGAACCCTCTTAACATATTATACAAGATGAATAAAGGTGTCTATGGGTGACAATGACTACCTACTAACATACGGACTGTGTTACGTAAAGTAAAAGTAACAGCCTATAAATGTGCCACTGCTGAGGACAGACCGTCTCCCATTTCTCGTTTTGGACTCGGAAAGTCCGCCACGCTGCTCAAATGCGGAATGGCGAACTTCACATGTCTAATTTTTTTGTTCCTCAGGCATGCAAGTTTCCTCACGGCGTTTTCCTTCACCGCAGAGCACGTGGTAAATCAGTATTTAAAATTTCAGAACAATTGTAGAGATGTCAGCACCGGGAATCGAACTCAAGTCACTCGCGTACTTTGTAATTTAAGGCGAGTGTCCGGCCCCTGATGTCGTTTTTATTTTTTGATGATGATGGTGTTCCGGTTTGAAAGGCACTAAGAAGAAATGAAAATTATTTATTGTTGTAGTAAGAAATATAAATTTCGTTTGTCGAAAGTCATTTTAGCCAGCTGGAGCTTTAAATAGATAGTGTAGTTACTGGGCATCTGATTGGAATTAAAAACCGATGTCTCAGATTGTTGTACCTTATCGATACATACCGATATAGCACACCACCATGTGTATGATTTGCTCGTCTCGTGACTTTCTTCCATAAAAAACATCACAATGCTCTGTACGGGTGGTCCATTTCCACTTCAGCTTCCTACAATACGCTGGATTTCTGCGGTATCAGGCTCTTACTTCGGTCGCTTCGACCCAATCATGTGCCGCTTGTACCTTTGCATCTGTTGTTGTTAAATCCACAACTCAGCCTCTAAATCTTGTCATTCTATCAAATCTTTGTACATCACAGCGGTGACCAGACGTTCCAGGTAAATCAACACTTCTTGCAATTTAAAACTTTAGCGGTGCGGATGTCAGGTTCAGAATTTGGAATTCTATTATAATAACTATGAGAGGTCAACTCCTGGCCCTTAGCTGCGACGACATATAAATAATTAGTTTTCGAGCCATATCTCATAAAATTCATATCAGTATTTTCATGAGAAGACTGGAAAGTTTCTGCGTATTAGTATAATTGATTGACCTATCGATCCAGCCATGAGACACGCACATTGCATATTTCTCTTTTTAAGTTATTTTCTTTTTTGTAATTATACTTCTTTTGGCGAGTTTAGAAGAGAGTAAAATTGATAGATACATTTTCGGTGATGTAATTGCTGTTAGCCTCCTCGGCTTTTACAGAAGTGCGACAAACATGAAGTTAGTCATCAATGATTAATACTCGTAACAATGTAAATTCATTTACTGACTAAGCTCACTTGAAGAAGTTCCGAATGATATGTATATGAATGATGCTATAACATGAAATTATTTAGACCTACTATTATAATTTATTATAAATGAAAGTGCCACCTCTAGGACTCTGAAAGGCTTACTGGTGGTAGGATTCCTATGCAGGAATCCGTCTAGGTAGGTACCACCCCAGGGCCAGTTATTCTGCCGTGAAGCAGTAGTGTGCAAGCATTACTGTGTTTCGGTTTGAAGGGCACTGTGAGCTAGCGTAATCATTGGGCATTTGAGACTCAAGAACTGATGTCTCAGGGTGACGAGCGCAGTGTGGTGTCACGCAGAAATATTCTGGGTGACACGGAATTTGTTGTGGGCGGACGTTGCACTTACCATCAGGTGAACGTTTTGCCCATTTCGTTACTTTATACAATAAAAGCCGTGTGGTAGCGGCATAAGAGAATCTACCACCCCATCTCGTCCCGTGGGTGTCGTAAAAGTCGACAGAGGGAAATTTAAAACCAGGAGATGGGCAGCAGCGTCTTCCTGGAACACCAAAACAAACAAACTGCGGTTGCCAACCCGCCTGCCAAGCGTGGCAACTATGGCAAAATCCCCACCAATGAGAGCTACAAAGGAACGGCCCCTAGTCTCCGGCGGCCCCGCTAGTCCTGGCTACGGTAGCAGTCATGGTAACGGCGGGGCAGGGGGTGCGAAGAATCTCCGGAGGAGGAGATCTTGCTACCACCCACGACGACTGGACCTGGCAACATACAACGCACGCACGCTGAGGACCGACGAGAGGATCCTGGAGTTGGAAGAAGAGGTGAACAAGTTACCATGGGATGTTATAGGGTTATCTGAAGTCCGAAGACAGGGGGAGGACACGATAATCCTCAAATCCGGTAACTTGTTCTACCACCGGGAGGGCGACCATCTGTCCCAAGGAGGTGTCGGGTTTATCGTCCACAAGTCTCTCATTAACAACGTTGTCAAGATCGGGAGTGTGTCGACTAGGGTTGCGTACCTTATACTCAGAATAACCAAACGGTATTCGCTGAAGGTCATACTGGTATACGCACCTACCTCGGCCCACCCTGATGATGAGGTGGAGGTAATGTATGAGGATATCTCAAAAGCCATACATTCCTCCAAAACTCACTACACGGTGTTGATGGGAGATTTTAACGCAAAGCTTGGCATGAAGAAAGACGATGAGCTGGTAGTGGGGCAATTTGGAATAGGGCACCGGAACCAAAGGGGCCAACAGGTTTCGTCTGGTGAAGTCGACACTCCGTCCATCACATGCCCTTATCCAAAATCTCGAGAGCTACCAGCTCGAATTGCATAATCGCTTTCAGTGCCTAGATGATTGCGTTACAGTGGACGAGAGGCTCGTGGAAACTGTCCAGGCGGTGGGGGCAAAGTTTTGCAAGACCCGCCGCAAAAAGAAGATCCAGAAGCTCTCCGATCACACTCTCAGTCTCATGGAGGCCAGGCGTGAAATGAACCTACAGTCCTCAACTGACGCATCAGCATATCGGCAACTTAACAGACAGATCTCCCAATGTGTGCGGCGAGACCTACGCAACTTCAATACACTTCGTATTGAAGAAGCGATAGAGCGAAACCAAGGCTCCAAGGTCTTTGCCAGGGATCTGTCTGCCGGGAAGAGCCAACTGACAAAGTTGAGGACCGAGAGCGGTAGCGTCATTTCCGCTGGACCAGAGATTGTGAGTGAGATCGAGAGATTCTATGGGCAGCTGTACACATCGTCGTTGGAGCCACATACAAGTGTGAGTTACGACCCAAGAGCCAAACTCGTCCGACACTATTCCGACGATATCCCGGACGTCAGTCTGAGCGAGATTAGTATGGCTCTCAAACAGCTCAAGAATGGCAAAGCGCCCGGTGAGGACGGAATTACAGCGGAGCTTCTGAAAGCGGGTGGAAAACCGGTACTTTTAGTCCTTCAGAGGCTCTTTAATTCCGTCATCCACGGCGGCGCTACGCCGGAAGCGTGGAGCAGAAGCGTGGAGTAGAAGCGTGGTTGTCCTGTTCTTCAAGAAGGGTGATAACGCCCTCTTGAAGAACTATAGACCGATATCGCTTCTGAACCGCGTCTATGTGCTGTTTTCGAGAGTCATTACGAATCGTCTCGCAAGCAGACTTGACGACTTCCAGCCTCCCGAACAAGCCGGATTCCGAAAAGGCTTTAGTACCATAGACCACATACATACCATTCGCCAGATTGTACAAAAGACCGAAGAGTACAATCTCCCGCTATGTCTGGCGTATGTGGACTATGAAAAAGCCTTTGATTCCGTCGAAACTTGGGCGGTGCTACAGTCACTTCAGCGGTGCCGAATTGACTGTCGGTATATCGAAGTGCTGCAGTGTTTGTACAATAAGGCTACGATGGCTATCCGAGTACAGAACCAGAGTACGAAACCGATCCAATTGCAGAAAGGTGTAAGACAGGGTGATGTAATATCCCCGAAACTCTTCACCGCTGCATTGGAAGATGTCTTCAAGCTACTGAACTGGAAAGGATACGGCATTAACATCAATGGCGAATACATCACTCACCTTCGATTTGCCGACGACATAATCATAATGGCAGAATCGCTGGAGGAGCTTGGCACTATGCTCAATGACCTCAATAGTGTCTCCCAACGGGTAGGTCTTAAGATGAACATGGACAAGACGAAGATCATGTCTAACGTCCATGTCACACCTATACCGGTTGTTGTTGGGAACACTATGCTCGAAGTTATTGACGAATATGTATACCTAGGACAGATTGTCCGACTAGGTAGGTCCAACTTCGACCAAGAGGTCAATCGACGGATCCAACTCGGCTGGGCAGCGTTCGGGAAACTACGTCACATCTTCTCGTCGAGTATACCTCAATGTCTCAAAAGTAAAGTTTACAACCAGTGCGTGTTGCCAGTGATGACATACGGAACCGAGACATGGTCCTTCACTGCGGGCCGCTTGAGGAAGCTCAGAGTCGCTCAGCGAGCTATGGAAAGAGCTATGCTCGGAGTTTCTCTGCGTGATAAAATCCGTAACGATGATATCCGCAGCAGAACTAAAGTAACCGACATAGCCCTAAGGATTAGCAAGCTGAAGTGGCAATGGGCCGGCCATATAGCCCGTAGAACCGATAACCGATGGGGAAGAAAGGTTCTAGAGTGGCAACCTCGTACCGGCAAACGCAGTGTAGGGCGCCCCCCCACTAGATGGAGCGACGACCTGCGCGATTTTGCGGGAAGTCGATGGATGCAGGTGGCTCAGGACCGTGCTTTGTGGCTATCTATGGGGGAGGCCTATGTTCAACAGTGGACTAAGATAGGCTGAAATAATGATGATGATGATGATACAATAAAAAAAAGGCAACTTCAGTGCAAAAACATTGTTGCATAGAATTGTGGCAAATATTTTTTTAATTAAATTTATTTATGGATATATAAATTACTCGATTAAATTACTGATGAATATAGATGATTTTTATTTTATTTTTAAATTGCGTCTTCAACATTGTTTCAGTGATTTTATTTTTCAACTTGGTATTCTTTGTGGACCCTGGATTCTTCAACTGTAACTCGACACATAACACGGATTACAGACTTTGGATTTACTGTAACGAATGACTTCGGCATTCCTACAGATTTTGGCTTTTCTAAGTTCTAAGTAATGGTGTAGAAGAAGATTCTATTTTTTAATTAAAAAAACATACCCTCACGAACCTATATAATATTTTTATTGCCTGTACATCATTTTCCTAACGCTGAAATCTGGCTATCCTGACGAGGCAAGCAAGAGGTTTAGCTTATGGTTGAAGGTTTTGTCTGGGAAAATTAAACTGAGATTAACATCGTATAATTATATCAAATAATGTATATATAAATATGTGATAGACATTTGGAAAATTGTTTCGCACTATTGAGAGATTGCTTACTGGTAACAGTTCGTCGTCGTCGTCGTCGTTTCAGCCTATCAATAGCCCACTGCTGAACATAGGCTTCCTCCATAGATTGCCACTTAAGTTTGTAGCTGTCGTTTTGGGGGATTAACAGTTATCTAAACTTAAACGTATTATTAAATTACATTAAAATTTCTTTTACATTTCAGGGTAAGCCAAGTCTGTACCTATCCAATTGCTATCGCTGCTCGTATTTGGAAATTTAAAATAAATCCCTTTCTTTAATATACTATCTATTGCTTGTGGGCAGACAATTGAATGACTCTTTACCTTGTAGCATTTATATGTAAGCATAATGTTACGTGTTTTTTTAAACTTCACCAAAGGCTTCTTCTTCGACGAACATACAAAAAATTTGTGAACAATCTGTACCTTATATATTGAATAATTTAATAATCTCTAATAGAGATCTCCAATATGCAATTAATGCTCGTTTGACTGAATAAGAACAGGTGTGTAAAATAGCCGTGTGGTAGCGGCTCGTTAAAAGAATACCACCACTCCATCTCATCCAATGGATCTCGTAAAAAGCGAGTAAGGAATTAAATTGCACTGTGCACCCAACAGCGCATGGTGGCGATGGGCTCACCACCTATCACACTAAGTGCATTATATTGTTTTGGTGAAAAGTGGATTGTGGCAGTCATCTGTTTTTGCAGTGAGTACCCAGTCTCTGACTACCCCATATGGGATACAGTCGTGATCTTATGTATGTATGTATGTGTAAAATACTGTAAAATATTTATTTATTTATTCTTGATTGAACCTTAGTTATAGTAAAGGAACAAAAGGCGGACTTAATGCTAAAAGAATTCAACCTTTTGGCAGTGAGTTAACTACGAAGGCGGTTACAAAAAGGATCGTATAATACTCAGTACCATATATATACATATACACACGCACCCATATTATATATATTTATATATATATTTATATATATATATACATATTCCTACATATATAAATAATAAATAATTATTATAAACTAGAACAATATATACTAATGATGATGATGACAGTAAAAAAAAATAGAAATATTCTGTCAGTTGGGTGACTAACTGCTTTGTTTGTAGTCCGAGTTGTAGGTCCTGGGTTCAAGTCCCAACTGGAGACAATATTTTTAATTTTAATTATTTTCATTAAATATTGTATTCTGTTTGCTAACAGTTGGAAAATTAAAAATTAAGTTCTTTAAGCTGTAAAGATAAAAAAATCAAAAACATACTGTCAATTAAAGATGAGGCTGCTTAAGTTACAAAGTACACACAAATATGTCGAGAAGTTCTTCCATGTGGCAGAGAAGATAAGTAAAAATGAAAGCCTACTAAAAACCATTGTAATAATAATTGAATGGTGTATAAATAAACATAACGTTAATCTGAGCATGGTTTTTAATGAAATCTTTATGTACGTATTTAACATCATCCATTTTTTATCGTCCTTGGTAATAACGTAGGGTATTGGCATTAGGGATAAACTTTTCGGGGTTATTTCTATTTAGTTACGCCAAAGAAGTATAACTTTTTCATTTATTTATTTTTTATTGCACCAACAAAGTGAACACCATCACAATCAACAAAACGATTATACTTAAAACAAGTTTAGTGTCACCCCAATTAGAGTTGCAAACTACAATGCAATTACTGTACAACAGAATTAGGTATACAAAAGTAAAAATAAGTTACAAAAACATATATGTAAGAAAACAATAGAAATCCTTAATTAAACAAAGCTACAAATTAATTTCAACTATTGGCTAATACGAGTACATAATAAATACCAAATTAAAAAATAATAAAGAAATTAAAAAATTATAAAACGATTGTTTATTGTCTGTTGTATGTAATTTTTGAATTTAGGGAAGCTGTTTGAGAAAATATCTATTTCAGCTAATTTTTTGCCATTATCACAACAGCCTTCTTTTTTAAAGAGATCATTTATGGCGACATCGACACTCAAGTTGTGAACAGCGTTATAGTTTCTCATTAATCTATTTAATGGCGAATAAAGTTCAAATGGAGTGTATTTCATCGATTTCGGCAATCTTCTAGGTATAGAAATATTTAATTGAGACATTAGATAAGTAGCTTAAAGATATTAGATAAGTAGTTATTACGTACACACTCGATTTTTTTTATCTAGTGGTAATATGTTGACCTGATTTTATTTTAATGCTTGTATTCTCTTCTCTCTCGACAGGACTCGACTCTCTCTTCCGGCAGGGTTGAATAGCACCTACCTCTTTTCTACAGAGGTGTCGTAAGAGGCGACTAAGGTATTGTACCGACTAATAATATCATAATATGCAATACTGTCACTGTACTGCTCGTGGGAACGCAATGCGGTGTAAGAATTTTTTGACTCATTTCAAAATAACAGTGACGTGGTTCGCCTCCCGTCACGTCTCGTTTACCCTGACTACCCTTTACATGGGAAAAAGGCGTGACTGTATGTGTGTATACACTTTTATTAGTAGTAATTTTAATTGTGTATAGGTGTGTTGTCTATTTGAGCTGTGACAGTAAATGTTTCTAAAATAATGTAATTAAAATTGCTTTTTTTTAATGCAAGAACTCCAAAGATGTCCATTTGTCTCTGTCTTTTGCTATTCGGTCCAAGTTTGGGCCGGCTTCCGGTCTTCCTCGGGGTTTCTTTTACGGTCCATCTCTGGTCTGTGAGCCTCGCCACATGGCCTGCCCCTTTCCACTTTAGTTTTTGTGCACAGCTCAAGGCATTAGTTGCTTTTGTTATTATTTTTGTATGTCGAATTTTATCTAGTTTCTTTATCTTGAGCATGCTACTTTCTAGTCCTCGCTGGCAGGTGTTGCTTCTATGTTTTGCTTTGGCCGTATATTTTCACCGCCCTATATTGCCTTGATATTATTTTGACTAGCCGCGGCGCCTGGTCGCTAATATATTTACGCTATTCATCTACGCCGGGGGTCAATCATTCCTTCATTCCAGCCGAAACCAACATTTGTGTAAAAACATACATTGTTGGTTTTCAGGTCAAGTTGTGTATTGGTTGTCCACGTGTCTTTGATACAGCATTCTAGCTTACCTCTCTCTTACGATCTTATCGCATGGCTAATACATTGGGCACGGGTAGGTCAAGACAAGTGGCTTCGTATTCGCGCGTACACTCGTGGCACTATGATACCTCCCTCGCATTTGGTAGCTCCCGACAATATTCGGAACTAGTCATAGTCAGAAACCAAACAGGAGGTCTTTAAATCGTCACATTAATATTAAAGTGATCATCATCATCATCATCATCATTTTTTCAGCCTATCACTAGTCCACTGTTGAACAAAGGCCTCTCGCATTGATTGCTACAAACGTTTGTAGCTGTCATCTGTGGGGATTTTGCCATAGTTGCCACGCTTGGCAGGCGGCTTGGCGATCGCAGTTTATTTATTCTGATGTTCCAGGAAGATGCTGCTGCCCATCTTCTAGTTTTAATTTTCCCTTTGTCGACTTTCACGACACCCACGGGATGAGATAGATAGATTCTCTTAAGCCGCTACCTCACGGTTGTCCACGTGTCTCTGACACAGCATCCTAGCCTAATTCCGAAAATTTTATCACATAAACCTTGCATCGGGCGCGGATAGGTCAGGACGAGTGAATGCCTCCGTGTTGGCGCGTACACTCGTGGCACTATGATACTTCCCGCGATAAATCAATTTTGAAATAATTAAAAATATACCGAAGGAAGGTAAGTTACTTTGCTTAGATCCGCATGCGGATCTTAGCAAAGTAGCTTACCTTCCTTCATTACAATGGATTCCCGCAAAGTAACGCCTGATTCTATTAACTAAAAATATACCATCGATGAATAACTTCCAATAATAAACAAAAGATGTCGCAGTCCTTAAAATTGTCGAAGTTGGCGTTATTTGTTTGAATAATTCGAAAGTGAAATGTTTTTTTTTTTGCTATAAATACAGTATCGCTTCCAGTTTCGTATTTTTTTTGTAAGAAGCGTTCCCGGCTTTACTAAGAACAGGGACGTTTAAACGAAATTGCTACTATAATGGAATTGCCTCCGAAGAGCCTTATACACGTATGTGTATTTTATTTATATTGTTTGAATAGGAAAACATATTTGGCGCATATTGCTTTTTTTACTGGATAAAGTTACGAAACGTTGATTAGTGCAACGTCTATCAACAAATGCTGTGTCGCCCAGAACATTTCTGTGTGACACCACACTGCGCCTGTCAACCTGAGACAGGAGTTCTCAAGTCTCATATGCCCACTGATCACGCTAGCTCTCAGTGCCCTTCAAACCGAAAGACAGTAATGTTTGCACACTACAGCTTCACGGCAGAATAACTGGCCCTGGGGTGGTACCTATCTAGACAGATTCCTGCATAGAAATCCTACCACCAGTAAATGGGTTTGTGTAAAGTTCGCTATAATTCATATTCTCTTTTCATGACGCGAATAAATTAGTACTACCTTAATTCTTTGTAAAACGCTGAACACATATTGAATATACTGAAAAAATTTGTCGTTAGATTTAACTAAGAAATAGGCCCGGAATTAACCATCTCGAAATATGCCGGAACGGAAATTGCTGAAATGAAATTCATGTCCGTAAAACGCACCTACATCAGAGCGGAAATACTGGTGTGGAGCATATGACACATAGCCTGCGTCCACCTGTGGGCTATGAGGCAGCTTAAGAGAATCTACCACCACATCTCATTCAGTGGGTGTAGTAAAAGTCGACAGAGGGAAAAAGAAAACCGGGAGATGGGCAACATGTTGTTGTTCCTGGAACATCTGAATAAATAAACTGCGATTGCTAACCCATCTGCTAAGCGTGGCAACTATGGAAAAACCCCCAAAAATGTGAAACTTTAATGGTAATCTTTGGAGGAGGCCTTGGTTTAGCAGTGGACTAGTGATAGGCTGAAATGATGATGATGACGATGGTGTTTTGAGTGAGTCTCCGTTTAGTATATATTAATGTAATCATAAAAATCCGTCATTTACTCTTCAGAGATCAGAGGTGAATAGGGGTAAATTAATTTTAATGTAACATTTCGTTGCGAAATAGTATAAAATATTAGTTTCTATACTTTATCATTCACAGGATTACTATAATAAAAATTAATGGAATCAGGCGTTACATTACGGAAATCCATTATAATGAAGGAAAGCAAGTTGATTTGCTAGATCCGCTTGCAAAGTATAAAATGGTGTATTGAAAGTATATTACCTAGTTTTTAAAGAGCACCGCCCGCTCTCCCTCAGCAGCATGCACAAGCAAACTAGTTAAAATGCGGTGTTATATATTGCATTTTATATAATGTATACGGATCTTAGAAAATAAACTTCCTTTCCTTCGTAACAAAAATTATTAAGTTTTAAAAGAGTTGTGTACTCTTTTATAGGATTATTTTGAGATCTTAATGTATCATCTATGTTGCCACATGAGAAGCTCAAGAAATATCTCATACGTTCAACATCGCGCTATTTAAGTTTCGCTGTATATACAACATCTAAAGATTACCAGTAGAAGGAGATTCCTCCCCAGATTAGACGACCCGAACTGGCGGGTAGCTACCCTTTTCTCTTGGCACATCATCGTTCAAATTAGAAAAAAAATTAGAGAAATTACTGTTAAAATTAATATATAAAATAAAACTTACGTACATAACGTAAATAAGACAAATACTTTAATAAAACAATTATGATAATATATATCGACATCCTTGAGTACACAAAGTTCTCTCTATTAATAAGCGATTTTTTTATTTAACAGGAATACTATAAGAATTAGAGTAATAATCGTATAATAATACTAAGGAATAAATAAAAAGTAATAAGGATAATATATCCTGGGAATGAGGTGATGATATTTTTTTTCTTACAATATTGTGTATTTGAGAAACATTAAAAAGAAAAAAATAATAGCCGCAGGGTTTCTCGCATGGGTAGAGTATTTAAAATTAAGTATTATCTACGTACCTTGACCGCGTGGCCTAGTGGTCAGAGTACACGACTTCTAAGCTACAGGTTATTACCCGGCTTCGAATCCCAACCGGAGCCAACATTTGTGCTAAAACACAAATTGTTGGTTTTCGGGTCTGGTTGTGTTGAGATTATGCTCGTGTTTCTGACAGTGCATCCTAGCCTAACTCCGATCTTATGGCATCAGCGTTACATCGGACGCGGGTAGGTTGGGATGGGTGAGTGGCTCTGTGTTTGCACGTACACTTGTGGCACTATAATATCTCCTGCGCAGTTGATAGTTCTCTACAATCTTCGTAAGTTGCCGCCGTGGTCGAAAATCGGCCAGCAGAACATAAATCATCACCTTGAATAAAAATATTACTAGGCTGTTAAAAAATAAAATATGGACTTAGTATTTTCTCTGGTACAATATCATCCGTAAGCTTTCTTATAGTAATTGTTTTCCCAAACTTTTCCCGGCTTTGGCACACATTCATCATCATCGTCATCGTCCATCTTTATGGACTATTGTATTTATTAATACGTTATCAAAATGGCGTGAAGGGTTCTCTAAAGTCGCCACCACACGGTTGCGTTACGAAGTGTTAAGTTTGTGTGAAATTTAATTTTTAGTGCGGGGACCTTCTTTCATTCCTTGCATACATGGGGACACCTTACAGAGCTGTCCCCCAACTCGAGAGTTAGAGAATTAGAGAGCAGGGAACAAAGTGTACAAAGTTTCAATCTCTTTTGTGCAGATAAATATGAGTATTTAAAATAACCATATTAAGTTTCCCAAGCTTTCATTCACATCTGGGTACCTACCTAGACGGATTCGTACCCTAGGCTAGTTATTCTGCCGTGAAACCGTTGTGTACAAACATTACTGTGTTTCGGTCTAAAGCGCACTGAGAGCTAGTGTAATCACTGGGCATATGAGACTTAAGAACTGATGTGTAGACTCAGGTAAATTGAATTTAAATGTTTATTTCAATTTTTATATATTTTTTTGTCCTAATTTCTACATTTACGGATTTGTTTTCTCTGTTTGTAAAAATTGTTTGATGGCTGCTCGTGAGTTTCGGTTGAGGGTATCGACAGAATAACAGCGCTGCAGTTAGGCCACTGCAGCATTATGCTGAGTCGGGTGCCTTTATATTCCTATTTAGTCCTATGTTGTCTAATTGTTTGTGACCTTTATTGTCGAATATCTGAATTACAGCAGCAAACAAATTATTTTTCTTTTTTTCTGTCTTTCTTTCAAAGTACCTAGGAGAACAAATCTTTCACCTGACAGTACTGGAACACCCCTGGTTAAAGTTGATTTCAGGCAATCGTTCGCAGAATGAAGTGGCATATATACACCATAAGTAAACATATACCATTGAAGTTGTAAGATAAAGTTTATATTCAATAATAATAAGTAATTATTTAAGATCTTTCTAGTAGTAGTAGAAGTAACTGAGAATATAAAATGGGGATTTTAGCTGTATTATTTAGCCAATACATACAAGTGAAGTTGCAAATTTTGATTTTATATATCGATTTGCATTTAGTTAATATCAATACATACAATCACGATTTCTTCCCATATAAGGGATAGGCAGCGATCACACACGTAGCCCACTTATTGCCCCCGCGGGAAACGAGACGTAACTAGCGTTGATCCACGTCGCTGCATTTTGGTAAGAGTCAAAAAAATCATACTCCCCATTACGTTCCCACGAGCGGCATAATGACAGCATTGCATACTCGTATTATGGTATTACTCTTCACGAACCTCTCCCTTAGTCGCGTCTTACGACACCTCGGTAGGAAGGACACCTATCGACATTTCAATATCATTTCTCTTTTGTATAATGATTAGTAAGTAATAAAAGTTATGTACCTCAATAGAATCCTACCATTATAGAAATATAATTACTATTTACGTAACACATACAAAACTTTTTACGCGTGGTCTATGAAATGAGTGGCACAAAAATGAAATATTTTGCAGTACGCAACAACAACAAATCGCAACCTAAACTACGTACAAGGCGCAGAACTAACAAGCAATTTCCCTGTAATTGCTCACTATAATGGAAACCAGTTGAAACGGATGGTGGAATCTTCGAGAGAAACAGAATCACGGCTCCCATTAAAACACAAATGGAAACGAAATTGTTGAAGTGGAACAGAAATTCTTTATTCAATTACAAACAATCATTTTTCTTTAGTTTTTTTTTATTGCTTTTTTATTTTGTTAATTTCTTTGAACATTGTTTCTTTGAACTAAGAAGAAACTGGCACAGAAACTACGTGGATATCTTTCTTTATATATTTTTAATATGAGAATCAAATTTGCAAGCGGCTCGCCTGATGCATGAAATGCGGGTGGAAATGTCTAGGCTCTTTTCATAAAGGTGAAAAAAATTACAATATTTTCAATCAATCTATTCATAGAAATAAATAAACTTGAAGTGTCTGTTTGTAACAACAAAATAAAAGCTTTTTACGCAATGCTTATGAAAGTATATACGGTACTCATAAGAAAAAACATTTTTTTTTTATTTTTGTCTATAGCCGAAAAAAACAGACAGCCAGTCTTTTTTTTCGGCTAATCTCCAAAACGGCTGGACCGATTTTGATGGGACTTTCGCTAATAATTGCTGATATTATTGAGGGTAACTTAGGCTACTTTAATTTTATAAATATAATATGGGTTCCGCGCAAAACCATTAAATCTCCTAAATCCAATTTTAATAAGGTAGTATACATGTATATCATCGATCTGGGGTCGGCTTTTTTACGCGGGTGTAGAAATGTAGTTTTGTGACTCCTTGATAAGACACGCCTCACCAAACCATCACTGACGCAGGATGATGATCACATTGTACCTTTCCGACCACTTGAGCAGCTTCTTTAGAACTGTGAGCGTACACTTTATCATTTTGCTTATTGTAGTGTTTTTCAATCGTGAAAATTTTTCATCGGTAAAGAGGATATTTCTGTGCCTTTCACCTGCGTATCGCGACAGAAGGCGTTTTGATCGATCCACTCTCTTTAATTGTAGATTTATTTAGGGCATGTCCTGTATATCGACGATAAGCACCGAGCTTCAGGTCTTGTTTTATAATACGCGACAGAGTCCTAGCGGGAATCTTCATTTCTCGCGATAAGATTTTTTTGCTCCCTAATGGGTTTTCGACGAATTCTGGCTTTAACAGCATTAACAGCCTTAGTAGTTCAAGCAGCACGCGGTCGTCCCGATCTTTTCTGGTCTTCGACGGAGGAAGTGTTGTTGTATCTGTTGATAGTACGATATACGAACATACGGCTGATACCAAGCTTTTGAAGTGTCTGGAATATGACCGACGGCTCCATACCCACTTTGTACAAAGCGATCACTGCAATCCTATTATCTTTAACACTCCATTCCATATTGTAATTTGATAATGAACACGAAAAAATATGTGAAATGGTGCAAAATCGAAAGGAGTTTTTAAAATAATATTCGTGTTCCAAATTCAAAATAATTAAAAAGTTGAAAAAAAAGAAAAGTTTTTATGTAACAGTATTTATGGCCAGACTAGTTATATTATGTAAAGTAATATTTAGGATTAAATGTATAATAATTTTTAAACTTGGTAACTATATTATGACAAATAAACCCTACAACTATCCTACTCCTGAGACTCTGCATTCAGTCTCGTCAGTTTTCTGATGGTTTAACTTCTACCCCGTGTGAACTGCACACATGTTTTTTTTTTAATAGATGAAGGGGCAAACGAGCGAGTGGCTCACCTGATGGTTAGTGGTCATCGCCCACGAAAAACGTAAAATGTACAATACCAGAGGAATAACAGATGCGTTGCCGTCTTTCGAGTACTTCAGTAAATAAATTAAAGCGTTTTTTTTAATGTACTATATATATTATTTATTACTATATATATATGTACTAAAAACATAGTCTCTGTAACATCAAATAATATATCCGCATCCGTTTTTATTATAGAAACACAAAACAGATGTGTCAGTACCAGCGACGTTGTTATAATGTTGTACACACTTTGCTACCCTGTTGTTTTTCGTACATTTTCTTTGCCTAATGCCTCAAGGCGGTCTACGATTAAATTCATTTTTTTCCCTCTTTCCCATATCTTATGCTAGGCGTCTCGTGAAATTCTACATCTAAAAAAAATACAAAAGCTATGTGCTTAGACTATATTTTAAAACTTAATTTATAATAACTTTCAATCCAAATATCAATTATTTTCATAGCTGTAGTTACGGTGGTTGAAAAATGTTTAAAATTAATAAGGTTTTTATTGGTTGGTTTTTTTTAACAGATTTATTGGAAATTATTTCACATTAAGATAAAGAACTAATAAAAATAAATTGATCAATTATATTAAATAGTTATATTTAAGAAGTTAATGTTTAGCGTATTATTTTTACATTTATATGTACTAGTGGTCGCGTAGTGAATGCGAATTTCGACCGCAATTCATTAAATCTTTAAGTTTCAACGTTATTAAGGTTTAACTAATTATTAGCTGGCAATTACCCACTCTCGTCCCGTGGGTGTCCTAAAAGTCGACAAAGGGAAAATGAAAACCACGAGATGGGCAGCAGTATCTTCCTGGAACATCTGAATAAATAAACTGCGGCTGCCAACCCGCCAAGCGTGGCAACTAGGGCAAAAACCCCCCAAAGGAGAGCTACCAACTTTTGTTGCAATCTACGGGAGATATATATGTTCAGCAGTGGACTAGTAATAGGCTGTAGCACCACTGCGCCCGTCACCTTGAGACATTAGTTCGTAAGTCTCATATGCCCAGTGATTACGCTAGCTCTCAGTGCCCTTTAGACCGAAACACAATAATGTTTGCACACTACTGTTTCACGGCAGAATAACAGGCCCTGGGGTGGTACCTCCCTAGACGGATTCCTGCATAGGAATGCTACCACCAGTAAGAAAGTAATGAGTGCATCCACTATATAATTAATTGAATACTTTTGTCACTTTAATAATTTTGTATTGTTGTTACGTTCTTCATCCTTCTTTGCATTGTGCAAATAAATAACAAAACGAGAAAAAGTAGAAGAAACAATGAATAATGAAATCTATTACTATTAAGATTCCAATTAACTTTTAACGTTACCACTACCAGTTATCAGCGTTATACGAATACAGTCTTAGGGCGGATTTCACCATTGAGGCTAAACGCGATCAGTTCAAAAAAATGAAGTTTATGCGTTTAACTGAGTTCATTGCTACAGTTTGCATTTCATCAACATCAAATGAACGCAGTCAATGCTAAACGCGGTTCAAATTCTTAACGCCCAAATTTCGACGTTCAGCTCTCTAATCGCGTTTAGAGAGCTGTCATTGTCAATTGCACAACTATGTAAACACAAAAATTATTTTTAATTCGTATTATTTATTGTTTGGATATTTATGTAACCTATGCATAAAAACAGGCTGTTTGATGTCGCAAAATACGAAATAAATTGTCTTTTTGTTTTAGATTGTGACGATTATTCGAGTAAACTTCGTTTTTCTAAACGCGATCAAAATGGAGTCGGTGAAATCGGTTAGACGAAAACCGAGATGAAATGATAAATATGAACTCAGTTAAATAAAACGTGGTCTTATTAAACTTCGTTTCCAAAGCAATCGGTGAAATCGAGTCTAAGATAGATGTTAGGAAAGGTTTGATTCTATTTGCAATATAGAGACTGCGCCGGCTGTCTCTGCGGATTCCTATTATACTGAGCAATTACCGTCAAATTGCTAGTTAGCCCGCCACGTTGCTCCTTGTTTGTGCTGTAAAAATGTATTGGATGTTATAGGGGATCGCTAACACAATATCCGATACAATATGTAACGACATCAACCTTAATATAAAGGTACAAAAATAAAGTATAGCAGTTTTGGTAACAATGGACTAAAATTATAAACGTACTAATAGACGACCGCGTGGATAGAGTACCTGACTTATAAGTCGCGGGTCCTGGGTTCGAATCCCAGCCAGAGCTATATTTGTGAAAAAAAGAAATTGTTCGTTTTCGGGTGTGGTTGACACTACTTATGCATCCATAGAGTCACGTCTTTTCACTTCGTACGATCCCGACACACATCTTTAGCTTCCTCTACTTTCATTAGTGTTTTTATACAAGCTCAACGGTTGAGAGTACTTTTGACTTGGCGTTTCCTCAAAACGATCTTGTTCTGATGTGTGTTCTGTTGTGCATGTGAAATGTATGTTTGTAAAACGCACCCATGACACAGGAGAAATCCTACTGTGAGGCATCGTTTTAAAAAAAAGAAAAAAGGATTCCTTTGCAGAAATCCGTCTAGGTAGGCACCACTCTAGGGCCAGTTATTCTGCCGTGAAGCACTAGTAGCCGTGGTAGCTCAGGGGCTAGGCGCTCGCTTTAAATTTCATAGTACGCGAGTGACCTGGGTTCTATTCCCGGCCGGCACCACTAAGATTGTTAATTGCAATTTTAAGTGCTGATTTACCACGTGCTCGGCGGTTAAGGAAAACATCGTGAGGAAACCTGCATGTCTGAGGAATAAAAAATATTTCGCAGACAGGTGAAGTCCGCCAATCCGCATTGGAGCAGCGTGGCGGATTCTTCCTAGCTCCAAAACCCTCTCAGAAATGAGAGAAGGCCTGTGCTCAGTAGTGGGACATTTATGGGCTGAAACTTTACTTTACTTTTTTAAGCACTAGTGTGCAATCATTACCGTGTTTCGGTCTGAAGGGCACTGTGAGCTACTGTGAGTAATCACTGGGTATATGAGGTTTAAGAACTGATGTCTCAGGGTAACGGGCGCATAGTGGTGTCACACAGAAATGTTCTGAGTGACACAACGTTTGTTATGGGCAGCCGTTGCACTTACCATCAGGTGAAGGTTTTGCTCGGTTTGTCACTTAATCCCATAACAAAAAATGTTTAAATTAGTTACATTTAGTATAATTTTATTGAAGAAAGTGACGAGACGAGCAAATCGTTAAATTCATTGTAATCCATATCAAATGCTGTGTCACCTACAACATTTCTGTGTTGTATTACATTACACAAATCACCGTCGGATATCAGTTCTTTATTCTCTTACATACACACAATCCAGTTTGCGAAACGGTATTGTGTAAATAATCTATATTGAATAAAAATTATTCAATTATATTCTAAATAACGCCTCTCTGCCACGTGTGAGGTAGGCAGAGACCGCCTCCGTAGCCCACTTCGCCCCCGCAGAAAACGAGACGTGACGGATGGTGAACCACGTCGCCGCCATTTTGGTGAGGGCTAGCCATCGGCACGGCAACCATTGGCTAGGCGATGGGGTAGGAAAACTTGTTAAACGTAATAATTAAAAGGTGAAGGCACCCCGGGTGAACTATGACATCAGGACATCTGTCACCTCAGTCCTCCCGTGACGACGGGTGCTGTAAAGTGCTCGAAACGTCGGATTATAAATAGTTAAAATTAAACACGATAAAAAAGTAAAGTATCAGCCTTTAAATGTCCCACTACTGAGCACAGGCCTCCTCTCATTTCTGAGAGGGTTTTGGAGCTAGGAAGAATCCGCCACGCTGCTCCAATGCGGGTTGACGGACTTCACATGTCTTCGAAACATTTTTAATTACTCAGACATGCAGGTTTCCTTACGATGTTTTCCTTCACCGCCGAGCATGTGCACCGAGCATCAGCACTTAAAATTGCAATTAACAATTTTAGTGGTGCCGGCTCCGGGAATCAAACCCAGGTCGCTCGCGTTCTATGAAATTTAAAGCGAGCGCCTAGCCCCTGAGCTACCACGGCTCCTAAAAACGATAAAGTCCGTGAATTTAGTTTTATTTAAATGTGTGGTATAATGCTATTATGCGATTTAGCGTCGTCCGTGTCGTGTCACACGCACTGTTTCTCTTCAAACTAATTCATTGACCGATTAGGAATTAAAATTAAAAAAGGAAAGCGATCCGAGAACCATCTCTGTAGGAAAATATTGCACTGGACACCCTGAGGCTAGTTCTTAAGTAACATATGCACAGTAATTACACTAGCTGTCAATTCTTTTCAGACCGAAACACAGTAATGTTTACACACTACTGCTTGACGACAGAAGAAGTGGAATTGTACCTATTTACACGGACTTCTACCACCTACCAGAAAAACTATAAGCCGTTCTCGTATTTTGATTAATATTCATGTAAGCTCAGAATCCCTGCCAGTTTTTACGATGAAAGAAAGAGTTAAAGTTTTCGTCATTAAGTACATCGATCAACTTCTACTGAGTTACGTAGCGACAATTATAAATTAATACAAGGGCAATACGAAACTGGCGGGCAATTTCAATTCATCATCATCATCATCATATAAGCCTATCACTAGTCCACTGCTGAACAAAGACCTCCTCCATAGAATGCTACACAAGTTTGTAGCTCTCGTTTTAGGGGGATTTTGACATAGTTGCCACGCGTGGCCTGCCAAAGGGTTGACAACAGCAGTTTATTTATTCAGATGTTCTAGAAAGATTCTGCTGCCCATTTCCTGATTTTAATTTTCCCTCTGCCGACTTTTACGAAACCCACGGTAAGAAAAAACGGTGTTAGATTCAAACCGAAACACAGTAATGTTTGCATACTACCGCTTCACGGCAGAATAACTGGCCCTGGGGTGGTACCTACCTAGACGGATTCCTGCACAGAATTCCTACCACCAGTAAAAGTAAAATGTAAGCAAATTATGTATAGAAGAGCCCGAGTAGGCTGAATTACCGAATGAATATTTCAATTTCAATTGAATTTGTACCTCTCTCTGTGTTATTAGAAGAAAATCTTTAAAAAGTATTACTTCATTCCTTTTACATAATTTGCTTAAGGTATTGCTTCGGAGACTCTTTTAGATGGCATCGCTTATTGCAAAAGAAACGTTACGAGGTAATTCTTTTCGAAATATCCTACAAAAGAATGGAATGGATTGTTTTATAGTGAGTTTATTTAAAGGTACATACCTGCCTGCCAACCGGGGCAACTATGGCAAAATCCCCCCAAAATGAGAACTACAATCTTTTGTGGCACTCTATAGGGGAGGCCTATCTTCAGTAGTGATGAGAGTGGTGATGGTCTCAAACCAAAGACTGGCATACTGTAAATATTACAACTATAATATGGCTGATAAGTTTGTCAGTTCGAACGCACTACTCTCAGGAAATACTAATTATTTTATAGCCTACTAGCTGATGCCCGCGACTTCGTCCGCGTGGGTACAGGTTTTTTAAATGTACGGGGAGAACTATTTAATTTTCCGGGATAAAAGTATCCCACAGTATATCCTATGTCAGTCTCCAGGATGAAAGCTATGTCTATGCCAAATTTCGTCAAGATCGGTTCAGCGGTTAAACCTTGAAAAGGTAATAAACAGACAGACGTACCGAGAGAGTTACTTTCGCATTTGTAATATGGGTAATCTTCTCCAATAATAGCTCTCTTATTGACAAAGATTATAAGCGTTAAATGTTCTTTCGACGGACTTATGGAGCCGCACGCTCAGAACAGAACGTTACCTAGAAAGGCAGCACACATAAAATGTCGCAAATGGCTTTTGATGCAGCAAACCCCAAGTCCTTTCGCCTATATATTAACATATATATATATATATATATATATATATATATAGAATAGAATAAATTTTTATTCAATATAGATAATACTAATTGAAAGTCATTTCTTTTCTTTTTTTTAAACTACACTGGTTCGCAAAAAATGCCTCTGTCCTGGGAAGAACCAGTAAGAAACCCAGCGGACTTTTTTTAGTCATTTTTAAAATAATGTACAATAACAGCAGTATTATAAAGACGTAGAAATGGCTTGGCGGCGATCACCTCATTCCCAGGGGTTATCATCATCTATGTATTCTTTAATATTATAATAACCCTTTATAGGAAGTCTTTGTTTAATATAAAATTTGAACTTTTTGATTGAAAGACTTTTACGATGACGTGTAATATATATACATATATATATAATACACTTACATGGTTTATGTTTTGTTTTAGTATCTAAGTTCTTTTCATATTCCCAGGACAGAGGCATTTTTGCGAACCAGTGTAGTTTAAAAAAAGAAAAAAAATGACTTTCAATAAGTATTATGTAAATAATCTATATTGAATAAAAATTTATTCTATTCTATTCTATTCTATTCTATTTTTATTAATATGTTAATGTATAAGCTAGAATAGGATAGCGAGAAAAATTATTAAGTAGTATGAAGTAAACCGTCTTATCGTAAACATGTTGTTTCTTTTATCATCAAATGCCAATCAATAAAAGACCTTAGTGCACTTAACAGTTAAAGTGTGTTATTGTTACCAAGCTGAATCCTGGACCCTTTTGTCTAATATTAAATTTAAATTGAATATTATTAAAATTTAACTTTTTTGCAAACCTGATTTTAGACAAATAAACTCCTATTATTATTATTATTAACGCCACCCCACAAAAAGTAAAAGTCGCCAGAGGGAAAATTAAAAACAGAAGATGGGCAGCAGCATCTTTCTGGAACATCTTCGATAATTGACTAAAATATTGAAAAGTATCGTGAGATTAATTTCAAATGCACAACGCAACCCAATTTTTGACTTTGCTCTGGGTGGGACTCGAACCCAGGACCTGCAGCGTAGAAGTGTCTGAACACTACGCCCTGCGGTTATCTATTCACATCTATAGACTATTGCCAGACTGGTGATTGTGATATGAAACGAATTTCACTTAAATTTTATTTTATTTTCAAATGTTAATATGCCAAAAGAACGTTTGATGACCCCTATGAACTATTTTATCTATATATAAGATAAAAAACGTAAAATTGAAAAAAAAATGTACAACGTAATATTAAGTATTTGAATATATTTCTAATTTTGGAATGCCTAAAGCAAGTCAGGTTGGCCGAGTGGTCTAAGGCGCCAGATTTAAGCTCTGGTTCCCGAGAGGGAGCGTGGGTTCGAACCCCACACCTGACATAGTGAAAGAAATTTTTTTGCACATATTTTTATTTGCTTATTTAAATGCATCATTGATAAACACGAAATCTAAATAGTTTTTATTCTTTTTTGAAACGTAATAATAAATTTAAATATAAATTGGTGTCTGGTCTACAATGCTGTCACTATGTTAATGCTCGTGGGAACGCAATGGGGTAGTAATATATATATATAGTCATTATTGGCATAATACGTACCACTACAAATCAAAAGCCTCTCTGCTCCCCTTTCCCGTGCTTTTCATGTACGGTGCTGACCCATGTCAGCTTTGCATGTTTTGCACACACGTTGTTAATTTAAACTATTTTAGTTTGAAGTGCAATATGGTCTTACTAACATATTCCGTCACCCGAGAATAAAAGTTAAAAAAATATTTAATATTTTTATTTCAATTAATAACAACGAGAAAGTATACACAGTAAAGCCGTGTGGTGGCGGCTCGTTAAAAGAATACTGCCACTCCATCTCATTCAATGGATCTCGTCAAAGGCGAGTAAGGAATTAAACTGCACTGTGCACCCAACAGCGCATGGTGGCGATGGGCTCACTTCCTATCACACCAAGTGGATTATATTGTTTTGGTGAAACGTGGATTGTGGCAGTCATCAGTTTGCAGTGAGTGCCAAGTCTCTGACTACCCCTTATGGGATACAGTCGTTATCTTATGTATGTATGTAAAGGAGAGAAAGTTAATTTGCTAAGATCCGCATGCAAAATGTAAAATGGTGTGTATTACCTAGTTTTGAAGAGCACCACCCGCCCTCCCTCAACACACAGTCTCCCTCAACAACTCTACGACAGTCAGCCGACAGTCAATATCACCTTAATAATGCCTCGTTTTGAGGTGAAACACGTGTTGTATTCTCGACTTCAGTGGTGTGTATTGCCTAGTGGTAGTGTTGTAGTGGTGGAGGGTATCTGGTGGCGGCTTCCGGTGGCGACATTGGTTTTCTTGTGCACGCTGTAGAGGGAGAGCGGGCGGTGCTCTTCAAAAGTAGGTAATACACACCATTTCACATTTTGCATGCGTATCTTAGCAAATTAACTTTCTCACCCTTACTGTAATGGATTTCCGCAAAGTAACGCCTGATTCTATTAACTAAATTATAAACAGTCAGTTATTTTTGAGAGGGCTTTCTGAAAGGGAATCTTCTGTCACTCTTTCTAACAATGTTCAGAAAGCTTTCTTTTAACAATCAATAAAATTCAAATTAACTTTAGTGGTGCCGGCACCGACGATCGAATCTATGTCACCCTGTAAAATGAAATTGAGGGGGAGCGCCGGTGCCCTGAGCTACCAAGCTCTCTGAAAGACCGCATCGCTTGGTGTTCATATGCGTCAAGTGCTTTGCCCATACAGCAATAGATATTTAATGAATTATTGCGTAGAGATTTTTTTTAATTGGATAATATGACTAAAAGAGCAAAACGTTCACCTGGTGGTAAGTGCAACGTCTGCGCCCGTCACCCTGAGACGTCAGTTCTTAAGTCTTATATGACCAGTTATTACAGTAGCTATCAATGCCCTTCATACCGAAACCCAGTAATCTTTGCACACTGCCGCTTCACGGCTGAATAACCGGGCTAGGGAGGTACCCACCTAGACGGATTCCTGCATAGCAATGTTAAATATGGTATTTTGTAAGACACCAAAACTTAAAACACGCGTTTTCAAACTTTTTGTCTGTCTGTCTAGATGTTTATTTGTCCGGGCGTATCTCCGATACGGCTGAATCGATTTTGACGGGACTTTGACTGGCAGGAAAGGAAAGTTTTCAGAGAGCAATCTGAGGTATTTTTAATTTCGATAATATTTTTTATGTTCTGAAAAACTGTAGACAACAGGGGCTATGCGGATGGACGACGTGTTACGCGCGGCTTTAATTTGCATTTTGTTCATAACTATTTTAGTTCTTACAGTATAGGTAGGTACAGTATAGGTAGATAATCAGGAGATCTCAGTCTCTTCGCGCGAAGCGCGGGCAGGCGTAGGGCTGTTCGCTCACACCGAGGCATTTTTCTTACTTTTATCATTTTCATAGCCGTCATAACTTTTTAAAAGATAGGTCCGACATATACATAATCAAACTTGATTATGAAACTATTTACAAGGATAAGGTTAAATATCATGATACGAATGTCATCATCTTTCGGTTCTACCAGTGTTTTGATTAACTAATTGTGACGTAACTATAATAGTTAGACGTATAGCCTCGCGGACTTTTTGTGAGCAGTGATAAGTACTATGAAAATGTAGTACATTATTCTATTTATCATCAATAGTTTTCGCAGCGCACGCTAATTAATGACTTTCATTATTAACATTTTCATACTCAAGGTATGTTGGTATGGTTACATTATAACAATTTTTGTAGGGATCAAATTAAAAAAAAAGTAAAATGTAGCTCATGTTATTTGCTGATAATGTCGTCTATAGGTGAAATTTTTTTTAAAATCGGTTTAGTTGTTTTTGAGTTTCTTCATTACAACTAAACAAACATACAAAGAATCAAATGTTCTCTCTTTATAATATTAGTTCAGATGTACTTAATTGATAACAAAATTGTTGAATTGGCAATTCAATGTTAATAACATCACGGACTTCTCCTACATGGGATCCAGAAACTTTTTACTGTGTATAGGTTACAATGCGAGGCTTGGCATATTTTTTTACATTTTAATGTTTTTGATGGGATCTCACTTCGTTTTATAGGTTATCGTCCTATTTTAGTCCTTTCCTGAATTAATTCTTACACGTCATCTACGGATTTTCTCAAATCACACTCCCCACTGTCTCTGTTGGTTTTCATAATGGTTTTTATTGTAACGATCTTTGACAATTCTGAACGATAAATGCTTCCTAATCAATTATATTCAGCAATTGCGGACTACTACCGAAGTCAACATTCGTTAGATGCAGTCCATCTTTACTTGTAGTGCCACGTACGGTAAACGTTTCACTGGTTCTCAGGATTATCACAAAAAAATCTTTTCAAACTGCCAATTTCATACACCTCGAAAGTGTACGTATAGGAAACAGCGGCCGCCAATATGTCAAATTCGGAACCGTACGTGGTAGTTTCTGGCTGCGAGGAGCACAGTCCGCGCACTTTATTGGTTGGTTAAAACGTAAACATTTAAAACTGGATGTTTCATAAAAGTTCGAAATTATTTTTATCACTTTGTATTGATCTGAACATATTCTTGTTTTTATTGGAGATAGTGATAAAACGTGCAAAACGTTCACCTGATGGTAAGTGCAACGTTCTGTTTCTGAGTGACACCACACTGCGCCCATCAACCTGAGACATACGTTCTTAAGTCTCATATGCCCAGTGATTACGCTAGCTCACAGTGCCCTTCAAACCGAAACAAAGTAATGTTTGCACACTACTGCTTCACGGCAGAATAACTGGCCCTGGGGTGGTACCTACCTAGACGGATTCCTGCATAGGAATCCTACCACCAGTATTTATATAAGTATTTTATTAGATTAGATCAAGATACGACGTTATAGCAAAAACTTTCATATGAGTTTACAACACGCTCCTAACTTTTCTCGTTTGGTCACTCACATCTGTCTTGAGTTTAAATGAAGCATATGATGTTGCCCAAGTTTTCATGATATTATTAAGTTTATTATTGTCAATATTTGAACATTTATGTTATTAGTTATAAATGAGAAGCGAGTCTGCTCGTGATATAGAGGTATGCGTATCTGTGTTCTAATGAAATTCATATATAGATACAATCACGCCTTTTTCCCATATAAGGGGTACGCAGATACCACACCAGTAGCCCACCTTTTCGCCTCCGCGAGAAACGAGACGAAATGTGACATTTTGGCCTTAGTAATTTAGTAACAGCATTGCATATGACGGTGTTATTTTGCACGAATAAAGGCTGTCCGTACAATACCTATATCGGCTCTTGCGATACATATGTAGGAAAGAGGTAGGTGCTGTTTTACTAATGACTATTACGAGGGTGGATTGAAAAGTACTCGGCCTAACCAAGAAAATAAACACATACTAAATCAGTTATATTTTTATTTTTCTACATAATCACCATCAAGTTCAATACACTTTTGCCACCTCCCCTTCCAAGCATTTAGACCGTTAAAAAAATGATTCTTCCTTAGAGTCAAAATATGCGTCTACAGCTGCTTTGACCTCGTCGTTTGCCGAAAATCTTTGACCTCCCAAGTGCTTTTTTAGGTTAGGGAACAGAAAGAAGTCTGATGGTGCCAGATCAGGTGAATACGGCGGATGCGGTAACAGTTCAAAGCCACAGTTGTGAATTCCAGCCATTGACTGTACTGACGTGTGAACACGGGCGTTATCTTGATGAAACAGGACTTTTCTTCTGAGCATTCCTCGACGTTTTTCTTTTATTTCCTCTCGTAAACGACGTAGTAAGGTGCAGTAGTAATCAGAGTTTATAGTCTGACCCCTTTCAAGATAATCAATCATAATCACACCTTTCGAGTCCCAGAATACTGAAGCCATCACCTTATTTGCCGACAAAATCGACTTAGCCTTTTTAGGGGGTGGTGAACCAGGTCTTCTCCACTGGTTTGATTGTTGTTTTGTTTCCGGTGTACAGTAATGAACCCATGTTTCGTCCATAGTAACAAAACGATTCAAAAACTCATCTGCATCGGCTTCAAATAACTCCAAACAGTCGCGTGAAATAGTCAATCGCGTCCCTTTTTGTTCAACTGAAAGCAGTCGCGGAACCCACCTCGCAGACACCTTGTGGAAACCCAACTCGTTGACAATGATGTTTTGAGTTCGTTCATAAGAGATGCCTATAATCTCAGCTATCTCTCTAATTTTTAATCTGCGGTCTCCCCATTATTAAATCAAGTACTTTTTTAATATTTTCGTCAGTAGTTGACGTCGAAGGCCTTCCAGAGCGAGGTTCATCTTTCACACTCTCTCTACCACGCTTAAATTCTGCTATCCATTCTTTGACGGATGAATATGACAGAGCACAAGATTTTGATAAAAATTTTCGACAAACGACGAGGTCAAAGCAGCTGTAGACGCATATTTTGACTCTAAGGAAGAATCATTTTTTTTAACGGTCTAAATGCTTGGAAGGGGAGGTGGCAAAAGTGTATTGAACTTGATGGTGATTATGTAGAAAAATAAAAATATAACTGATTTAGTATGTGTTTATTTTCTTGGTTAGGCCGAGTACTTTTCAATCCACCCTCGTAATAGTCATTAGTAAAACAGCACCTACCTCTTTCCTACATATGTATCGCAAGAGCCGATATAGGTATTGTACGGACAGCCTTTATTCGTGCAAAATAACACCGTCATATACAATGCTGTTACTAAATTACTAAGGCCAAAATGTCACATTTCGTCTCGTTTCTCGCGGAGGCGAAAAGGTGGGCTACTGGTGTGGTATCTGCGTACCCCTTATATGGGAAAAAGGCGTGATTGTATCTATATATGAATTTCATTAGAACACAGATACGCATACCTCTATATCACGAGCAGACTCGCTTCTCATTTATAACTAATAACATAAATGTTCAAATATTGACAATAATAAACTTAATAATATCATGAAAACTTGGGCAACATCATATGCTTCATTTAAACTCAAGACAGATGTGAGTGACCAAACGAGAAAAGTTAGGAGCGTGTTGTAAACTCATATGAAAGTTTTTGCTATAACGTCGTATCTTGATCTAATCTAATAAAATACTTATATAAATACTGGTGGTAGGATTCCTATGCAGGAATCCGTCTAGGTAGGTACCACCCCAGGGCCAGTTATTCTGCCGTGAAGCAGTAGTGTGCAAACATTACTTTGTTTCGGTTTGAAGGGCACTGTGAGCTAGCGTAATCACTGGGCATATGAGACTTAAGAACGTATGTCTCAGGTTGATGGGCGCAGTGTGGTGTCACTCAGAAACAGAACGTTGCACTTACCATCAGGTGAACGTTTTGCACGTTTTATCACTATCTCCAATAAAAACAAGAATATGTTCAGATCAATACAAAGTGATAAAAATAATTTCGAACTTTTATGAAACATCCAGTTTTAAATGTTTACGTTTTAACCAACCAATAAAGTGCGCGGACTGTGCTCCTCGCAGCCAGAAACTACCACGTACGGTTCCGAATTTGACATATTGGCGGCCGCTGTTTCCTATACGTACACTTTCGAGGTGTATGAAATTGGCAGTTTGAAAAGATTTTTTTGTGATAATCCTGAGAACCAGTGAAACGTTTACCGTACGTGGCACTACAAGTAAAGATGGACTGCATCTAACGAATGTTGACTTCGGTAGTAGTCCGCAATTGCTGAATATAATTGATTAGGAAGCATTTATCGTTCAGAATTGTCAAAGATCGTTACAATAAAAACCATTATGAAAACCAACAGAGACAGTGGGGAGTGTGATTTGAGAAAATCCGTAGATGACGTGTAAGAATTAATTCAGGAAAGGACTAAAATAGGACGATAACCTATAAAACGAAGTGAGATCCCATCAAAAACATTAAAATGTAAAAAAATATGCCAAGCCTCGCATTGTAACCTATACACAGTAAAAAGTTTCTGGATCCCATGTAGGAGAAGTCCGTGATGTTATTAACATTGAATTGCCAATTCAACAATTTTGTTATCAATTAAGTACATCTGAACTAATATTATAAAGAGAGAACATTTGATTCTTTGTATGTTTGTTTAGTTGTAATGAAGAAACTCAAAAACAACTAAACCGATTTTAAAAAAAATTTCACCTATAGACGACATTATCAGCAAATAACATGAGCTACATTTTACTTTTTTTTTAATTTGATCCCTACAAAAATTGTTATAATGTAACCATACCAACATACCTTGAGTATGAAAATGTTAATAATGAAAGTCATTAATTAGCGTGCGCTGCGAAAACTATTGATGATAAATAAAATAATGTACTACATTTTCATAGTACTTATCACTGCTCACAAAAAGTCCGCGAGGCTATACGTCTAACTATTATAGTTACGTCACAATTAGTTAATCAAAACACTGGTAGAACCGAAAGATGATGACATTCGTATCATGATATTTAACCTTATCCTTGTAAATAGTTTCATAATCAAGTTTGATTATGTATATGTCGGACCTATCTTTTAAAAAGTTATGACGGCTATGAAAATGATAAAAGTAAGAAAAATGCCTCGGTGTGAGCGAACAGCCCTACGCCTGCCCGCGCTTCGCGCGAAGAGACTGAGATCTCCTGATTATCTACCTATACTGTACCTACCTATACTGTAAGCTAGAACAAAAAGTGGTTTGTAATTTTTAATAATATTTTTTTTTATTTTAAAACTTACTGTACAGCGGCCGCGGTGTCCCTCGAACGCCACGCCGCCGCCCTCATGCGACTTGGGCATCATCGAGGTGCGCCGCTCCCTATGCGCAGCGGTCGAGAGCGGTCGTTTTATTTTGCTACCATGACATCAAATATTGTTTACAAGGAAACTCTGAGCCCCTAAACTTTAATGGCTAATGTTATCATAAATAAAACATTATTTTGGTAAAATAACGTAATCTTTCCTGACCATCTGCAGAGGCGCCGATGAGTATAGCAGCTACAAAAATTGTTAGTTTAAGGAATTGTTGTTGTTCTATTTGTCCAAATAAAGTACTAATTTATCTTTTTAATATCTATCAACCCGATTTCGGGGCGGATCGCTAGTATTTAATTTGTTATTAAAGAATATTTTGTGACCTTATCTTTATTATACACCTTTGTTTATATAAAAATATCGGGACTTGGCAATCGCACATCACTAACACATCGCTGTGTGGATATTTCTTCTCAATTCGCTGACTCGATGTCCACTTTCAATGAAACAAAAAAATAATAATTGTAATAATAACACATGTTGTCTAGTATATGTCTTACAGTATCTTATTTATTTTATTTTATATATTTATCTAAATATTCATATATATCACAACCAGACGAGAAAACTATAGAAATATCTCATATACATGTTAAAAAATAAATATTCTGCCGCATAGTCCACCAGTTTCTTTCCCTTTCTCCCTAACCTTTGGCCGTTTGGTCTCCCCTGACGAAGGCTCCCGTCTGGTTGGCTTTTATTTATATATATTATAGTACAGTATTATGTTTAGGGTATGTCTTATAATATCTTTTTTATTTTATATATTTATCTATATATTCAAATATCCCAACCAGACGAGAAAGCTCTATGAATACCGCAATAAAATACTTTTTATCAATTTCAGTTGTTGTTTGTTTCAGCTTCGTATGAATTCATATCACGAACTATTCTCTATTCAAATAAAAATAACCAAAAATAGATGGTCGCTCAAAACGTACAAACTTTCCAGCAATATGCAAATAAAACCACTGCAGTCGCGTATAGAACTACGCAAGTCCAATGGAATGTTCGCATAAAACTTTGAAAAACCGTTTTCGCGACATCGAGCTTTTAAAATTCTAAAATACTTTAACGTTCGCCTCGCTAGAACTAGATTCTATCACATTAGCACTGTTTTCTGTGATCCGTTTAACTTTAATAATGACCTTTTAAAAGGTTTTCGGTATTCATTTTAAATCTGCTAATCAAATACACTGAGAATTTATGTTTTTTTTTTAATCTTATTTACTTTTTTTTTCTTCTTAATATCTTTTTGCACCACGCTAGGATTTCCCCTGTGTCGTATGTGCGTTTTACAGACAAAAATTTTACACACTCAAGGTTCACTTGGGTGTGTAAAATTTTCAGACCCAGAAATCCACAATTTGTTTTGCATAAATATTGTTTCAGACCGAGATTCGAATACAGTACCCGCAGCGCAGAAGTCAGGTTTCACTAGGCCACGCGGCCAAAATAAGCTTTAAGGTTTCAGATAGATATAATAAGAATGATTGAAAACTGACCTTCTAAATCCAATTAATGAAATTAAAAAAAAACATGATTGTTCCTGTGAAAATTTAGATTTTTGTTTTTGCTTTTCCCCATATTTTTATATCTCTACAGTCGCTAGCCGATAGGTGTCCGGCAGAGTAGAATAGCACCTACCTCTTTCCTACTGAGGTGCACTAAGAGGCGATTAGAGGTATTGCACAGACAGCCTCTATTCGTGCAGATTAACAGCAAAATGATAAAAACCCGCCGTGAGTCTAAGAGTTCAATAATAAAAACGAGAATTGAGATGTATAATTTTTTCAGTAGATGTAGATTCTAGTGATCAGATTACCTGACTTCCGCGACTCCTGGATTCGAATCCCAGCTTCTTCTTCTTTCGTTGTTGGCTTTCGGGTCTGGTCGTGTTGTGATTGTCTTCGTGTTTCAGACACTGCATCCTAGCCCACCTCTGTTCTTATCGCATCAGCTTTACATCGGGCGGGCGTAGGTTTGGACGAATGAGTGCCTCTGTGTTTGCGCGTTTACTTGTGGCACTATAATATATCCTGAGCAGTTGATAGCTTCCCTCAATATTCGGGAGTCGTCGCGGAATCGGCCAGGAAGACATCATCATAATTATCATCAATAGTACGACCACCGCCTAGTAATAAGTGTACGTGACTCCTACGCCGCAAATTCAAAGCCAACAAACAGAAATGCGTACGGGACAATCGTTTTGAAAAAAATATACAATTATAATGCTTCAGCGCCTTGGGCACAACAAACATTATAAATTGTTTGACTTTCTGTGTAGAATTCCTTTGGCTTCTACATCTTTATCGGCACGCTGTTTTTAAAAGTTACCGGTTCTTGCGATTGTTTGATTGTTATCGATTTTAACGCATTTATAGCCTGTTATATATGAGTAAAGTTCCATTTCGAGACATGCGTCATACTTGTGAACAGGTGCTGTTGGTGGAGGCTGGTCTGCTCGAGCTTACAATTTACTTACATATTGATAGAATTAATCTTGTCTGAGATTTGAACATGGTGCGTGCTTTGGTTTTCCTTGAACCTATTCTTTGTAATTTTAATTATAATGTATTTTTGACTGAGATCTTTTTAAGATTTACAAAAAGAGTATGCCTGCGGAGTTTCTTTCGCATGTTTCTTCTCCGTGAGACGAATCTCATTACGAAACGGCGGTAGATTGTAAAGAAATGACGTTTGACAAACGTAATTTATATTTCTCACGTCGAAAAATAAAGAATTTTCAATTCATTTTAGCAAACGATATCTTTGTCAGAGCGCCAAAAAATCCGTAGTTACCTTCATTCTTCAATAAAATTAAACAAGGTGTTTGCTGCAGTAAATGTTCATTATAAGATATTTATGTATATCTGCCGGTTATTGTTTCCAGATGTTTCCGATCTTCACTTGTAGTTTTTATTCTGTATCTTAGTTAATCTTAAAAAAATTCATTTTAAAGATGTTTATTTTATTTAAAAAAAGATTCTTCTAGAAATTCTCCCGTATCTTAGGTGCGTTTTACAAACACACATTTCACATAAATAACAACGTGACCTGATAAAAAAACAATTTGGACCGGCGACATACTAAATGACTTAGTGTTCTAGATATTGGCTGTGTTCATAATTTTTCTTATATTAACGTGAATACTACACTTTTAAATAAAATTATTTTTTACGGATTTTATCGCGTTTAACTTGGAGCTATTTATAACCCGACATTTCAAGCGGAGGTATCATGTAAAATCTGGCACTAAGCGAGGAACTTAAGTTATTCATGACGTTTTAAATACGTAATAGATTAAGAAGTTACGATCGAAATCCATTAAGTTGTTCTTTTGAAAACAACACTATAATAATCTTTATTGTAAATTAAGATTAAAAATTATTTTGAAGGTACGAAGGGCGTTCAATGTATTGTCTGTATTGTCTCTGAACCTATACTTTTTGAATCAATAATTGTCTCTCAGTTTCGGACTTCTATATTTGGATGTATGTGAACTTGGTTACTTTTTTATTTTTTTATCTATATCTTTCTATCTGTCTCTCTCCCTGTCCCTCGGCCATCTGCTGCTCTGCTGCAGACCGACTTTTGTCGTCTGACCACGATATGGTCACCGACTACGATACAGTCAGTCACGATCCGGCTAACACAGTACACACAGTTAACAGCTTCAATATAACACGCACAACGACGCGTAACCCGCCGTAGAGAACGGTACGGAACAGTCAACAATCACATCGCGTACACAAGATACACCCGCGTTCCAGGGCAGTTCTCATTACTGTGTTTCGGTTTGAAGGGCACTGAGAGCTAGCGTAATCACTGGGCATATGAGACTTAAGAAGTGATGAACACAGACATGTTCTAGGTGACACAGCATTTGTGATGGGCAGACGTTGCACTTACCATCAGGTGAACGTTTTGCTCGTTTCGTCACTATTTGAAAAAAAAAGCTCACGGCTCTTAAAATTAATATAACAATGAACATAGCCAAAATCGTAACCGATACTCAGTAGACTGGAATACTAAAATTATTTACGTGAAACTTAAGTTTGTGGAAACTGATATAGACTTTGTAACACCCACGTATCGTTTCAGTGGCTTTCAAATATAACAAAATTCATTTCAAACACAATTATATTATAAAGGTCGAAGTCTGACAAGCAAGAAATAAACGGTTCGTTGGTTTCTGTTCAATTTCGAAGAGCGTAAGAGAGATCCGTTACAATTTGTTTTATTAGTTTTCTAACTGTAAAAAATTATTTTTCTTTTAATTCGTAACGTTATTACAAATAATTCGAGAAACAGAAATTACCTAACGTGCGTTTTATTTTATTTAATTTGAAATTTTAAGAATTAAAAGGGTTACTTAAAACTCTATATCAACAGGGTTTGTAAAACAATTCAGTAAAAAGCATTAGCAGTTGAGCATTTGCCTATAAACTTGCCCCGACAGTCAACACTGATGCAATTTTCACGTCTTATTATGGGCTAGTAGAATCTATTCATAGGTTCGGTATTATTTTATGGGGAATTCTACAAATGAAGATGTAGTTTTTTTTAATGAAAAAACGTATACGCGTTATTTTAAACTGCAAACTATAGACAGCTGTAAGGCAATATTCCTTAAGCACAAAATTCTGACACTTCCGTCGCTGTATATAAGAAATAGTTCTTTAAGTAAGTAGTGATCCTCATTTTTTTCACGCTTATGTGACATTGTAACTCGAAATCGATGAAATGGAGATAGACTTTGTTTTCGAAAACGGCATTAATTCGCAAGAATGTAATATGCATGGCACATATAATTTATAACAAAATTCCAAAGGAAAAAAAATATGATTCGTTTTTTTTTAAGAACAAATTTAAAAGATTCTTAATTTACAATTGTTATTATAATATGAGTGACTTCCTTAATAACGAATAACTGGTCCTGTGGTGGTACCTAGCTAGACGGAATCCTGCATAGGAATCTTACCACTAGTAAGATAATTTTGGTTCGGCAATATTTTTTTTCATTTGATAAAGTGTCCAGTCGAGCCAAACGTTCACCTGATGGGAAGTGCAACGTCCGCCCACAACAAATGCTGTGTAACCCAGAATATTTCTGTGTGACACCACACTGCGCCCGTCACCCTGAGACATCAGTTCTTAAGTCTCAAATACCCAGTGATTACGCTAGCTCACAGTGCCCTTCAAACCGAAACACAGTAATGCTTGCACACTACTGCTTCACGGCAGAATAACTGGCCCTGGGGTGGTGCCTACCTAGACGGATTCCTGCATAGGAATCCTACCACCAGTAAATAATTCTTTCAAAAGTACTACTTCACGTTAAAATCTCAACGTCAAGTCCATGTCATTCAACAAAAGAATAAAGTTGAAGCTATATATTTTCGTCGCGGTTCGAAATAAAAAACGTATTTCCATTTTCAAGCATAATCTAAATCCTATCACTGATTGCAACTTTCGTATTTCCTGGCTAGATGGAGCGACGATATGCGCAAGGCGGCAGCAACTGGATGCGTGAAGCCGAAGACCAAGCAAATCGCGCCTATTGGAAGAGCACTTTGTTCAGCAGTAGACTGCTGCAGGCTGATGATGAGGATTCCTAAGCTGGATTCCATCTATGTGGCTACCATCTCAGTGCCAGTTATTCTGCCTGAGCTTCCGTTTGAAGTGCACTCATAGCTTTTTTTTTCATAGAATAGGGGGCAAACGAGCAGGTGGCTCACGTGATGGTAAGTGATCACCGCCGCCCATGAACACCCACAATACCAGAGGAACAGCAGATGCGTTGCCGGCCTTTGAGAAAGGAGAAGGCTCTTTTCTTGAAGGTGGTGTAATTACAGGCCATATAAGAAACAAGAACTGATGACTCAGGGTGACAAGCGATGTGTGATGTGTAGCACACAGAAGCTTTCTGGGCGACACAGCATTTTGTTGTGGGCAGACGCTACACTTACAATCAGGTTCAATTCAGGAAAGATTTGCTCGCCTCGTGTCTTTTTTCCATAAAAAAAATCAAATCAAAGGGTAATAGGACTGTGGTTAATGAGCTAGTGTTTTGATCCTTTAATAAACCTATTTGACCTGAGGAGAATGAGTAAAAATCGTTATCGTTATGCTTCAAAATCCCACCTAGCTGTATCTATGGTCTCCTCTCTTTCGGTTTGAAGGGCACTGTGAGCTAACGTAATCACTGGGCATATGAGACTTAAGAACCTATGTCTCAGGGTGATAGGCACAGTGTAGTGTCACACAGAAATTTTCTGGGTGGCACAGCATTTGTTATGGGCAGACGTTGCACTTACCATCAGGTTCATCAGGAACGTTTTGCTCGTTTCATCACTTGTTCCAATAAAATAAAAAAAACACGAAAACATGAATTAAATGAAATATTAGAAATCGTTTATTGAGACTAACATTTTATATGCCACTTGTGGCGACATTTATGTCGCCACATGAGAGCCTTAAGAAATATTTACATAATCGCGATATATAAGATTCTGAGATACGAGCTGTATATACAACATCTAAATATTACTAGTAGGAGGAGACGTCCTGCCCAGATCAGGCCACTCGATCTGGCGAGAAGGTACCATTTTCTCTTGGCGCATCATCTTTATCGTCATAGTTACATTTTGGCTCACACAGCTTTGAAAAAGAAAAAAAAAGAAAGTGAATATGAAATGATTTCACTGGTGGTAGGATTCCCATGCAGGAATCCGTCTAGGTAGGTACCACCCCAGGGCCAGTTATTCTGCCGTGAAGCAGTAGTGTGCAAACATTACTGTGTTTCGGTTTGAACGGCACTGAGACCTAGTGTAATTAACACTGGGCATATGAGACTTGAGAACTGATGTCTCAGGGGGATAGGCGCATTGTGTTGTCACACTGTTCTAGGTGGCACAGCGTTTGTTATGGACAGACGTTGCACTTACCATCAGGTGATCGTTTTGCTCGTTGCGTCACTTTTATCAAATAAAAAAATTGACGTTTTCATATTTAAAAAAAAAAATTTTTTGTATTAACCATCCACTTTCAAGACTTAGCTCCGTCTTAGTGTTTCATAAAATTTAATTATTGCGATAACAAGTTATCCCGGTTGTTAAGAATAATCCGTTAAGCCCGGTCAAATCCCCTTCCATTTGAAGTAATTCTTAGATGTTTGATAGTACTCGACAATGTGAGTATCTAATACTTTAAAGTTAATGAAGGTAAGGAAGTAAATTTGCTGAGATTTGCATGCAAAATATAAAATAGTGTGTATTACCTAGTTATTTAGTAGCTAGTTGAATATTGTAGTGGTGGATGGTATCTAGTGGCGGTTCCTGGTAGCGGTGTTGGTTTGCTTGTGCACGCTACTGAGGGAGAGCGGGAAGTGGTCTTCAAAAACTAGATAATACACACCATTTTATATTTTGCATGCGGATCTTAGCAAATTAACTTCCTTTCCTTCATTATAATGTATTTCCGCAAAGTAACGCCGGATTCTATTGACTATACTTAATAGTTATTCTAAACATATAGGATATATTTACTTATGTTCCGTCTAGGTAGGTACCACCCCAGGGTCAGTTATTCTGCCGTGAAGCAGTAGTGTGCAAACATTACTGTGTTTCGATCTGAAGGGCACTATGAGCTAGCGTAATCACTAGGCATATGAGACTTAAGAGCTAATATCTCAAGGTGACAGGCGCAGTGTGTTGCACAGAAATATTCTGAATAACACAGCATCTGTTATGGGCAGACGTTGAACTTACCATCAGGTGAGCGTTTTGCTCTTCTCGTAACTTAATGAAATAAAAAAAAAGTGAAACTGACACCTTTACGGGGTTTCCACACGATCTTTTTTTAAATATTATTGTTTAATGTTAATTTAGGTATTAGGTTTAAAGACTTAAACCGAATAATTATAACATAATCATTATGAAATAACATTTGTCCGATAAGTAAATGTTTAGAGTATGTGTGTAAAGGTGTACATGTGTTCATATATCTGGGAAGTTAACTGACTGAAAAACATCGAAATTTTATATCCACATTAAGCATGACAATTGACATATATGTATGTTAGTAATTGAAAGTTATATACTAGGCATTTTACTATTTGTTTCTTTACAGGGAATATACTCGTATAGTACATATGTACAGATTGTATAGTATAAAGTGTAAATATGAAGCAATATATTTATTGAACAACGTTTTAAACTTCATCATGGATTCCCAACTCGAAATGGTAACTGCGGCAGTTTGATATAGAATCGGGAAAAAATTTAATACTTGCATTCCTATTAAAAATATATTAAATAAAGTGGTCCATAGAACATGACACAAACCTTACAAAACTAGAAGACAAACAAAAAAATATGCTTAAGCTACCTAAACCTAGAACACAATATGGTATTAAGACTCATTAAGTCTACGTAATTGATAAGTATGAAAACAATACGGTATTAAGACTTATCAAGTCTTAAGTGGTGGCTTAGGGACTAGGCGCTCGCTTTTAATTTCATAGTACGCGAGTGACCTGGGTCCGATTCCCGGTGCCGGCACCACTAAAATTGTTAATTGCAATTTTAAGTACTGATTTACCACGTGCTCGGCGATGAAGGAAAACATCGAATTTTACAACACCCACGGGATGAAATGGGGTGGTAGATTCTCCTAAGACGCCACTACATGAAGGATAGACGTGTTATAGATAAATATTTTAAGTTAACAAAAAATTGTCTGTATAGTTTGGTAGTGATGTTCTCCTAGCCGATTTCGACCACGGCGACAACTTCCGAATCGGAATGACGAGAGCCATCAACTGCGCAGGAGATATTATAGTGCCACAAGTGTACGCGCAAACACAGAGGCACTCACTCGTCCTACAACCTACCCGCGCCCGATGTAACGCTGATGCGATAAGATCGGAGGTAGGCTAGGATGCAGTGTCAGAAACACGGGGACAAACATAACAGACCAGACATGAAAACCAACAATTTGTGTTTTAGTACAAATGTTGGCTCCGGCTGGGATCCGAACCCAGGACCCGCGGCGTAGAAGTCAGGTACTCTGACCACTAGGCCACGCGGTAGTAGGCATATAATTCGTCGTCGTTTCAGCCTATCATAAGTCCACTGCTGAACATAGGCCTCCCCCATAGATCGCCACAAAATTTTGTAGCTCCCATTTTGGGGGGATTTTGCCATAGTTGCCACGCTTGGCAGGCGGGTTGGCAACCGCAGTTTATTTATTCAGATGTTTCAGGAAAATGCTGCTGCCCATCTCCTGGTTTTCGTTTTCCCTCTGTCGATTTTTACGACATCCATGGGATGAGATGGGGTGGTAGATTCTCTTAAGCCGCTACCACACGGCTACGCAGGCATATAATTAAAAAGCACTAATAATCATTGTTTAATAAGTTTGTTTAGAAATCTATGCGATGGGCTCACCACCTATCACATCAAGTGCATTATGTTTTGGTGAACCGTGGATTGTGGCAGTCATCTGTTTTTGCAGTGAGTGCCCAGTCTCTGACTACCCCTTATGGGATACAGTCGTGATCCTATGTATGTATGTTTAGAAATCTTAATTAGGGTAATAAGTTCGATTTAATGGCACACCCCCATAGCTCATAAAGATATTGCAAATGTGATTTGGCTACGGAATAATAAATAATTCTAAAATTTTTGGTGGAACACAATTAACTGTGATTCGTATTGCACCAAGAAGTGATGTTTTTTTTATGATGGATGAGAGGTTTCTATGTTGATTTGCTGTCGATTATAAGTCGAAGAATTTTTTATGGTCCGATTTTTTAATTATTTCTTTATTAATAGTAAGTGGTGTAAGAGACACAGAAAGATTTGCTGGTGGAAGGATTCCTATGCAGAAATCCGTCTAGGTAGGTACCACCCCAGGGCCAGTTATTCTGCCGTGAAGCAGTAGTGTGCAAACATAATTGTGTTTCGGTTTGAAGGGCACTGTGAGCTAGCGTAATCGCTGGGCATATGAGACTTAAGAACTTATGTCTCAAGGTGATGGACACAGTGTGGTGTCACACAGAATTTTTCTGGGTTACACAGCATTTGTTATGACCAGCCGTTGCACTTACCATCATGTGAACGTTTTTGCTCGTTTCATCACTTTAGCCAATAAAAAAAGCAATATGAACCAAATATGTTTTCCTATTCAAACAATATTAATAAAATACACATACGTGTACAAGGCTCTACGGAGGCAATTCCATTATAGTAGCAATTTCATTTAAACTTCCTTGTTCTTACAACAAAAACGCTTCAAACAAAAAAAAAACAAAAAAAAACCCTTTCATATATTACCTATAGTGAAGAATTGCCAGTGACGTACGGAACCGTCTGAGTTCCGAATGTCTTTAATGGCAATTCTTGCAGCACGTCCTCATTAAAAAACGAGTTGTTGATTTGTTTTTTTTTTTGTTTTTTTTTTAGATATTGAGACACATTCGTGCCAGTCGCATGAGGAAGTTCAAAACTAACCAGAGAAAGGGCTATGCTCGCTGTTAGTCCGAAGGCTTCCACGCTGCGGGCGCTTAGCCGAAACTTTTATTTATGGACGACTTGCGCAAGGGCCTCCGAGAGGGGACCTCGGCTTGGACCGTCATCCTATGCGCGACAGTAACTGGCGCCCAAGGGGGCCGGACTCAGCTCGGTCAGTTACTTCATTCGGGAGGGCAATATTATTAATAATATCGGAGTTATGTCAGAACCCGCAATGATAATCTCCGCCGTAGAACTAGAGTAACTGACCTAGTCCTAAGGATCAGAAAGCTGAAGTGGCAACGATCACATGAAGTAACACAGAGCGACTCATACTAAACCGAGCGACGACCTGGCAAGGTTTTGTCAGAAGTCGACGGTTGCTTAGGAACTTAGTCTGAGGAACGAATATTCTGGCAATCTATGCGGAAGGTTTTTTTTAACAGTAGACCTGTGATAAAGTTGGATGATGATGATGAATCTATAGTGAAAGTAGTTTGTAATACAAAAGTTTATCGAAAAAAATGTCACGCTTAATAATCATATGATCGTTTCCGTCGAGACTAACAGTGAATAATATCTAGTGAGAAATATCCCTCGACAATTTGTCACATTGCATTCCCTAAGGGTATAAGAAGCGAGACTTTTTCCATATAACTTTCATAGTTACTATCTACTTTATACTTCGCTTTTCAAACTTCAGCACTGTGGTAGTAAAAACGGTTATTTCTGAGTTAGTCGTAAGAAAATCTTAAAAAATGTAAGAAAATATAAAGTTTCTTTGATAAAATTTCTCCAGTGCCTATTTAGTAGATACGGATCCTAGAGTATTAACCTACATATTAAAGACACAAGGCTGGTCAATGAGATTTATCCTGATGGTGTGATAATTTCTACCTTTTTTTATAGTATGCAAAAAAGCGTGCTTGTGTATTACAAGACGTTTTCCTTCACTGACGAGGATGTGGATAACTAGCCCTTAATTTTCAATTAAACATTTTAATGGCGTAGAATAACATTTAAAGCGAACACCTAGCCCTGAGCTACCACGGCAAGTATGTTGATATTGGCAAGACCTTTCTTCTTATTAGACCTCCACTGTTGAACATAGTCGTTAAGCAGCTAATGAAAATGAAGATAAGAAAGAAGATTCTCAGACTATAATCGCGGATATCTGATACAAAAAGTAAGCAACATTTAATTACGCGTACGATTATTAGTAAAACTAGCGGTGCCCTGCGGTTTCACTCGCGTAAAAAACTCGGCTAAGATCGATGATATACATATATACATCCCTATTTTAATCGGATTTTTTTGTTCTAAAATTATTATAAAATTGAAATAGCTTAAGTTACCCGCTATAATTTCAGCTATCTGTCAGTAAAAGTCCCGTCAAAATCGGTCCAGCCGTTTAGGAGATTAGCTGAAAGAAACGGACAGACAAAAGTAAAAAAAAAAATCTTTTAAGTACCGTATATACTTTCTAGACCATTGAAAAGGTGTTATTTTGTTATAACAAACAGACACTTCAATTCTATTTATTTGTATAGATAAGGTTAAGTTTAAATAGTAATGAACAAAATACAAATTAAAACCGCGCGTAACAAGTCGTCCATCCGCATAGCATGTTATCTTCTCTTTTATATGCTTGGTCTTCTATAAATGAAACTGCTACAATTGAAATGCAAATTCCAACAGTTATTACCAACTATCAAACAGGCTGACACTTGGTTATTGGCGGTCGACAACATTTTCCAGTGAACAGACAAGCGAAGCTTGAATCTCTTAGTGCGTGCGGTTTGTTCATTAGCAAACGCTTTGCTTTTTTTTTTATATGATAAAGTGTCGAGACGAGCAAAACGTTCACCTGATTTTGCCCATAACAGATGCTGTGTTACTCAGAATATTTCTTTACAGCACCACACCGCGCTCGTCACTCTGAGACATAAGTTCTTAAGTCTCATGTGCCCAGTGATTATACTAGCTCTCAGTGCCCTTCAGACCGAAACACAGTAATGTTTGCACACTAGTGCTTCACGGCAGAATAACTGGCCCTGGGTTGGTACCTACCTAGACGGATTCCTGCATAGGAATCCTACCACCAGTAGGACTGCTTCTGTTGCTTCCGTAAGTATTGCTGTGATTCAAAGAAACAAAAGCGATATATATGTTTATACATATACATACATAGAGTCACGCCTCTTTCCCATAGGGGTAGGCAGAGACCACATCTTTCCACTTGCTACGATCCTGACACACATCTTTAGCTTCCTCTACTTTCATTAGTGTTTTCATACAAGCTCGTCGGTTGCGGGTACTTTTGACGTGGCCTGTCCTCAAAACGATTTCGATCTGATCGTAATACGTTCGTCTACGTCGACCCTTACCGGCTTGCCCATTCACACTCGCCTCATAAATCTGTTTCGTCAATCTTCTTTCATCCATCCTCTCTACGTGTCCAAACCATCTAAGCATCCCTTTCTCTATTTTTGTCACTACATCTTCTACCACACCGCAACGTTCTCTTATCACGTTGTTTCTTAGTTTGTCCATCAAAGTCACTCCAGCTATACTTCTCAAACTTTTCATTTCAACAGCATTAATCTTATTTTCATGCTTCTTCTGCCAGACCCAACATTCACTACCGTACATAAGTGTGGGGACCAGTACTCCTCTATGTACAGCCAGTCGTCCCTTTTTAGAAACATTCTGGCTACACATAAAGTTATGCAGGGCCCCATATAATTTATTTCCTGCCAACGCTCTTCGTTCAATATCACAGTCTTTTATCACGTACTTTCCGTCTCTCGAAAATTTTGAACCCAAATATACAAACTCTTTCACTTGTTCCACTCTTTCTCCTTCAATCAGAACTTTGCAATCCGACATACTTTCTTCTCTTTCAAAAACCATTACTTTCGTCTTATCTACATTAATTTTCATTCCTTTGCTTTGTAGAGCATCATTCATAATATTAACCATCGCCTGCAACTCCTCCTCCGATGATGCTAATATAACCTGATCATCGGCGTATAGGAGGCATTTGACGGTCAGATCATTCATTCTTAATCCAAATGCACTCTCTTTAAGATCTTTCAAGCAATTGTCTATAAATAGGTTAAACAGCCACGGTGTGGCTTCACCGTGGCTGTTTAACCTATTTATCCCTGTCTAACACCTTTTTCGATGTTAAACCAGTCTGTGTACGCCCCGTTTACCCTGACACAAGCACTGGAATCCTTGTACAGTGATTTCAGTGCTTGTATCAAGCTGCCGTTCACCCCATATATAGACAATGTCGACCACAGTTCATTCCTCACCACTCTGTCATAAGCCTTTTCCAAGTCTACAAATACGCAATAGACCTTTTGACTTTGAGCCAAGAATTTTTCGGCTATGCTTCGTAAGGAAAAGACCTGATTCATGCATCCCATTCCTCTCCTGAATCCCGCTTGTACATCCCAAATCTTCTCTTCAGTATCATTCATCACTCTCTTAATCAACACCTTTGCATACAGTTTGCCAACAATGCTGAGCAAGCTAATGCCTCGGTAGTTTTTGCAGTCTTGCTGCGACCCTTTTCCTTTGTAAAGTGGTACAATGACGGCCTTGCACCAGTCTCCTGGTACGACGCCGTTCCTCCAGCAAAGGTTAAAAAGGCGGTACAGCTGACTAGCTACCACGCCCTGTCCAGCTTTCAGCATCTCTACTGTAATTCTGTCATATCCTGCAGCCTTGCCTAATTACATACTATTCAACGCTTCCACGATCTCTTCCATGCTTATATCACTTTCTTTGCAATCTTCATTCATGTCCCGGAATGGGGCCTGTACTTGCATAATTCCTTTCTCAAATAAGTTTTCAAAATATTCCTTCCATCTCTTTAGGATGCATTCCTCTCCTTTCACAATACTTCCATCCTGGTTTCTGATTTTGTCCAATTGCGAGGTTGTATTTTTACCTCTGGTCGTTCTTATGGACTTCCAGAAAAACTTTATGTTGTGTTGAAAGTCATCAGATAACCTCCTATCAAATTCATCTCTATCATTCTCTTTCTTTCTTCTCACGGCCTCTTTTGCCACGACCTTTAACCTATTATACTCATTCCTTGCCTTGCTTACATCTTCATTCGTTGCCTTTTTTATTCTCTGATTGGCTCTTGTGGCCAACCAATACAGCCAAGCCTTTTTTTTATTAGATATTGCCTTTTGCACCTCTGCACACACAGTTCTTAACTTACACCCTCTTCTTCTCTTACTTCAATAGTAACTTCCACGATTCCTTCCTTAAACAGCTTCCATAATTCTTCAACCTCACATGCCTCATCGAACATGTCAAACTTCTCGATAAGTTTCTTTACAAATTCTTCTCTCACACCTTTCTCTTGCAGACCCTCAACTTTTATGCGTTCTAGAACACTAATAGGTTCATGCACACGGTGCCGCCATCTCTTAAAGACACCTCTTAATCGGCTCAACACCAGAAAGTGGTCTGTGTGAATGCCGACACCGCGGAATGCCCGAGTGTCTAGGACTTTCTTTCTCAATCTTTCATCCACAATTACAAAATCAATCATTCTTCTCAGGCTTCCTTCTTCTCTAGTATACAAGTGGATCTTTTTATGGTCAAACATAGTGTTCGTTACCACAAGTTTCCTCTCCAAACATACTTCAAGCAGACTTTCTCCATTTTCATTCACTCTGTTATCGCCGAAATGGTATATGTTTATAATCCTTTGATTAATATAAAACCGTGTGGTAGCGGCTTAAGAGAATCTACCACCCCATCTCATCCCGTGGGTGTCGTAAAAGTCGACAGAGGGAAAATGAAAACCAGGAGATGGGCAGCAGCATCTTGCTGGAACATCTGAATAAATAAACTGCGGTTGTTAACCCGTCTGCCAAGCGTGGCAACTATGGCAAAATCCCCCTAAAACGAGAGCTACAAACTTTTGTGGCAATCTATGGGGGAGGCGTATGTTCAGCAGTGGACTATTGATAGGTTGAAACGACGAAACGACGACGACGATTAATATATGTTAATTAAATATACTGGTAGTAACATACTTATTCAGGAATCCGACTAAGTATGTACCCCCAGGCCAGTCAGTCGTGAAGCAGTAGTGTGCAAAATCACTGTGTTACAGTTTGAAGGCCACTGATAGCTAATGTAATCACTGGGCATACACAGAATTAAAAACTAACTGATGTCTCTGGGTGACGGTCGCAGTGTGGTCGACCGACACAGCATTTGTTACGGGCAGACGATGCACTTACTATCAGGTGAAAGATTTTATCGATTTGTCACTTTATACTATAAAAAAGAAAAAGAATATTAACAGGTCAATTTTAAATTGGAAATCGAGCGCGACTAGCCGATGATCAGGTTATATTAGCATCATCGGAGGAGGAGCTAGCGCATATATATATATATATATATATATATATATATATATATATATATATATATATATATATATATATATATATATATATATATATATATATATTCACATATTTATTTAGATGTTCCTGGTTTTCTGGTTTTCATTTTCCCTCTGTCGACTTTTACGATACCCACGCGATGAGATGGGGTGGTGAATTTCTTCAACCACATCTCATACCACCACATGCCACAGTACCGCCAAAGATTACCACAAATCCCGGTCCTGAGTCTCAAGTCGCTAGATCACCGTCCCGTGTGCGTCGTCAGTTCATACACACTAACGCACACACGCACGGAAGATTTTAGTAACTTAGCCGGTTGGATTGGCTAAGTAATTGGTTTTTGCGCAACGGATCAGGTTTTCCCACACAGGAACTTCTCATGTGCTGTGAGTGCATTTTACAGACCACCAGGTCGTCGGTCGTCATCGGCAACGAATTGGAATGTTGAAGATAATATATACAATAGTTTTACTGGTGGTAGGATTCATATGCAGGAATCCGTCTAGCGTGTGCTAGTGAAGCAGTAGTGTGCAAACATTATTGTGTTTCGGTCTGAAGGGCACTAGGGGGTGAGCTAGTGTAATCACTGGGCATATGAGATTTAAGAACTGATGTCTCATGGTGATAGGCGCAGTGTAGCACACAGAAATGTTCTGGGTGACACAGCATTTGCTGACGTTGCACTTACCATCAGGTGAACGTTTTGCTCATTTAATCACTTGATCCAATAAAAAAAATTACAAAACAAATAACGTAAAACGCGTTTCGCTTTATCTATTTTAACAAGATATCTAAGGAATAAGCGTCTGTCTCTGGAGCAGAGATGGAAATTGCTTGGCGCGTCTGTCGACAAGCGTACATATGTTTTAACGACTAGACGAAGTAGCGCTGCGGATCGTTTCTTTGATGTGATAGTTTCCAGTGAACAGAGGATCTGAATTTCCATAGTAAAGAACTGACAATTGTAAAGAGAGACGTCTTTAGATGTTGAACGTTTGCTTTTAATAAAAACAGCGTTTTATTACACTGCTTATTTATTCTTAAGTTTTTTGTATTTATTAATAAAGCGAAAGCAAATTTTTTTAATTGAATATTCAAGCAAATCTGTCAGCTGATGGTAAGTGCAGTATCGTCAGGTATGATGATGTTCTCCTTGCCGATTTCGACCACGGCGACAACTGCCGACTACTGTCGAGAGCCGTCAACTGCGCAGGAGATATTATAGTGCCACAAGTGTACGCGCAAACACAGAGGCACTCACTCGTCCCAACCTACCCGTACCCGATGTAACGCTGATGCGATAAGATCGGAGGTAGGCTAGGATGCAGTGTCAGAAACACGGGGATCACACAACACAACACAACCAGACCCGAAAACCAACAATTTATGTTTAAGCACAAATGTAGGCTCCGGCTGGGATTCGAACCCAGGACCCGCGGCCTAGAAGTCAGGTACTCTGACCACTAGGCCACGCGGTCGTCAGGTAATAGCTGCCCATAACAAATAATGTGTCACCAAGAGCATTTCTGTGTGGTAGAACACTGCGCTCCCAATCCTGCTATATCGGTTCTTAAGTCTCATAAATGCCAAATAAATACACTAGCTACTAGTGTCCTTCAAATCGAAATTAATTTTCTTCTCGTATCTTTTGTACAACTTTGTTCAACTATATATTAATAGAAAAGGACACAGGACAGCTAGTCATTTATAAAATTAAATACTTTTCAGAATCATCACCATCATTTCAGCTTTTCACTAGTCCACTGCTGAACATAGGCATCCCCCATACATAGATTGCCACAAAAGTCATAGTTGCGACGCTTGGTAGGCTGGTTGGTAACCGCAGATTATTTATTTAGATCTTCCAAGGAGGTGCTGCTGCCCAACTTCTGGTTTTAATTTTCCCTCTGGTTGCTTCTCTGAAGCTACACGAATTAATATTTATAAAGACTTAATCCATATCGTATCCAGGATCGTATTTGATCAAATAAATTAGACAGTGTGGATACAGTTAATATATACGTAGAAACATTCATACATCGCAATGCTGTAGCAAAAGTAGTTTTTTCAGAATCTACGAAAAACTGATTAAAATCTTGACAATGACGAAGAGAAAATTGAATATGCGCAAAAAATAGCAGTACGAAATAAAAGCGTTCAGTTTTTTCTAATGTATTCAAAATATTGCTTTAATAATAGATTAAATAAAAACATTTAATTAAAAAGGGAAACACGTGATATCTAATCTGTTGTATATCCGGCTCGTTGTAAGTTACACATTATATTTTACGTATTAGTCAGGTCAGCTTTATAGATTTTTCATCCTTATTTTAAAATTATAAGGAAGAGAGCTTCAATAATTGAGAAGTATTTTGTTATGGTTTGGTGTGGCCAGTGCGGTGGCGGCTTAAGAGAATCTACCATCACCATCACACCATCTCATCCCGTGAGTGTCGTAAAAATAGACAGAGGGAAAATTAAAACCTGGAGATGGGAAGCAGAATCTTCCTGGAACGTCTGAATAAATAAACTTCCGTTGCGAACCCGCCTGCAAAGAGTGGCAACTATGGCAAAATTCCTCCAAAATGCAGCAGTGGACCAGTGATAGGCTGAATAACCAATGATGATGATGATGATATTTTATTGACGACCGCGTGGCTTAATGGGCCTGACCAGTACGCTGCCAATCCTCGATTCGAGCCAACCGAAGCCAAGATTTGGGCAAAAGCACAAATGTAGGTTTCGGGTCTAGTTGTTGCGATCGTTCCCGTATGTCTGACCTGCATCCTAGCTTACCTTTAATCTTATCGCATAAGGGATACATCGGGCGCGGGTAGATCAGGACATGTGAGTGCCTTGTAACCACATAGTATTACTTGGGGATGGTGGGTTTAAATCGCAGCCCACACCCCTGCCCGGCAAGAACTCAAGCTACAAATATAAACACGCCGAACACAGAATTGTGTTGGTGTTCAATAAATGGTGGAGAAATAAAATTAGTTAATAATAAATACTACTTTATTTAAATTGCCTGCACTGTGAAGCTTATATTGCATAATATCACCAAGGGTCGTGTGGTAGCGGCTTAAGAGATCCTCATCCCGTGGGTGTCGTAAAAGTGGACAGAGGGACAATAAAGACCAGGAGATGGGCAGCAGCATCTTCAGTTGCCAACCCGCCTGCCGGACGTGGCCACTATGGCAAAATTCCCTCAAAATGAGAGCTACTAATGGCCTACTAGTACTTAAGGCCTATGTTGAGCAGTGGACTAGTGATAGGCTGAAATTATGACGATGACAACTATAATCGATCCATAAATATATCAAATCCATACAGACAAACATAGAGTCACGCCTCTTTCCCATAGGGGAAATCTTAGGAATCCTACCACCAAAATATGGAGCCCTGCGTAACTTTATGTGAAGCCAGAAAATATCTAAAAAGGCACGACTGGCTGTACATAGAGCAGTACTGGTCTCCACACTTATGTAAGGCAGTTAATGTTGGGTGAAAATAAGATTAATGCTGTTGAAATGAAAAGTTTGAGAAGTATAGTGGAGTGACTTTGATGGAAAAACTGAGAAACAACGTGATAAGGGAACGTTGCGGTGTGGTAGAAGATGTAGTGACAAAGATAGAGAAAGGAATGCTTACATGGTTTGGACACCTAGAGAGGATGGATGAAAGAAGTTTGACGAAACAGATTAATGAGGCGAGTGTGAATAGGCAAGCCAGTAAGGGTCGACGTAGGCGAACGTATTATATTCAGATCGAAATAGTTTTAAGGAAAGGCAACGTCAAAAGCACCCGTAACTGAAGAGCTTGTATGCTAATGAAATTAGAGGAAGCTAAAGATGTGTGTCAGAAACATAGCAAGTGGAAAGGTGTGGTCTCTCCCTACCCCTATGGGAAAGACGCGGGACTCTATGTATGTATTGGATATATTTATGAATCGATTATAGTTATCATAATCATAATTTCTGCCTATCACTAGTCTACTGCTGAACATAAGATCACGACTGTATCCCATAAGGGGTAGTCAGAGACTGGGCACTCACTGCAAAAGTAGATGACTGCCACAATCCACGTTTCACCAAAACAATATAATGCACTTGGTGTGATAGGTGGTGAGCCGATCGCCACCATGCGCTATTGGGTGCACAGTGCAGTTTTATTCCTTACTCGCCTTTTACGAGATCCATTGGATGAGATGGAGTGGTAGTATTATTTTAACGAGCCGCCACCACACGGCACAGTGAGTGGATGAGTGACAAAAATACAAAAAAACTACATTAATTATAAGCTACACGATAGGTACCAGAGAAAATAAGGAGACAAAGAAAGATATACTGCTGAACATACGCCTCTAGTACTAGTAGGCCATAGCCAGGCTCTCATTTTGGGGGAATTTTGCCATAGTTGCCACGCTCGGCAGGCGGGTTGGCAACCGAAGATGCTGCCGCCCATCTCCTGGTCTTTATTATCCCTCTGTCCACTTTTACGACACCCACGGGATGAGATGGGGTGGTAGATTCTCTTAAGCCGCTACCACACGGCCCTTGGTGATATTATGCAATATAATCTTCACAGTGTAGGCAATTTAAATAAAGTAGTAACTATTATTAACTAATTTTATTTCTTCACCATTTATTAATAAGAAACAAGCTGAACACCAACACAATTCTGTGTTCGGCGTGTTTATATTTGTAACTGGAGTTCTTGCCGGGCAGGGGTGAGGGCTACTATTTAAACCCAGCATTCCCAAGTAAAACTCTGTGGTAACAAGGCACTCACATGTTCTGATCTACCCGCGCCCGATGTATCCCTTATGCGATAAGATTAAAGGTAAGCTGGGATGCAGGTCAGACATACGGGAACGATCACAACTAGACCCGAAACCTACATTTGTGCTTTTGCCCAAATGTTGGCTTCGGCTCGCTCGAATCGAGGATCGGCAGCGTACTGGTCAGGCACACCGCCCACTATGCCACGCGGTCGTCAATAAAATATCATCATCATCATCATTTCAGCCTATCACTAGTCCACTGCTGCATTTTGTAGGAATTTTGCCATAGTTGCCACTCTTTGCAGGCGGGTTGGCAACGGAAGTTTATTTATTCAGACGTTCCAGGAAGATTCTGCTTCCCATCTCCAGGTTTTAATTTTCCCTCTGTCGATTTTTACGACACTCACGGGATGAGATGGTGTGGTAGATTCTCTTAAGCCGCCACAGCACTGGCCACACCAAACCATAATAAAAATACTTCTCAATTACTGAAGCTCTCTTCCCTATAATTTTAAAATAAGGATGAAAAATCTATAAAGCTGACCAGACTAATACGTAAAATATAATGTGTAACTTACAACGAGCCGGATATCGGTCGGTATTAAAGGGGACTTATCCTATTACAGCGCTAAGCCCGTGTCTAAGTCGATTACGTGGACATTCGGACACGTCTTCCATTACGTGAGTCCTTTCAACGGTGAGATTGCCGTGGTTAACAACAGATTAGATCTCACGTATTTTCTTTTTTAATTGAATGCTTTTTATTTAATCTATTATTAAAGCAATATTTTGAATACATTAGAAAAAACTGAAGGCTTTTATTTCGTACTGCTATTTTTTTGCGCATATACAATTTTCTCTTCGTCATTGTCAAGATTTTAATCAGTTTTTCTTAGATTCTGAAAAAACTGCTTTTGCTACAGCATTGCGATGTATGAATGTTTCTACGTATATATTAACTGTATCCACACTGTCTAATTTATTTGATCGTATTTTATGGATTTGTAAGTCTTTATATATATTAATTCGTGTAGCTTCAGAGAATCAATCACCCCATCTCATGATGTGGGTGTCATAAGTCGACAGAGGGAAAATTAAAACCAGAAGTTGGGCAGCAGCACCTTCTTGGAAGATCTAAATAAATAATCTGCGGTTACCAACCAGCCTACCACTCTTGGTACCGTATGATTAGAACCGAACATTATCGAGTAAGGTCGAACTGTGAACGCTAAGGTCAGCGAGGTAACATGCTGTAGGGCGCTTTCATATGGTCGACTTATTTGTATATATTTATTAAAGAAATGCACAATTATTGTCGCTCTACCTCTTCACTTTTGTGTTAAACAGAAATGTGACGATGTCACGAGTGCAGAGTGCAACGAAGAGCAGAAATCTTCTATACATATATATATTGACTCATCACGATATCTCCGAAAATACACGACTTATTGATTTCGCATACACATTTCTTTCCCGACACAGACATCAAGTACTTTTACAAACATTTACTCCTAAGAGTATAAACAGGCTGGTTCCGTTTTTCTCTATACAGATTTTAGAATGAGAATAATTTCTGTGCAAAGGCCGGGCGGGTCTCAGCTAGTCATTTATAAAATTAAATACTTTTAAGAATCATCATCATCATTTCAGCCTTTCACTAGTCCACTGCTGAACATAGGCCTCCCCCATAGATTGCCAGAAAAGTTTGTAGCTCTCATTATGGGTGGATTTTTCCATAGTTGCCACGCTAGGCAGAGGCGGGTCGGGTGGTAACCGTAGTTTATTTTATTCAGATCTTCCAGGAAGATGCTGCTGCCCATCTCCTGGTTTTTATTTTCCCTCTGTCGACTTTTATGACACCCACGGTATGAGATGGGGTAGTAGATTATCGTAAGCCGCCACCACACGGCCATTGATCAATTATCTTAAAATTGAGCTTTACCGATGCCAAATGGCCCTAAATAAGCTGATGATAGGATTCCTATGCAGGAATCCGTCTAGATATGTAACCACCCCAGAGCCAGTTATTCTGCCGTGAAGCAGTGTAAATATTACTTTTAGTATATACTATTAAAATTAATTTCGATTTGAAGCACACTAGTAGCCAGTGTATTTATTAGGCATATGACACTAAATAACCGATATCTCAGGATAGGGAGCGCAGTGTTCTACCACACATAAATGTTCTTGTTGCCACATTATTTGTTATGGGCAGCTAATACCTGACGATACTGCACTTACCATCAGCTAACAGATCTGCTCGAATATTCAATTACAAAAATTTGCTTTCGCTTTATTAATAAATACAAAAAACTTAAAAAGCAATGTAATAAAACGCGATAAAATCCATAAATTTAGTTTTATTCAAAGCAAACGTTCAATATCTAAAAACGTCTCTCTTTCCAATTGTCAGTTCTTTACTACGGAAATTCAGATCCTCTGTTCACTGGAAACTATCACATCAAAGAAACGATCCGCAGCGCTACTTCGTCTAGTCGTTAAAACATATGTACGCTTGTCGACAGACGCGCCAAGCAATTTCTATCTCTGCTCCAGAGACAGACGCTTATTCCTTAGATATCTTGTTAAAATAGATATAGGAAACGCGTTTTACGTTTGTAGCGACATCTATGTCGCCAGATGAGAAGCTCAAGAAATATTCGCATACGTCCATAATCGCGCTATGAAAGTTTTCTGAGATGCGAACTATATATACAACATCTAACAACATCTATCTACTAGTTGGAGGAGACGTCCTCCCCAGATCAGACCACCCGATCTGGTGGGTAGCTACCCTTTTCCTTGGCACCATCATCCGCCAAACGTTATTTGTTTTGTAATTTTTTTTATTTGATCAAGTGATTAAATGAGCAAAACGTTCACCTGATGGTAAGTGCAACGTCAGCAAATGCTGTGTCACCCAGAACATTTCTGTGTGACACTACACTGCGCCTATCACCCTGAGACATCAGTTCTTAAGTCTCATATGCGCAGTGATTACACTAGCTCACCCCCTAGTGCCATTCAGACCGAAACACAGTAATGTTTGTAAACTACTGCTTCACGGCTGAATATCTGGACCTGGTACCTACCTAGACGGATTCCTGCATATGAATCCTACCACCAGTAAAACTATTGTATATATTATCTTCAACATTCCAATTCGTTGCCGATGACGACCGACGACCTGGTGGTCTGTAAAATGCACTCACAGCACATGAGAAATTCCTGTGTGGGAAAACCTGATCCGTGGCGAAAAACCAATTACTTAGCCAATCCAACCGGCTAAGTTACTAAAATCTTCCGTGCGTTTGTGCGTGTATGAACTGACGACGCACACGGGAAGGTAATCTTGGGACTTGAGACTCACGACCGGGATTTGTGGTAATCTTTGGCGGTACTGTGGCTTGTGGTGGCGGCTGAAGAAAATCTACCACCCCATCTCATCGCGTGGGTGTCGTAAACGTCGACAGAGGGAAAATGAAAACCAGAAAACCAGGAACATCTAAATAAATAAACTGCGGTTGCCAACCCGCCTGCCAAGCGTGGCAACTACGGCAAAATACATCAAAATGAGAGCTACTAACTTTTGTAGCAATCTATGAGGGATGCCTATGTCCAGCAGTGGACTAGTGATATGCTGAAATGATGTTGATGATGATGACGGTTTTGTATTAGCAGTGTGAAATGTTCTAAAACTACCAGCTGCTTGTTATTATCTTATTGACGACCACGTGGCCCAGTGGTCAGAGTACCTGACGTCTACGCCGCGGGTCCTGGGTTCGAATCGCAGCCGGAGCCAACAATTGTGCTAAAATACTAATTGTTGGTTTTCGGGTTTGTATGTGTTGTGATTGTCCCCGTGTTTCTGCCACTGCATTCTAGCCTACCTCCGATTTTATCGCATCAGCGTTACATCGGGCCCAGGTAGGTTGGGACGAGTGAGTGCTTCTGTGTTTGCGCGTACACTTGTGGTACTATAATATCTCCTGCGCAGTTGATGTCTCGCGACAGTATTCGAAAGTTGTCGCCGTGATCGAAATCGGCTAGGAGAACATCAGATACTCCTTATTTTTCCCTTTGTTATATTTTTTCGTAACGCTATTGGTCCTACGAAATCAATAAAGAAGCACAATACCATTAAAGAAAGCAATCCGCGGGACCAGACAACTGTGGTTGTGTATGATTATCGCCATCGCAGTTGGCGTGTTTATTTAGCGATAGCTACATATATTAAACTTCTGGTATTAACTAACATTCTCTGAATATTTAAAAGCTAAATTTCAGTTTCTCTCCGTTTCATTATCGTTGACTTCGTTCTGCTAATAACTTTATTACCTCCATCCCCTTTCGCCATTCTGGTTTTTATGTAAAACTCCCCTACTGTCCAAGCCACTAGACTTTGGAACGAACTTCCTGATGAAATTAGGACACGTTCAAGCAAATGTACGAGTGCCTTTAAACATCGGGTCCGTAATTATATTTATAACACAAGCTCTCATTATTAAGACATTGTATTACGAGTATCACAGCTATGAATTTGAGCATGTGTGAATATATATGTATTTGTATGTAAGTGAGTGTTTTATGTATGTACTTATTGGTTTTGTACATTTAAATATGTGCATGTGGATATGTATAATGTTTTTTTCTTCTCTGAAGTGTAATGTCTTTATTTCATTATTTGTCATCCTTTTGTACTTTGAGATTTTCGTTGAGATTTTCTGCTATCCTAGTAGGCTAGTAGAGAATGAATATAGCGTTAAATCCGCCTATTGTTCCTTTACTTTTTTTTGTCAAAAAATATTAAATAAGTCCCCCTCGATTGAAATCGAGTTAGTTACTAACGCGCACAGGGTTTCGGTCCAAGCCGATCCCTTGTGCTGGTAATAAAGGTTCAAAAGGTTGACAGTGACATACAGACGAAAAAAAATTACATAAGTCACCGACTGGAAATCGGCCAAAAGGACATATCCACATCTGTCATTTTATCGTAGAACTACTGTTCTCTAAAATGACGTCGCATATCTCTCTTGAGCCGCATGAATATACGAGTTATAATACAGTATTTGAATTTCATGCTGAAAGTAGCTCTTACTAGAAGTTTATTTGATGCACGGTAATAACTTTCTAGCATAAAGCTGTTAAATATTATAGTAGCTATGTTTCCGACGCTGTGCAGAAGCTATATTATAAGTTATCGTTAAAGCTTCTAGCGTCGTTAACTTTGTTAATTTAACGTACTTGATAAAAAACAGCTAAATTTTCTCTTATATTACAAAATCAGTAAAAGATGTCCTTTTAAAAAAATGAGAATAATCACATAAGAAAATATCACACATACATACATACAGTCACGCCTTTTACCGATACAAGAAGTAGGCAGAGACGTTGATCACTTTTCGCTCTCGCGGAAAGGAGGCGCGACGGGTGGCGAACCACGTCGCCGCCATTTTGGTTCGAGTCATATAGTTCTTACTCCTCATTGCGTTCCCACGAGCAGTGTACAGCTTTCTATAGTATGATGTTATTCCGCACAAATAAAGGTCCGTACAATAACTCAGTCGCCTCACGAAACCACTTATATACATACGAGTACATATACATTTTGTGTAATTAATCCCGTGGCCTTCTGCGTCACTGGTTTTTGGTATGAATGATTGTTTCCATGTCCTTACCCTTCCCGTTACCGTTCCTTCGGTCATTTTGTATAAAATTACATTGGAGATAGAAAGTGAAAATGAGTTAGTGACTTGGTGCATATGCTGATACTTACGTAACTATAATATATTGCGAGTAGCTTTAACTCAATTTTAACGTGAAGAAACGAGCAAAACTTTCACCTTATGGTAAGTGCAACGTCTGCCCACAACAGATGTTGTGTCACATTGACATTTCTGTGTATTGTTGTTTATATACTTACAATTCAGACCCCTTACATACTGAAAGGCCGTGTGGTGGCGGCTCGTTAAAAGAATACTACCACTCCATCTCATCCAATGGATCTCGTAAAAGGCGAGTAAGGAATTAAACTGCACTGTGCACCCAACAGCGCATGGTGGCGATGGGCTCACCACCTATCACACCAAGTGCGTTATATTGTTTTGGTGAAACGTGGATTGCGGCAATCATCTGTTTTTGCAGTGAGTGCCCAGTCTCTGACTACCCCTTATGGGATACAGTCGTGATCTTATGTATGTATGTATGTACATACTGAAAGTAAACTTTTAAAGCCATTTTGATGGATCGGGTTTACAGAATATTTTTTTAAAGCAGGAGAAAAAGAAGAAAACAATTTTCTCGAAATAATAAAAAAAACGAGATATACGTTTGCCCATCTCAACAAACAAAAACGAAAACCTTAGCTATATAATATGAGAAGCATAAATAAAATATTTCCATACGTCCATATTCGCGCTATGAAAGTTTTCTGAGATGCGAACTATATGTTATATATAACATCTAAATATTACTAGTAGAAGGAGACGTTCTCCCCAGATCAGACCAACCGATCTGGCGGGTAGCTACCCTTTTCCTTGGCAATATCATTCGCCAAAATGGTGACCCCGACGTGATCATCGCAACCAGCTTCTCCGAACCACAGCAACGTCATCACCATCGCAGTCACAGCACCAGACTACTGTCAGCACAACGTGTGCTTCCTAGTCTCTCAGCCATTGAGGATCATTAACGGGCGACCTCTCTCCTCAGGCTGACTCCTGCGGCATCAACACCTGTCTCTATACGTCTCGACGCACTGAAGACCTGGACACAGGTTCACCGCAACGCCAGACTGCACCTCATCGCCTGACGTCTTAAGTTCTCCACGCTAGCTACGACTTCCAGTCTCAGTGGGGGAGTGATGTAGCGACATCTGGTTCGCCACATGAGAAGCTCAAGAAATATTCCCATACGCCCATAATGGCGCTATAAAAGTTTTCTGAGATGCGAACGATACATAAAACCTCTAAATATTACTAATAGGAAGAGATGTCTTCCCCAGATCAGACCACCCGATCTGGCCGGGTAGGTACCCTTTTCCTTGGCAATATCATCCGCCACACCTGCCACTACTTCAACTAGAAAATGGCCTTGAAAAAAGCTTAATAGAATCAGGCATTACTTTGCGGAAATCTGTAATAATGAAGGAAAGAAATTTAATTTGCTAAGATCCGCATACAAAATATAAAATGGATATACCTAGGTATATGTATATTACCTAATTTTTGGAGAGCACCACCCGCCCTCCCTCAGCAGTGTGCACAAGCAAACTAACACTGCCACCAGATACCCTCCACCACTACAATACTACCACAAGGTCATGCACCATTGAAGTCGAGACCACGACACGTATTTCGCCAAAAAACGAGGCATTATCAAGCGTTACAGACTGCGACAGTCAGCTGCCGAGCTGGTGCTCTTCAAAAAATAGGTAATATACACATATTCTGTATGCGGATCTTAGCAAATTAACTTCCTTTCCTTCAGCTTAATGAATGTATAAATACTACTACACCTTTGTGCGGTATATCATGGATCTTGATTAGACACAAATTAAATTTGCATAAAATGCTAATGAACTAAACAGGCTTCACCTTTATAATCTCTTATAATTCACAATTAGGATTATCGCTTCCAATCATCTAAATAGAAAACATAACCCTTTCAATCCTTTGTCCCTAATATTAAATTTATATTGAAAATGGTATATTCCAAAAGTATAGTCCGAAAGGTCGGAACTTTCGATTGATCTAACATATCCGATTCGCAACTTCGGCTCCGGCTGTTTTAAATCGAAGGTTATAAATATATATAATATATATATTATATATATTTCAAACCAGCATTTGGTTATCGAAATTTATGGGGTGCCCTAAATCGCTAACTTTTATAAATCTATCGTCATGCACACTTCATTCTATGCGTTACCAGTGAGCTGTTATTATATTAAGATTGATATTGAGTGGTGGGGAGGATTTTTGGCTACTTGGCCTGTACAATAGTAATATACAAACATACAAACATACAAGTGAAGCTAATATAAAGCGTGTAAAAAGGGTGGTAACGACAACCTAGTTAACTTGCGTTTTTAGCGCTTGCCTTTGTGAAGGTTATTTATTTGGCAAGCGTTTGTTCTGCGTATTACTTTAAATAAATTGTAAAATATTGTGAGAAATATAAATCTGTAATAAATAAATCATTTGTAAGTGATAAATCAACTCGTTTCTTTGCAATGGATCAAGACAAGGACAGTACAACTCAACCCTTGTCAAATGGGGACGGTAGTACTGCTGCCCCAAAAAATAACCCAGTCTTCAGCTTAAATACTTAGTAGTGTTGTGTTATATCGGAAAGAAGAGCTTATATTATTAACTGAACTGAATTAAGAACAGTACAGTCGATTAATAGTAATTGAATTGTAAGCTGCACAAGAGAAATAAGGGATCACATTCAGGAACGTTCTCTTAAACTTATTGGAAATTCCAAGCATTGCGCGTACGTCCAATGAATAACTTGCACGGTGCTAGTAAGATTTCAATACACGTCTTCAACAGATAATCGTAATCGTTTTAAAAAATGTACCAAAGAAAATGTAATGCTTAAATTGCTGAAGAGCAAAATGAATATGTTTTACTGAGCTTTTTTATTGCAGTAAGTGACGAAAAGAGCAAACTCTTCACCTGATGGTACGTGCATGGTCTGCCCAGAAAAAATGTTGTGTCATGCCACACTGCGCCCGTCACCCTGAGACATCAGTTCTTGAATCTCTTATGCCCATTGATAACACTAGCTCACAGTGCCGTTTAGACCGAAACACAGTAATGTTTGCACACTACTTCACGGCAGAATAACTGACCCTGGGGTGATACCTACCTAGACGGATTCCTGCGTAGGAATCCTAACACCGGTAAAATTGTAATGCAACGTCTTCCTGTAACAAATGCTGCGCCATCCAGAACACCGCATGACACACTATGTTCGTCACACACAGAACACAGAAACGTTCACAGAAATTACACAGAAATGTTTTGTGGCACAGCATTTGTTATGGTTAGACGTTGCATTACAATTAGGTGAACGATTTCCACGTTTCGTCACTTTGTGATTATTATTGTAGGGGGCATTTATATCCCCTTGTAATTACTATTATTTGTCCAAAACAGTAATGTTTGCGCTCTATTGTCGGCTCGGTTGGCGCAGTGGCTAAGCCCATGGCTTCTGCGCCGCGGGTCGCGGGTTCGATTCCCGCACCGGGTCTGGGTGGTTTGTGCATGAGGAATTTATGTCTGTAAAACGTACCCACGACACAGGAGAAATCCTACTGTGGGGCATCGTTTAAAAAAAAAAAAAAAACTATTGCATCATGGCAGAATAATTGGCCCTGCGGCTGTACCTACCTAGAGGGATTCCTGCATAGGAATCCTGACACCCACCACTATCACTGCGTCGTCTGGTGGGATTGTATTTTTTATATTAGGGGTACGAAACTGCATTTTTATGGAAAATTTAGGACAGAATTTTTGCTCGACTTCACACAGTAACTAATTCGTGGCGCAATTTATACGTTTTTACAATAACATCCCAGAAAGTGCATAAAGGTTACCTATCAAGATGCTCAAAATTTGTATTGAGACAAGACTTTATAAAAAGGGTCATTATAATAAAAGCTTATGCAGGCGACTTCGTTTACGAGGATATAAGTTTTTAAAATGTCCACAGAGAACTGTTTAATTTACCGGGATAAAAGGTTTCCTTGGTCCGTCTCCAGGATGCAAGCTATGCTATAGCTGACAGTTAACAGCTACGAGTACAACGGCACATACACAACGACGCGCGATCGCCGTAGAGAGCGGCGCGCAATATACGATTAACCCGCGTTCCAGGGCCGAGAGCAACCGACACTCGGACGGTCATTAGATGACTTAATTATATAAGAAAACTTCGATATCGTGAAACACGTCTGATGCGAGAGTGTCCTGAATAAGATGAGAAAAAGTTTAGTTTATATTTGTACTCGTATATGTTTGGTTCAAACCGAACCCGGCTCGCGGGCCAGGGGCAAAGCTATGCGATGAAGCTGTAAAAGCCAAAAAGGCTAACAGCATTTACATCACCGAAAATTGAAATGTAGTATGCTATTATGTAGTATGCCGTGTGGTAGCGGTCTAAGCGAATCTACCAACCCATCCCATTCCGTGGGTGTCGTAAAAGTCGACAGAGGGAAATTAAAACCAGGAGATAGGCAGCAGCATCCTCCTGAAACATCTGAATAAATAAACTGCGGTTGCCAACCCGCCTGCCAAGCGTGGCAACTATGGCAAAATCCCTCTAATATGAGAGCTACAAACTTTTGTGGCTATCTATAGGGGAGGCCTATGTTCAGCAGTGGACTTGTGATAGGCTGAAACGACGACGACGACGACGATGCTAGCTGTGCTGAATTTCGTTAAGTTCGGTAAAATGTTATAACTGTGAAAAAAAAATTCAAAATCTATCCAGTAGTTTTTGCGCGATAAACACAACGGCAGACCTTCATAACTTTATTTATACAGTTTAAATAATATACAGATGATAAAAACCTCTTGCAATTTGTTAATTGCTCCCAAACTGTGTCTCCATCTTTATTACAGTACTGTACGTGTGAGAGCCGTGGTAGCTCTGGGGCTAGGCGGTCGCTTTAAGTTTCATAGTACGCGAGTGACCTGGGTTCGATTCCCGGTGCCGGCACCAATAAGATTGTTAATTGCAATTTTAAGTACTGATTTACCACGTGCTCGGCGGTGAAGGAAAACATCGTGAGGAAAGCATGTCTGAGAAATTTAAAATATTTCGAAGACATGTTCAGTCCGCCAACCCGCATTGGAGCAGCGTGGCGGATTCTCCTAGCTCCAAAACCATCTCAGAAATGAGAGGAGGCCTGTGCTCAGCAGTGGGACATTTATAGTCTAAAACTTTACTTATATAAATTATTGACAAAAAAATAACAACAAAACCAGCTCGCTGGGTTCCTTGCTGGTTCCTCCAATGACAGAGGTGTTTTGAGCGTTCGTAAAATATTATGTAAAGCATGATTATTGAATAAAAATAAAAATTCTACTCTATTCTCCTCGTTGGTGTCCGGATTTACTAGTATTCTTCGAAATTCATTTCCCATATCTAAATTTCTACTACAAGAGAAAAAACCGAACAATGCGTTCATTACTGAGACGTTTCTCCAAGGATTAAGGTTACGTAGAGTTTGCGTTTTTCCAACGACGGAACTTATATTCAAAAATTACTCGGTTTTTCCGATATTTCCACGTCTACGTACAAGAGCGATTGAAAAATAATTGAAAGCTGAACAGCTGAATATTTCCATAACTTAAAATCTAGAATAGATAAGTTTTAATAAAAAAAAAAATCAGTCACTATATTCAATCAAGGGCTATGCTCGGAGTTTCTCTGCGAGATGCGAATCCGTAACGATGTTATCCGCAGCAGAGCTAGAATAACCGACATAGCCCTAAGGATTAGCAAGCTGAAGTGGCAATGGGCCGGCCATATAGCGCGTAGAACCGATAACCGTTGGGAAAGAAAGGTTCTCGAGTGGCAACCTCGTACCGGCAAACACAGCGTAGGGCGACCCCCCACTAGATGGAGCGACGACCTGCACGGTTTTGCGGGAAGTCGATGGATGCAGGTGGCACAGGACAGTGTTTTGTGGCATTCTATGGGGGAGACCTATGTTCAACAGTGGACTGTAATAGGCTGAAATGATGATGATGATGATTCAATCAAAGTGTGGAGCCGGCTTTAAAATATCTGCCACCCCATCTCAAATCAAAATCAAAGTCAACAGAGGGAAAATTAAAACTAGAAGATGGGCAATCTGAATAAATAAACTGCGATTGCCAACCCGCCTGCCAAGCGTTGCGACTATGACAAAATCCCCTCAAAATTAGAGCTGCAAACTTTTGCAGCAATCTATGGGGAGGAATGTGTTCAGCAGTGGACTAGTGATAGGCTGAAATGATGATGATGATGATGATTCAATCAAAGTGGCCAGTCCGTTAAGAAGATTGTTTTATTGAAACACCTATTATAAGGTTTGTCCACAGCTTTACTCTCGTGGACTTTAGAATCCTTAAGCCTTTTGAGATAAATATCTAGACCACGCAGCGTTTGCAGTTTTTAATTTCGTTCGTTATTAATAAGAGTCCTTATTAATAAAGTTCGGACAAACAGAAAGACTGGTGGAGAATGCCACTAAGCATTAAGGGCGGATTTCACCGTTGAAACTAAACGCGATCAGTTCAAGCTGAACGAAGTTTAAGCGTTTAACTGAGTTCAATGCTACTGTTTGCATTTCACCAACATCAACTGAACGCGATTAAAGCTAAACGCGGTTTAAATTCTGAACGCCCAATTTTCGACGTTCAGATCTTTAGACGCGTTTAGAGAGCTGTCATTGTCAATTGCACATCTATGTAAACACAATAAATATTTTTAATACGTTTTGTTTATTGTTTGCATACCTATGTGTGTTATGCATAAAAACAGGCTGTTTGATGTCGCAAAGTAATAAATACATCGAGTTTTTGTTTTAGATTGTGACGATATTTCACGTAAACTTCGTTTTTCTGAACGCGATCAAAATGGAGCCGGTGAAATCGGTTAGACGAAAACCGAGTTCAAATGATACATTTGAACTAAGTTCAGTAAAACTTGGTTTTATTAAACTTGGTTTCCAAAGCGATCGGTGAAATAGGGTCTTAGTCTGCCCATTGTAGCCCTTGGCTTAAGGTGTCAGCAATGTAGGATAAATAAATAAAATATTTTTATGTAAATACTAGCGGACTGGACAGATGTTGTCCTGTCCGAACGTTGGCTTGCCTGTTGTTAACAGATTCAGCAAATTATTTTTCCATATTCGAATTATCGATAAACTATATACTGAGTGACTTTTGTCATTTTCCTAGAACTCTATCGCAGCGCCACCTACCGGATCCAATTCTGATTCTAAACCATCCAGGAAAACCACACAAACACACACAAAAAATCATCAACATCGGCCCAGACGTTTAGGAGGAGTTCAGTGACATACACACGCACAGAAGCATTATATATATATAAAGATAAAATAATTTAACAAATATATTCTTGTATTGTCTTTTATTATTTTACTGTACAAATAAAGATTTCTTATATTTACGCAAACACTACACATTTAAATGAAACTAAGTTTACGGATTTTATCGCGTTTAATTTTATACTATTTATAACTCGACGTTTCGAGTGCTTTACAGCACCCATGGTCACGGGAGGACTGAGGTGACAGATGTCCTGATGTCATAGTTAACCTGGGGTACCTTCAGCTTTTAATTATTATTTTTGGGTCCGATCTACGCAGAAAGAGCTACCTGTGTCTTGAAGTTGTTAGCGCGATAAAATCCGTAAACTTAGTTTCATTTAAATGTACAAATAAATTCCAGTATTTTTAGAAAAGAAAAAAGTTATTGCAATTCAAGCAACTCTCAATGAATCTCTAAGTACTGCAACTTTTACTTCAAAAGCCTACTTGACGTTATGGAGTGCTCGAAAGCTTACGTAAAGGAAAGCAAAATTTTGAGCTTAATACATTTTTATTTGAATGCCGATCGCATCTAAAATTATTTAATTGATAATATCGAACGTGAAAACTTACATTTATTCATTAATTAGACGCCGTGGTAGCTCAGGGGCTAGGCGCTCGCTTTAAATTTCATAGTACGCGAGTGACCTGGGTTCGATTCCCGGTGCCGGCACCACTAAAATTGTTAATTGCAATTTTAAGTGCTGATTTAACACGTTCTCGGCGGTGAAGGAAAACATCGTGAGGAAACCTGCATGTCTCAGAAATAAAAAATATTTCGAAGACATGTGAAGTCCGCCGACCCGCATTGGAGCAGCGTGGCGGATTCTTCCTAGCTCCAGAAACCCACTCAGAAATGAGAGGAGGCCTGCGCTCAGCAGTGGGACATTTATAGGCTGAAACTTTACTTTTTTTTTAGACGATCGTGTGGCCCCGTGTTCAGGGCACTTCTACGCTGCAGGTCCTGTGTTCATATCCCAGCCGCAGCCAAAATTAAGTAAAGTTACAGCCAGTAAATGCTCCACTGCTGAGCACAGGCCTCCTCTCATTTTCTCACTGAGAGAGTTTTGGAACCGCTAAAAGTCCGCCACACGTGGTAACTCGGCACCTTAAATACTAATTTTCGTGGTGACGCGAATTCGCCTTGCCATTCACCTGATGGCAAGTGCAACGCCCGCCGACAAAAAATGCTGCTCCCAGAACATTGCTGTGTGACACCACACTGCGCGACACCCCACTGCGCCCGTCACCCTGAGACATCAAGTTCTTAAGTCTCATATGCCCAGTGATTACACTAGTTCTCAGTAACCTTCAAACAAAAACACAGTAATGTTTGCACACTTCTGCTTCACGGCAGAATAACTGGCCCTGGGTTTGTACCTACTGTAGATCAGAAGCTATAGAAATACAGATTAGAAACTTTTGAATTTTGCGTCATCATTCGTCCCAGATCATATTCTGAGTGGCATTAACTCATAGTTATAATTTAAGGATTTGCGAGCAGTATACAAACCGACATAATCTTACGGATCAGGAAGCTGAAGTGGCAATTAACTATGCAGGAATCCGTCTAGGTAGGTTGGTACCTACCGTGGGGTGGTCCCCAGGGCCAGTTATTCTGCCGTGAAGCAGTAGTGTGCAAACACTACTGTGTTTCGGTTTCGGCACTGTGATATGTGCATATGAGACTTAAGAACTTGTGTCTCAGGGTGACGGGCACAGTTTGATGTAACACGGAAATTTAAAAAAAAAAAGACACAGTTTCTTAGTAATACATCTAAACCGCTAAAATAAACACATCTTATCTAAGCCAGAACAGGATCGGTTCTCTTGATAAATTTATATGTAAAACACAATACAGTTTCATGAAACAAAATAGAAATATTGTTTACGAAATACAAAATTACAAAAGTTGTTCGAACGAAAATGATGCCGATACCAAATGCTAGTGGCCAATCCGCCACAAGTCTAATAATTTTTTTTGACAATTGCAAACTAAATATTACAGTTAGAAGGAAATTTACTTGACAGATACGCTTCAAGGTAATGAAAAATTCAGCACGTTTCACGTGAAAATGTTCATTTACAGACATAAACGTGATCCGAATAAGCTAAAGGAAACCTACATAAATATGTACGAGAGAGATATTGTACTTTTCCACAAAGTTGAAACATATTATCAATTTCTGTTCTAAATTGAAAATCACAGTATTTTATATTATTTGTATCATTAGTATTTCAGCCCATCACTTGCCAGTGCGAGTTTGCAACTCGAGAAACTTTCTTCCCCAAAGATTATCCGTTCTCCGAGCAATATGTTTTTTTTTATTGGATACAGTGTTGAAACGAGCAAAACGTTCACCTGATCGTAAGTGCAACGTCTTCCCATAACAAATGCTGTGCCACCTAGAAAATTTCTGTGTGACACTACACTGTGCCCATCACCCTGAGACACAGGTTCTTAAGTCTCATATGTCCAGTGATTACGCTAGCTCACAGTGCCCTTCAAACCGAAACACAGTAATGTTTACACACTACTGCTTCGCGGCAGAATAACTGGCCCTGGGGTGGTACCTACCTAGACGGAATCCTGTATAGGAATCCTACCACCAGTAATTGTATTTATATTTCCTATATTTATATTATTGCTGTCTCTATCCCTACGACAAACAAATAGGTACACAAACGGAGGAAGGACTAAGAAAAGTCGTATGTTGTTGTTTACCTATATGACTTTTTTAAAAACTTCTTTACTTTTATATTACGTTGCTTCCTTTCGGTCGCGGGGTTTTCAAAAATGTTATTTAATAGATTTCCGATAAACACATTTACATCTGTCGTGGGTTATTTCAAATTTTTTTTTTGTGCGTATCCAGTAGTGCCCGCAACTTTGTTCGCGTGATCTTCACAGTTCTCGTAAATCTAGGACCCTTGCACCTCAATCGATATTCGGGCAGTGCGTCTAGGTAGGTACCACCCCAGGGCCAGTTATTCTACCGTGAAGCAGTAGTGTGCAAACATTACTGTGTTTCGGTTTGAAGGGCACTATTAGCTTTTCTAGGTGGCACAGCATTTGTTATGGGCAGACATTGCACTTACCATCAGGTGAACGTTTTGCTCGTTTCATCACTTTATGCAATAAAAAAAATATATATTCACCTACCTACATCCTCATTTCAATAGAGAAGATGTTTGGCTATTACCACCGGCATGGGATCCTATTATCAATAAAATGAAATCAAAAACCGAGCATACTACTGCAAGACTTCAAGACACAATAAATTCATTCTGCGTAGATTGGTCCAAAAATAATAATTAATAGCTGAAACCTAGGTTTCGCTTCTTCTACTTTCATTACCGTTTTCACACAAACTCGTCGGTTACGGGTACTTTTAACGTGACCTTTCTTAAAAACCTTCGATTTTTTTTTATTTTTATTGTAGAAAGTGACGAAACGAGCAAAGAAACAAATGCTGTGTCACCCAGAAAATTTCTGTGTGTGTTACCACACTGTGCCTATCACTCTGAGACATAAGTTCTTAAGTCTCAAATGCCCAGTGATTACGCTAGCTCACAGTGCCCTTCAAACCGAAACACAGTGATGTTTGCACACTAGTGCTTCACGGCAGAATAACTGGCCCTGGGGTGGTACCTACCTAGACGGATTCCTGGGAATCCTATATCCTGATAGGAATCCTACCACCAGTAAAAACACTAGCACTCAGTAATAACACTAGCTCTCAGTGCCCTCAAAACTGGAGCACAGTGATATTTGAATACTACTGCTTCACGGCGGAATAACTGGTGCCTGGTGTAAGAACAGCATTATATTTACGTTCTTCTAACAAGGTACACAGAAAAAGTAAAAAAGAAAGCCTGGATGCTGAATATAAAAAAAACATTATAATAATTACAGATTGTATTACGTAACGAGAAATATTTATAGTCATACAAGTGTTTGGATGACCGCATATATTTGTCGAACCCGCGATACTTAGCACAGAAACATTACACATGCACTGCCCGAATATCGATTGAGGTGCAAGGGTCCTAGATTTACTAGAATTTTAAAGATCACGCGAACAAAGTTGCGGGCACTACTGGATACGTACAAAAAAAATTTGAAATAACCCACGACAGATGTAATGTAGAAAGTGACGAAACGAGCAAACGTTCACCTGATGGTAAGTGCAACGTCTGCCCATAACAAATGCTGTGTCACCCAGAAAATTTCTGTGTGACACACTGCGCCCGTCACCCTGAGACATAAGTTCTTAAGTATCTCATATGCGTGTGATTACACTAGCTCACAGTGTTCTTCAAACCGAAACACAGTAATGTTTGCACACTACTGCTACACGGCAGGATAACTGGCCCTGGGTAGTATCTACCTTGAAGGATTCCTGCAAAAGAATCCTACCACTGATAAAACAACAAGAAATGTATTTTACATACTCTTATCAATTTTAGATCTGATCACTTCAGCCCATCACTTGTCCCCTGTTGAACATACCTACCTCATAGATTGCCACAAAAGTTTGTAGCTCTCATTTTGGGGGGATTTTGCCATAGTTGCCACGCTTGGCAGGCGGGTTATCAACGGAAGTTTACTTATTCAGATGTGCCAAAGCTGAAAAAGATGCTACTGCCCATCTTCTGGTTTTAATTTTCCCTCTGTCGACTTTGATTTGATTTTCACCCATGAGATGAGACGGAGTTGTAGATTTTCTCCTACTGCCACCACACGACGGCGGATATGATATCGTAATCTAAAAAAACTTTTCTGCTTACTGAGGTCAATATAAACAAATATACTACTTAGCCAGCAAGCCTGTCTGGGTTGACAAGTGATGTACTCAGTTAGACCTTAATTTAAGCAACTTAGTATATTGTTCGCCCAGACACGCCCATTGTCAGCGCGTAGCTAGTACCTATCTGTTCAACCAGGTCCTAGGCTTGGAACCATTATAGTAACAGTTCTTGCAACATCAACAACACATTTAAAACTTTTCATCTTATTTCAAGGCCTCTTTGTTTGCGCCAATACTAACCTAGCATTTGTACCGCGTAGTACTTAGCCCGCTACACTACACGGTCTTTTGCATCTATGGGCCTACTGTTTCTCATATAAGAGTTTATTTGAATATCATAAAACAGTACATACAAAGCCAAAATGATATACACAGATATATACACACACACACACACACACACACGTACACACGTGTGTGTGTTTGACTAAACAAACTAAACATGAAACAATCCAAGGTATGCCTGCACTGCGGTATGCAGTGTGGAGACTCCATCTCATCCAATGGATCTCGTAAAAGGCGAGTAAGGAATTAAACTGCACTGTGCACCCACCCAACAGCGCATGGTGGCGATGGGCTCACCACCTATTACACCGAGTGCATTATACTGTTTTGGTGAAACGTGGATTGTGGCAGCCATCTGTTTTTGCAGTGAGTGCCCAGTCTCTGACTACCCCTTATGGGATACAGTCGTGGTCTTATGTATGTATGTATGTATGTACTTTTGCTATACATCATTTTAAATTTGTGAATAATTTGATATTCTTCTTTCCATCTTAATGGCTATAATAATATTTTTTGATAATATTGTAACAAAAAACATGGATAAAGTATAATAATTAATAATAAAGTGATAAAACGAGCAAGTCGTTCAGCTGATGGTAAGTGCAACGTCTGCCCATAACAAATGCTGTGTCACCCAGAAAATTTATGTGTGTGTTACCACACTGTGCCCATCACTCTGAGACATAAGTTCTTAAGTCTCAAATGCCCAGTGATTACGCTAGCTCACAGTGCCCTTCAAACCGAAACACAGTGATGTATGCACACTAGTGCTTCACGGATTCCCGTACAAGAATCTTACCACCAGTAAAATAATAAAAAAAAGAACTACTTCGACCGAATCTCTTTTCGATTACTCAAGCTAAGGTTATAAATTTACGTGAAAAAGGTTGGTACTTTATGATAGTCGACAGTCGCAGCCAGTCGGGAATGTTTGCCGAAAGATTTATTATCGAAATAATGAATATCTGTCACATTTGTAAGATCTTTACAGATTTTTGGCAAGGAAAATTCGAACTTTAGTATAACGAATTACGTAACATTGTATAATTACGTTTTTCACACACGCGGTCACACAGAAATGTTTTGAGTGACACAGCGTTCCTTGGGGACAGATGTTTGACTTGCCCTTAGTTGTACGAATTGCTCGTTTAGTCGCTTTAAAATAAACTCTGCATAACTATTAAAGATAAAGTGGCAGCCTATTAGCTGCTGAGCACGGGCCTCCTTTCATTTCTGAGAGGATATTGGAGCCCGTAAGAATGCGGGTTTTTCCCAAGAGGGATTTCACAAGTCCTCCAAATTTTTCTTATTTCTTAGACATGCATGTTTCGGACTATGTTTTCCTTCACCGCGAACCGTCGTAAATAAGCACTGTTTTTATATGTAAAAGGGACGAGATGAACAACCTGATGGCATTTGTCTATAACAAATCAATCCGTCACCGTCATTATTTCTATGTGACAAAATACTGCTCGTGGTCCCCCTGAGACATCAGTTCTTAAGTCTCATATGCCCAGTAATTACACTAGCTCTCAGTGCCTCTCAGACCGTAACACAGTAATGTTTGCCCACTACTGGTTCACGGTAAAATAACTTGCCCTGCTGTAGTACCTACCAAGACGGGTTGCAATTAACAATTTTAGTGATGCACCGGGAAACAAACCCACCGGGAATCACTCGCTTACTATGACATTTAAAGCGACCCCGTCGCCCCATGGCTCAACCACAGCGTAACTAGTAATCTAATAAAATCCAAAAACTTATATTACCTTTCATATTCTAAAGCCAACTGATTTTCTCACAATGGTTCTCTTTACCGTATGATAAATCCGTGTCCGAAAGACATTAAAATATATTTTCAAGATACAAAAACACTTCAAATCCGATATCCAAACCCGTTATAAAAAAGGGGTAGACAGATCACACCCGTAGCCTACTTTTTACCCCCGTGGGAAACGAAACGGATGACGAGCTACGTCGCCGCCATTTTGGTACTAGTCAAAAAATTCTTATATGCTGTTGCGTTTCCAAATTCTTAATGTGTTTTCAACATAAATTAGTATACGTCATATATAATTTATGTTAACGTCGTTTGTTGAAAGTTTGCATTTAAAGTGCCTGCTCAAACGAATAATCTGGCATGTCAGGATAAAATGGCGCAGTAAAACCTCTGTTTCAGTGGAACAAGGTAAATGCATGAACATAATTTAAAAATAATATTGGTAAATTTGTGGTGTTTAATAGTTTGTAATCTTTTCATTATTATAACCTTGGGATTCTTTTTTAAATCAATATTACAAGGAGCACTGACATTGGCAGATGTAATGCCAAGAGAAAAGGATGATGATGATGATGTGATGTTCTCCTAGCCGATTTCGACCACGGCGACACCTTACGACTACAGTCGAGAGCCATCAACTGCGCAGGAGATATTATAGTGCCACAAGTGTACGCGCAAACACAGAGGCACTCACTCGTCCCTACCTAGGACCTACCTGCGCCCGATGTAACGCTGATGCGATAAGATCGGAGGTAGGCTAGGATGCAGTGTCAAAAACACGGGAACAATCACAACACAACCAGGCCCGAAAACCAACAATTTATGTTTTAGCACAAATGTTGGCTCCGGCTGGGATTCGAACCCAGGACCCGCGGCTTAGAAGTCAGGTACTCTGACCACTAGGCCACGCGGTCGTCAAGAGAAAAGGATATCTACCCGCCAGATCGGATGCTGTGTTCTAGGAAGGATGTCTCCTCCTACCAGTAATCTATATACATTGTATATAGTTTGCATCTAAGATACTTTAATAGCGAGATGTTGGACATATGAGAATTTTATTGAGCTTCTCATGTGGGGATATAGAAGCCGCTATCACTGGCTGATGAGACTAGAAGTCGTAGTGATCGTGGAGATCTTGAGTCGTCCGGTGATGTTGTGCAGTCTTTCGATGCGGCGATGCTGTGTCCAAGTCTTCAGTGCGTCGAGACATATGGAAATCGTGTTGATGCCGCAGGGGATAGCCTGAGGAGAAGGAGGCGGCGTTGATGATCCTCAGTGGCTGGGAGACTATGAAGTTCGCGTTGTGCCGACAGTAGTCTGGTGCTGTGTTTGCTATGGTTGCCGTCGTTGTTGCTGTGGTTGCGAGAAAACTGGTTCCGTTGCTAGGATCACGTCGGGGTCACCAATTCGGCGGATGATATGGCCAAACAAAGGGTATCAAAGACCTCGTATAGAGTTAATTTATAAAGATTTTACGAGTGGTAGGAATCCTATGCTGAAATCCGTCTAGATAGGTACCACCGTAGGGCCAGTTATTCTGCGGTAAAGCAGTAGTGTGCAATCATTATTATGTTTCGGTCTGCCAGCAGTCATCAGTTTTTGCAGTGAGTGCCCAGTCTCTGTCTACCCCTTATGGGATACAGTCGTGATCTTATGTATGTATGTATGTATGTTTATTATAAATTATATTTAACTTAAAATAAATAAGCATGAATAACCACTAAAAAATACTCCCTGTAAAAGTAACTGCTAAGTAAATAAACAATTATTAATTAGTTAATAAAAAATCCTGGCAGATTTCGACCTCGGCGACTTTCGAATATTGTCGAGAGCTATCAACTGCGCAGGAGATATTGTATTGCCACAAGTGTAGGCGCAAACAGAGGGCGGCACTCACTCGCCCCAACCTGCCCGATATAACGCTGATGCGATAAGATTGAAGTTAAGCTAGAATGCAATGTCGGAGACACGGGGACAATCACAACATCTAGCATTGGATATGTTATTACCGAAGTAATTACTAAATCTCTGGCAACTGTACACATATTTCATTTGTATTCTCATAAGAAAAATAACTGCTAATTCTATCAAATCAAATATACAATTGCATAAAAGAATAATAACCGATTGGTGTCTGGCAAAGTAGAGTAACACCTACCTCTTTCCTACCGAGGTTTTTTTTGTTGCATAAAGTGATTAAACGAGCAAAACGTTCACCGGATGGTAAGTGCAACGTCTGCCCATAACAAATGCTGTGTCATCCAGAAATTTTCTGTGTGACACCACACTGCGCCCATCACCCTGAGACATACGTTCTTAAGTCTCATATGCCCAGTGATGACGCTAGCTCACAGTGCCCTTCAAACCGAAACACAGTACCTAAACGGATTCCTGTATAGGAAAAATTGTAGAGGTGTCGTAAGAGGCGACTAAGGTATTGTACGGACAGCCTTTATTCAGAATAATACCATAATATGCAAAGCTGTCACTGAGCTGCTGGTGGGAACGCAAGAGAAGAAAGAATTGTTTAACTCGTATCAAAACGGCGGTGACGTTTTCGTCACCTGTCACGTCTTATTTCCCGCGGGGGCGAAAAATGGGCTACGCCTGTGGACTCTGCCTGCCCTCTGTATGGGAAAAAGACACGACTGTTTGTATGTATGTAAAAGAGTAATATAAAAACGCCGAATGGTGGCCGAAAGGAGTAGGATAGTATCTACCTCTTTCCTACTGAGATGTCTTAAGAGGCGACTAAGGTATTGTACGGACAGTCTTTATTCGTGCAGAATAACACCATAATATGCAATACAGTCACTATACTGCTCGTGGGAACGCAAGGGGAGTAAGAATTCTACTGGTGGTAGGATTCCTATTCTGGAAACCGTCTAGGTAGGTACCATCCCAGGGCAAGTTATTCTGCCGTGAAGTAGTAGTGTGTAAACATTACTGTGTTTCGGTCTGAAGGGCACTGTAAGCTACTGTAACTGGGCATACGAGATTTAAGAACTGATATCTTGGGGCTGCGGACGCAATGTTGTGTCACACAGAAGCGTGATCTAGGTGACACTTTATCCTATAAAAAAATTGGGTGAATATTTATTTTAAATCCACTAAGAACTCTTAAGTATAGATGGCAGAGATCTGGAGTCTCAATTATAAATTATATAAACCTACTAACTGGCGAAGTACAGCTAGTGATGTAATATATTTTGATTAATGACCCGCCACACGGAGTGACGGAGAAGACCACAGCGCCAGCTATTGGGTTCAGATTCTGTGATTTTTTTAGCATTAAATCAACATTATATTGTGGTCATGAGTTATTTTGGCTAAATATAGATTTTGTTAACAGCTTGACTATAGCGCTACCCATCAGATTTTTAAGTGTCGTAAATGTCGTCGGAGGGAAAATCAAATCAAACCAGGAGATGGGCAGCAGCATATTCTTGAAAGATTTGAATAAATAAACTGCAGTTGCCAACCCGCCTGCAAAGCGTGGCAACTATGGCAAAATCCCCCCACAATGAGAGCTACAAATATTTGTGGCAATATACGGGGTAGGCCTGTGTTCAGCAGTGGACTAGTAGTGGCTGAACTGGTGATGATGATGATGATGAACCATAGTCTCGACAAAACAAGTATATCGTGTGAACTTACCATAAACAAGTTTCAAAAGTTACACGATCGCCAGACGCACGTACGATTACATATATTACAAATATGCATAACCCGGTCGTCTGAATTGCGTGTTGCCATCGATAAATAACAATAAGAACCGACACAAACTGATTTAAATTGGTTATTAACATGTGTACATTGTTGTAACACAAGTATGTATACAACTTAAGTTTATGATACATTTCATTTATTTAGCCAATAGTTGTCCGGCAGAGTAGAATACTGCAAGAGGTTGGTGCCTACCTTTTTCCTACCGAGGTGTCGTAAGAGGCGACGGCGGTACAGACAGCTTTTATTCGTGCCGAAAAACACCATAATAAGCAACACTGTCACAATACTACTCGTGGGAATGCAATGGGGAGTAAGAATTTAAAAAAAAAATTCTCGTACGAAAACGGTGGTTTGCGATCCGTCATGTCTCGTTTCACGCGTGGGCGAAAAGTTGGCTACGTGTGTTGCCTCTACCTATCCCTCATATGGTATAAAGGCGTGGCTGTATGTATGTATGTATGCATTAACTGGTGGTAAGATTACTATGCAGTACAGCAATCGATCTAGGTAGTTACCACCGAAGTGCCAGGTATTCTGCCGCCAAACAGTAGTGTGCAAGTAACGAGGGAAGTGTGGTACACAGAAATAGCTGCTTGAAAATACACACGACCGTAGATGTCACTGGTGGCAGGATTCTTATGCAGGAATCCGTCTAGGTAGGTACCACCCCAGGGCCAGTTATTCTGCCGTGAAGCAGTAGTGTGCAAATATTACTGTGTTTCGGTTTGAAGGGCACTGTGAGCCAGCGTAATCACTGGGCATATGAGACTTAAGACCTTATGTCACACGGTGATTGGTACCTTTCTGGGTGGCACAGCATTTGTTATGGGCAGACGTTGCACTAACCATCAGGTGAACGTTTTCCTCTTTCATCACTATATACAAAAAAATAAGGCCTGATTCTCATGGAAGAAATTAAAAATTGCATGGCCAGTATTTGCATTTTATTTAATGCGGGGATATTTAAATAAGTATGCTTATATAATGAGATTTTCCAGCCATTATCACCTCTACAAGCAATCCCAGAGAGGTGCAATTGAATTTAGAATGCTGCAACTTATATAATATCTGCACTGTATTTTGTAAGTTTGCTTAAAGTTTTAATAAGTACATAGAGAAGTATAATTATCGTAATAATATTTTTTATGTAACTGTTTTGGTCTGTCTGTTTGTTTATTTATCCAAGCTAAACTGCGAAAAGGTTGAATCGATTTTGACGGGACTTTTATTGGCAGGTAGAGGACTTTTCAGAGAGCAATCTAAGCTACTTAGTGATCACTTCAGCCTATCGCTAGTTCATTGCTGTACCTTGGCAGGTGGGTTGGCAACCGCGGTTTATCCACGTAGATGCCGCTGTCCATCTCCTGGTTTTAATTTTCCCTCTGACAACTTTTACGGCACCTCTGGGATGAGATGGAGTTTCGCTTAAGCTCAGGAATTACTAACGATTTTAAAAAAAATTGCATTCGATTTCGTAAGATTCTTAACTGTGGTGGTAGGATTCTTCTGCAGGTAGGCGGTCCTTGACACGTCTAGTTAGGTACCTCCGCAGGGTCAGTTATCCTGAAGTGAAGCAGTAGTCTGCAAAAATTACTGTGTTTCGGTTTATAGGTCACTGTGAGCTAGTGTAATCACTGCGCACATGAGACTTAAGAACTGATGGCTCAGGGGGACGAACGCAGTGTATTGGGCGTTGCACTTATCATCAGGTGAACGTTTTGCGCGTCTCGTCCCTTGTAGCTCCTAATTTGGAAGCTAACTCGTATCTGATTTTTTATCAGGTAAATGATGCAACAGTATGTTAATTATAACGATATTCGGAAGATAAGTTATATAGGCATAACGATACAAAGGCACTCTCTCTTTAACCTCTCTACTAATTGGAACATTTGATTGCTTGTTCAATCACTATTGTGCTGCCAATAATCCAACAACGATTGGATAAAAAACAGGATATTATTCATATATAAGTTACGAGGACAATCAGGACCTTTCTTTTAGTTTTAATTATTTTTCGATTGTTATATTTTTTTTTAAATGCAGTGACGAAACGAGCAAAACGTTTACCTGATGGTGAGTCCAACGTCTGCCCATAACTAATGCAGTGTCAACCAGAACAGTGTGACACCACAATTCGCCCGTCACCTTGAGACATCAGTTCTTAAGTCTCAAATGCCCAGTGATTACGCTAGCTCACAGTGCCCTTCAAACCGAAACACAGTGATGTATGCACACTAGTGCTTCACGGATTCCCGTACAAGAATCTTACCACCAGTAAAATAATAAAAAAAAGAACTACTTCGACCGAATCTCTTTTCGATTACTCAAGCTAAGGTTATAAATTTACGTGAAAAAGGTTGGTACTTTATGATAGTCGACAGTCGCAGCCAGTCGGGAATGTTTGCCGAAAGATTTATTATCGAAATAATGAATATCTGTCACATTTGTAAGATCTTTACAGATTTTTGGCAAGGAAAATTCGAACTTTAGTATAACGAATTACGTAACATTGTATAATTACGTTTTTCACACACGCGGTCACACAGAAATGTTTTGAGTGACACAGCGTTCCTTGGGGACAGATGTTTGACTTGCCCTTAGTTGTACGAATTGCTCGTTTAGTCGCTTTAAAATAAACTCTGCATAACTATTAAAGATAAAGTGGCAGCCTATTAGCTGCTGAGCACGGGCCTCCTTTCATTTCTGAGAGGATATTGGAGCCCGTAAGAATGCGGGTTTTTCCCAAGAGGGATTTCACAAGTCCTCCAAATTTTTCTTATTTCTTAGACATGCATGTTTCGGACTATGTTTTCCTTCACCGCGAACCGTCGTAAATAAGCACTGTTTTTATATGTAAAAGGGACGAGATGAACAACCTGATGGCATTTGTCTATAACAAATCAATCCGTCACCGTCATTATTTCTATGTGACAAAATACTGCTCGTGGTCCCCCTGAGACATCAGTTCTTAAGTCTCATATGCCCAGTAATTACACTAGCTCTCAGTGCCTCTCAGACCGTAACACAGTAATGTTTGCCCACTACTGGTTCACGGTAAAATAACTTGCCCTGCTGTAGTACCTACCAAGACGGGTTGCAATTAACAATTTTAGTGATGCACCGGGAAACAAACCCACCGGGAATCACTCGCTTACTATGACATTTAAAGCGACCCCGTCGCCCCATGGCTCAACCACAGCGTAACTAGTAATCTAATAAAATCCAAAAACTTATATTACCTTTCATATTCTAAAGCCAACTGATTTTCTCACAATGGTTCTCTTTACCGTATGATAAATCCGTGTCCGAAAGACATTAAAATATATTTTCAAGATACAAAAACACTTCAAATCCGATATCCAAACCCGTTATAAAAAAGGGGTAGACAGATCACACCCGTAGCCTACTTTTTACCCCCGTGGGAAACGAAACGGATGACGAGCTACGTCGCCGCCATTTTGGTACTAGTCAAAAAATTCTTATATGCTGTTGCGTTTCCAAATTCTTAATGTGTTTTCAACATAAATTAGTATACGTCATATATAATTTATGTTAACGTCGTTTGTTGAAAGTTTGCATTTAAAGTGCCTGCTCAAACGAATAATCTGGCATGTCAGGATAAAATGGCGCAGTAAAACCTCTGTTTCAGTGGAACAAGGTAAATGCATGAACATAATTTAAAAATAATATTGGTAAATTTGTGGTGTTTAATAGTTTGTAATCTTTTCATTATTATAACCTTGGGATTCTTTTTTAAATCAATATTACAAGGAGCACTGACATTGGCAGATGTAATGCCAAGAGAAAAGGATGATGATGATGATGTGATGTTCTCCTAGCCGATTTCGACCACGGCGACACCTTACGACTACAGTCGAGAGCCATCAACTGCGCAGGAGATATTATAGTGCCACAAGTGTACGCGCAAACACAGAGGCACTCACTCGTCCCTACCTAGGACCTACCTGCGCCCGATGTAACGCTGATGCGATAAGATCGGAGGTAGGCTAGGATGCAGTGTCAAAAACACGGGAACAATCACAACACAACCAGGCCCGAAAACCAACAATTTATGTTTTAGCACAAATGTTGGCTCCGGCTGGGATTCGAACCCAGGACCCGCGGCTTAGAAGTCAGGTACTCTGACCACTAGGCCACGCGGTCGTCAAGAGAAAAGGATATCTACCCGCCAGATCGGATGCTGTGTTCTAGGAAGGATGTCTCCTCCTACCAGTAATCTATATACATTGTATATAGTTTGCATCTAAGATACTTTAATAGCGAGATGTTGGACATATGAGAATTTTATTGAGCTTCTCATGTGGGGATATAGAAGCCGCTATCACTGGCTGATGAGACTAGAAGTCGTAGTGATCGTGGAGATCTTGAGTCGTCCGGTGATGTTGTGCAGTCTTTCGATGCGGCGATGCTGTGTCCAAGTCTTCAGTGCGTCGAGACATATGGAAATCGTGTTGATGCCGCAGGGGATAGCCTGAGGAGAAGGAGGCGGCGTTGATGATCCTCAGTGGCTGGGAGACTATGAAGTTCGCGTTGTGCCGACAGTAGTCTGGTGCTGTGTTTGCTATGGTTGCCGTCGTTGTTGCTGTGGTTGCGAGAAAACTGGTTCCGTTGCTAGGATCACGTCGGGGTCACCAATTCGGCGGATGATATGGCCAAACAAAGGGTATCAAAGACCTCGTATAGAGTTAATTTATAAAGATTTTACGAGTGGTAGGAATCCTATGCTGAAATCCGTCTAGATAGGTACCACCGTAGGGCCAGTTATTCTGCGGTAAAGCAGTAGTGTGCAATCATTATTATGTTTCGGTCTGCCAGCAGTCATCAGTTTTTGCAGTGAGTGCCCAGTCTCTGTCTACCCCTTATGGGATACAGTCGTGATCTTATGTATGTATGTATGTATGTTTATTATAAATTATATTTAACTTAAAATAAATAAGCATGAATAACCACTAAAAAATACTCCCTGTAAAAGTAACTGCTAAGTAAATAAACAATTATTAATTAGTTAATAAAAAATCCTGGCAGATTTCGACCTCGGCGACTTTCGAATATTGTCGAGAGCTATCAACTGCGCAGGAGATATTGTATTGCCACAAGTGTAGGCGCAAACAGAGGGCGGCACTCACTCGCCCCAACCTGCCCGATATAACGCTGATGCGATAAGATTGAAGTTAAGCTAGAATGCAATGTCGGAGACACGGGGACAATCACAACATCTAGCATTGGATATGTTATTACCGAAGTAATTACTAAATCTCTGGCAACTGTACACATATTTCATTTGTATTCTCATAAGAAAAATAACTGCTAATTCTATCAAATCAAATATACAATTGCATAAAAGAATAATAACCGATTGGTGTCTGGCAAAGTAGAGTAACACCTACCTCTTTCCTACCGAGGTTTTTTTTGTTGCATAAAGTGATTAAACGAGCAAAACGTTCACCGGATGGTAAGTGCAACGTCTGCCCATAACAAATGCTGTGTCATCCAGAAATTTTCTGTGTGACACCACACTGCGCCCATCACCCTGAGACATACGTTCTTAAGTCTCATATGCCCAGTGATGACGCTAGCTCACAGTGCCCTTCAAACCGAAACACAGTACCTAAACGGATTCCTGTATAGGAAAAATTGTAGAGGTGTCGTAAGAGGCGACTAAGGTATTGTACGGACAGCCTTTATTCAGAATAATACCATAATATGCAAAGCTGTCACTGAGCTGCTGGTGGGAACGCAAGAGAAGAAAGAATTGTTTAACTCGTATCAAAACGGCGGTGACGTTTTCGTCACCTGTCACGTCTTATTTCCCGCGGGGGCGAAAAATGGGCTACGCCTGTGGACTCTGCCTGCCCTCTGTATGGGAAAAAGACACGACTGTTTGTATGTATGTAAAAGAGTAATATAAAAACGCCGAATGGTGGCCGAAAGGAGTAGGATAGTATCTACCTCTTTCCTACTGAGATGTCTTAAGAGGCGACTAAGGTATTGTACGGACAGTCTTTATTCGTGCAGAATAACACCATAATATGCAATACAGTCACTATACTGCTCGTGGGAACGCAAGGGGAGTAAGAATTCTACTGGTGGTAGGATTCCTATTCTGGAAACCGTCTAGGTAGGTACCATCCCAGGGCAAGTTATTCTGCCGTGAAGTAGTAGTGTGTAAACATTACTGTGTTTCGGTCTGAAGGGCACTGTAAGCTACTGTAACTGGGCATACGAGATTTAAGAACTGATATCTTGGGGCTGCGGACGCAATGTTGTGTCACACAGAAGCGTGATCTAGGTGACACTTTATCCTATAAAAAAATTGGGTGAATATTTATTTTAAATCCACTAAGAACTCTTAAGTATAGATGGCAGAGATCTGGAGTCTCAATTATAAATTATATAAACCTACTAACTGGCGAAGTACAGCTAGTGATGTAATATATTTTGATTAATGACCCGCCACACGGAGTGACGGAGAAGACCACAGCGCCAGCTATTGGGTTCAGATTCTGTGATTTTTTTAGCATTAAATCAACATTATATTGTGGTCATGAGTTATTTTGGCTAAATATAGATTTTGTTAACAGCTTGACTATAGCGCTACCCATCAGATTTTTAAGTGTCGTAAATGTCGTCGGAGGGAAAATCAAATCAAACCAGGAGATGGGCAGCAGCATATTCTTGAAAGATTTGAATAAATAAACTGCAGTTGCCAACCCGCCTGCAAAGCGTGGCAACTATGGCAAAATCCCCCCACAATGAGAGCTACAAATATTTGTGGCAATATACGGGGTAGGCCTGTGTTCAGCAGTGGACTAGTAGTGGCTGAACTGGTGATGATGATGATGATGAACCATAGTCTCGACAAAACAAGTATATCGTGTGAACTTACCATAAACAAGTTTCAAAAGTTACACGATCGCCAGACGCACGTACGATTACATATATTACAAATATGCATAACCCGGTCGTCTGAATTGCGTGTTGCCATCGATAAATAACAATAAGAACCGACACAAACTGATTTAAATTGGTTATTAACATGTGTACATTGTTGTAACACAAGTATGTATACAACTTAAGTTTATGATACATTTCATTTATTTAGCCAATAGTTGTCCGGCAGAGTAGAATACTGCAAGAGGTTGGTGCCTACCTTTTTCCTACCGAGGTGTCGTAAGAGGCGACGGCGGTACAGACAGCTTTTATTCGTGCCGAAAAACACCATAATAAGCAACACTGTCACAATACTACTCGTGGGAATGCAATGGGGAGTAAGAATTTAAAAAAAAAATTCTCGTACGAAAACGGTGGTTTGCGATCCGTCATGTCTCGTTTCACGCGTGGGCGAAAAGTTGGCTACGTGTGTTGCCTCTACCTATCCCTCATATGGTATAAAGGCGTGGCTGTATGTATGTATGTATGCATTAACTGGTGGTAAGATTACTATGCAGTACAGCAATCGATCTAGGTAGTTACCACCGAAGTGCCAGGTATTCTGCCGCCAAACAGTAGTGTGCAAGTAACGAGGGAAGTGTGGTACACAGAAATAGCTGCTTGAAAATACACACGACCGTAGATGTCACTGGTGGCAGGATTCTTATGCAGGAATCCGTCTAGGTAGGTACCACCCCAGGGCCAGTTATTCTGCCGTGAAGCAGTAGTGTGCAAATATTACTGTGTTTCGGTTTGAAGGGCACTGTGAGCCAGCGTAATCACTGGGCATATGAGACTTAAGACCTTATGTCACACGGTGATTGGTACCTTTCTGGGTGGCACAGCATTTGTTATGGGCAGACGTTGCACTAACCATCAGGTGAACGTTTTCCTCTTTCATCACTATATACAAAAAAATAAGGCCTGATTCTCATGGAAGAAATTAAAAATTGCATGGCCAGTATTTGCATTTTATTTAATGCGGGGATATTTAAATAAGTATGCTTATATAATGAGATTTTCCAGCCATTATCACCTCTACAAGCAATCCCAGAGAGGTGCAATTGAATTTAGAATGCTGCAACTTATATAATATCTGCACTGTATTTTGTAAGTTTGCTTAAAGTTTTAATAAGTACATAGAGAAGTATAATTATCGTAATAATATTTTTTATGTAACTGTTTTGGTCTGTCTGTTTGTTTATTTATCCAAGCTAAACTGCGAAAAGGTTGAATCGATTTTGACGGGACTTTTATTGGCAGGTAGAGGACTTTTCAGAGAGCAATCTAAGCTACTTAGTGATCACTTCAGCCTATCGCTAGTTCATTGCTGTACCTTGGCAGGTGGGTTGGCAACCGCGGTTTATCCACGTAGATGCCGCTGTCCATCTCCTGGTTTTAATTTTCCCTCTGACAACTTTTACGGCACCTCTGGGATGAGATGGAGTTTCGCTTAAGCTCAGGAATTACTAACGATTTTAAAAAAAATTGCATTCGATTTCGTAAGATTCTTAACTGTGGTGGTAGGATTCTTCTGCAGGTAGGCGGTCCTTGACACGTCTAGTTAGGTACCTCCGCAGGGTCAGTTATCCTGAAGTGAAGCAGTAGTCTGCAAAAATTACTGTGTTTCGGTTTATAGGTCACTGTGAGCTAGTGTAATCACTGCGCACATGAGACTTAAGAACTGATGGCTCAGGGGGACGAACGCAGTGTATTGGGCGTTGCACTTATCATCAGGTGAACGTTTTGCGCGTCTCGTCCCTTGTAGCTCCTAATTTGGAAGCTAACTCGTATCTGATTTTTTATCAGGTAAATGATGCAACAGTATGTTAATTATAACGATATTCGGAAGATAAGTTATATAGGCATAACGATACAAAGGCACTCTCTCTTTAACCTCTCTACTAATTGGAACATTTGATTGCTTGTTCAATCACTATTGTGCTGCCAATAATCCAACAACGATTGGATAAAAAACAGGATATTATTCATATATAAGTTACGAGGACAATCAGGACCTTTCTTTTAGTTTTAATTATTTTTCGATTGTTATATTTTTTTTTAAATGCAGTGACGAAACGAGCAAAACGTTTACCTGATGGTGAGTCCAACGTCTGCCCATAACTAATGCAGTGTCAACCAGAACATTTCTGTCCGTCACCTTGAGTCATGAGTTCGTTTCAGCCTATCACAAGTCCACTGCTGAACATAGGCCTCCCCCATGGATAGCCACAAAAGTTTGTAGCTCTCATATTGAAGGGATTCTGCCATAGTGCTGCCAATCGTGGTTGGCAGACGGCTTGGCAACCGCAGTTTATTTATTCAGATGTTCCAAGAAGATGCTGCTGCCCATCTCTTGGTTTTAATTTCCCTCTGTCGACTTTTACGACACCCACGGGATGGGATTGTTTGGTAGATTCTCTTAGGCCGCTGCCTCACGGCTATTAAGTCTCATATACCCAGTGATTAAAGTAGGTCTCAGTGCCCTTCAAACTGAAACACAGTAATGTTCGCACACTACTGCTTCACGGCAGAATAACTGGCCCTGGGTGGTACCTACCTAGTCGCATTCCTGCGTAGGAATCCTACCACCAATAATATATGTTATATATCTGTAGTCTGATTAAATATGGACAATGTAAGTAAACTAAATGTAGTATGGATTTATTCCACAGGTAATCGCATGACTTTGTTGTCAGAGTTCTTGACATATACTTGATTTATGCGTCTAGGTTCGAATTTCAGCCGGAGTCAATTTACCATTCACAATGTCAACAAATGATTCTAGGATATAAAATTTCATGCTACGCCCTTACGGAGATCCCCCTGAGAACCGAACATTAACTAGCCGAAAAACAAACCGAGAAGATCCGAACATTGAATGATCCAGTCAGGAAAGTGAGGACAGTCATATCGGCTTACGCGGGTGAAACCGTTCACCGCTAGTAATTTTATATTTATTTGCACGGTATTTAGAAATTGGGGTGTAAGTGGCCTACAATACCTTTGGCTAAAGTCATCCCCACCTGCACGTGGTGCACCCTGCTGTACAACGAACGGGGCTCTGGCGAACCGCTGGTTCCTTATAAGGGTTGCAGAGGACAGGCGGCAACCGCTCTGCGTAATCCAGCACTATGTCAAATCATGGAGCGAAGCATAGGAATGAGGCACTCGGATAGGGCGTCGCCGCGAAACGACGCGCGGGTTCATCGCCCTACACCCGTGACAAGTGGGCGAGGGCTACCGGGTCAAGTACGGGCCTGGCTAAAGAAGCGAGTACCTAAAGGTACCTAAAGGTACTCGCTTCTTTAGCCAGGTTACCTAGCGGTGTCAGCAGAATACCAGCGTTGGCTTTCTGGCCAACATAATGCTTAGCTGAAACCATATCGATCCAGCATCGCAATTCTTCTTTTTAAATTTACTATAGATTTAAGGTAATATGTTTTATATTCTGTTCCATTATTCTTTTGTGTTTTATGTGCTGGATTATTTAAATGAGATATTATTATTATAAATGTAAGCTCCGTTTTGCCACTCTCAATATTGGAAGTCTTTCACTTTTATAGGAAACTCGATGGAAAGGCAACAAGTCGCGGAACATCGGGCAGGGTTATAAGCTAATGTACACCGGATCACCTTCAGGGTGGAACGATGTGGCTGTTGCAGTATCCGAAGAGCTCCAGAATGGGCTGCTAGAAGTTGATAGGCTGAACGACCGATTGATGCGTGGTATTCACCAACTTTATCAGTGCCTATTGTCCGCAAGTGGGTTGCCCAGCTTCCGATAAGGAAGCCTTCTGGGAGCAATTTGAGGATTTGCTGATTCGCATACCGAATACTGAGGGAATTGTCGTTGGTGGTGATCTGATTGGTCACGATGGAAAGGAAAAACGGCCGTTTTGGCCTTTTTGGCCGTTTTGGCCGTTTGGCATGGAGGTTTTGGCCTGTATAGCAGCTGACTTAGCCGTGGTCAATACCTTCTTCCAAAAGAAACCTGACCATCTTATTACGTACAAGAGCGGACCCCACCAATCACAAATCGATTATTTATTGGTAAGGAGGTGTTGCATTGGCAAAGTAACCAACTGCAAAGTTATTCCGGGTGAATGTGTGGCGCCACAACACCGCGTTCTTCTCATGGACTATACTGTAAAGCCAAAGAGAAAAGTCCCTGAGTGTAAAATACCTCGAACCAAGTGGTGGCTTCTGAATGGCCCCAAGGCACAGGAATTCAATAACGCCTTAGATATTCCTAATTTACTCGCTTCTACACAAAGTGAATCACTGGAGGGTATGTGGACCAAGGTTCAAAAAGTTGTTACCACTCTGGGTTAACATATATTGGGGACCTCTAAAGCTGGTAAATCCATTGACAGGGAAACGTGGTGGTGGAACAATGAAGTTAGGAAAGCAACTCAAGAGAAGAAAATACTGTTCAAGCAGTGGCAGCGAACCCTCTCTTTCGAAGATCGTCAATCGTACAAAGTCGCAAAGCAAACAGCTAAACGCACCGTAGCGAAAGCTCGGTATATTCAACTTACTCTTCTGTATGACCAGCTTTACACAGAAGAAGGTAAAAAGCTCGTGTTCAAGCTTGCGCGTGGTAGAGAGAAAGCCGCCCTGGATATCACCAAATGTATTTGTGTCAAGGACACCCAGGGCGTTTTGCTTTGCGATCCCGCAGCGGTGAAAGAGAGGTGGCGTTGCTACTTCTATGAATTGATGAACAGGCAATACGCAAACGTTCTTCCTCCAGAGTTGCCTCTGAACCAAGGACTTGTTGCCCCGATAACAACGAACGAAGTAGACAGTTCTCTCCGTCGCATGAAAAACCGGAAGGCGATAGGCCCTGACGATATACCAATTGAAGCGTGGAAAGCAACAGGATCTCATGGTGTGCACCTGCTTACTGATCTGTTCAACCGCATCATTACCAGCCAGAAAATGCCTAGTTCGTGGAGACGGAGTTTTATAACTCCGATACATAAGGGCAAAGGTAGTGTGCAGGATTGCGAAAACTACCGCGGTATAAAGATCATGTGTCACACCATGCAGTTATTTGAACGCGTTATAGAGTCAAGACTCCGCCACGAGTGCTCAATCTCTGATCGTCAATTTGGTTTTAAGCGCGGTTGTGGTACAATTGATCCCATATTTGCCCTCAGAATCTTGATCGAGTCACACCGGGAGAAAGGAAAGCCTCTTTACACTGCTTTTCTGGATCTAGAGAAAGCCTTTGACTGTGTGCCGAGACAAGTTATCTGGTGGGCGTTGAGGATGCAGAATGTGCCCGAAGCGTATATTGACGTAATCAGAGATATGTACATCGATTCCGTGTCTTTATTTCGGCCCGCTGTTGGCGATAGGCACTTTTCCAATAACAGTAGGAGTTCACCAGGGCTCTGCTCTGAGTCCTTTGTTGTTCAATCTTGTGCTAGATGCTATTTCAGCAAACATCCAGGGCTCACCACCTTACCTGTTGATGTACGCTGATGACATAGCGCTTTTTGATACGGAAAAGCAAAGCTTAGAGATAAGAGTGAATAACTGGAAAAGTGCGCTGGAAAACAGCGGTCTTAAACTCAATGTGGCGAAGACCGAGTATATGTCTTGCGGGTGTACGGATTCCGTACCGGATACGGATACGTAGAGTATAAGGAAAGAGCATGCCGTTATGACGGAAAACGTCAAGTACCTGGGATCCGTACTACATCAGTCCGGGGAAGTCGATTACGACATTCGTGCCCGACAGGTACAGGTACAGGTATTACCTGCGACCGGCGTGTACCTTTGAGACTGAGAGGCCAGATATATAAGACCGTCAATCGACCCGTACTTCTATATGGAAGTGAGACGTGGCCTGTCCTAAAGCGGCATGTCCAACAGCTACACGTCACCGAAATGAAGATGCTCCGTTGGATGTGTGGTGCAACTCGTTACGATAGAATACGTAACACCTACATCCGCGGCAGCCTTGGTGTACGTGACATTTCTGATAAGCTGCAGGAAAGCCGTTTAAGGTGGTACGGGCACGTACTCCGCAGATCACCGGAGTACGTAGGGAATTTGTGTCTGGCCTTTAAAGTTCCGGGTTCGCGGCCGCGTGTTAGGCCTAAACTGCGTTGGTTAGATCTCGTAAAAAACGACATGACTTCCAACAAAATGACTGAGGAGGATGCTCAAGACCGGGCAAAATGGAGCAGATTATGCAGGAAAGCTGACCCTGGCTATAGTCGGGATAATAGCTAAGAAGAAGAAGAAGACGGTATTTAAAAAACTAAGTAAAATTTCAGCCTATAAATGTCCCACTGCTGACACAGGCCTTCTCTCCTTTCTGAGAGGGTTTTGAAGCTAGGAAGAATTCACCACGCTGCTCCAATACGGATTGGCGGACTGCACATGTCTTCTATTTTTTTTTCTCAGGCATGCAGGTTTCCTCACGATTTTTTTGTTTCACCGCCGAGCACGTGGTGGATCAGCACTTAAAATTGCAATTAACAATTTTAGTGGTGCCGGCACCGGGAATAGAAACCAGGTCACCCCAAAAAAAAAGCTTAGTACCCGCCTATAAATATTTGCACTGTTTTTGTCAATATTGTCAGCCATCAGAAAAAAGGCTAATTTGCGAGTGAAATAATTACGCTTGGTTAGCACTTTGTGTTTATTTTTTATATTACCACGTTTTTATTAACTCGCTTTCTTGTCTACCTGTTTATTTGTATGTTCAGTACAAATTTTGCAATATATTGTTAACTAACTACCCGGTGAGCTAGAGACTTGAAACTTTGGACATAGCTCAGAACCAGATGACGATAAAATGACTAACGTCTACCCATAACGAATGCTGTGTCATTCAGAACATTTGTGTGTGACACCACACTGCGCTCATCACAAAGAGACATCAGCTCTTAAGTCTCATATGCCCGGTGATTATGCTAGCTCTCAGTGCCCAGCGAACCGAAACACAGTAATGTTTTGCACGATACTACTTCACGGCAGAATAACTGGCACTGGGGTGGTACTTACCGTGGGGCGCACACAATAGATAAGTGGTCTGTAGATTAGTTTTTTTTACAGAATGAGATATACATCCTATTATGAAATCCTTAGTATTCCAGAACAACTTAACATTTCGTTGGAATTATTGAAATGCCGTATCCTTTAACACAGCCATGCATTTACTACTGCTGCAGCTTAGATGACTTTTTATGCTTATATTTTGATGTGAAACATCTTTCATTACTGTTGATAAGGCCAATAAAAAATGAATGAAAGTTTGATAAAACTGTCCCCAAAATTATATTCTCGATGTACTTAGGAATTGTCGTAAATGTAAGCTTTTGACATATAATGACAAAGGAAAATTCAATTCCAGGTTAAGAATTTCTTAAATTAAATCATTCGTAACAGATAGCTAGCGAAACTATTCAAAACAGATCATATTCCTTTTTAATTCTCAAGTAAAACTTCTTTGGGCGCTATGGGAGTAAAAATTTACGTTTGAATTTGAGTACAACGCTTTCGTGCAACGTTCGTTTCTGCTATTCTTTATTAATATTTATTAATTAATCAGTAATTGTTTATATACCGAGTTGTTAACTTGCTGTAACATTTTTATTAATTAATTATTTATTTTTATTATAATCAAATTTCTAATATATACTATTTTCATTACAGTCACGTGCACTGAGTTGCACGCGCTCTTTTTTTCTTTTATTATCTATTTATCTAAAATATATTAAAATAAACACATTCACAATCTTAAAAATAAGTATCCAAATATGGTGTATATTTGGATACATATGTGTAGGTAACTATTATAAATTATATGTAAACAAGAAAGAAAGAAAGTAAACACAGTTATACGAAAACAGAAGCCCGGTTAGCATAAAAGAATTGAAATAAAAGATTTTAGTATGTGCGCATTTTGTAGGTGTAACACGTAATCAGATCGCCTACGTGTTCTGCGTGTCTTCGTAGACACGTCTTTAATATCCTTTATATAATAGAATTGACCTCTTATTTTTTTTTGAAGCGCTTTTTTGACCATGGGGTCACAGCAGGACTTCTCAGTCTGTGTTAGACGTCCTAATGAACTATTCCTTCAGCTTGTTATTATTAGTTATGGTAACCAGAACTGAAACATCTTCTCTATCAAAATCGGGACATTTTTTGAGGATTCTTTTAAGGACTGTTGCAACAATTTGTGGTCAATCAAATCTGATATATTTGTTGGGATTGGGCGGTTATTTTTATTGGATTCATTATCATTTTGCTCTTGCCTTTTAACATGTTACTGATATACTTCATCATGTTATATATCATGTTATATGTTATGATCATGTTATAAATCAAAGATAAAGTCAATGAAATTGAATCAACATCATCATCATCATTATAGCCATAGATTGCCACAAAATACCGAAACGGAACACGGGAAAATTAAAAATTTTTCGAAACATTTTCAATTTTCCCCATGGCCTTAAGATCTTTTCTGGACTAACTTTAAACTATACTGCATTTTTAAATGAAACTAAGTTTACGGATTTTATCGCGTTTAATTTATTACTATTTATAACCCGACGTTTCGAGTGCTTTACAGCACCCATGGTCACGGGAGGACTGAGGTGACAGATGTCCTGATGTCATATCTACTGGGTCCGATCTACGCAGAAAGAGCTAACTGTGTCTTGAAGTCTTGCAGTGGTATGCTTGGTTTTTTATTTAATTTCTTTTGCAAGGATCTGTGGTTTATCAAATCTGATGTAATGGTTGGGATGATCCAGAACATGGTCACAGACTGCAGACTTCCTACCATGTTCTGGATCATCCCAACCATTACATCAGATTTGATAAACCACAGATCCTTGCAAAAGAACACCGATTCCTACCAAGCATGATTCGCGAGGCTATTGAAATCAAAAAACATCCTAATTTCAATAGAGAAGATGGTTGGGTATTACCACCAGCTTGGGATCCAATAATAAATAAAATTAAATCAAAAACCAAGCATACCACTGCAAGACTTCAAGACACAGTTAGCTCTTTCTGCGTAGATCGGACCCAAAAATAATAATTAAAAGCTGAAGGTACCCCAGGTTAACTATGACATCAGGACATCTGTCACTTTTCAATAGCCTCGCGAATCATGCTTGGTAGGAATCGGTGTTCTTTTGCAAGGATCTGTGGTTTATCAAATCTGATGTAATGGTTGGGATGATCCAGAACATGGTAGGAAGTCTGCAGTCTGTGACCATGTTCTGGATCATCCCAACCATTACATCAGATTTGATAAACCACAGATCCTTGCAAAAGAAATTAAATAAAAAACCAAGCATACCACTGCAAGACTTCAAGACACAGTTAGCTCTTTCTGCGTAGATCGGACCCAGTAGATATGACATCAGGACATCTGTCACCTCAGTCCTCCCGTGACCATGGGTGCTGTAAAGCACTCGAAACGTCGGGTTATAAATAGTAATAAATTAAACGCGATAAAATCCGTAAACTTAGTTTCATTTAAATGTGTAGTGTTCGCGTAAATATAAGAAATCATTATATACTGCATTTATCCATTTCTTTCTTGTATCCCAAAATATTGAAGGTTGTTTTGCAAAATTTGTATGAGCAACAATCTACAAATCTCAGTGTATTGATATAACTTTATACGTATACTGAAACTTAGAGGAGCTTATCGTCATCATCGTTTCGGCCTATTTTAGTCCACTGTTGAAACACAGGCCTTTCCCATGAGAGCAGAGCTTATGCTACAACGAAGCTCATTCCATGTTTATCCCACGATAAATGCTTATCTGACGCATAATCAGTCTCACACATAAATACACTTTTATTTATTATGCAGTACTTCGTATACACTATTGATTATGCAGTAAAACACCAACATTTTGTTATTGTATTATTAATGTTAGCTTCATAATATTTGCAGAACTTCACAACCCTAATGCATATTCGTTTCATTTTCAAAAGCACTATCACGTATTCCATTCAGTAATAAATTTTTCCAAGTCCAAAATTCGGCTATTCAGAAATGCATTTCGAGTTTGGACAGACGCCAGGAGCCATAAAACGATGACGAAAGATAATATTGAGAGAGAAATCTCCTAGAGTTAAGAATTGGCAAATGTACCGAACATTTGCCAATTTAATACCTAATAAAATAGTGAAAGCGCAGGTGAAATTCTTAGTGATAATCGTTGGTGACTTATCTAGTGAGTTATGATATTCATAATTTCAGCCTATTTTAGTCCACTGTTGAACATAGGCCTCCCCCATAGATTGCCACAAAAGTTTGTAGCTCTTATTTTTCGGTTTTTCGGGAAGTCGATGGATGCAGAAGTTATTCAGCAGTCGACTAGTGAAAAGTTGACCTTAGTCGGCCTTAGTTTTGTGACACATTGACTGGTGGTAGGATTTCAATGCAGCAATCCGTCGAAATAGGTACCTCCGTAGCAAAATTACTGAAGAATAATCTACGTAACTTAATGAACGACATAAACTTTTCTAATTATTTGAAATTATTTCTTATTTTATGCTTCAGGTCTTATTTTCTTAGCTGTAAGCGTAAAAAGATTTTGAAAATAACAACAGATATTAGTATATACTCGTACAGTAAAATTGATATTCATCATTGAGGTAATTCATCTTTTTGAAAAACATTCCCGTCTCACCACGACCTTTCACGTTCATAAAGTATCATCCCATATCATGTTCATTTATTACCTTTACTTGAGTTACCAAAAAAAAGGATTCGTTTTTGTGTATTCAGAGTCTCTTTTTACACGCTTTATATGAGCTTCACTTGTATGTTCGTTTGTTTCTATGTTTGTATGTTTGTAACCGACCACTTAGGGCTCGATTTTCTCCTACTTTGAACGATCCGATTTAATTAAAATTTTGCACACCTGTCAAATACCGATGACAATGCAATAATTCGACTAAAAAATAAAAAATTATAGTTTAAAAAAACTAAAAAAACACGCTTTTATAGAAGATCCAACTAAATTACTCAATAGATGGCGCTAGCGTATTACCTGTTATAGAGGCCATCGTCTTAAATTAGTTTGTAATAAAATAAATAATAGTTTGAAAAAACTAAAAAACACGCTTTTATAAATAAACCAAAATATAAAGTAGAAAATAAACAATAGTTTGTAAAAACTAAAAAATACGCTTTATATAGATAACCAAACTAAAAAATAGAAAATAAATGTTAATAAATTTGAATTAAAAATAGTGTAAAAAATTCTAATAAATATAAATGAATAATTGTGTAAATAAAAATAATGTTTCATTTAAAAAAAGGCGTGGGGTGCATGGTGTTAATAGTTATAAATATTTCATTGACATATATAAGAAGAAGGATTGTCATTTCGATGATATGTTAAATAGCACCCCACGCTTTTTTTTTAAATAAAACATTTTTTTCTTATTTACACTACTTCCATTGTTCATAGAATCAATAACCGTTGGAGAAGAGAGGTTCCGGAGTGGCAACCTCGTGCCGCAAACGCAATCTAGGGTGCCCAACTAGATCGAGCGTCAACCTGGACGGTTTTGCGAGAAGTTCGGTTTTGGATCCGTAAAAGTCTACTAATCTATTCCTCTCAGTAAGTTCCATCATATTTTGAAGGTGGAATTGGGTCTATTATGCATGGAATTTTACGTTCCATATCATTATATTTTCTCTCTCTCTCAACTCATTATATAAGTAAATTTTTGTCACTTTTGTAAATAAAATTCGCAACTAAGCCGAAATACCCGGTCCGTGTTGGTTTCGCTGAAAATAAGCGCCGAGGCTATAATATCACAGCCGCGGCCATTACTGTGCTTTTAAGAATAATTTTTGCACTGTGCAGAATGCTGCACATTGCCGTGAAATGGTAATAAAATGGCACAGATAAAAACACCACTTGAGTATAGTCCGTTTTTTTTTTCTTTGTATAGTCTATTACTACTCATAAGTTATTTTTTTTTTAAACTACTCTACTTTTAATTGGTGTTGTTATTTTATATCTTATTGTCTGTTTCTTTTTTTCAATAATTGTGCTGCATGTAGTGCCGTTGAATAAAACGTTTTTCTTTCTTTCTTCATTTCTATTAAATGCAACAGACAGTTTCAAATCAACGCTAATTCACCAAGTGTGACGATTATTGTAAATCCCTCTGACATGGGACAGATCTTTTTTTTATTGGATTAAGTAACGAAACGAGAAAACTCTTCACCTGATGGTACGAGTAAGTGCAACATCTGCCCATAACAAAGGTTGTGTCACCCATAACAAAGTAATCTTTGAAATGATGACGATGATATCTTGGGATACAGGCTGTTTCTTCATAGAAATTTAATTCAATAAAAAACACAATTCGTCACATTGTTTTTTGTGGAAAAACAATTATACATGCTATACAGTAGACTTTGTGTGGCGTTTTTATTATAATTCCTTGGATTTGACTGACCTCATACTCGCCAACAGTTATAAGCAGCAATGAGATTTTATTCAGAAGAAGTAGGGCTAATGTTTGTTTTTTGTACGTTTTAGTTATAATAAAAATAATGTAGATAATACTTTGCTTAGGGAGAACTTATTCAAGTTTTTAAAACCGTCCTTTCATTTGTAATGCAATTATTAGTTGCTGAGGCTAGGCGCTCGCTTTAATTTTCATAGTACGCGAGTGACCTGGGTTCGATTCCTGGTTCCGGCGACACTAAAATTGTGTTAATTGCAATTATAAGTGCTTATTTACCACACGCTACGCGGTGCAGGAGAACATCGTGAGGAAACCTGCATGTCTGAGAAATAAAAAATATTTCGAAGACATGTGCAGTCCACCAACCGGCATTGGAGCAACGTGACGGATTCTTCCTAGCTCCAAAACCCTCTCAGAAATGAGAGGAGGCCTGTGCTCAGCAACTTTTTACTTTTAAATAATTCATGGTTAAAAGCAAAACGATCCTTTTTTATTTAAAGTCTTATATCTCACTACCTCACTTACTCGAGGTAGGATTCCCATCAAATCGAATCCATCTAGGTATAATAGGAATAGGAATCCGCCTAGGTAGGCACCATCGCCGGACAGTTATTCTGTCGTGAAGCAGTGGCGTGCAAACATTACTGTATTTTGGTTTGAAGGTCACTGTGAGCTAGCGTAATCACTGGGCATATGAGACTTAAGAACTGACGTGTCCGGGGAACGGCCGCAGTGTGGTGCCGCACAGAAATATTCTGTGTGGCACAGCATTTGTTATGGACAGACGTTGCACTTACCATCAGGTGAACGTTTTGCTTGTTTTATCACTTTATGCAATAAAAAAAAATTAGATGTTCCATTTCATTCCACTGCGTCGAAATGGATATCTTTCTACATGGAATATTAATTCTCAAAAACGTTTTTTGTTGTTATGTAATATCTCCCTTATGTATCAAAATACGCCATTGTGAAAATTATTTTTCCATCTTATGGCGAAGCATAAGTAAATGTCTTAATACTGATGATTTTTTTTTAATTTAATTGTAGAAAGCGCCATCTGTTGACAATCTGTTCCACTAAGATGCCGCCATCTTTTCATTGTCACGTACTATGTGAAATATTTGCACGGGTTAAGTTAGTCTTTGTAGCCATAAAACAATATATTTACCGCTCAGCCTAGTAGACAAGGCACCGACATTTACGCCGTGGGTCCTAGGTACCCCCGACGGAACCTCCACGTCCGTCGCTAATGCCTCATTTCTTCTTCAGAGGTGAATAACTGAAGCTAGAAGATGCCTAGCACAAGCTCTCTTGATCTTGGTCGAGAATATTAGTAACGTTAGCAGTATTTCCATTTTTAAAATAGTGTTTACTCCGCCTGCAAAGCTGAAAAATTGTTATTGAAATTGTCCAAGAATACCTAGAAAAACACAATAGTTTAAAAATCTGAATTATTTACTTACTGCCAGATAAGCGAGTCAAAATATACATAAAACAAAGTCGGTTTAGTTACACAATTTACAACTCAAAAACGGCTGAACCGATTTTTTGTTGTTGGATTTTTTGGATTTGAATGGCAGAATAGCTATTAAAGCATCGAAAAAATCAATTAAATATAAGTCTGGGCCTTTACCTTTACTCTATCGCCTCAAGAACGTTTTGCCATTTAAAACTGAGGTTATGCTTGTGCAGACACTCATACTAATAAATCTGATAACGCTGGTGTGAGCTACTCAGAATTGAACAAAGATCTCCTCTACAAGCTAGAGCGCCTTCTCAATAACCGTATCAGATATATTTTCAGCAGTAAGTAAGTATGACAATATATCCGAATATCGTTCTCGTCTTAAGTGGTTCACTATTCAACAAAGGCGTAACTCTAGAATTTCCCATTTTAAGAGTTTATTCACCATTTTAAAAGACCCAAACACTCCGCCGTATCCTAAAAATATTTTTTTAGTATCTTTCTTTAACTCATGAAAGAGTTCTCCGTTCCTTATCCAATCACAAGTTTAGTATTTCACAACATTCTACCGGTTTCGCCGGTAATTCCTTTACCGTTCAGGCTACTCTACTCTGAAACTTATTGCCCTATTATAATATCGCCTGACCAATTGATAGCATCCGAGAGTATTCGAAAGTTGTCACCGTGATCTAAAATCGGCCAGGAGGAAATTTTTAATACGTGAATATAAAACTTTTTACCCATTTTCATGCATATTGCGCGCACGAAAGAGATTTGGCATAGTTAAAGTTTGTATGGAGAAGAAGCGAGAAAGCTAAAATTTGTATATAATATGAGTTACAAATACATTGAAGTGAATAAACTAAAACAGTTATTAGTTACGTTCATACTGACGCCAAAATCTAGTTTTATTACATGTTTTTATTCTTATCAGTGCTGAAGATAATTGACTGTAATTCTATTTGAATGTATTAAGCATGTAAAAGTTCGATATTTGAATATCTGTTATGGGCAGATGTTGCACTTACCATCAGGTGACCAATTTACTCGTCTTGTCTTTTTTTTTATTGTATAAAGTGACGAAACGAGCAAAACGTTCACCTGATGGTAAGTCAGCCCACAACAAATGATGTGTCACCCAGAATATTTATGTGTGACACCACACTGCGCCCGTCACCCTGAGACATCAGTTCTTAAGTCTCAAATGCCCAGTGATTACGCTAGCTCACAGTGCCCTTCAAACCGAAACACAGTAATGCTTGCACACTGCTGCTTCACGACAGATTAACCTACCTAGACGGATTCCTGCATAGGAATTCTGCCACCAGTGTCTCTTTATCTAATAAAAAAGTATTCACTGTAATCACTGCAATTAAATTAAAGTTTTTCAAAGTTAAGTGTCACTAAAGGAATAATCAGTGCACAATTATAAATTTAAAAAGTAAATTGAACAGGCCGTATGTACGGCACCGATCTAACTTCTCCATTCGTTATGATCAAACAACAACTTTCAAAATCATCCATTAATTAATATTTTTTTATAAATTCACATCTTTTAATTGGCTTGTGCTGTATACCCTCGAGCGAGGGGAGATGAGTAGAAGGAATGAAATGAAAGGAAATTCATTTATTCTTCAACGTAAGAAATGTCAAACGTAATTTTTTTACCATCTACCACCGTTCCGTAATGAAGTTCTTCTGACGGTGACGAAACAGGCGAAAGAAACTCCGTAGGTATCCTCTTTTTTATCTTAGTCAAAAGTACATTATAAATATATTTACAAAGAATAGTCTCATAGAAAACCGAGACTCGCTCCATGAAAAAATGTTAGACAAAATTCAATAATAAATGTATAATAAATTTTACTGGTGGTAGGATTCCTATGCAGAAATCCGTCTAGGTAGGTACCACTCCAGGGCCAGTTATTCTGCCGTGAAGCAGTAGTTTGCAAACACTACTGTGTTTCGGTTTGAAGGGCACTGTGAGCTAGCGTAATCACTGGGCATATTAGACTTAAGAACTGATGTCTCAGGGTGACGGGCGCAGTACGGTGTCACACAGAAATATTCTGGGAGACACAGCATTTGTTGTGGGCGGACGCTGCACTTACCATCAGGTGAACGTTTTGCTCATTTCGTCACTTTGTATAATAAAAAAAAGTATAAATGCATTGCAAATTCGAGCAGACCAGCCTTCACCAACAGCATCTGTTCACAAGTATGACGCATGTGGCAGCCGTCGCCCTACTCGACCATATTCAAGTGGGTAGTGAGCAACCGGGGTAGTCGATAGGGATCGATATTAATAAGTTGTTTTTAGACAGTTTACAGATAATAGAAGTGAAATAGTAACGTTAATTGGATAAAAAGGTGCAGTAGATAAAAAGAGTTTGGTTACACTTTTAACATTATTTGGAGAAGTCAGCGGAAATTCTAGTAATTTCATCAGAAATTTTTTTCATCGGTATGTTTAAAGTTGACTGCTGGACATGAACCTCTCCGTAGTTGGAGAGATTTTCCATGATCGCCGCGCTGGACGATCTCATTACCAGATAATTAACTGCGGGCCTAACTTTAGCCACCGCTGCCTGTCTACAGTCTGGGTTGTTTAAATCTTACTAATAAAGCTGGAGAGTTTATTTGTTTGAACGCTCTAATCGCAGGAAATACTAATCTGAGTTAAAAAAATATTTTTGTAATTAATAACCCGTTTATTGAGGAACTTTTTAGGCTGTGAAACTTTAATAAACCGCTCATCATCATCATCATCATCATCATTTAAGCCTATCAATAGTCCACTGCTGAAAATAGGCCTCCCCATAGATTGCCACAAAAGTTTGTAGCTCTCATTTTGGAAGTATTTTGCCATAGTTGCCACGCATGGCAGGCGGGTTGGCAACTGCAGTTTATTTATTTAGATGTTCCAGGAAGATACTGGCTGCCCATCTCCTGGTTTACATTTTCCCTCTGTAAATTATCTTAAGCCGGCACCACACGGCGCACACTAAACGTTATTGATAATTAAATAAAATTCCAGTCAATATAAAGTAATTATCGTTACTTTTACTAATTTACGCACATACGCTAAACTTTGATATTTTGCTGAGATTGACGTATTAATAATGACTCTGAGAAAACATATTTTATTTTATAACTGTCTAAAACAAAATTGGACCAAATTTAAATGAAACTAATTTTACGGATTTTATCGCATTTAATTTTGTTATTTATAACCCGACGTTTCGAGTGCTTTACAGCACCCATGGTCACAGGGGGGACGGTGTTGTATTTGTGGTTCTTTTCTGCGTAGATCGGCCCACAAATAATAATTAAAAGCTGAAGGTACTCCGGGTTAACTATGACATCAGGACATCTGTCACCTCAGTCCCCCCGTGACCATGGGGGCTGTAAAGCACTCGAAACGTCGGGTTATAAATAACAAAATTAAACGCGATAAAATCCGTAAAATTAGTTTCATTTAAATATGTAGTGTTCGCGTAAATACAAGAAATCATTATTGGACCAAATTCCTTATTAATTTTTCTTGTTTTTGCATTTACTGACAATGATTCTAGCAGATTTTCAAACACGACGACAGTTTTCAAACACTGTCGGGAGTTATCAACTGCGCAGGAGAAATTATAGTGCCACAATTATACACATAAACACAGAGGCACTCGCTCTTAACCTACCACCTCCCATAATTACTAGGCATTTATAAAAATGGCCTAGCGAACAACTGGGTAGTGTTGAATAAGTTATCATCGTTGAGGACTCATTGGGAGACTAACCACTGCTGATCATACGCCATTACTAATTCCAAATAATTCGATTAAAATATAACTTTGTACGTTTTTAATCTTGTTCTTGTTTGTTTTTAATCTTTAATGTGGGGCCACCACTGGTGGCTTAAGAGAATCTACCACCCCATCTCATCCCGTGGGTGTCGTAAAAGTCGGCAGAGGGAAAATTAAAACCAAAAGATGGGCAGCAGCATCTTCGAGGAACGTCTGAATAAATAAACTGCGGTTGTCAACCCGCCTGCCAAGCGTAGCAATTATGGCAAAATCCCCACAAAATGAGAGCTACAAACTTTTGTGGCAATCCATGGCCGAGGGGAGGCCAATGTTCAGCAGTGGACTAGTGATAAGCTGAAAGGATGACGATGATGAATCTTGAAATTAAAAGCACATAACACGTAAAATGTAGAACATTCTCGAAACATCAATTTCATATTTTCCCTTGATAAAAGTAATATGAATTTTTTCAGTCTGTAAAAACAATGGCTACGTGATTTTATCCTTGCATACGGGATTACTGGTTTACACGACCAATTTGTATGCAAACTTTCAACATATTTACATTACATGAGTTCAATATTTGCGTTGCCTCATCGAAGTTTTTCATCGACCTCAAAAACCAACAATAACTTAAATTCATTCTCTGCGTCAAAATAGCGTACCGCGTTAGTAGCATTATATTGCGAAAATGCGTATTTGTTATTAGTAGGATTCTTATTGAAATCCACCTAAGCTAAGCACTGGTTTGCAGACATTACTGTGTTTCGGTGCACTGATACTGTAATTACTGTATGGGACGAAGAAATGTGATTTTGTGTCAAATAAATCGCTGGCTTTGTAACTATAATTGATGAATCAATATATTCACATTTCCAACGAACACACTTTAATGAAATTCCTGACTGAATATTGAAAACGAGCCATAAAAATTGTTTTTGAATGCTTAAAGTTTCAGCCTATAAATGTCCCACTGCTGAGCACAGGCCTCCTCTCATTTCTGAGAGGGTTTTGGAGCTAGATAGAATCCGCCACGCTGCTCCAATGCGGGTTGGCGGATTTCACATATCTTCGAAATATTTTTTACTTCTCAGACATGCAGGTTTCCTCACGATGTTTTCCTTCACCGCCGAGCACGTGGTAAGATCAACACTTAAAATTGCAATTAACAATTTTAGTGGTGCCGGCACCGGGAATTGAACCCAGGTCACTCGCGTACTATGAAATTTAAAGCGAGCGCCTAGCCCCTGAGCTACCACGGCTCTCTGAGCTACCACGGCTCTTTTCTTCTTTTTCTTTTTCTCTTTGAATGCTTGTATAATTGAAAATGTTAAAAAAATGCTTTCGCTGGACAGCTTTTGTTGTTGTATGAAGGGGCCGGCTCGCCCGGGGAAGTACCACAACCTCACAGAATACCGTCGTGAAGTAGAAGTCTAATAAACTTCTGCCTTTCGCCTGGTGAGTGCAGGTAACCCGAGGCCTATCCCCCCTCCCCCAATCTTCATGGTAGCGACAACAGTCTACCGCAGGAGGGTACCAGCACCAACGGTTATGGAGAATCCCTCACTGAGCGTCCACGCTCAGGCTAATTTACTCTTCCTGAGCGTGAACACTCAGGCTGCCCCTCGTATTATGGGGGAGGCAAAGTCGCTACATTCAAATACTGCTCGTTGTAAACAGAGCAAAATAACTACGGCACTCACTACCATGTTCGCCGTGGATTTTTGCAACATCACGGGATTTCATTCCAACCTTAACGCCGTCCACTATCATCTAGAGACGGCAAAACCGGCCCTGATCTTTCTTACCGAGACCCAGATATCTTTTCCGGCTGATACTTCTTATCTATCCTGCCCGGGGTACAAATTGGAACATTCCTTTGTGCCCTGGGCGAGGGTTTGTGTATACGTTAGAGAGGATATATGTTCTCGACGTCTCGGCAGTCTTGAAGGTACGGACCTGTCCATCGTTTGGATGCGCATAGACAGCGACGACCATCCTCGCGTGCCTTTCTAGGTCCCACCGCGTTAACACCGAAACTAACCGACACATCGACCACATCCAGATGGCGGCAGATTCCGTGTTACAGCAGATCCCATCCACAGTTTATTACTTTGCCTTGGCATGTGATCTGACACAACTGGTAACTTCGCCCACGTGAGTTCCAGACTTGGAGGACCATACACCTTCCCTGTTGGACCTTCTGCTGACCTCTCATTCGGACAGGTATCTGGTCTCCGTTGATGCCCCCTTGGGCTCTTCGGACCACTGTCTGATCCGGAGTACAGTGCCTATAATGCGCCCATTGCAGTCTCGATCTGCAGACTTCCGCCGTGTGTGGCACTGCAGGTCGGCAGATTGGAATGGGATGCGGTCTTTCTTTGCATCCTACACATGTAGGCAGGTTTGCTTCTCGCTGGGTGACCCCAACACCGTTGCAGAGTCTGTCGCCGTTGTGGTTCTTCAGGGGATGGAACTTTTCGTTCCGTCCTCTGTGGTGCCCATCGGAGGTAGATTCCAGCCTTGGTTTGGTGGCACCTGCAGTAAAGCAGCAGTGTTGGGGCCTGGGCCAGTACATCGGCTTCCCGGGATGTAAAATCCAGCGATTTCAAGAAGAAAAACAACTCTGCCTCCAGGTCCTTTAAAAGAGTCATTGCCAAGTCAAAGTCAGAACACTATAGAAGTGGCGAGAGACTAGTTCGCCTTCCTTTGGGATCCTGTGCGTTCTGGTCTCTGACCAAGGCTGTCCAAGGGAATTTCTCTCAGCCATCACTTCCATCTCTGCACAGGGGGGATTACTCGTTGGCTCACGCCACAAAAGAGAAAGCAGAACTTTCAGGCTCTCCTTTTGCGTCCAACCCGAACTGGATGACAGGGGGAACTCACCGCCGACCATCCTGCGTTGTGAGTAATCCATGCCTGAAGTGACGTTCCTGCAGAGTTCAGTACGCAAAGCACTTTTCACTCTGGACATCCACAAGTCGAGTGGGCCAGATGGAATCCCCCCACGTGTTGAGGATGTGTGTTTCGGAGTTGCCAACTCCGAATCTTTTCCGATACTCCTATTCTGTAGGTGTCGCCCCGAACTCTTGGAATACAGCTTAGGTGCACCCGATCCCTAAAAAATGCGACCGCTCTGATCCGTCCAAGTGCAGGCCGATCGCAATCACCTCCTTGTTCTCTAAAATAATGGAAACCATTATTAAAGGCCAGCTCTTGAGGTACCTAGAGGATCACCAGCTGTATAGTGACTGTCAGTACGGCTTCCGTCGGGGTAGCTCAGCTGGTGATCTTCTAATCTACCTCACTCATCGATGGGCGGAGGCAGTTGAGAGTGGGGAGGCCCTGGCAGTTATTCTGGACATAGCGAACGCCTTCGATCGTGTTTGGCATAAAGCGCTTCTCTCGAAGCTTCCTTCCTATGGGCTTCCCGAGAAATTATGCAATTGGATCACCAGCTTTCTCACAGACCGGAGTATCAAGGTCGTAGTCGACGGTGCATGCTCGGACTCAAAACTTGTGAATGCCGGTGTTCCACAAGGCTGCGTGCTATCCCCAACTCTGTTTCTTCTGCATATCAATGATAAGTTGCAAATTAGCAACATTCATTGCTATGCAAACGACAGCACTGGTGATACCTTGCACACCGGCCGTGGAAATGTTTCCCGGGAACACGTCGACGAGTACGTGAACAAACTTGTGTCTGAAGGCGAGATTTTCTAAGACAAAATCTCTGGCAGACTAAATTTAGTTCATTTCAACTCCAAGAAGACACAAGTTTGCGCGTTTACCGCTAAAAACAAACTATTCGTCGTGTCTCCTCATTTTGAGAGCACTCCCTTTGTTGCCTCAGCTAGTATCGGAATCCGTGGCGTTGACATATTGGGTGACGTTCAGTTTCGTGGTCATCTGGAAGGAAAGGCCAAATTGGCTTCAAAAAAGCTCGGCGTGCTCGGTAGAGCGGGACAGTATTACATGCCGGCCCACCGCTTGCAACTTTACAAGGCGCAAGTTCGGCCACACACGGAATACTGTTCTTATCTTTGGGCGGGGGCACCCCAGTGCCAGCTCCTTCCATTTGACCGCGTCCAGCGAAGAGCTTCATTCCAGCCGCTGAGTTTTCTGAGTTTCTTCGGAATCATTCCAGCTGCTGAGTTTCACACAGCACCAAATTCCATCCACATCACCTTGATGGTTGGCATTCCACCACTGTGCGCTTTTCGAGAAATTTTCTTCCACGCACGACCACTTTATGGAACTAGCTGCCGTCAGCGGTTTCGGGACCGATATGACTAAGGGACCTTCAAGAAAAGAGCCTATTTCTTTCTCAAAGGCCGGCAGTTTCAGACAGCTTATTCAATAGTCGACCAGCTTGGACAGCAAAAGACGAACTAATGTAGTTAAATGTAGTGAGTAAACCATTACATCAGTTTGGACAAACCACAAATCCTACCAAGATTCCTAACCACCAAGGATGATTCGCGAGGATATTAAAATAAAAAAAAAAAACATCCTAATTTAAATAGAGAAGATGGTTGGGTACTACCACCGGCTTCGCATCCTATAATTAATCAAATTAAATCAATAATGAAGCATACCACTGCAAAAGTTCAAGACAGAGTTAGCTCTTTCTGCGCAGATCGTACCAAAAATAATCAATAAGAGCTGAAGTTACCCCGGGTTTACTATGACATCAGGACATCTGTCACCTCAGTCCTCCCGTGACCATGAGTGCTGTAAACCGCTCGAAACGTCGGGTTATGAATAGTTCAAAATTATACTCGATAAAATCCGTAAGAATTGGTTTTATTTTAATAATGTAGTCATATAACGCATACTTGAAATTTATTGTAGATATAACAATGCAATATGGGTTGTTGTAGCTGAAATAAAAGCTTTATCACTGTATTTATTTCATTTTCCTTTTCGAAAAAAGTTATATAGAATACAAGTACAAACAGTATCGAAATATAAAAAAAGAAAGTATATTGTAAATTGAATATTCTCTAATTAAAAAGCTCGTTGTAAAAGCAGTCACGGCCGAAAACCGCGCAAAAAATTCACCGTCATTTTTCTGATTTGCCGTAATTTGATTCAATCTTACCAGATAACTAATAAATCCTGTTTCCTATTTTTTTTTTTATTTATTGCTATTTATAACCCGACGTTTCGAGTGCTTTACAGCACCCATGGTCACTGGAGGACTGAGGTGACAGATGTCCTGATGTCATAGTTAACCTGGGGTAACTTCAGCTTTTAATTTTTTTTTTGTTTTTGGTCCGATCCACGCAGAAAGGGCTAACTGTGTCTTGAAGTCTTGCAGTGGTATGCTTGGTTTTTGATTTAATTTTATTTATTATTGGATCCCAAGCTGGTGGTAATACCCAACCATCTTCTCTATTGAAATTAGGATGTTTTTTGATTTCAATAGCCTCTCGAATCATCCTTGGTAAGAATCGGTGTTCTTTGCAAGGATCTGTGGTTTATCAAATCTGATGTAATGGTTGGGATGAGCACTCGAAACGTCGGGTTATAAACAGTAAAAGATAAAAAAAATAAAAAATTAAACGCGATAAAATCCGTAAAATTTGTTTCATATAATCGTTAATTTCGCTCCGGTTCTATCATTTACTGCTTGTAACTAACACTGGTTAATATTTTCATCATCATCATCATTTCATCCCATCACAAGTTCAGTGCTGAACATCGTGTTGCAGTTGCCACAAAGCAGGACAAGGCGGTTGCCTAGTCTGGCAAATACTCACGTAGCCCACTTTTCACCCTCTCGGGAATCGGGAAGTCACGGGTGGCGAACCACGTCGCCACCATTTTGGTACGAGTCAAAAAAATTCTTACTCCCCATTGCGTTTCCACTAGCAGTGTAGGAACATCATTGCATATTATGGTGTTATTATGTTATATCAAGTATCCCTGGCATAATTTTTCTCATGTTTTCCGTCTGTTCTGTCTGAGTAAATGTGTTAACTATATGGTAATTTTTTTTTCTCATTCGGACTTTCATCTTTGCGGACATCCATTATTATAAAGGAAAGGGCGGTGCTTTTCAAAAACTAGGTAATACACACCATTTTACATTTTGCATGCGGATCATAGCAAATTAACTTTCTTTCCTTCATTATAATGGTAATTTACAAGAATGATTTTAACATAATGAAACACTTCACAACGCCAGATTATATGTATGCGAACGTCCTAAATATATCACGGTAAGAGTGTTGCGGTCTACTATCAATTAGAACTGACATGGGGTCTTACAAGCAGCGATCGCTTGGCAGACAAGGGTCGAACTCGACACGGTCTGAACAGTATTTATCATAGCCTGACATTTGCTTACGTAGTACCACAAATCAAGAGGTGTAGATTTAATATAATAGATTGTTTGGAAAACATATTTGTAATAGAAATCCAATAAGTTTTAATTTCTTCTAGAAGTGGCGAGACGAGAAAAACGTTCACCTGATGGTAACTGCAACGTCTACCCATAACAAATGCTGTGTCACACCTTAGACATCAGTTCTTAAGTTTGATGTGCCCAGTAATTACAATAGCTCTCAGTGCCCTTCAGACCGGAACCCATTAACGTTCGCACACTACTACTTCATATCAGAATAACTAGAAATGCGGTGGTTCCTACCGGGTAGCATTGCAATCCTACCACCAATAAGTACTACTTTAAGTTTGGGGAAGAAAAGTATGCCGGTGGCAGTGGCAACCTTGACTACATGCTAGGTTTTGGGAAGTCGATAGGTGTAGGTGGCTCAGAGCCTTGTTTAGTAGTGTATGGCACCTGTCTTGACTAATAAATTTTGACTAATCAATAATTGATATATTTTAAAAATCCATGATACTCAGTTCCAATTCGATTCAAAATGCGTCCTCGATCAATCAAAACATAAAAATAAAGGTTCCGATTATATAAACACAAATTTAATGTTATTCTCACTACGTAAAGTAGCTATTTAAATGAAATCAACTATCGTTTTACGACGTTTTCACAGTCCTTGCGTCGATACGGCTGACGTGATTGTAATCAGTCACCATGTGCGCTATTTTTGAGGATTATTGTATTTATGTAAATTCTTTATTTATTATCTTAGTATCTTTTAAGGAGTCTTTACTTTAATAGTTAAAAATGAAACTGTCTTAAAACCCACTTAAATATAAATCACAGTCAGTATCCAGATATAACACCTCTCTAATACATATGTTCATACAGTCACGCCTTTTCCCATATAACCACATCGCCGCCATTTTGCTACAAGTCAAATAAGTCTTATTTCCCATAGCGTTCCCACGAGCCGTATAGTATATTATGGTGTTATTCTGCACGCATAAAGGATATCCGTAAAATACCTTGGTCGCCTCTTACATGATGAAAATGAATGAATGAAATATACTTTATTGTACATCGATAATCAAAACGGAAATATACAAAATAACAAAACAATACTGCTAACAAATTAAGGTACAATTGGCGGCCTTATCGCTTACAAGCGATCTCTACCAGGCAACCACGTTGCAAAGGATATTACGACCAGAGAGAAAGACATAGACCTCTTACATATATCTTATATAAAACGTTGCCTATTCAATTGTTAATGTACAAAGCGGCTCATAATTAAACCCGACGCCCATATTTGAATTTACTTTATTCATAATTGACTTAGTTTGTGGCCGCGCGAGACCGGAATTTATTCAGACTCGCTACCTCACAGTGCCCTTCTAACCGAAACACAGTAATGCTTGCACACTACTGCTTCACGGCAGAATAACTGGCTCTGGGGTGGTATCTACCTAGACGGATTTCTGCACAGGAATCCTACCACCAGTTTTTATTTCATCAACATCATCATACTCATTACAGCCTATCACTAGTCCACTGCTGAAAACAGGCCTCCTCCATAGATCCTAAAGTTTGTAGCTCTCATTTTGGGGGAACTTTGCAATAGTTACCATGCTTGGCAGGCTGGTTGGCAACCGCAGTTAGTTATTCGGATGTTCCAGGAAGATGCTGCTGCCCATCTCCTGGTCTTTATTTTCAGTCTTCCGACTTTTACGACCCCCACGGGATGAGATGAGATGGTAGATTCTCTTAAGCCGCTACCACACGGTTGTTTTGAATTTGCTAATTTTAAATTAATTAATTTAAAAATCTTATAGGTCCAAAAAAATCGATTTTAGCAGACTTGCCTATTTATTCTTTATTGAACCATTAAGTAAAGGAACAAAAGGCGGATTTAATGCTAAAAGCATTCTCTGCCAGTCAACCTTAGGGCAGTGAGTAAACAGCGACGACGTTACTAAAAGAATAGAATATTATTAAATGAATAAACGAATATACCGTGAAAGCCGTGGTAGCTCAGGGGCTAGGCGCTCGATTTAAATTTCATAGTACGCGAGTGACCTGGGTTCGATTCCCGGTGCCAGCACCACTAAAATTGTTAATTGCAATTTTAAGTGCTGATTTACCACGTGCTCGGCGGTGAAGGAAAACATCGTGAGGAAACCTGCATGTCTGAGGAATAAAAAATATTTCGAAGACATGTGAAGTCCGCCAACCCGCATTGGAGCAGCGTGGCGGATTCTTCCTAGCTCCAAAACCCTCTCAGAAATGAGAGGAGGCCTGTGCTCAGTAGTGGGACATTTATAGGCTGAAACTTTACTTTACTTTTTTAAACGAATATACACATACATATACATACATACCATAGGTATGTACCTAAATACAATATGACTTAATATACGATTACATACTACTAATACAATATAAATCCTCTACGTATATAGTTATATGCGTACATAAACCTGTTAAGTAAGTGTTATAATTAAAGGCGACGTATAACCCGTAACTGTACCACAATATGCCACCCCTAATTTTCGCTTCTACGATGTGGAATGGCCCTGTAACCTCGCAACGGCGGTTTCTCACACAGGCAAGTAAATTCACTACGTTTCATTTGACCGTCGCGGCGTGCGTGTGGTTGTTCACCATTTAAATTTTTAATTAACAATCGGAGCCGTGCCGACATTAACGATCGTACTTAGGTTTCGCACAGAAGTGCGTCTCTGTCATTTTTTTTTTAAATTTAGAATACTGGACGAATTTACAAACACAAGCCGTATCTGGTGAAAAAGTACGTTATCGACTGTTGGCGCCAACTCGAAAAGCGATGATTGTGTTTTTTATTGACATTTTTAATTGAAGAGCGGGCAAACGTACAAATGGCTTAACGGTTTATGATCACCGCCGCCTATGAAGACCCGCAATACCAGAGGAGCTGGTGCGTGCACCAGCAACGCAATCTTTTCTTGAAGGTCTCTAAGTCATATCGGGAGGTTGTCAACTGCGCAGGAGATATCATAGTGCCACAAGTGTACGTGCAAACACAGGTGCACTCACTCGTCTCAACCTACCCGTGCCCGATGTAACACTCATGTAATGATATCGGAGGTAGGATGCAGTGTCAGAGACACAAGGACACACAACACAACCTGACCCAAAAACTAACAATTGCAGTTTTTTCACAAATGTTGGCTCCGGCTGGGATTTGAACGAAGAACCCGCGGGGTGTTAGTCAGGCCACGCGGTCATACCACGCACCAAGATTTTCATGTAGTTACAGTTAATCTAGTTTTGATTATAATTAGCAAATAGCTTGCTTAGCTTTTTACAATAAATGAAGCTACAGAAGTAACTCATTAATTTGTCATAATTTTTTAAGCCAAATAATAATCCCTAATGGCGGCGTAGCCATCATGTAAGCTGTAGCAGATATCGAAAGTGACTCAAGAACGAAGATACGACGAAAAAAGGTAAAGGAAATAAAGCAATTATGACGAATACGATTCTGATTAATATCATAAATGAGATAGAAATACATTACGTATGTATTTCCATAGCTATTGGTTGTTTTCCACATTTTCCTATTTTTTTTCACAATACTTTAATTCAATATAATGGTGTGTGAATGTGCGTGGGAGCATACAGCAGTACATGCCTGTAAAGCTGGAAGTAAAAGTTTTTATAATGGATATAATACATAAAATCTATTTATTCTTTGACTTTATTTGGTGAATTTCGCTTAAATAATTAAAGCACTTTGATTCGATTTCAACCTTAGGGTACATTGAAAATCTAGTTTTTTTCACGATCACTATTTATACATGGACTAGCTGATGCCCGTGACTTCGTCCGCGGGGTTATATCTACGGTAGTTTTCCCACGGAACTCTTTGATTTTCCGGGATAAAAGTAGTCTATGTCTGTCTCCAGGATACATACAATTACACAATTACAATTTCGGCAAGATCGGTATAGCGGTTGAACCGTGAAAAGGTAACAAACAGACAGGGGACGAAGAGAGTTACTTTCGCATTAATAATGTTTGTATGGATTGTTGTTATAAGGATTATGGCCATGGCCATTCGCACATACGCGTTTTTTAATCATTCAGGTTTTGTCTATACCGTACAAAATATGCTGCAGTTTTAAAAAATACCTAACAGAATTCGGAAAAAATTGCTCCATAGTTCCACAGCTCCCTTAGAGATACATGATACATGTGAATCAACGGGTAAAACTCAATTGGTTTTCTATTCCAATTAAATATCATGTTCAAAGTGACAGTTCTTGAGTAAACGTGAAAGTGAAGAGTAAAATTTCATGGTCGAATTTTAGCGCAACGCTACTCTTACTAATTTATCAGTTCAATGATAATTGTTTAATTACTGACTTGTAATTTTACTGTGACTAATGTTTTTTGTTATTTGGGACATTTGGGAGCACCAGTCCATGTGAGGCAGCAGTACTCTACAACCGACCGGACCAGCAATTTACTCGTATCAGGGTCCGAAATCTGTTCTGTAGTAAATAGTAAGACCGTAACATGAGTAAAGTACCGCCGCACTTTTGTAGTGTGTGCCGTGTGGTAGCGGCTTAAGAGAATCTACCACCCCATCTCATCCCGTGGATGTCGTAAAAGTCGACAGAGGGAAAATTAAAACCAGAAGATGGGCAGCAGCATCTTCCTGGAACTTCATAATAAATAAACTGCGGTTGCCAACCCGCCTGCCAAGCGTGGCAACTATGGCAAAATCCCCCCAAAATGAGAGCTACAAACTTTTGTGGCACTCTATGGGGGAGGCCTATGTTCAGCAGTGGACTAATGGTAGGCTGAAATGGTGGTGGTGGTGGCACTTTTGCAAGGACTCAACACTTCTTTGCAGCTGATTTCGCCTTAGACTCAATGAACCGCCCAAAGTAAAGGTTCGACGTAATCTCCACTTTTAATTACTGAAGGCGGTTGCTATATTTCGGAAGTACATTCTATAAAGTAGGAGCCAAAGTGAACGGGCTCCTTTTGGGTGGAGATCAGACACGTTTGGGTTTTGATGGTATTAAATCTCACAAGATTGGTATTGCCCCAGTTGAAGATGCATACACCATACTCTACTTTCCCGAACACGCGCCAGATATCTCTCCACAACTGTGCTGTCATATGCACCCAAAGATACCGGGCTCGAGCAGGTCACTAATGTCCAGCCGGAAGTGAGTCGCAGAGAGAATTCACCCCTGAGAACATTAATCGCCACAGCCTTTGACGAGCAGCCATCAATAACAACTCGCAAAGACTGTTCCCTTAAGAAATCTTCTATTCAAGTTATCAGTCCAGGGAATATACCATAAGAAGATAGCTTGCTGATAAGGTTAATATGTAAGACCCTGTCAAAGGCGTTCGAGACATCAAGGAAAACAGGGAGTGGTTCACCATTGTTCTAGAGGGCCCCACGCCACAGATGTGTGGCGTACACTAGAAGGTGCCCAATCGACCGATTTCGGCGGAATCCGTACTATCGGTCACTAAAGAGATCGTACGTTCTAGGTATGCCATGAGGTGCGAATTTAATATACGCTCCATCAGTGTATGGTTCACCATCCATAGTTTTTTTTTTTGTGTGGAGGCGGCGGTAGAGAAATGTCAGAAAAGTCTCGTGGTATCCTATTGATGGCGGGGTAACAATTCTTAATATGCTCGATATACATAAACCAAACTGGTGACGGGGCACACAGGCAGCTGAGTCATAGTGAACTTTCACAGGCTGATGAAAATTAAAAGAAAATTATTGTATTACAAATAATTTGTAACATCTGCTATTACTATCATTGATCATGGCATTTTAATCATATAGTATCCACTTATAGTCCACTGCTGAACATAGGCCTGTCTATGCCACAAAACACGATCCTGGACCAACTGCGAACGTCAACCAAAAATCATATGCTATTAATTAGCTCTTCGCTCCTTCTTATGAAGGATCGCAGGTACGAGGTTGCGACTTGCGAACCATTATTCCCCAACGGTTATCGAGGTATATGGCCGGCCAATTGTCACTGCAGCTTGCTGATCTTTAGGGAAATGAATGTGTAGCCGATTCTAGTTATCAACTCTATATAAACACATATGTAATGTTTTAGAAGCCAAATCCAGTCACGATTTTGAATTTATACTGAATAATATTTTCCAGCGATTCTATTGCATAAATAACACATAAATTTCTCGTTGTATTTCTGTCTGCATTGAAAATCCGTAAATCCCTGTGCTGCGTCGTTAACATACATCAAGTTACATTACAGTCAGCGCCAACATAGAAAATCTGTGTGACGGCCACCTGATTTGGCATGATCGTCAGATTACATGTCTAAATCGAGCTCTGTCATCGTGAACTACCGGCATTTTACGTACACGCCTACTCCTTTTACGAAGACCCAATATGCAAATTGCGGGTTCGATGCTGCGACGTCACGTTTCGCATGCCGTACCCTAAGCCATTAGGCTATTGTCGCTAAACGCTAAAAGTATTTACAGACACGGATCTAGACGGATTTCTGCATAGGAATAGGGAATTTAGGTATGTACAGTAGAGTGCAAACATAACTGTGTTTCGGTTTGAAAGGCACTGGGAGAGAGGTTGAAATAAGAATTACATTGTTTCTGTGTTGATAGCTTGATTTAAACTTACAACAACCTACAAATTTAAATAAAACTACTTTTTACGGATTTTATCGCGTTTAATTTAGAACTATTTCTAATCGGACTAAAAATAATAATTAAAAGCTGAAGGTACTCCGAGTTAACTATGACATCGGGACAACTCAGTCCCCCCGTGACCATGGGTGCTGTAAAGCGCCCGAAACGTCGGGTTAAAAAATAGTTCTAAATTAAACGCAAAGTAGTTTAATTTAAATGTGTAATATTCGCGTAAATAAAAGAAAACATTAAACTTACAAAATTTGCCACCGTAAATCATACACACTTATGGAAATTATAATTTGCTTTTAAAAATACCTGAGTAAGTCTCGTTAATGTCAGAATCTACTAAAGGATTGGAAAACAATCGGCGGTGATTTTTTTTTAGTATGGGTTTTGGAGCCTTTTGACCTTATGATGCATTATTAACAATGTTTCTAAAGTCATTAATGTGTGTGCCGCAGTTATAACTTTAACCTTTGACCTTTAAAAATCATTACTTTAGTTCTAGTTGATGTGGAATTTTACTTTAATTACCAATAGCTGGATAGTTTAGGGCGTAGTATGTGGAATGTTACGTTGTAAACTTTGACATGCCGCTCCTCTATTGTCGAGAATAGCATCATACTCCCAGAAACGTCAATTCTCATCGCAGTTACGCCGATCAAAACCATAGGCAACTTTGCCATCAGCGTGATTATTTATACATCACACACGTATTCAAATGGAATGAGTTTAACTCGAATAAAACTAGGTTGGGTGGAAAAGTTACTTTAGTTTGTAAGCAGCATTATGCCGCATGCTTTTAACCTGATTTAAGGGTTGAATAAATGTTTTAATTTCGATTTACCAACACTATTGTTTATTTTAGACTGCAGATGATTTTGACGATTTGAATAGACGTTTGAAATCATTGGACACAACATTTTACTTTTTAAACACTTTACTGGTAGTAGGATTCCTATGCAGGAATCCGTCTTGGTAGGTACCACCCCATGGCCAATTATTCTGCAGTGAAGCAGTAGTGTGCAAACACTACTGTGTTTCGGTTTGAAGGGCACCGAGAGTTAGTGTAATCACTGGGCATATGAGACTTAAGAACTGATTTCTCATAGTGAAGAGCGCTGCGTGGTGTCACACAGAAATGTTCTGGTGGATACAGCATTTGTTATGGGCAGACACACTTACCAGGAAACGTTTCGCTCGTTTCGTGACTTTAATTTATTGATGATCTTGTCCACAAGTTTAATAGTCTTGGACGCAAACGAGAAACAAAATAAAATTTTATTTAGAATTAGCTTTATTCAAAGTAGCAGTTGCGATAGAGTCCAATCTTTAAATCAAAATGAGTAAACCATTTGCACAGACATTTTATACAATAAGATGGACAAAATGAACTGAATTTAAATGTTATGTTGCCGTGAAGAGTTACAGTTGCGATACTAGTTTATTCATTGCCTCCCTCGAGGATGTCGCCGGCATGTGCGAAGTTTAAACTAGATTTATTAGATTTTGATTCGAGTGAGTTAGAAGCATATAGGGACAATGAGTTTTCCCTAAGGATTTTTGAAAGATATTGAAATTGAATCATAGGTTTTTTTTGCTCAACACTAGGTTAGGCACTCGTTTTAAATTCGCCTAGTATGCAAGTGAACTGGGTTCGATTCTAGGTGCCGGCACCACTACAATTGTTAATTGCAATTTGCTGGTTTACCACGTGCGGTGAAGGTACATCGTGAGAATACAAGCATGTCTGAGAAATAAAAAAGTATTTCGAAGTGAAGTCCGCATTGGAACTGCGTGGCGGATTCTTCCCGGCTCCAAAACCATCTCAGAAATGAGAGGAGGCCTGTGCTCAGCAGTGGGACATTTATAAGCAAACTTGTGAAAAAGACATTATTAGAAAAAACGTACTATAAAATGGATCATTACATAGAGGACAAAGATGTGTGGAAATAACTATTTCTCTGCACTTTCAAATCCCCTGGCTACCAAATATGTGATATTGTAATAAAATAATGTATTTTATACATGACATTATGTAGTATGATATTGAAAAAAGAAAGACCACAGAGTTTTCTTCTGGTTCTTCTCTGATGTCTTCTGTCTTCTTGTCGGTCTTTTTAAACCGGTGTAGATTTTGACATTCATGAGAGCTTTATACGAGCCTAAACTGAAAAAAGAAATTATGATTTTGATTTTACTGAGATTTTCTCCTGTATCGTGGGTGCCTTTGACAAAAAATTCAGATTCACAACACAACTAGACCTGAAAACTAACAACTTGTGTTTTTTGCACAAATATTAGCTCCGGCTAGGACTCAAACTCAGGACCCGCAGTGCATAAATTAGGTACGCTTTACTACGCCAGGCGGTCTTCGTTTTACATGAAGAATATTTTGTTCATTCAAATATTCTTCATGTAAAACGAAGACCGCCTGGCTTCTTCCTCAACTAGTGGATTGGCGATTACAATAAGTAGTACCACGAGATTTTTTTTTATTTCTCCTAATAATTTCTTATATTTACTCGAAGAGTCATAGACTGCTCTTAGACTGGACCAAACGTAAAAATTAAAATTAAAAAAGACGACATTAAATATTACAGAAGAGTTTCTAACTCGGTCTTCCGTAACAATGAGTGCAAAGTGCTCAAAACAGCGGGGTAAACAGTAAAATTTAATCCCTAGTGGAAGGATTCTCATGCAGGAATCCGTCTAGATAGGTACCACCGCAGTGCCAGTTATTCTGCTGTCAATCAGTAGTGTGCTAGTGTGTTTTGGTTTGAAAAGCAATTATAGCCAGTGTAATTATTGGGCATGTGATACTTAAGAAATGTGTCTCAGGTTACGACCGCAGTGTGGTGTCAGACAGAAATGTTTTGAGTGACACAGCATTTGTTATGGACAGACGTTGGACGATTTGTTCGTCTCGACGCTTTCTTCCATAAATAAGTTGAACGTAAACTATACGAATATAATAAGTTGGTAAGTTATGTAATGTAACGGATTTAGGGCAACAGCCGGTCCTAAATTCAAAAAGCTATCGAACTTGGATCTCAATTACATGGCCCTGAAGTTTGAATGGAACTAATATGTATGCAAATTTGACCGTACTATTTGTAAGCTGTTAACCAAACATATTCTCTCACACACGCCGTCTGACTTCTCTAGAAATTTGCTTATCTGCGAAAGTGGAAAGTGAAGCTTCATCAGATTTTCTGTATTGTTATCAATAGAAATCGCTTCGATATCACCATATATCATTTCAGCCTATCACCGGTCCACTGCAGAACATATTTATGTCTCCTCCAGAGATTGCAGTTTGAGGGGATTTCGCAATATTTACTAAACTGGACAATTTCTAACATCTTAAAAATTTAGAAACATTTATTCAAGGTTTGTCACAAAAGAGATGTAAAAAAAAGCAGCAACGAGCTTGTCGATGATAATTGCGAAAGACTTTTCTGTTGGAAGATGTTTTATAGTCAGTAATGTTTTCAAATGAGTGTAACTGGCAACTGGCTAAAAATGCAATGTAGAATTACCACGGGTGGATTCCCACAGGTAGGAAACACACAGAAATTGTCTGGGTGACACATGCATTTGTTATGGGCAGACGTTGCACTTACCATCAGGTGAACGTTTTGCTCGTTTCATCACTTTATGCGTTAAAAAAAACACCAAATTTGTAATTAACTACAAAGATGATGACGATAATGATGTATTAAAAAGAAATCATTGTTAAAATGTGGCAGCATTAAAGAAACATATAATTTCGCCGAAAACATTCTCTGTCTCTTTTCATGAATGTAGCTTTGTTCTACTTGAAAAGGGATTTAACTGCGTAATTTTATCCTGACATTGTAGATTATTCGTTTGGACAAGTGCTCTGAATTTAAATTCGGAACATACGTCGTTTACATAAATGAAATACAGGACGCACATGTAAAAAGAGAATTTTCGAAACATTTGGTCAACCGCAATATATACAATTCGTTTTGTTTTATGCTTAAAAATTTGCCGTTCTCTCTCATCAAATTCTTTCTCTCTCACTCACGCTATATCTCTGTTAACATTTATCGCTATTTATATTTTCACCAATATAACAGTTCAGTATTTATATGTATAAAAAAATGTAGCATCGTTAAATATTTTTCTAAAACAGCTTCCGATGCATACGTAACATCATTCGAACCTTCCCATATACCTAACCAAGTAAGGCCACTGAATTTTGTCATTTGCTTTAAAACCCTGACCAATGTTTAACCACTGAGAGTAGAGAGCAGAGTGGTAATTTCATTTTTATAATGCGTTATCCTATTTTGCCGCGAGGCAATCCGATTAAGCGCAGTTTTCGCTTAAAAAAACAATTGAGCTTATATATATACAACATTAATTTTAAAACATTTTTTCTGTGATTTTTAAGAAATCAATATTTGCTAATCATTACATTTATAAAATAATACATACTTTTAAAGGATGTTTTCTAAATTAAGTTCTAAGAATTAAAAAACTTGTAAAATTCAAAAAAAAAATAAAACAAAATGCCCAGTTTTTTTTCCATTAGTAAAAAAGTAAGGAAAATAATAGAAATCTGTTCGTACATAAATTGCTCCTAGAAGATATAGAAAAGGGAAATATAGATTACGACCTTTATATATATATCAATATATTTTGATATAAATAGTATCATGTAAAATTATAATTTTTAAATTTTAAAGGGAATGATCCATTTCTTAAGAAAATGTTGAAGTCGGCGAACGACTTCTGTGCTTCGTCAATACCGTTTGGAAAACATATCAATTCGAAATCATGTTGAAATATTTTTCTACGACAACAGCTTTCCTAAAGAGAGGGAGGGAGAAGGTGGGACCTTTTGTCATATAAGGGGTTAGCAGAGACGACACATGTAGTCCACTTTCGCCCCGAAAAATCGGGACGTGACCTTTTTGGTACCATTCAAAAATTTCTTTTTCCCCTTAGCGCTCCCACAAGCAGTAGTTGTGGTATTATTCTGCACGATTAAAGACTGTCCGTACATAATCTACAGAAGAGTAAATAAATAAATAAATGTTAAGTAATTAAAACGATAACAGAAATTATAATCACGATCAGAATTAATTAAAAATCAAAAACATTTTACGTAAAAAGCAAAATTCATCAGATTAGATATCGATGAAATGCCCTCACCCGGAAAGTTTAACCCTTAATTGCGTTTAAATGGACCCGCGGGGCCTTTTAGACGATCGAACGAGTGTAAAATTTAGCAACGATTAGAACAATGTTTTGCTTTTAATCCATGGGCTGATGGGAGATGGGAGATCCATTTAAAACGTGATTCAATCTGAAATAGAACATCATATCAATCTTTAGTGGGCCAATCACTAACTATTCTAAAATTTACGCTTGAAGAACCAGTTAGTCTGTTCCTCACGATGCTAATATACATAGTTGTCGCCCGGCTAGGGGCCTTCAATTAAATCCCGAGTACGGAATTGGCAGACTGAGATTCACAAGAAACTCAGCGTCGTATTCTCTACTGGAACGAAGAAGTCTTTTAATCTTAGATGACACCCGGATCTCGATATTTGGTATGTATCGCTGTCGGTGAGTGCTTCGTAGAGCAAGAAAATACTATGAAGGGGCATGCTTAGAAGAAACTGTCTGTTTTGAGTTGGCCCCTAAAATGTTTAGAACAGCTATGTGCCGTGTGATAGCCTCTAGAATCTACCACCCCATCTCATCATTTGGATGTCGTAAACGTCGTAAACGGTTTTTACTGGTGGTAGGATTCCTATGCAGGAATCCGTCTAGGTAGGTACCACCCCAGGGCCAGTTATTCTGCCGAGAAGCAGTAGTGTGCAAACATTACTGTGTTTCGGTTTGAAGGGCACTGTGAGCTAGCGTAATCACTGGGCATTTGAGACTTAAGAACTGATGTCTCAGGGTGACGGGCGCAGTGTGGTGTCACACAAAAATGTTCTGGGTGACACAGCATTTGTTACGGGTAGACGTTTGAAAATTACAGCTGCCCGTTTTTTTTTTTGCAAAATAGTGTTGAAGATTACCATATTAATCTTTAGTGAATCATTGTATAAACGTATAATCGTTCTATCGTTGTGTTGATTCAGCAAAACGCTCTAAGCGATGTGGTAACTTGCTTGGCTCTGCATTTTTCCAAACAAAGACTAATGTGCCAGTTTAAATGCTGAAATTCTTACTACTGTTCAAAAGAACATGCAAAAAGCGGACCATTGTGCGACTGTTTATTTCTAATTCAGATACTGCTATTATTAGTAATTTAGTTACTTGTGCCGTGTGGTGGAGGCTTAAGAGAATCTATCATCCTCATTCTGTGGGTGTCTATTAAATCGACAAAGGGAGAATGAAAACCAGGAGATGGGCAGCAGCATCTTCCTGGAACATCTGAATAAATAAACTGCGGTCGCCAACCCGCCTGCTATGCTAACTATGGCGAACTCCCTCCAAGTTAGTATCCGATGAATCTGTAAAAGCCGAGAAGGCTAACAGCAATTACATCTCCGAAAATATATATCCCCGCAAGTTGAGAGCTACAAACTTTCGCGGCAATCCATAGGTGAGGCCTTGGCTCAGCAGTGGCTATGTGGTAGGCTGAAATGATGATGATGATGATTGGTGGAAACTGTATGGCTAAGTTTCAGTTGGTTCGATGATGTACATTTTCCTTTATTAAAGAAAATATAAAGAAATTTCCTTCAATTTCTGTACGAACGTGTCCAAGGGTCCGTAAGTTGCATTGTAAGCGTTTTAGTACTTTAGTACTTTATTGCAGCTAAGCTTTCGGTTCCTTTTATGTGTATAGTTCACGTGATAACGGAGCTTTTTAATAACCTACATACAACCGTAGTTTTTACACGAAAAATATATATGTGTTATTTAACGTAAAATGTAATCTATTTGAAGCCGTGTTATACCCATTGACGCCAGTGACCTGGGTTCGATCCCATGTGCCGACATCACAAAAATTGTTAATTTCGGTTTTCAGCGCTGGTTCGGGGTAATAATTAATATTTCTACGATATTTGTAGTTCGCTAACTGGTGAAGTGTAGTGAACTCTTTTCTACTTAAACGTCTCAACGAAGGAAGCAGTGGGATATTAATAGTCTAAGTCAACATTTATTTATTCAATTTAGGCTTGTTTAAAGTCCGGATAATTATAATATTTTATTTCAGGCCGAAGGCCAATATTGTGCGGACAGCTTTTATTAGTGCAGTGTAACGCCATAATATGCAATGATGTCACTATACTGCTCGTGGGAACGCAATGGGGTGTAAGAATTTTTAGACTCGTACATACAAAATGGCGATGCGTGGTTCGTCACCCGTCACGTCTCGTTTCCCGCGAGGTAGAAAAGTGGCCCACATTTGGTCTCTGCCTACCTTACCTTATATGGGAAAAGGCGTGATAAAATATTGCAATCAAATATCGTAGTCCGGCCGGCTGCTTACAGGTGTGTACTCGTAATATAAAGGCGTATCCAGTGCGCTACCAATGTGTATGCAGGGCCAGTTATTCTGCCGTGAAGCAGTATTGTGCAAACATTACTGTCTTTCGGTCTGAAGGGCACTGAAGGCCAGTGTAATTACTGCGACTTAAGAACAGATGTCTCAGTGGGCGCAAGTTGGTGCCACACAGTTATGTTATTGGTGACACAGCACATTTCTTATGGGCAGTCGTTGCCCTTATTTAAAAACCTTTAAAATATCCGAAGTTATTTTTTCAATACTGTATTATATCATGCCATTTATAACTACATTGCATTAAATTTATACAACATCGTATATTTGGTAGACTGGAGCTTCATGTGCTCTTCTTCTTTGTCGTCACACTCTTGGCAGAGTAGTCGTGGTCGTCACATCATAGGTGGTAGGAAACTTTACAATCCGCCGCCATTATTCTCGTACTGTAACTCTTGTGCATTCGTGGAGTGGACCATTGAGTGTAGTCTCGACTTGGTCGGTTCATCGCATCGGTGATCCACCGCGCGCTTTAGTGCCTTCGACTTTCCCCTGCACCACAAGTCTTTCCACAGCAGTGTCAGACGTTGCACTTACCACCAGGTGAACGTTTTGCTCGTTTCGTCACTTTATCAAATAAAAAAAAATTTAAAACTGTCCGGCGGTAATATTTCTCCTATAACAACACAAATATATCCAAAAAGTAACAATATGTGTTTTTGCTTAAATGTTTACTCCCACAGGGATTCGAACCCAGGACACCTCGGGTGTCAAAGCCACCAGTACTAGGAACTACTACTGGTAATGCAAATATTTGCTCAGTTCCGGAATCGAAACCGTGATCCGTCTAGTGCCGATGTCAGTAGCTTGGCAAGTTATCTACATAGAGTTTTTTTTAATTCATTATCTAGTTATTCTTGTTTCATTTAAATTAGCGTTATTTTTGTGAGTTGTTATTATAATTATTAAATGTAATGTAATAATCCCAATGCGGACCTCCTCTTATTTTTTTGAAGAGCTCTTTTTTTGAGAGAGCAGAGCTGGGAAGAAGGCCGCCACGCTGCTCCAATGCGGGTTGCCGGACTTCGCATATCCTCGAAACATATAATTCCTCAGACATGCAGGTCCCTCACTGTTTTCTTTCACTGCCGAGCACGTGGTAAATGAGGAATTAAAATTTACAGTATAATTTTAGAGGTGCCAGCACCGGAGATTGAACTCAGCTCACTCACGCACTGTGAAATACAAGGCGAGCGCCCGGCCCCTGAACTACCTGAACTAGCCTGAACGGCTTTAATTTATTTATTTTAACTTTATGGTTTACCGTAAAAGGTTACAATAGGCGGACTCAATGCCAATTGGCATTCTCTGCCAGTCAACCCAAGGCGTAGTGAAACATTGTGGCAGGTGTAAAATTCAATGAAACTAATAATTTGAACCTTAAAAGTTATAAATAAATATAAAATACAACATAAAAATACTACTAAATACTTAATTTGTTAACTAAGCGGTAATTAGAAATAAACGCTACAACGGAAGGCAATACTACAAGATGATAGATTATGTCTTAACGTGTAAATATATCCCGGCAACAGACAGTCTCCTATCAATTAGAATTGACAAGGGTTCTAACTAGCTGCGTTAGATTGGCAGACAAGGGTCGGCTCGACGCGGTGTAAGTGTAACGTTTATCTAGGTTGGCATCTGCATACTTAGTACTAAAAAGCGAATAATTTTCAATGCACATTTAAATGAAACTAATTTTACGGATTTCATCGCGGTTCATTTTACTATTTACAGTCGAGCGTGTACCTGCAGTCCTGCCATATGTCAGAGGAGTCACGGACATTAGATTATTCACGGACATTATTATTATATCTTGAAGCGCGTTTCCAAAAGAACATTTTTCGTGCCGCCGGAGAAGATGAGTCAGTTTTTACCATCTGCCAAGTGTAACATCCCTCTACAAGATGCAGGAGTATACAAGCTGGATTGCGAATGTGATCTCTCTTACATAGGGCAAACAAAAGGATCAGTAAAAACCTGCGTATAAGAACATATAGCCAATGTGAAGCATCGTCGCTCCAGAAAGTCTGCAGTCTGTGACCATGTTCTGGATCATCCCAACCATTACATCAGATTTAATAATGCAAAAATCCTCGCTAAAGAACATCGATTCCTACCAGGGATGTTTCGCGAGGCTATTGAAATTAAAAAAACATACTATTTTTAATAGAGAAGATGGTTGGGTATTACCGCCAGCTTGGGATCCCATAAATAATAAAATTAAATCAAAACCCAAGCATACTTTCTACGAAGATCGGACAAAAAATAATAATAAAAAGCTGAAGAGACTCCGCGTTAACTATGACATCATGACATCTGTCACCTCAGTCCTCCCGTGACCATGGGTGCTGTAAAGTGAACGCGATAAAATCCGTAAAATTAGTTTCATTTAAATGTGTAGTGTTCACGTAAATATAAGAAATCATAACATAACAACCATAGAACCAGGCGTTACTTAGCGGAAATCCATTATAATAAACGAAAGAAACTTAATTTGCTAAGATCCGCATGCAAAACTTAAAATAGGTGCGTATTAAGCATGGAAAGTAAATTGTATAAAGCATTGAAAAATGAGAAAGGAAGCCAAGAAATAAAGAAGGCCGAGTACTCGGCGGCTGACCGTCGTAGAGTCAATATCACTTGATAATGGCTAGTTTTGAGGTGAAACACATGTCGTGTTCTCGACTTCAGTGGTGTGTATTGTCTAGTGGTAGTGTTGTAGTGTAGTGTTGTAGTGATGGAGGGTATCTGGTGGCGGCCTCCCGTGGCGGTATTGGTTTGCTTGCTCACGCTGTTGAGGGAGGGCGGGCATTGCTATTCAAAAACTAGGTAATACATACCATTTTAAATTTTGTTTTGCATGCGGATCTTAGCAAATAATCATTCTTTCTTTTACTATAGTGGATTTCCGCAAAGTAACCCCTGATGAAGCACATTACTTTTGAGTTAATTTTCACGATTACATTAACATCATCTTTAAAGTGTTATGTATTTTACAACAAAGTAGGAAACCTCTATGTGATATAATTATTTGCTCAAGAATGTTACTGTGTACAATTAACAAACAGAGGCCTAAAACTCCGGTAGTTCAAACTACATAATGATCAAAGACGCTAGTCTTGTAATTAATATATTAAACAAGTAGTTCGTTAATTTATCTTAGACTTTATAAATAAAGCAACATACAAATTAAAATAAAAAGATTAAAATGTTTGGTTATTATTTATTTCTTTCTTCTCTTTACAACAAAACGTTGCCCAACAGTAGGATTTCTACTGTATCGTGGGTACAACACAACCAGACCCGAAAAACCAACAATTTGTGTTTTACAAATGTAGGCTCCGGCTGGGATTCGAAGCCAGAACCCGCGGTTTAGAAGCCAGGTACGCTAACCACTAGGCCACGCGGTCGTCATAGAAAAATCAAAAAAATGATTGCGTTTTGGAAACAGTTGTACTTTTTACGCTAATGATAAAAATAAACAAAATACAGAAAATATTCGTACTCTTACTTCGCTTCGCTAGAATTAAAGAAATTGATTTTTTTTTTTTAACAAAAGTGACGGAACGAGCAAAGCGTTCACCTGATGGTAAGTGCAACGTCTGCCCATAACAAATGCTATGTCTCCCAGAACAGTGTGACACCACAATGCGCCCGTCACCCTGAGACATCAGTTCTTAAGTCACATATGCCCAGTGATTACGCTAGCTCACAGTGCCATTTTAACCGGAACACAGTAATGTTTGCACACAACTGCTTCACGGCATAATAACTGGCAATGGCGTGGTACCTACCTAGACGGATTCGTGCATAGGAATCCTACCATAATAATGATTTCTTATATTTACGCGAACACTAAACATTTAAATGAAACCAATTTTACAGATTTTATCGCGTTTAATTTTTACTATTTATAATTAAATATAAAAAATAAAATCCGTAAAATTAGTTTCATTTAAATAAAGAAATTGAATTTTACCTTATTATTAACACGAGTTACAAGAATATAATATTACACGGTAAACCTTACCAATCGCAATTTAGTATTATACTTGGAATTATAAATGTTTTCCTTTATACACGGCGCTCATTAAATTGACTTTATTACTGAATAAGTTCGCTTGTGCACACGAGACCAGAATTGTTTGAAACACGGGGTATTGTTTCCACTCGCTTATACATTAAAACAATTGTAAAGGCGTATTTTCACTTCTAACTTGAAATTCGTCGGAATGTTGTACGCACTGGTGCCAGGCGCGGATTTTGGGCTTCAGCCCGCGACCCGAGTCTGGGGAAGCTCAATTTGAGGGGCGGAAGAATGATGGTGACAAAAAATTTAGAAGCAAATATAACTTATTTAACGCTGAATACTGCTCGCAAAAAAATATCTACAGGGGCGGATTTGATTTGTTGCCAACCCGCCTGCCAAGTGTGGCAAAATGCCCCCAAAATGAGTGCTACAAACTTTTGTGGCAATCTCTGGGGGAGGCCTATGTTCAGCAGTGGACTTGTGATAGGCTGAAGTGATGATGATGATGATGAAAGTAAAAAATAACGAAAGCCTGTAAATAATAAAATTATCTCAATCAGTATCTTCAGATACTGATGCTTACCGTTATTATATGTGAGTTATAATGAATAACCATAAAAAAAGTTTTGCCGCCCTGGGCTCAGGATATTTAGCTACATATGCAATTGTAGATTTCCCTATAGGCCGAGTAGGCGCCTATAGGGAAATCTACAATTGCATATGTAGCTAAATACTCGTATCTACACAGTTTTAATGTACAGAGAATGAACTGAATTTTTTTATGACAACATCACTGAAGCAAAACAAACAAATGTACAAAATTGAAGACGTGATGCCTATAAACGTTCCTGAACATCGTAACTTGCAGCTTACGTCAACATATGTGACATAACGTCCGAATACGTTTCCTTACATATGTTGCTTGGACCGTAAATGTCCACTGCGTTGTTTGAAATAAAATACAATGTCCCAACAGTGAAAAACGTTCACTGTGTTTACACAGAAATCATGTCTTTTTTTATTTAATAAAGTGACGTTACACGCAAGCTCGGGTAGCTCAGGGATTAGACGCTCGCTTTAAATTCCATAGTACGCGAGTGACCTGGGTTCTATTCCCGATGCCAGCACCACTGAAATTATTAATTGCAATTTTCAGTGCTGATTTACCACGTGCTCGGCGGCGAAGGAAAATGTCGTGAGGAAACCTGCATGTCTGAGAAATAAAAGAATATTTCGAAGACATGTGCAGTCCGCCAACCTGCATTGGAGCAGCGTGGCGGATTCTTCCTAGCTCTTAAACCCTCTCAGAAATGAGAGGAGGCCTGTGCTCAGCAGTGAGACATTTATAGGCTAAGACTTTGCTTTTCAACAAGCAAAACATCACCTGATGGTGAGTGCAACGTCTGCCTAATAAATGCTGAGATTTCTGTGTGACACCACAGTGCGTCCGTCACCCTGACACATCAGTTGTAGTGATTACACTAGTTCTCAGTGCCCTTAAAACCGAAATTACAGTAATGTTTGCACACTACTGCTTTACTGCAGAATAACTGGTCCTGGGGTGGTTCCTAGACTGATTCCTGTATAGAAATCCTGTCACCAGTAAAAGTCTTTCATGTAAAAGTTTTGATATTTATTTTCTCATATGACATTTATTTAAATTAATATACCTTTTAAATCTGTGTATATTAACACAGATTTCAAAAAACATTTTTATTCTCGAAATTATTCTCGATACATTATTTATATAACTCTCTCATTATATTATTTAACTCTCCATGTTTACTGGTGGTAGGATTCCTATGCAGGAATCCGTCTAAGTAGGTAGGAAGGTCTAGGTAGGTACCACCCCAGGGCCAGTTATTCTGCCGTCAAGCAGTAGAGTGCAAACATTTCTGTGTTTCGGTTTGAAGGGCACTGTGCGCTGGCGTAATCACTGGGCATATGAGACGTAAGAACTTATGTCTCAGGATGACGGGCGCAGTGTGGTGTCACACATAACTTTAATGGGTGACACAGGATTTGTTATGGGCAGACGTTGAATTTACCATCAGGTGAACATTTTCTCGTTTCATAATTGTATCCAATAAAAAAAAACCTTTAGATACTCGTAACTCCGTTTACGTTTCATCACTTTACACCAGAATAAATTTAAAGTGAAGAGCCGTGGTAGCTCAGGGGCTAGGCGCTGCATGTCTGAGGAATAAATAATATTTCGAAGATATTTGAAGTCCGCCAACCCGCATTGGAGCAGCGTGGCGGATTCTTCCTAGCTCCAAAACCCACTCAGAAATGAGAGGAGGCCTGTGCTCAGTAGTGGGACATTTATAGGCTGAAACTTTACTTTACTTTTAAATTTAAAGTCGTATTATTCTGTGACTATTATATTTATTCCTTCATTTTGTAGCGACATCTATGTCCCACATGAGAAGCTCAAGAAATATTTCATTCATTCTATTATCGCGCTATGAAAGTCTTTCGCCAAATTGTTTTTATCGGTGATTAAAAAAAATGAACGATCGAATGAAAAAACACGTTAAAGAAATTGCTTGTCCTTTATTTTATGTGAACTATGATATTTTTAGTATATATTGTATGACATTGTATGACATTTTAGTAGGGTTAAATTGTCAAAAATTCCGAGTGATATTGTGTCTGTTATTTATTATCGTTAATCAGTGAATCTTTTTAATTGCAATATCTGGCTATACGAATCAAACGTATTTGGTCTCTACTCATGTCCTCGCCTGTGTCTGGAAATTCAGTGTATTCTCAACGTAAGCAGCTGTCGCACTACTGACCCGATGAATAATTCTGTGTGATGTTACACGTTTGCGTGTTATTTGTTGCATACAATCTTAATGTTCCTAACAGTTGGTTTATAAGCGACACAGAGAAATTCCTATCCGAGCTGTATACTAATTTATGCATAATTTTCATTGAAGGAAAGTAAGTTACTTTAATAAGATCCGCATGCGAAATATAAAAATGGTGTATATTACCTAGTTTTATGAAGAGCACCGCCCGCCCTCCCTCAGTAGCGTGCACAAGCAAACTAACACCGCCACCAGGAACCGCCACCAGGTACCCTCCACCAACCACTACAATACTACCACTAGATAATATACACCACTGAAGTCGAGAACACGACGGCCGTCTGTCGTAGAGTCTATGACGCTTGATAACTGCCTCGTTTTGGGGCGAAACACGTGTCGTGTTCTCGACTTCATTTCGTTACTTTGCTTGTGCATGCTACTGTGTGAGGGCGGGCGGTGCTCTTCAAAAAACTAGGTAATATACACCGCTTTTATATTTTGCATTTGGATCTTCGCAAAAGTAACTTACTTTCCTTCATTATAATGGATTTCCGCAAAGTAACGCCTGATTCTATTAACTATATAATTTTCATTACCAAACATAAAGCGGCGCGTTTGAACAAATGGAAAACTTTAAAAAAATTCTTTATAGTTATAGTTTTCCAAAACATTTGTTCTCCATCTTTTATCCATCGTGGAAGTCTTGGTAAATATATACATAATCTCAAACGAAGAATAAGGAAGAAAAGAACATTTAAGTAAAGAGCCTATTCCTTTCTCAAAGGTCAGCATCTGCTATTCCTCTGGTATTGTGAATGTTCAGGAGCGGTGGTAATCACTTACCATCAGATGAGTCACTAGTTTGGACCCTCTTCTATTAAAACGTCGTGCTTTTAGGATGAGCAATAAAACTCTTAAGCTTACGGAAATATTAAGGAAACAATACAAATCAAAGCCGTTGACTGCTATCAATCGCCAATATGGTTAAAAATCTGCTGTAAATACACGGACGCCATATTGTACTTTTATCCGGGGTAGCAATTAACTTCTTAAAAATCGGCGGAGTAGAGATTTACTCGGTAATGGCATTTTTAATCTCTGATTAGGCTGTGGTGAAACGTTTATAATGACTATAGGTCGCCCAGTGGTCGAAATTCAATGAATTTTTGCATAAATTGAGTGTCGTAAAAGTGCACAGAGGGATAATTCAAATCAGAAGATGGGATCTACTGCGGTTGCCAACCTGCCCATCATGCGTGGCAACTATGGCAAAATCCCCCCCTACAATTAGAGCTACCAACTTTTGTGGCAATCTATGAGGGGGCCCCATGTTCAGCAGGACTAGTGATGGGCTATGATGTCCTTTTTTCAAATAGTATATCCCAATAGTCATTGCATTTTTTTATTTGTTCTTTACGCGAGCGTGTGCAAATAAGTAATTTGCGTGGGTTGTTTGCCTTAATTCTCTGCAATACCTATGAAATTTAATATTAATTGTTAGTAACATTTGAAAAAAACTCAATGATAGTTTGTATTCGTATTTTTATTAAATATTTATTAGCAGTTTAAATTTTTTCGTTATGTTATTGCATCAAATAAACATTAATATAGATGACGCTTGGCTTTCATATATATGTAGGCATTTATATATACGAGTATGTATAAGACACGTTGTTTTCATTTCTAGTAGATTAAAATGCATTATTTGTAATGGTAAGTCGTAATTAAAATGAAGAATGAAGAAATTTTAATGAACTATGAATGTAAACAAATGACAGACTATTATGTAGTTAATAGAATCAGGCGTTACTTTGCGGAAATCCATTATAATGAAGGAAAGTAAGTTACTTTGCTAAGATCCGCATGCAAAATATAAAAATGGTGTATATTACCTAGTTTTTTGAAGAGCACCGCCCGCCCTCCCTCAGTAGCGTGCACAAGCAAACTAACACCGCCACCAGGAACCGCCACCAGGTACCCTCCACCAACCACTAAAATACTACCACTAGATAATATACACCACTGAAGTCGAGAACACGACACGTGTTGCGCCCCAAAACGAGGCATTATCAAGCGTCATAGACTCTACGAGAGACGGCGGCCGACGGCGGTGCTCTTAAAAAACTAGGTAATATACACCATTTTTTTATATTTTGCATGCGGATCTTAGCAAAGTAACTTACTTTCCTTCAGACTATTATGTGATTGACATCGTCAGAATGAATTTTAATAATGAATATATTATTTTATTCAATTTAATGTATTTGTAACACGCATACATATTAATACCTTTATATAGTAACTCTCTCTGTTATACGTTATATGCCTATTTGTTACCCTTTCACGGTTCAACCGCTGAACCGATCTTGATGATATTTGGCACAGTGATAGCTTGCATCCTGGAAACAGACATAGGATACTTTTTATCCCGGATAGTCAAATAATTCCCACGGGATATTTCAAAAACCTATATCCACGCATACAAAGTTACGGGTATCAGCTAGTTATATAAAAATGTTGGATTCCTCGCTTCTTCTCCGTACAAACTTTAACTGCGCCAAATTCCACACTCCGAGCGCGCAATATGCTTTAAAAGGGGTGTAAAGTTTTCTCTTACTTACACGCTCGCCTATTTCCCATATAAGGGATAGGCAGAGGCCACATACTCGTACATACAAAAAAAATCTTACTCTCCATTAGTATTAAAAATTAAAATTATGTATTTTTTATAGTACAGTAATTAATATTCCGTGTTAAAAGTGCGCTAGGAAATACTCACAGGCGTTCTTGAAAAATTAGATAATGACGATAAAAGAATAGAATAGAATAGAAAAGAATATTTTTTATTCAATATAGATGATTTACATAATACTTCATACATATTTCAGTTATTTAAAAAAATATTCAACATTCTGAATTCTCACTGAACTATGTGTTCTTCGAAATGAGTTTTGCTTAATCCCTTTTACATGACCCTTGGGGGATCTTTAATCGACCGGGCGCTTGTTAAAATATTCTAAAATCGTGTGAAGTTTCAAAGTATTTCCCATTACTAGAGAATTACACAATAATACAATCTGACGTTACTCCGCAGAAATCCATTACAGTAATGGAGAAAGCTAATTTGCTAAGTCCACGTGCAAAATTAAAATATATTACAAGTCCTGTGATAGCCAATAAAAGTCAGAGCCTATTAACTTGATAATGCCGTCGTGAGCTGAAACACGTGAAGATTATCGATTGTATTGTGATGTGTGTATTGAAAATGAAATGAAAATTATTTATTATTCACCTTAAGACATTTAAATTTTGTTTGTCAATCGTCATTTTTTAAATAAATGCACTGTAAACTACAGCAGACCAGCCTCCACCAACAGCATTCATTTTGATGTACATGTTACCAATATTACAAACAAAGCATTTCAACTATATGGTTTTGTCATGCGAACGTGCAAGATTTTCAAGAAAGCTAACACATATTCAGTTCTATTTAAAACACTTACGAGTATAAGACCTCAACTGGAATATGCAACGCAGATCTGGAGCCCTTTTTACCAAAAATACTGTGATCAACTTGAGTCAGTTCAAAGAAAGTACCTCCGTTCTGTTAATTACAAGTGTTATCGCTCCCGGTCTTCGTATCATAACCTTCTTGTTGAGTATTCTTTGCTCAATTTATATAAGAGACGCTTGCTGCTTGATGTAATATTTCTTTATAAAATTTGTAAAAACTACATTGACTGCAACCAACTCACGAATCAAATATTTTTACGTATTCCTAGCAGCTCAAAACGTATTCGAGATACGTATGTACACCGAACATTTGCCCCAAGACCATGCAGAACCAACGCTGGTGAACGTGCCCCTTTACATCGTATTATGAAATCGTATAACGATAACTTCTCTGACATAGACTTATTCGCCATGTCCTTGCATAAATTTAAGAAAGCTGTTATTGATAAGTTAATTTAATAACGAACTCATTTTATATCTTTATAGTATCTATAATCTTATCTATGATTACCCTACATTTCACCTTCTTGTAAAAATTTAAAATTTCATTGTACTCAGTACCGCTTTGTAATACATTAATTAGCGGATAACGGTGCTGGTCATGTAATTATTTAAGATTTCAATGTTATAGTTACTAGCAATTATTGTTATTACATGATTGTTTGTTATCCCAAATAATAAAAAAAAAAAAAAAAACAGCACCTGTTCACAGCTATGACGCATGTGGCAGCCATCGCCCTCCTCGAGCACATTCAAGCGAGCATGAGATAAGCATAATCAAGTTAAAGAGAAAGTGCTGAGACGAGTAAATCGTTAACCTGATGGTTAGTGCAACGTCGTAGCCGTGAGCCGTGGTAGCTCAGGGGCCAGGTGCTCGCCCTTAATTTCATAGTACGCGAGTAACCTGGGTTCGATCCCCGGTGCCAGCACCTCTAAATTTGTTCTACAATTTTAAGTGCTGATTTACCACTTGCTCAGCGGTGAAGGAAAACATCGTGAGGAAACCTGCGTCTCCGAGGAGACGAGAGGAATTAAATATTTCGAGGATATGTGGAGTCCGCCAACCTGTATTGGAGCAGCGTGGCGGACTTTTCTCAGCTCCAAAACCCTCTCAGAAATGAGAGCAGGCCTGTGCTTAGCAGTGGGACATTTATAGGCTGTTACTTTACTTTTTTACTTTTAGTGCAAAGTCCGCCCATTACAAATGATGGATCACTAAAATTTCTATGTGCACACGCTGCGCTCGACAGTTCTTAAGTGTAATATGCTCAGTAATTGCAGTAGCTATCAGTGACCTTCAAACCGAAACACGGTAACGTTTTCACACTACAACTTGACGGTTGAATAACTAACACTGCGTAGTATCTGAAAGTGGAGTAAAACCAAAATATTAGTCTTGTGCTGAAATCTAAATCCACTTACAACGGCATTCGGTAATTGTTTGCCGTCAACCCCCTCCCCCAACCCCCTCTCCCTATCCCATAAAATAATTAAATAATAGGCTTATCAACTTTTTAAGGTAGACTGACTAAACAAACAAAACGTTTTCCTGATGGCAACAGCAACGTCTGCCTATAACAAATGCTGTGGCACCCATAACATGTCTGTGTGGCTTTTTTTTTTGGATAAAATGACGAAACGATCAAAACGTTCACCTTATGGTAAGTGTAACGTCTGACCATACCGAAGCTGCACCACCCAGAATATGTGAACTCTGCAATCTTGGTACACCAATTCTTAAGTCACATATTAGTAATTAAGTAACACTGGCTGTCAGTGGTCTTCACTCCGAAACACAGTAACGCTTGCAAATTATTTTTCAAAATGGTTGGGATATTGAAAAGAGTTCAAAAGGTATTATTGAAGTAAGTACGAGTACTATTAGACTTACCAAAAGTAACAATACAGTGACGGATTCATTTTAAAAAAGGGTTTTTTTGATTTTATTCTCGCTTTCTGGACTACGGTTATTATTGGGGTTGGGGAAAAAGTTTCTTCGAATTTTATTACAAAACTCAAGTGAATTTTTTTTCAAAGTTTATTTAAATTTAATTACAGTATATGTGCCATTTTGTTCGAAGACTTTTTGCAATCTTGAAAGTAGTGACATGATACCATTGCTGTAGAAATCTTAGGACTTCTAATCAAAATAACGCGACAAGTAGTTATGGAAGTCTTCTCTTGATGTTAACCTGACACTATCTAAAGAATTCTGAAGATACCGAAACAGGTGGAAATCTGTAGATGCAAGGTCAGGGCTGGCTGCATTAACACCTCCAGACAAACTCTCTTAATTTTTGCTTAGTGTCCTAAGATCTGTGTGGTCTAGCGTTGTCGTGATGAAAGACCACACCCTTTCTATTGATTGAGTCCTTTGTCTCAACTTCCTGCTTTATTCTTATCAGTTGTTGGCAGAAGAGATCCGAATCGATGGTTCTGTTTGGCAATAGGTCCAAAAATAATTTACACTGATCACAAAACTATTAATTGTACTTTGCTACCGCAATCTATGTTGTTTGTCTATCTTTGTTTGTTCCGCCAGAGAAGCGGACTGTGTTAATGATGTTGATCGCTCATGTAGCCGGCCAATATCCTGTTTCCGGTGATTCGGTCAAATTGACGTTCGCAACACAATGGAGAAAAATAATTTATATTTATAGAAAACTGGTACCAAAATGGCGACGGCGTGTTTCGCGACCGCTCACGTCTGGTTTCCCACGGGGCCGAAAAGTGGGATACGTGTAGCCTCTGCCTATCTATTATATAGGAAACGTATGTATGTATGTATGTTATGAATTTGTTAGTCTAATTACTGTAGTCTATTATATATCAGGGTGGGCTTAGGGGCGATGTGTATATGCCCCAAAAAAATTAATGAGCCGCGTAGCGTGAAACCTGTAGGAGATATGTCGACTTAAAGAATTTGCTTAAAACTCATAGGTCATCGAGGCAATGAACTCATAATTTAATTTAATTTAATTGGGCTATTTTCCATTGAGCTGCCATCGAAAAGTTTTTCGATCTTATAAATAGTTACTAGGGTAACATAAATTAAATGGAGAATAAAACGTATTTCAAATTTGTCTGGTTGGGGGCAACGACTTTCTGAGTTAGGGTCGCGTAAAGTTTTACATAACAAATAATTTTAAAGTTTTGTATGGACATTTTTAGTATTCAATCTTGTAATTAAAGCTTCACCGGTGTGTTTATCACATCAAAGTAGCATGGGTAGGTGTCTGGATGTTATACCAATTATGAATAACGTTGTATATATCATTTAATATAAAATAGCTTATTGTAAACAAGGGTTACAAGTGGAAGGCACATTTATGGTGTTGTCTACTAGTAATCCCTGGGAGAACGAAAAAAGGTTTTTTTTATTGGATAAAATGATCAAACAAGCAAAATGTTCACCTGATGGTAAGTGCAAGGTCTGCCCATAACAAATGCAGTATCACCCAGAACTGTGCCCTCGTGGACAAAGAGACCTGAACAGCGCACCACCTCGCCGCACTTTGGTAGGAGTAAAAAAAATCTTACTCCACATTACTTTCCCACGAGCAGTGATAATGATGTTCTTCTAGCCGATTTTGACCACGGCGACAACAGCCGACTACTGTCGAGAGCCATCAACTGCGCAGGAGATATTATAGTGCCACAAGTGTACGCGCAAACACAGAGGCACTCACTCGTCCCAACCTACCCGCGCCCGATGTAACGCTGATGCGATAAGATCGGAGGTAGGCTAGGATGCAGTGTCAGAAACACAGGGACAATCATAACACAACCAGACCCGAAAACCAAAAATTTTTTTTTTTTACCCGCGGCTTAGAAGTCAGGTACTCTGACCAATAGGCCACGCGGTCGTCCCACGATCAGTATAGTGATAGCATCGTATATTATGATGTTATTCTGCACGAATAAAAGCTGTCCGTAAATACCTTGGTGGTCTCTTACGACACCTCAGTAGGAAATAGGTAGGTGCTACATACCGGCCCCGCGGCCTAAAAGTAAAAATAAATAATAAATGGAACAAATAATTGAGAGACCATCGTCATTACGTAAATAGACCGATACTCAATCAAAGTACAATTCCCGCTCAATAAATGGACGTTATCAAACGTCACGGCTAAATGGATTTTGGTCCTGTTCAACCACAAACGAACTCATTAAGCGCACTTCAAATATGGACGTTGTACATTAACGACCGCTGCTCTGTCTGTTCGGAACTTAACGATTCGATGGCCATGTAAATCAAGCTTTGATTGCTTCAGGGGAAGTTACTGATAATTACTCGTATGTTGTCATGGTTTTGATTCCGATATCAACCACAGGTTCACGTCCCGTTACTATCCATACTAATTTTATAAATGCGAATGGTCTCTCTGTCCCTCTGTCTGACTGTTACCTTTTCACGGTTCAACCGCTGCACCGATCTAGACACACAAATTTGAAAACGGACATAGGATACTTTTTATCCCGGAAAATCTATTGAAGAAAGTGGCGTAACGAGCCAATCATTCTGTGGTGCCGTGTGGTAGCGGCTTAGGAGAATAGGCTTAGGCAAATATAAACATATCTACTGGGGCGGATTTGATGCGCTGGCTAGGCCTATGGAAGACTGCCGCCTCTGTAAAGCTCAAAAAATCGAATGATGTATAAGAAGTAGATTAAAATAAAAAATTGGCCGTGTGGTGGCGGATAAAAGAAATACCACCCCATCTCATCCCGGAGGTTTCGTAAATACCGACTGAGGGAAAATAAAAACCAGGAGATGGGCAGCAGCATTTTCCTGGAACATCTAAATAAATAAACTGCGGTTGCCAACCCGCCTCCTCTCCAAAATTGCAGCTACAAACTTTGGTTGCAAATTATGGGGGAGGCCTATGTTCAGCAGTGTACTAGTGATGGGCTAATATGATGGAGAAATTAATCAAGCTTGGGAAAAAGGAAGGTGTTATAATAAAACTAAAAAGAATTAGCCCTGTTAGCTTAGACAACAACAACCACTAAAATTATTCAGCAGTCTTACTAAGTACTGATTTACTGTTTTCTTTTTTTTTATTCGATAAAGTAATGAAGCGAGCAACGTCCGCCCATAACAAATGCTGTGTCACCCAGAAAATTTCTGTGTGATACCACACTGTGCCCATCACCCTGAGACATTAGTTCTTAAGTCTCATATGCTCAGTGACTACGCTAGCTCACAATACCCTTCAAACCGAAACGCAGTAGTGTTTGCACACCACTGCTTCACGGCAGAATAACTGGCACTGGGGTGGTACCTACCTAGACGGATTCCTGCATAGGAATCCTACCACCAGATGAAAATCTTATGTACGAGTACAAACATCGCGAGAAAACCGTCATTTCTGAGAAATAAAAATACTTCGAGGACACGTGAAGTCCGCTAACCAGCATTTGAACAGCGTGGCGGACTCGTCTAGTCTCCAAAACCCTCTCAGATATGGGAGGAGGCTTTTGTTCAGAAGTGGGACATTTATCGGATGTTACTGTAATTTTTTATTTTTTAAATAAAACTCGTAAAACACGTCAGTAACATTTTTGCAACTCATAAAATCCGTTACGATAACTACTTTAGTGAAAAAAAGATACATGTATAGACATATACTTAGATATATGAATAAACACACACACATAAATTTATATATTTATATATGTATAAAAAGTTTCAGCCTATAAATATCCCACTACTGAGCACAGGCCTCCTCTCATTTCTGAGAGGGTTTTTGGAGCTGGGAATATGTATACATAATGTATTTTAATATTAAGTTTATATTTGCTTTTACATTTTTAAATTGTGATTATTGCTTACCCGGGTTGGATCGTTGGCGAAGACACCACTAATTTTCAGGTTCACCGTCGGATAACATCTTAAGAAAAGCTGTTGTCGTAGAAAAATATTTCAACATGATTTCGAATTGATATGTTTTACAAGCGGTATTGACGAAGCACAGAAGTCGTTCGCCGACTTCAACATTTAAAATTTAAAAATTAAAATTTCTGCGTGTTTTATACATCAATGGTTTTTTGTGAAATAAAGCGTTTCTTTCTTTTTTAAGATGAGGAAATTAAAATCGTGAGAGAATGTTAGAAGCGTGAAGACGAACACGACGTAGAGCATATACAACTACCACAAAATAAAAGTTATTTGTATATCGCGTTTGATTTCTGCAAATTCACAACACGATTTCCCCATTTTTTGGCCGTGTGGTGGCGGCTCGTTAAAAGAATACTTACCACTCCATCTCATCCAATGGATCTCGTAAAAGGCGAGTAAGGAATTAAACTGCACTGTGCACCCAACAGCGCATGGTGGCGATGGGCTCACCACCTATCACACCAAGTGCATTATATTGTTTTGGTGAAACGTGGATTGTGGCAGTGATCTGTTTTTGCAGTGATTGCCCAGTCTCTGACTACCACTTATGGGATACAGTCGTAATCTTATGTATGATTTCCCACAGTGGCCGTAGCAAAACATGGCTTGAAATAAATTCAGATATCTTGGTATTTGTTACGGTTTCCTTAATGTTTTCTTTTATTTACGCGAATATTACACATTTAAATAAAACTACTTTTTTACGGATTTTATCGCGTTTAATTTTGAACTATTTTTACCCGACGTTTCGGACGCTTTACAGCACCCATGGTCACGGGGGGACTGAGGTGACAGTTGTCCCGATGTCATAGTTAACCCGGAGTACCTTCAGCTTTTAATTATTATTTGTAGTCCGATCTACGCAGAAAGAGCTTACTGTGTCTTGAAGCCTTGCAGTGGCATGCTTGGTTTTTGATTTAATTTTATTAATAATAGGATCCCAAGCCGGTGGTAATACCCAACCATCTTCCCTATAGAAATTAGGATGTTTTTTAATTTCAAGAGCCTCGCGAATCATCCTTGGTAGGAATCGGTGTTCTTTTGCAAGGATTTGTTGTCTATCAAATCTGATGTAATGGTTGGGATGATCGAGAACATGGTCGCAGACTGCAGACTTCTTAGAGCGTCGATGCTTCACATCAGCTATATGTTCTTTAACGCGGGTTTTAATGGATCTTTTAGTTTGCCCTATGTAAGAGAGACCACATTCACAATCCAGCTTGTATACTCCTGCATCTTGTAGTTACACTTGACAGATGGTAAAAACTGACTGATCTTCTTCGGCGGCTTGAAAAATGTTCTTATAGAAGCTCGCTTCAAGATATAGCCAATCTTGTCCGTAACTCCTCTGAATTATGGAACAACAGCATGTACATGCTCGACTGTGGCCGGCTTCACTCGGTCACTGCGACGAAGGCGCGGAACCCGAAGCTTGTTGTCTTGCAAAACTTGCTTGACATGCTGAAGCTCGGCGGCCAGGTGTTTACTGTCACAGATCCCTTGTGCTCCCTGAAACAAAGATTTGCCCACGGTAGCTAACTGTGAAGGATGGTGGTGAGATTCACCATTTAAATACCTCTTTGTATGGGTCTTTTTTCTATACACAGTGTGACACAAGGTGTTATTAGGATTCCGAATTACTAACACATCCAGAAAAGCTAAAGAGTTATTTGCCTCCTAACTCTATTGTAAATTGAATTTTAGAGTTTAGGGAGTTAAGGTGGTCTAGAAATGCAGTTACTTTATGCGATGGTAAAATTGTGATAAAATTGTGACCTTGATATTTCTAACGTAAAATTTCTCAGTCACTGAGCTGCAGATATCACGGATAATATTGAACACGTGTTGTGAACAAACCAATCTAACTTATGCTCTTCTTTCTTTCATAGGGTCGCCTATTACACCATTTGGTAATAAAACGACTCGAAAAATGTCTCATTAACATTTTTGTTTTACCAAAATGTTGGTAAATTTTTGGATACCGTCCAATATTATATTACTACAGTTATCACATATCTACAGTCATGCCCTTTTTCCATTAAAGCATTAAGGCAGAGGCCACTCACGTAGCTCATTTTTCGCCATCGCGAGAAACGAGACATGACGGCTAGCCAACCAAGTCGCCGCCGTTTTGGTACGAGTTAAAAAATTGTTACTTCCCATTGCGATCCTACGAGCAGTGTAGTGACAGCATTGCATAGTATAGTGTTATTCTGCACGCAAAAAGACTGTCCGTACAATAAGTAAATAATAAAGTCCCCTCTTACGACACATCGGTAGGAAAGAGGTAGGTGGTATTCTACTCTGCCGGACACCTATCGGCAGTTATTATACATAAAACTAGATACGTAACGTACGTACGTACTGGTAAAGTTATTTTATAAAACTAGATTTACGGATTTTATCGCGTTTTATTTTACTTATTACAACCCGACGTTTGGAGCGCTTTATAGCCAGCCATTGGGCCAGAGGTGCCGGTTTTTGTCCACGGCAACAATTAACGAATACTGCTGTAAGTTACCAACTGCGCAGGATATTACGACGCACGTGGTCATGTGGTGACTTATTTTACGCGGGTGAAACCGCGGGCAATAAATTACTTGGCTCGGGCTAGTCGGGCAATAAATTACTTGGCTTTAAATCAACCAATCGAGTCTTAAGGGGTGTGGGCAGCTACCTCTCCATGCTCCCACCTGGCGGCACTCTTGGCACCTTCGGTCACGGGAGGCCAGAGGTGACATACCAATTTCATAGTTATTCGGGGTACCTTCAGCTTTTAATTATTATTTTTGGTCAGATCTAAGCAGAATAAGCTTTCTGTCCTGTCTTGTCCACTGCAATGCATATGCTTGGTTTACGACACAATTTTATTAAAAATAGGATCCCAAGCCGTCCCAAACCAACCACTTGTCTATTGAAATTAGGATATTTTTTTAATTTCAATAGCCTCGCGAATCATCCTTGGTAAGAATCGGTGTTCTTTTGCAAGGATCTGTGGTCTATCTAATTTAATATAATGGTTGGGATAATATGTCGGGTTGTAAAGAGTAAAAAAAAACGCGATAAAATCCGCAAATCTAGTTTTATTAAATGGTTAGTACGCGTGAAAACACATGAAATCATTAAGTAATGTTATGTGAGCTCGTCAGTTAAAGATACAAAAGAGTGCGCCACTACAAATAAATTATGATATGATTTGACTCTTAAATATAGCATATGTTTTTTTTTCATTAGATAAAGTGATGAAACGAGCAAAACGTTCACCTGATGGTAAGTGCAACGTCTGTCCATAACAAATGCTGTGTCACCCAGAAAATTTCTGTGTGACACCACACTGAGCCCATCGCCCTGAGACATAAGTTCTTAAGTCTCATATGCCCAGTGATTACGCTAGCTCTCAGTGCCCTTCAAACCGAAACACAGTAATGTTTGCACACTACTGCTTCACGGCAGAATAACTGACCCTGGGGTGGTACCTACCTAGACGGGTTCCTGCATAGGAATCCTACCACCAGTAGAATTGTACCAGTACAGTTGAAATGTACTTTCCTATTACGTTTGATGAAGTTCCTTGTAATTTGAATGTATCATTTTCTCAGACCTTTGGAACCAGGTATATTGAAAGTAAACATGTATATTTTTTTTTATCTAAGTAAGATTACTTTGTTACTTTTTAAAATTATTGGCTATTTCGGTTCGAAGGGCATCAATAGCTGGTGTAATTACACAACGTTATTCATAATTGGTATAACATCCCGGCATCTACCCATGCTACTTTGATCTGATAAACACAACGGTGAAGCTTTAATGACCAAATTGAACACTAAAAAGTTCCAAACAAAACTTTAAAGTTATTTGTTTTGTTAAGCTTTACGCGACCCTAACTCAGAAAGTCGTTGCCCTGAACCAGACAAATTCAAAATACGTTTTCTTCTCCATTTAATTTATGTTACCCTACTACGGCGTCATACTAACATATTGTATTATCCGTTATCCGTATCCGTTCGGGTTTAAGAGCCTTTGCCTCGTTAACGGAGTCACAGGAAAAAATTAGGACCATTGACTCACATACCCTTCGCCTGTTTGTACAGAATACTGAAGAGTACAATCTCCTGCTATTTCCCGCGTATGTGGACTACGACAAAGCCATTGATTTCGTCGAAATTTGGGCGGTGCTACAGTCACTTCATCATCATCATCATCATTTCAGCCTATCATCGTCCACTATTAAACATTGCCATAAAACACGGTCCTGAGCCCCCTGCATCCATCGACTTCCCGCAAAACCGTGCAAGTCGTCGCTCTATCTAGTAGGGGGTTGCCATACACTGCGTCTGTCGGTACGAGGTTGCCACTCGAGAACCTTTGTTCCCCAACGGTTATCGGTTCTACGGACTTTATGGCTGGCCCATTATCACCTCAGCCTGCTAATCCTTAGGGATATGTCGGATACTTTAGTCCGGCTGCGGATATCATCGTTGCGGATTTTACCTAGTAGAGAAACATAGCATAGCATAGCACTTTCCACAGTTCGCTGAATGACTGTGGTTTCCTCGTGCAGCCTGCAATAAAGGAGCACGTCTCTGATCCGTATATCATCACTGGCAACACGCATTTGTTGCGAACTTTGGTTTTGAGACATTGAGGTATAGCCGATGAGATGTGTCGCAGTTTCCCGAACACTGCCCAGCCGAGTTGGATCCTTCCATTGACCTCTTGGTCGAAGTTGGACCTACCTAGTCGGACAATCTATCCTGGGTGTATATATTCGTCGACAACTTCGATCGTAGTTTTCCCAACAATATGCATGAGGAAGCTCAGAGTCGCTCAGCGAGCTGTGAAAGTGTTTTTCTCGGTGTTTCCCTGCTAGATAAAATCCATTGCGATGATATCCGCAGCAGAACTAAAGTAACCGACATATCGCTAATGATTAGCAAGCTCAAGTGGCAATGGGCCAGCAATAAAGCTCCTAGCACCGATAACCATTGCGGAAGAAAGGTTTTCGAGAGGCAACCTTGTACCGTCAAACGTAGTGTAGGGCGACCCACACTAGATGGAGTGACGACCGTCACTGTTTTGTGGGGATTCAATGGATGCAAGTGACTCAGGACCGTATTAACAGTATGTGTGGAATCTATCGGAGAGGTCTGTTTTCAACTTGTTTTTGGGTAAAATTATGAAGACCACACCACATCTTTTCTGTAAAGAAACTTTTTAGATTTCTTAAGTTTTTTAGTTACCTTGAAGCAGGCGATGCAAGTGACTCAGGGCTGTATTTTGTGGCAATCTATGGGGGAGGCGTATGTTCAACAGAGAACTGTGATAGGCCGAAATGATGATGATAATAATCTTAATCTTATTTGAAGCATTTGTAAATTAATTAACGACTTCTATTTAAGTATTAACGCTACAACTGAAAGAAAGTAAATTGTAATCTTATAAAGTATATAAATTTTTGTATGAATTGAAATCAACATTTAAAAACATAATAAACCAGAGTCATCCTATTAATCCATGTCAGTCGACTACTAAATAACTCTAAAGTCGAATGGCCATTTAGTTCCACGAATTAACACTGAAGTTTAAAAATAACTTATTACTTCCTTAGTTTAATTACTTTTAAACTTTCTTCGTTAATATGAGTGTATCTATGTGGAAAGTTTAGAATAACTAATAACTAACTATTATATTTTTTTTTTGTATAAATATCTGCCCCCTAATTAAGCTTACACGACGCTATATGAGAATGTTGTGTACACTTTTTATTGATATATAGGTATAAGCGCGTGTTCAGTGTGTACGTAGAGTTTGTATATGTTAAATATGTATATTGTATGTGTAGTTTCATAAATAAATAAGTCAGTATTTTTATATAAGCGATCGCAGAGGCCACTTGACTTTTTTTTAGAAGTCATATAAGATTATACAGTGCTCCCTACGAAGGAATTCATCTAGGTAGGTACTACTGCACTGACCGCTTGTATAAACTGATATACCAGAGTGACTAGAGCAGTGTGCCACACAGATATAGTGTTCCAGGGCGGTTCTCGCCGCCCAGAGTTACCGACACACAAGTCGACAGTTCGAATGGAGGCCCGCAGCCTCCCTCGGACGGTCATTAGACGACTTAAAATCATATTGAGATATTCTAAATCGCGCTAGCACGCAGCGAACGCGACAGTCCGAATTTCGAAGTTATTGTAGGAGTTTATTTATGTATTAAAGTGTTTGGGTCAGACCAAACCTGGCACGGGGGCCAGGTTTGGTCTGGCCCCCGTGCCAGGCCAAATTCGAACCAAATCCCCCCCCCCCCCCCCCCAACTTAACAAATATATATGGTAGCTACTGAGCTGTGACAAATACCGCAACCACATAATACTGTAAAAGCAGAACGCAATTGCAAACAGAGTTCAAGGGCTGGGTGCTCTCATTAATATTTCATAGTGCACGAGTAATTTCGTGTATAAGTAACGAATTTATTATTTTTATTTATAAAGCCTAGCTACGAGATGGCGATGGTTATGTTAATTTAAAAATATAAATTGCCGAATTCACGGTAGAATAACTGGCCCTGGGGTGGTACCTACCTAGACGGACTCCTGCATAGGAATCCTACCACCAGTATAACTGTCGGACAATACCTTTTTTTATTGCATAAAGTGATGAAACAAGCACTTTCACCTGATGGTAAGTGCAACGTCTGCCCATAAGAAATGCTGTGCCACCCAGAAAATTTCTGTGTGACACTACACTATGCCCATCACCCTGAGACATAGGTTCTTAAGTCTCATGCCCAGTGATTACGCTAGCTCACAGTGCCATTCAAACCGAAACAGTAATGTTTGCACACTACTGCTTCACGGCAGAATAACTGGCCCTGGGGTGGTACTAGTAAAACTACAGTAAAAAAAAAGAATCATTAAAATCTGTTCGCAAACAAAGACGTTATGTCTGAAATTGTAATTCATGTTTGGACCACTTGACCAAACTTAACGAATTTCGACACAGAGATAGCTTGCATCCTGGAGACGGAGATGGGATACTTTTTACCCCGGAAAATCAACTTCCACGGGATATTAAAAATAACTTTATCCACGCGGACGAAGTAGCTGGCAACAGTTAGTTCATTATAATGTCATCTAATGTAAATGACATCTGCAAATAAATAAGCAATGCATAAATTATAGCTATCTGACCTAAATTTAATACGCGGATACAATTGTATACAAATATATTGTACAGAGATGAAACGCAATACACTGAATTTAAAAGTTATGTTGCCGTGAAGAGTTGCAGTTGCGGTACTACTTTATTCATTGCCTCCCTCGAGGACGGCGTAGAAATTGCACATAGTTTAAACTAGACTTGTTATATTTTGATTCAAGCTGGCTAGAAACATACTGGAACAATGAGATTTTCTGTAATGTCGATTTATAAAACTCGAAAATACGATATGAAATTTTGTTTTTTTTTTTAATGCGTAAAGAGTAAGAAGATTGTATACTTTTTGATAAAGTATAAATACATTATTAACATTGCTATTAACGACTCAAACTAAGCTTAAAAAACCCGCCTACATTTTATAACGGCACCAGGTTGATAGCAACAGCGCATTAGCGGAATCCATACTAATATTAAAAATGCAAAAGTAACTCTCCCTGTCCCTCTGTCTGTTTGTTAGCTTTTCACAGCTCCTCCGTTGGACGTATCTTGACGAAATTCGACACAGAGATAGCTTGCATCCTGGGAACGGATAGGATACTCTTTATTCCGGAAGATTAAAGAGTTCCAGCAGTACTTTAGCAAATCTAAATCCACGCGAACATAGTCGCGGGCTTCGGCTAGTATTATATATATGAAAAAGTCTTTATCCCTTGAATCCCAATAATAAACAAAGCCCAGGTGCAAACGCTCTACACAGCTGGAGCTAGTGTTGCCAGGTCCAGTGTGTCAAATTTCCGGACGGACGATGAAAATTATCGGTAATTTGGTGTTCAAATCGGAACAGCTACAATGGCTACAAAGAAGTAGGTTTTTGTGAATCTCTTTTATTTTTAACTAGTATTATTATATATATTTATATATATTTATTATATATAGTTATTTTGGCTAGTACAACAAACGAAAACAAATAAAACTTAAACACTCTCGATACGAGTACATTAAGAGGTTAGTGAAAAATGGGGACATTTGGCTTCGTCCCGTTCAAGGATGAATCGGAACGTATCAGCAGACCCTTGAAAATCGGGACTCCTGGCACCGCTAGCTGGAGCAGACCTCCTCTCCAGCTTTCACATATTTCCCCATCATTTATGCAAATTGTTTGTTCCAGGCAATAGAATTTAAAAGAATACAGAATTAATTTATTAAAATATAGATTATTTACCTAATACTCATTATACGTATTTTTTAAAGCTTCAATAGTTCGCAACACAACTTAAAAATTTAGTTGCAAAGTACTTTTGTAGGCTTTTAAATTCACATAGGATAGTACGTTCGTATCACAAACATCTTCAAAATCTCAAAATCAACGCGCGCGAAGTAGCCGGCGCAATTAGTTCGAAAAATAAATTATAATTAAAATAGATGATACACTATTTGTACATACATAAGAAAATAAAACAGTTTACTAAAAACAATGATGTTCAAAAAGTAAAGCCAGTTACTCGACTTCACTGAGTCGGTAACTCTTTTATGGGGAAATGTAAACGTTTTGACAAGAGATCAAATTAAAAAGTTCAACATGAGGTGATCGCTGCCAAGCTATTTCTACATCTTTATAATACTTTGATTATTGTACAAAGTTTTCAAAATAACTGAAAAGAAAAAAAATTGCTCACTTGATTTCTTGCTTGTTCGTCCCAGGACAAAAGCATTTACTGCGAACCAGTGTACCTTGAAAGCTTGAACAAATTACATTCATTTAGTATTTTGTAAATAATCTATCTTGAATAAAAAATATTCTATTCGGTTACAGTATGAACATTGTTATTGATATATTTGCGTCATACGACTGATAATTTTAGTGATTTTTTTTTTATTTTATAAAGTGATGAAACGAGTAAAACGTTCACCTGATGGTAAGTGCAACGTCCGCCCATAACAAATGCTGTGTCACCCAGAACATTTCTGTGTGACACCACACTGCGCACGTCACCCTGAGACATCATTTCTTAAGTCTCAAATGCCCAGTGAATACGCTCGCTCACACTGCTCTTCAAACCGAAACACAGTAATGTTGGAACACTACTGCTTCACGGCAGAATACTTTGCCCTGGGGTGGTACCTACCTAGACGGATTCCTGCATAGGAATCCTACCATTGTACTGATTAAATTAAAATGCTGTTATAAATAATAATAAAAAAAATCGCACGACATTCGTTATCCAAATCTAATAATTTGCTGTTTATAAACACGTGTCTCATACATTCAGGCCTAACAATGACACACACACACAATGACACACAATAACAAATTACAAAATAGCTTTGTTTATTCTCTTTGTTCGCCTCTTCATTGATCTGTTAGCAGGGACTCAGGGCACTTTAGTTTTTACCAATTGTCACATGTACGTCATACGTCAGATTTTTGTGGTTGGAGACGAAGACTATATTTTAAATTCAAAAATCCAGTAAAAGAAACTCTGGCTCCAAGATTTTCTGATCAGAAACTCGCATTATTAGGCCTAATCGGACCAAATTTAAGTTTTGAAAATGAATAAAAACATTTTATTATTTATCGCTGTATTAATGACAGCTGAGTGTTCAAAGAATTTAGGAAAGATTTGTGATTTAGTAACGGATGACCTATTGAAGCAGTGTTATCTAAGGGAGACCTTAGTGTCATTAAGCCATAGCCCCAATCAACTATCTGTAAATAAAATTACTAACACCGTCTACTTCAGTTTCGATTCCGGCCATGGAGAGTACATCCCTGCAGCTGTTCAGGTTGATACAAAGAAAATGACTGTTCTTAAAGGTATCAAAGACGCTTTTGCAGTAACGAACGATCCTATGAACAATGAAATATATTTTGGAGGCAGTCATGGAATTTACAAGTACGACCCGGGAGCACAAAGCCTTAAGCGGTTGTCGGTGAAGAATCTTGATGTTTGGTGGTTATTTTTCAAGAAACTTATTTATTTCATAAGATTTCCAAGTCTCAATGTGTACTATTATCAAAACAGATTAGTGAAACCATTATTACCACTTAAGAACATAACTGTTAATCAATTTGTTTTAGACAATGACGACAATATATTTTTCATTAATGGCACCGGCTTATACGGAATCAAAAATGGAGAAAGTGATATCATACTTCTAAGGGACAGCCCTCGGTTCTTGGGAATGGCTGCAAACAACAAAGGCCATGTATATTTGTGCAGTGAAAATGAAATATTTGTAATAAGCAAGATGATACAAAAAGTGAAGAAAATAGTGAATATTCAAGGAGTTCTTGGAATGACTTTCGACAAAGACAATAATTTGATCTATTCGGACTCACATGAGATCGTTCGTCTTTTGCCGATATCTAAAAGCTTTCTTAAATTATAGAAAGTTGTGTATAAAATGACTAAGTTACTATCGCAATTTAGTGTTAATAAAAAAAACAAATTTAATCCTGTGTAAAAAAATTATTATTCTGTCTATAGTGTTAATTTTTGTCCGTCAACAAATCTAAAGATATGTTTTCAACATGCACAAATTTATATTGACTGAATATGACTGGGATTGGGATACTGGATAAATATACAAGATGTTAGATACCAATTAATACTATAGGGACAAGTACCAAATCGCAAAAAAATCAGCTTTATCATAAAATATTCAATACAACCTACTCAACCAAAATATATGCCGCTGATTTCTTTTTGAGATTTCAATGTCTATTGCTACGCCAAAACATTTACATGTGTAGATTGCACCTCTACGTTCCCGCCTGTTATACTACGAGTATTTACCAAACACTTTGTATATTCATCCAATATCCCAATCCAAGTCATATTCAGCCAATATAAAGTTGCGCATGTTGACACGTGTCCCTAGATTTGTAGACCTATAATGAGTCCTTTACAAAATTAAAGACCTATATGCTAAATGCGCATTATAACTCAAGATAAATTCTAATACGAGTAGCAATCAGATTTTTTAAAAGTTTCAACAAATTAAGCATGACTAGTAATAATTGTTACATTTTGAGACATCGTTCTGTGTAAAACGATATGACGTTAATTAAAGTTTGTTAGGTTTTTAATGTAACTAATTAAATTAAGATTCCAATAAAGAAGTAAGAATTCAAATTCAAAAACAACAATTATTGACCGTTATAAATACTCGCAAATATATTTAAGAAAATCTTAATGTTTAACAGTTTTTTGTACACATACTGGTGGTAGGATTCCCATGCAGGAATCCGTCTAGGTAGGTACCACCCCAGGGCCGGTTATGTGTGCAAGCATTACTGATTTTCGGTTTGAAGGCCACTGTGAGCTAGCGTAATCACTGGGCATTTGAGACTTAACAACTGATGTCTCAGGGTGACGGGCGCAGTGTGGTGTCACACAGAAATATTCTGGGTGACACAGCATTTGTTGTGGGCGGACGTTGCACTTACCATCAGGTGAACGTTGTGCCCGTTTCGTCACTTTATACAATAAAAAAAAAACAATTCTAAATTCGACTGTGCTCAATCTTTATCATACTTCCCGAAGTTTTCCAAAGTATTTGACTAATGAGTACGCAATTTAGGTGCTGTCAAAATTTGTTTAAGAAATCAGTAAGCAAACAGTCGTACGAAAGAGGAATTTATATTTTAAAATATTTATCAAAAACTAGCCATCAGAACGTTTTATGTAGTAAGCCTTCGCCGATTAAAATGTTGTTTGATTGGGCTATTGTTTCCGCACGATAACGATATATGTTTTACTTAAAAATATTATTAAATGCGATAGCAAAGTTATTAAAAATCCATCTTAGATAATTTATTGCATAAACGGATTGACGCATATAAATTCTTTGTAATAGTTAAAACGGCAAACGGCGTAGGATGACCATCGTGATAGTAATATTGCTGATGAATCCTAGACATGGTAAGACACCTAAACAAGTTGTCATCGTGAGTCTACCAACGCAGGTCCGTCAAGCCTACTATCTGTTTGTAAAGTCTACTGTGTCTTAGCTTTAGCTATCTGTGATAGCTAGTCCAATTTCAGGGCCTATGACAATTGAGAAATGATTTGTCAACGGGTGACGAGAGACGTACGGTGCCAAAGATGGATTATTTTGTATTTATTTTTATTTGATAAAAGTGACGGAACAAGCAAAACGTTCACCTGACGGTAAGTGCAACGTCATCCGAAAATAAAATAATCTGTCACCGAGAGCACTTCTGTGTGACATCACACTGCGCCTGTCACTCTGAGACATCAGTTCCTGAGTCTCAAATGCCCAGTGTTTCCACTAGCTCACAGTGCCCTTCAAACCGATACACAGTAATGTTCGCACACTTCTACTTCACGGCAGAATAACTGACCCTGGGGTGGTACCTACCTAGACGGATTCCTGCATAGGTAAGCACCAGTAAAAATATGAATACCATCAGTGAATAAACATACATACATAAGATCACGACTGTATCCCATAAGGGGTAGTCAGAGACTGGGCACTCAATGCAAAAACAGATGACTGCCACAATCCACGTTTCACCAAAACAATATAATGCACTTGGTGTGATAGGTGGTGAGCCCATCGCCACCATGCGCTGTTGGGTGCACAGTGCAGTTTAATTCCTTACTCGCCTTTTACGAGATCCATTGGACGAGATGGAGTGGTAGTATTCTTTAAACGAGCCCCCACCACACAGTGAATAAAAGAATAAATAAATGAAGTATTTCTTTTAAGCTGCTATCCCGCAGTATGCTCAAGGTATTAATCAAGCGGATTATACGTATTGACTGCTACAGGTTGCTACTAATTTCAGTTACGGCTGAATGTTATAAATTATACCAGCAAGCTGAACGGTGCGGCGTGAACTCTAATCTGACAGTTCGCTAATTGCCTCATTATACTTTAAAGTGAATTACCGTTTCCTTATATGGAAGAAGTTTGAACTCTCCGAGAAATTAATTAAAATGGCTATAGTATATATATTGATATTTGCAAATATTTTTTTTCTTTGATGAAGCGAGCAAAACGTTCACCTGATGGTAAGTGCAACGTCTGCCCATAACAAATGCTGTGTCACCCAGAACATTTCTGTGTGACACCACACTGTGCACATCACCCTGAGACATAAGTTTTTAAGTCTCATATGCACAGTGATTACAGCCCACAGTTCCCTTCAAACCGAAAACAGTAATGTTTGCACACTACTGCTTCACGGCAGAATAACTGGTCCTGGGGTGGTACCTACCTAGACGGATTTCTGCATAGGAATCCTACCATTTACAACCATTTTGTTCTTTTTTTGTAAGTACTGTTTTTTTTATTAACGATGCCTCTCGCTAGGATTTCTCTTGTATTGTGGGTGCGATTACACCCATACAGTCATACACCATACAGACATAAATGTCACATGCACAGCACATCCAGCCCCGAAAGCCAACAATTTGTGTTTTGCGCAAATGTTGGCTTCGGCTGGGATTCGAAACTAGGACCTACGGTATGGTATTCTAATCACTATGCCACGCGGTCGTCAATATACTACTAATACGTTTAACTAAAAGTCTTAGTGACTAAATTATCGTGCGTTGTCATTTTAGCCTATCACTAGTCCACTACTGATCATAATAGGCGTCCCCCATAAATTGCCACAAAAGTTAGTAGCTCTCATTTTGGGGGGATTATGTCATAGTTGCCACGCTTGGCAGGCGGTTTGCCAACCGCAGTTTATTTATTCAGATGTTCCCGGAAGACACTGCTGCCCATGCTCCTGGTTTTATTTTCCCTCTGTCGACTTTTACGACACCCACTGGGTGAGATGAGGTAATAGATTTTCTTAAGCGCCTCCACACACATTGTCTCTTGTATTATTTATTGATTGCATTAATTATTATAGATTCAGTAAGGTGGTTCACCACCCAGCGAAACGTGGGCTACGTGTGGACTCTGCCTATCCCTTATATGCGAAAAAGGCGCGACTGTGTGTATGTATAGCAATTCCGTATTATGATGACTAGACAAATAGGACTTTTATAAATTAGAAGTTCCTATCTTATATATATGCTAGAGATTTTTTTGAAAATAATTTGGTCGGTATTTTAATAATTTAAAAAAGGCGCAAAGTGTGGAAGCCAATGCTTATTACGGTTACTTGATAAATAATTCATATTTGTTAAGATATTTAAATAGTAGAGGCGGCATAAGCCTTTGATCTTTGAAGACGTTCTTGTAAGCAATATTGGAAAGGGGATTAATTTACATTCCTAATCTGTATATCATATAAGCCGCACGTGTATTTCATCTTTACAGCGCGTATGATAGAAATAATAACAGCAGTCTTCCTGGAGTAAATCCTGATATTGTTATTTGGGATTTAATTGGGGAATTCTTTAAAAAATAAGAGGGCATGAAACGAGACGCGCAACTCGATCGTGAATTGGCAGAAATCAAAACACAAATACATAAGACCAAATAGGGTAAAAAAATTACACTGTAATAATTAATCGAACCGACCGCGTGGATTAGTGGTCATAGTACCTGACTTTTACGCCGCAGGTCCTGGGTTCGAATCCCAGCCGGAGCCAACATTTTGTGCTAAAACACAAATTGTTGGTTTTCGGGTCTGGCATCCTCGGCTACCTATGATCTTATCGCATTAACGTTAAATCGGGCGGGTAGGTTGGAACGAGTGTGTGCCTATGTGTTTGCGCGGGCACTTGTGGCACTATAATATCTCCTGCACAGTTAATAGGTCTCGACAATATTCGGAAGTTGTCTACGTAGTCGACATCGATCAGGACACCACATCAATCGAAAAAAAATTAAATTGACTAAAGTTCCATATGGGCTTAACAAAATGTTTATGTTATTATTGCTTAAAAAAAGGTAATTTTTTTTTTGCAATTCTTGTCAATCTTTGGTGGCATATTGTTAGCAATGGACTCCTGGCGGTCTGAAATGTTTTTAATTCTAGGAACTTTTAGTAGTTTAAGACTAGGAACTTTATAGACAAACAGTTGCTAACCTTTCTCCTTAAAATAATATTATTCACAGTAATGTTTGCTCACTACAGTTTCACGGCAGAATAACTGACCCTGGGGTGGTACCTACCTAGACGGATTCCTGCATCCGACATCCTTTTTTTTTTATTGGATAAAGTGATAAAACGAGCAAAACGTTCACCTGATGGTAAGTGCAACGTCTGCCCATAACAAATGCAACGTCACCCAGGAAATTTCTGCGTGACACCACACTGTGCCCATCACCCTGAGACATAAGGTCTTAAGTCTCATATGCCCAGTGATTACGCTAGCTCACAGTGCCCTTCAAACCGAAACACAGTAATGTTTGCACACAACTGTTTCACGGCAGAATAACTGGCCCTGGAGTGGTACCTACCTAGACGGATCCCTGCATAGGAACCTACCACCAGTATAATCTAATATTATCGAATAACGCACATTACAAACGTAAAGCTATACTAAAAGCTTTAGAGACTTACTGTTCTTAATTCGATTTCAAGCTTTTAGCTCCTACACATAACCACAATGCGATTAGCTCTGTTGTTAAATACCGGATGAAACCAGTCAGTCGCGAGCGGTCGGTTCCAGTTAATTGAGCTTTACATCGCTTGCAGTCAAGGGCGCGACGAAATGTAAACTCTGAGCTGTTCAACACAGAGCGAAAGTTTGCTTGCAGTGTTATTTGTATAGCAAATGAAAAGAAGACTAACAAATTAAGATGCAGTGATGGACCAACACCTACAACTAGCTGCTAAAATTACAATACATCGGAAATCAATTAAAAAATTGTTGGCTGTAAATACGAGTACTTCTTATTGCGTCTTATACCTTGTCGTATATTTTAGTTATTCTCGTCGTTCCCTTATAATTATTGTGGATTTTTTATAATTGTATAAAGTGACGAAACGTTCAAAACGTTTACCTGATGGTAAGTGCAACGTCCGCCCACAACAAATGCAGTGTCACTCAGAATATTTCTGTGTGACACTACACTGCGCACGTTACCCTGAGACATCAGTTCTTAAGTCTCAAATGCCCAGTGATTACGCTAGCTCACAGTGCCTTTCAAACCGAAACACATTAATGCTTGCACACGACTGCTACACGGCAGAATAACTGGCCCTGGGGTGGTACCTACCTCGACGGATTTCTACATAGGAACCATTCCTACCTAACTCATACATTTTATCAAAATGTAGAGATCAAATTGCAGGATATAACTGCCCTCATTCCATCATATATTTGTCCTCAACGGTGTATCAATAACCGTAGTACCACGCATTATTATCATAATTCATATCAGTCCAGTGCCGAAAACTGCCCTCCACCAAAAAGGCCAAATATTACTTTTAATAAAACTAATTTTACGGGTTTAATCGCGTTTGCAGCGGTTCGAACTGTGCGTTGATATATCAGTCAATCAATCAATCAGTCGGACAGTTTCCTCTTTTATATATTTACTCGCTGTGCTCCGCGGTTTCCCTCGTAAAAAGATGACCCCCATCGACGACATTTAAACTTTCTATTTGAATCGGATTTTGGGTTTTTAATTTTATTGCGTGAAACAAAAATTATTTTTCTAACTTAACCTAAGTTACCCGCTACAATATCAGCTATATGTTAGTGAAAGTCCTGTCAAAATCGGTCCAGCCCTTTCGGAGATTAACCGGAACAAACAGACGGTAAGCCAAAAAATATAAAAAAATTGATATTTTTGTTATAAGTAGGGTATATAATTTCATAAGCATTGAGTAAAAAGCTGCTATTTTGTTATTAAAAACAGACACTTCAATTTAATTTATTTGTATCGATATATGTATAAAAAAAATATTCACCAGTAATTCCTTTACTGTTCAGGCTGCACTACTCAGGAATTCCTTGCCTGAAGACATAAGAAGGGGGATTCGAAATAAGAGCTCGTTTAAGAGATTAGTTCGTGATTACTGTTTGAGAATAACCAATGTTTGATGATTTAAATGTTAGCTATATATAACTATCTTTGTTTATTTATATATTTAATTTCTTATTTAACAGTAGTTAATGTATGTTTGCATGTATATTTCTTGTCTATTCTATGATTATACCTGCCAGAATAGCTTACCACACGGCGGGTTGACTGGCAGAGAATGCCGATAGGCATTTAGTCCGCCCATTGTTACCTTAGAATCTAAGGGTGTAACAATAGAGAGTATATAAATAAATAAATAAATAAAGCAGAAATAAACGGCCAGTAAATGTTAGTTTCATTAAACCAGGTTCCACAGTCAGCATACTTTAGCTATGTTAACGTGTATTTAACGGTAATTGAAAGTATTCATTCGAGAAATGAAGCAGCATTGCAATCGGGATCCAATACCACTCATAGTAAAATCAATATCAAAAGCGTTCTTTTAATTAAGTTTTCTAGTGTTTGCAGACTGGATCGATCGCTGGTGCATATTGTAGAACCCTAGTAAAAAAATGGATTAAAATAAGAGCGGAAATGTTCAAGAGTACATGTTTTATTCAATAAAAGTGCCACTCATCTGAATCTCATCTTCTAGACTAACGTGTTCACCATCTTAGATTATAATACATACATACGTCACGCCTTTTTTCCATATAAGCGGAAGGTAGAGGCCACACACGTGGCCCGCGGGAACGAGACGTGACGAGTGGCGAACCACGTCGCTGAAATTTTCGTACGAGGCAAATAAAAATAACACCCCATCGTATGCCCACTAGCAGAACAACATTGGATGTTATGATATTATACTGCACGAATAAAGGCTGCCCGTAAATACCTAAGTCGTCTCTTACGAAACTTCGGTAGAAAAGAGATAGGTGCTATTCTACTCTGCCGAACACCTATCGTCCTACCCTATACTTAACAGCAAGTATGGATCCATTTAAATAAAACTACTTTTTACGGATTTTATCGCGTTTAATTTATACATATATTTATATTTTTCCCCGTGACCATGGGTGCTGTAAAGCGCCCGAAACGTCTGGTTAAAAATAGTTATAAATTAAACGTGATAAAATCCGTAAAAATTAGTTTTATTTAAATGTGTAATATTCGCGTGAATAAAAGAAAACATTAAGTATGGATCCAAGTCAAAAGTTGGCCTATTTACAATAGAAAACTCATTTATTAAGAAATTATTTATTTATTTATACAATATAACATTTATTGAAAACAGTAAATTATGAAATACTGAAACAACGTTCAGAGCGTAGCCCTGATCGGATCATATCTCTTCGTCCTAACTCGTTCAAGCCACATAAATCTTAGGTGCTCACCGCTCTGACACAGAAAGGGAAGGGAAAATTGAATTGTAAATTTCCCGTGTATGTACGACATTAACGATGTATTTGAATAAATTTCATGGGTCAGTTGACAGCGAACTTGCACAAGTCTGTGTGAACTGAACCTGTGTGAAAACAAGCTTTTATTTTTATTGGGGAAAGGGACGAGACGAGCAAAACGTTCACCTGATGGTAAGTACAACTTTCGCCCATAGCAATGCTATGTTACCCAGAATATTTCTGTGTGACACTACACTGCGCACGTCACCCTGAGACATCAGTTCTTAAGTCTCATATGCCCAGTGATGAATGAAGCGCACTGACAATTAGGGATGAGATGGGGTGGTAGATTCTCTTAAATCGCCACCACACGGCAAGTATGACCCGTGTTTTTGCCAGTTCTTCTCTGAGGTCTTATTTTTCGAACCGGAATAGATTTTGACATTCCTAAATTTAAAGATTCCATTCCATTCCATTCCTTTTTAATTTTTTTTGCATTGAATAAAAAACATTGACTTCGACTTTGAATCCAAGAGTGTTTGCAAATGCCTAATTAAATCATTTATAATTTAAAAAATTGTTCTTAAAACGTTTATTATGTTGTTTTTCATGTCTGAATTATTTTATGAAACCCTGTGTCTGATCCTATCCCATAATTTTCATGACTTTCTCTTTTCTAACAGTCTTAAGTCCAAGCACGTAAATTCTTTTCGAGTATATAATTTCGGTGATGTAATTGCTGTTAGCCTTTTTGGCATTTACAGCTTCATCGGATACTGTGCTCACGGGCCACGGGCCCGCGTGCCAGGTTTGGTTTGACACAAACATAAATAAATAAATAAACTCCTACAAAAACCTCTTTTCGAGTCCCTAGTTTATGTAGTTCCTGTTTGTACATACATTTCATGCGCACCTAACCAGATTTAAAATATCGACGGGGAGAATTTCACAATGCATGGTATATGTTCAAAAAGAAGAAACTGACTTCTAGTTTGCCAAAAAATTGTCACTTTTTAATTTATAGGAAGATGAAATTATACTTTTCTGTAAAAAAAAACTTACGAATATAAAAATTTATAAATCAAATTTTTATATTCGTAAGTTTTTTTTTATATATTTTAATTTTTAATTGTTTCATGTGACATGTTTATTGTCCCACTCTTCACTTCAAATATTTTGGCCAGACCACGACTCAAGTCTTTTGAAAATGTTTGTCTCGCCTTCGCCAACGGGTCTTCACTGTCTCAGGTGAACACCTCTCGTTAGCCAGTTTAATCACTCCTTCAGGATGCATATCTGCATAGATTCGACGGGTCCATTCAAATTTCAGTTCAACGGCTTATCGACCGACGTCATTTAGGGCAGTTATGATCCATAATTGAAGAGATCTTTTATTTGATTTAAAGCCTTAAGAGGCCTATTTATAAAAGATCATGTTGAGGACTATCGATTAAAACAAAGGATACATACATAAATCGGAAAGTTATCTTTTTAGTACCTATCACACCAAGTGCATTGTATTGTTTTGGTGAAACGTGGATTGTGGCAGTCACCTGTTTTTGCAGTGAGTGCCCAGTCTCTGACTACCCCTTATGGGATACAGTCGTGATCTTATGTATGTATGTATGTATGTATGATTAAACTTTAAATCTTCATCAAGTAGTTGAGCTAGTCTAGCTGAGTCTAAATACACCGTATTTATGAGTGCTTTGTACTGATCTAATTTATTTCTAGTAATTTGAACCAAATTACTAGAAATAAATTAGTTTAATAAAGTACTTTTTTCAACCAAAACATTTAAAACAAATTAAATAATAGTTCAATAACGATTTTGAAATTTCGTAATAAATTTTACTTCAAAATACTGTTTATAGTTACGATATGATAATGTTATTTTCTTCTTTACTAACCTCTACTACTGGACATAGGCGACTCACAAAAAAGGATAATAAAGGACAATAAAGGATTGCCTTGATCGCATTAACAACCGGATTCATTTGACGCCGCTGAAGAAAGTGACCAGCGAGCAAATCGTTCACCTGACAGTTCGTGTTACATCTGCCCCAACAAATACTGCGTTACCCAGAATGTTTCTGTGTGGCACTCCACTACAATCTTCACCTTGCGACACCGGTTTTTAACTCCCAGATGTCCAGATACAATAGATAACAGTGATTTAAAGATTGAAACTACTATTTCTGTTTTACGACAGAATAACTGGCACTGCAGTGATACACGTCTAAATAGGTACATATATAGAAATTCTACGACTAGACTAGTCGGATGTATTATGCAGGATCCCTAAATCCACTTTTTGGATGTCCCACGAGATGTGATAACATTTTTTTTTCCATAAAAATGACAGAAGGAGCAAAACGTTCACCTGATGGTAAGTGTAACGTCTGCCCATAACAAATGCTGTGTCACCCAGTAAACTACTGTGTGACACCACACTGCGCCCGTCACCCAGAGACATCAGTTCTTAAGTCCCATATGCCCAGTGATTACGCTAGCTCTCAGTGCCTTTCAAACCGAAACACAGTAATGTTTGCACACTACTGCTTCACGGCAGAATAACTGGCCCTGGGGTGGTACCTACCTAGACGGATTCCTGCATAGGAATCCTACCACCAGTAGCAAATTGGTAGCAAATTTTTTAGGATAAAGTAACAAAGATCGATAATGACAGTCTTCTGTCGTTTGTTACTTTACAAAATAAAGGAACAAAAGCTTCCCAGTTTAATTTATTCCCAAATATCGGTAATAAAGTTGTCCTACCCAACGCAAGCGGTTAAAACTCAATTGCTGGCCCGCATAGTCGAATTTCCGCGGTTTATTGAATTTTGTGTTGTATTTGTTGATTAAGCGCAACAAGGGTAACGTATGTTGATTTTAGCTTTCAGAAATGTTTTCGATATGAGGTTCTCCTAACCGATTTCGACCACGGCGACAACTGCCGACTGCGACTGTCGCGAGCCATCAACTGCGCAGGAGATATTATAGTGCGACAAGTGTACGCGCAAACACCTCACTCGTGCAGTGTCAGAAACACGGGGACAATCACAACACAACCAGACCCGAAAACCAACAATTTATGTTTTAGCACAAATTATGGCTCCGGCTGGGATTCTAACCCAGGACCTGCGGCTTAGAAGTCAGGTACTCTGACCACTAGGCCACGCGGTCGTTTCGATATAATGCATATGCGACAAAACCGTAGGAAGAATTATGTGAAGTATCATAGGCAAGGCTCAATTCACAATACCTTATGATCAACCAAGAACTTAGGGGTTCCACAAAGCCAATCATAAATCCGGTTTTGATTGTACTTATGGCCACGGCAAGTCAAAGCTTTCTAGGAATCCGTCTAGGTAGGTACCACCCCTGGGCCAGTTATTCTGCCGTAAAGCAGTAAACATAGCCGTGTTTCGCTTTGAATGGCACTGAGAGCTAGCGTCAGCACAGAAATGTTCTGGGTGACACAGCATTTGTTATGGACAGACGTTGCACTAATCATCAGGTGATTCTCTTATTCAACTTTTACGAGACCCCCGGGGTGGTGGTAGGATTCCTATACAGGAATCCGTCTAGGTTGGTAGGGGAGTCTTTTCCTATATTTTATTCTTTTATAACAAACCTTTGCCTATTTCCCTGCATCGCGGGTGCGTTTTACACACGTCATTCGGAGTCCATGCTATTTTCTTGGCATTTCTCTTATTCAACTTTTACGAGACCCACGGGACGGTGATAGGATTCCTATTGAAACTAGCAAAACGTTCACGGCATAGTAAGTTCAATGTCTGCCCGTAACAAATGCTGTGTAACCCACAACATTTCATTGTGCCACCACACTGCGCTCGTCACTAGCTACCACTACCCTTCGTATAGTAGTATGTTTGCACACTACTGCTTCTCGGCAGAATAACTGGCCCTGCGTTTGTGACCTTCCTAGACGGATTCCTGCATAGGAATCCTACCAACCAGCATAGTAACAGTAAGAGATTATAGTATGTACATAAAATCTGTTAAATCTCTTTGAACTAGTATTTTAAGTAAATTTTACCTTTCATTTTATACTTGCCAAAGTAAAGAAGTATATTTTAATATATATAACACAATATATAATACTGATACTAGAATCATGCATTACTTTGTGGAAATCTATTATAGTAAAGGAAAGAAAGTTAATTTGCTAAGATTTGCATGCAAAATGTAAAATGGTGTCGTGTTCTCGACTTCAGTGGTGTGTATTGCCTGGTGGTATTGTTGTAGTGGTGGACGGTAACTGGTGGCGGCTCCCGGTGGCCGTATTGGTTTGCTTATGCGCGCTGTTGAGGGAGGTGGTGGTCGGGCGGTGCTCTTCAAAACTTGGTAATACACACTACTTAACATTTTGCATGCGGATCTTAGCAAATTAACTTTCTTTCCTTTATTGAAGTATATTTTTTAAGTTTCAGACGGTTTTGAAATTAAAAAAACATATTTTAATTATTAATACATACATACATAAGATTACGACTGTATCCCATATAGGGTAGTCAGAGACTAGGCACTCACTGTAAAAACAGATGACTGCCACAATCCACGTTTCACCAAAACAATATTATGCACTTGGTGTGATAGGTGGTGAGCCTATCGCCACCATGCGCTGTTGGGTGCACAGTGCAGTTTAATTCTTTACTCGCCTTTTACGAGATCCATTGGATGAGATGGAGTGGTAGTATTCTTTTAACGAGCCGCCACCACACGGCAGTTAATAATGAATATTTAATTAATTATTAATGATGAGCAAAAGTTATTGTTATATTTAATCATTTCATGTCTAATGAACGTATTATGAAATTAAGGCAAGCGCTCGGACTCTTAAGTACTTCGACAATATCTATGTTTTGTAAAAATCTGTCACTCCAACAACTCTCTAAATGTCGTACAAGTCGGATGAGTGAAGAAAAATCAAATAAAATTTCGTAAACTCTAAATTACACTGTAATAACGAATCCAAATTATGTAAAATGGGCGTCGTAAAAGTAAACATAGGGAAAACGAAAACAAGGAGAGGGGCAGCAGCATCTTCGTGGAACATCTGAATAAATAAACTGCGGTTGCCAACCCGCCTGCCAAGCGTGGCAACTCTGGCAATGTTCCCCCAAAACGAGAGCTACAAACTTTTGTGGCAAGGGCGAGGCCTATGTTCAGCAGTGGACTAGTGATAGCCTGAAATGACGATGATGTTGATGAATACGCGAACTCCACCTCAGACAAACCAGAAAGCTGCAAAATCTTCTTCTTCCTTGTAAAATCTGAAAAATATTCTGACAAAAGTTATTTTTTCATCATTAGGCACGTTAAGAAAACACTTAAAATATAGAAGGGCATAGTTGCAAAAATGAAGTTTTATGACTCTGTTCGTTTGTACCGGGCCATGTGCCAGTTGAACCGTGACGGCCTAAAAAAAGTGACGAGACGAGCAAAACGTTCATCTAGTGGTAAGTGCAACGCCCGCTTACAAATGCTGTGTCACTCAGAACATATCTGTGCGCATTTGCTATAAGCCGAAAGCACGCAGTAGGCACCACACAACGCCCGTTCGGAACTAAGACAAAAGTTCTTAATAAACACACCACTGAAGTCGAGAACACGACACGTGTTTCACCTCAAAACGAGGCATTATCAAGTGATATTGACTCTACGACACTCACTCGGCGGTTGACTGTCTCGACTTCTGTTGTGTGTATTGCCTAGTGGTAGTGTTGTAGTGGTGGAGGGTATCTGGTGGCGGCTCCCGGTGACGGTATTGATTTTCTTGTACACGCTGTTGAGGAAGAGCGGGCGGTGCTCTTCAAAACTAGGTAATACACACCATTTTATATTTTGCATGCGGATCTTCATTCGGAGGCAAATTAACTTTCTCTCCTTTACTATAATGGATTTCCGCAAAGTAACGCCTGATTCTATTAACTATAAGTTCTTAAGACTCATATGCCCAGTGCCACAGTTATGTTTTCACACCGCTGCTATATTGGCGATCGCAGTACCAGTCACTTATGTTAAGTGCCGCTGTCGTCACTCATCTGGCTTAATTGAGAGGGTTATTCCATCATCAATAGGAGGCCAGGAGGTTTTCTGGACTTTTTCCTTCATCGAATTTTATGATGAAATGAGATAGAAGATTTTCTAAGGCCGATTTCGAATACGGTGACAACTTTCCAAGAGGAGTGTTGGTGTATCGTTGCCTCTCTCCCTATCCTACGCGGCCGTACCAGATCCTCCGCCGGGGCTGGAAGAGAGAAGCGCAAGTCTCCTAGTCCCATGGTCTCCGCGTGGCGGACACGGGGGTGAGGGGGGGGGGGGGGGGGGGGTTTGGTCGTTGCGTGCACAAAGGGAGGCCATGCTGGAAGGCGCATAGTGTGTTCCGGCTAGCCTTGCTGGGAAGGAGAGTGGGGAGTAGCTGTCCTCTGCCAAGAAGGCGTCGCCGATTTTAGGCGGCCAGCGCCGGTGAGGTCGCGGATGTGTGCGTGAGGATTTCTGTGGCCCTGCCAACATGCGGCGAAGGCGGAACACCGTGGGGCTTTAGTCGGTGCAAGTCCGACGTAACCCATCCTTCCCCCGTGAAGGCGGGTACGCGTTAGGCATTTCCCTATGTGAAAAAAAAGGACACAGTGTCAGGAAGGAAGAGGAAACGGGGCCTTCGGGATCGCGGGCTTTCGAATGCCCAATAAGGCGTCCCCGGGGAGGACGATGACTCGAAGTGGTCTCGAATCATTGTGCTAGCACCGAGAGAGTGGTGGGGGAAGTGAGTTTAGTCGGTAAGAGTCCGACATAACCCGACTGGCCCTCCCCTGGCCGGTCGGGTATTCTTGCAGGATTTTCTCACGTACAAAAAAAAGGATGCAGTGAGTAAGTTTGGGCGATGGAAAATTATGTTTTTTAAAACTATAATATTTATTAAATAAATTTATTTAAGCTAAGTCAGGACTGGTTAATGAATTATACAAATAAAAAAAAATGTAGAAACTAAACAATGGATATGCATACTGCTGATGCTACGTGAATGACACGGTATACGCGGAACGTCGATGCGCCGTCTGCACGGCGCCGTAGCGATACATGTGTTATCCCGTGGTAACTAGTGTCAGAAACACGGAAACAAATACAACACAACCAGACCCTAAAACCAATCATTTGTGTTTTGGCACCAATGGTGGCTCCGGTTGGCATTCGAACCCAGGACCTGCGTCGTAGATGTCAGGTACTTTGACCACTGAGCCACGCCGCTGTCAAAAGATGTAAACTACTAACAACAACGTACGCCACGGATCCACTTTGCAGTCAGCCTACATAAATTTATATTCCCTTTGATTGCCACTCAAATCTCGGTAAAAGACTGATACTGAATTTATAAGTCAACGCTGGTGCGCGGGCCAATGTACTTATTCTGTAAATAATCTGGTCCTCAAAATTCTGCGAAACGAAAACCTTTCACGATGAATTAACATTAAAGGCAAATCAAGATATTCGAATATCCGTGTCGAGGCGGCTTAAGAGGATCTCATCTCGTAGGAGTCGTAAATGTCGACGGAGGGAAAATTAAAACCAGGAGATGAACACCAGCATTTTCACGGAAGATCTGAATAAATAAACTGCGGCTGTCAACCCGCCTGCCAAGCGTGGCAACTATGGCCAAATCCCACAAAATGAGAACTTTTGTTGCAATCTATGGGAAGGCCTATTTTTAGCGGTAGGCTAAAATGATAATGCACCTCATCGAAATCACTCCCTTGGTTGACTGGGAGAAAATGCCTAAAGGCATTAAGTCCGCCCTTTGTATCCTTTCATTGTAAAGAAAGCAATAAAGGTTTAAAATAAAATAAGTAATGAAATATTTAGTCTGACTTCGACCGACAACAGGCCCTGGGGTGGTATCTACCTCGACGGATTCTTGCATAGGAATCCTACCATCAGTAAACCTGTACTGGAATCACTCAATTATTTGTTTCCAGGAACATCTGAATAAATAAACTGCGGTTGCCAACCCGCCTGCCAAGCGTGGCAACTATGGCAAAATCCCCCCAAATTGAGAGCAACAAACTTTTGTGGCAATCTATGGGGGAGGCCTATGTTCAGCAGTGGACTAGTGATAGGCTGAAGCGATGATGATGATGATGAATTGTGTTATAGATTTGTAAATATTTTTTTTTTATTTATTTTCTCATCCTAGAATAAGGATATCTTTAAAATTAAAATGCGAGTGGTCACATAAAATTTGCATTTGTCGCGAGACCGTCTTGTTTCGCTTCAGACTTTATTAATGTTAAATTTAAAATACGTCATTATACCACGGTTATTCAAAAAGTTTATAAGTAAAAATATTCTGTAGATTATAAGTTAATTTCATATATAGTGTAATTAATTATATTTTTTGTGTCTATTGTGATAACAAAACACGTGTAATAAAGTCCGCAATAAAGTCAACACCAGGCTCTATTTGAAAATTAGCGATTCATTTCGTTAACGCTGCAGCAATTTGCTGAAACATAAGTAGAGACCTTATTCCGCAAATCAATTTTTTTTGTTATTTTGAGTTTTTTCGTTGCTATTATTTTATGTCATTTTTTATATTTACATTTTTTAGATATAAAATATAATAACGTCATCACATATAAAGGAATTCTCTGCCCGCGTTAATTCTCAATATTACGCCAACCAATTTTCAAAGCAGTTATTTCAGACATACCTCTTTCACTGCTTGAGCGAAAGCAGTTTTTTTTATTTTTTTTTATTGTATAAAGTGACGAAACGAGCAAAACGTTCACCTGATGGTAAGTGCAACGTCCGCCCACAACAAATGCTGTGTCACCGAATATTTCTGTGAGACACCACACTCCGCACGTCACTCAGAGACATCCGTTCTTAAGTTGCAAATGCCCAGTGATTCAAAACTCAGTGCCCTTTAAACCGAAACGAAGTAATGCTTGCACACTATTGCTTCACGGCAGAATAACTGGCCCTGAGGGTGGTACCTGCCCAGACGGATTTCTGCATAGGAATCCTACCACCATTGAAGTTAGAAGTTAGTGCATCTTGCATCGTCGAATGCTTTCCTCTCAGATAATTGTTTTATTTGGGAAACAAAAATCAGTCACAGTTGGACACAATCGAAGTACTGTTAAAAGGGAGTCCAATACATTTGATGCGTATACTATTTTTAGACATTTATAAAATATAAAGACAAAATATTTCAGAAACAGATCCATAGTTTTTATTAATTTTTTCTTTACCTGTTCATTCATTAGGCCGGCAACGCACCCGCCACTCTCCTGGTGTTGCGGATGTTCATGGGCGGCGGCGATCACTTAACAACAGGTGAGCCGCTTGCTCGTTTGCCCTCTTCTATAAAAAAAATATAATAAAATAGGAATGCCAATATTTTAACACGTAAAAACTTCATCGGGTGATGCTTAGGGCCGTAGTGTGATTAAATGTAATGCATTACGCGGCCGCCTGATATTACGTTGGTTATATTACATGCATTACCAACGCATCTCTAGGGAATCACCATTGTCAACGCAATCGACATTGATTTGATTGAGGTCATGTTAGATTGTCGTCGGAAACCGGAAAACCAATTCCGGTTCTCTAATTCACAATCCAAAACGTAGCAATGGCTATTTTCCACTGCTTTTGTCATAATAATTTGATAAACTCATGTCAATTAGTCAATTTCAGATTAGTGCACAGACTAATACGCATGATTAGTGACAGAGAGACAGAAACTTTGTTATATTTATTGTTATCTGTATACACTACATTTGTGTATAGTGTTTAATAACTTTGTTTAGATTTGAGTATTTCAGACTTTTTGCGTAATTTTGCGCATAAATTCTTATTCTATTTTATTTTATTTATATATTACATATATGTGTGTGTATGTATATGTAGTACCTTAACTCTCGCGGGCGGAGTCGCAGGCTCCAGCTTGTTAATAGAACATTAATTGCTTGTTTTTGTATAAGTTCTGGCTCACAGTTTCTACGCCGGTTGATTAACTAGCATTTATGAGGAGATCAAATGGTTTTATTTTTTTGATAAAAGTGAGGGAACGAGCAAAACGTTCACCTGATGGTACGCGCAACATATGCGCATACCAAATGCTGTGTCACCCAGAACATTTCTGTATGACACCACACAGCCCCCATCACCCTAAGACATCAGTTCTTATGTCTCATATGCCCAGTGATTACACTAGCTCTCGGTGCCCTTTAAACCGAAGCAGTAATGTTTGCACACTACTGTCTCACGGCAGAATAACTGGCTCTGAGGTGGGAACCCTACATCCGACTTCCTAAGATTAATACATTTAGAAATATTTCAAAAGCGTTGAACAATTTGAAACGTAGACCATCTTACATTTGCTATGAGTGTCACTAGTTTATTCATCTCGATCTAGGACCGACGTCAACATAGAAACTGCTTTGAAATGTAAATTACGATAAGCCTCAGCTTACTGAGACCTGCTACTCGTACTTTAAGCTCAGCGATACATGGGTTCCAGAACTTTCTACTACCAAATCTGGCAACTACACGTTTGAAACATTTTAAAAGTGTTGTAAAAACAATACTAATAATAATGAAAATAATGCAAAACAATGCCGATAGGTGTCCGGCAGAGTAGAATATGTCGTAAGAGGCGACTATGGTATTGTACGGAAAACCTTAATTTTGCAGAATAACACCATAATATGCTATGATGTCACTATACCGCTCGTGAAGTAGGGAGTAAGAATTGTTTGACTCGTACCAAAATGGCGGCATATCGCCACCCGTCACGTTTCTTTTTTTTTTATTTGATAAAAGTGTCGGAACGAGCAAAACATGCACCTGTTAGTAAGTGCAACGTCTGCCCATAACAAATGCTGTGTCACCCAGAACAGTGTGACACCACAATGCGGCCGTCACCCTTAGACATAAGTTCTTAAGTCTCATATGTCCAGTGATTACGCTAGCTCACAGTGCCCTTCAAACCGAAACACAGTAATGTTTGCACACTACTGCTTCACGGCAGAATAACTGGCCCTGGGGTAGTACCTACCTAGACGGATTCCTGCATAGGGATCCTACCACCAGTAAAACCGTTTTCCGCGAGGTTGAAAAAGGGTACGCGAGTGGCCTCAACACCTAGTTTTGCTTATCAGAAACATTGTGTTTTTACATATTTACATACAGTCACGCCTTTTCCACATAAGGGTTTCCCTTAATTCTTCTTAAATTCTTGTGTTTCGCGTCATATGGGTTCTCTTATGTGGAAAAGGCATGTACATATGTAAAAACACAATGTTTCTGACTAGCAAAACTTGCCATATACAAACTGTTCATACCTTATTCGACCGCGTGGCCTATTGGCCTAGTGCGTGACCTGACTGCACTGACGAGGATGACCGCGGGGCACCGCTAGCATTACATAAAACTTTTTACATTATACACTCTCAAATGAAACGAAGCAGATCGGATATGGCGCGAAACACAAGAATTTAGGTAACAACAACGAAGCCCATACACATTGTTTTTGTCGTAGGTCAGGTTTCAGGTCCTCTGCTTCATAAATTGCATAGTTATAATGTTTCAAAGATTACAGAATGAAAACTGATTTAAACTTTGTAGCGCGTAGTCGTATTTTTTTTATTTTAGTTGTAAAACCAACCAAAAAAACCAACGCCTGCCCACAACAAAGGCTGTGTCACCCAGAATATTTCCGTATGACACCACACTGCGCCCGTCACCTTTAGATATCAGTTCTTAAGTCTCAAACGCCCAGTGGTTACGCTAGCTCACAGTGCCCTTCAAACCGAAATACAGTAATGCTTGCACAATACTGCTTCACGGCAGAATAACTGGCCCTGAGGTGGTACCCATCTAGACGGATTCCTGCATCATGCATCCAGGAATCCTACCACCAGTATCTGTATGTAGCGTTTCTCAAAAGACAAAAAATAGGTACTGTTGTCGACTACGAAGTTTTGGTTGAAGGATTCCCGATATCACCCTTCAATAAATATTTATTGTTTTGCTTGCCTATGGATCCGAAAGTATGCCGTCCGTAAAAGTTGTATTCGAAGTAATTTGGTAGTAGGGTCAGGTTAGGTTATTATATATATAGTTAGTATTAGATAGTTAGTTAGCCGTGTGGTAGCGGCTTAAGAGAATCTACCACCCCATCGCATCCCGTCGGTGTCGTAAAAGTCGACAGAGGGAAAATATAAATCAGAAGATGGGCAACAGCATCTCCTGGAACATCTGAATAAATAAACTGCGGTTGCCAACCCGCCTGCCAAGCGTGACAACTATGGCCAAATCCCCCCTAAATGAGAGCTACAACTTTTGTGGCAATCTATAGGGGAGGCCTATGTTCAGCAGTGGACTAGTGATAGGCTGAAATGATGATGATGATGATAAGTTAATTTGCTAAGATCCGCGTGCGAAATATAAAATGGTGTATATTACCTAGTTTTTGAAGAGCACCGCCCTCCCTCAGACATTCGGCGGCTGTCTGTAGTAAATTCTATAACGCTTGAGAATGCCTAATTAAGGCACGATACACGTGTCGTGGTCTCGACTTCAGTGGTGTATATTGCCTAGTGGTAGCATTGTAGTTGAGGGTATCTTGTGGCGGTGTTAGTTTGCTTGTGCACACTACTGAGGGAGGGCGGGCGGTGCTCCTCAAAACTAGGTAATATACACCATTTTATATTTTGCATGCGGATCTTAGCAAATTAACTTCCTTTCCTTTCGATTGTATTAACTACAGCGGGGTTTATGTTTGACGTTCGTAGCTTCGAATCGATCCTGAACTTTATTCTTCGTTTTTAGTAGTAGGCCATCTGGGCCAGAGAGAAAAAGATAGAGCTATGCTATTTTTTGCTGGGCTCGTTTTTGCTCTTAATTTTTATTGACATATGCACTCAGCTATTACTTTACAGTGAGTAAAATTTTTATTGTTTAATGCGTTTAAGGGTGATAAAACGTGATGATGGTCGAAATGGTCACATGAGCCCGTCTATTTTTATAGTTTTGATGGTTCCGTACCTCCGAATGTAAAAACGGAACCCTTATAGGATCACTCGTGTTATCTGTCTGTCCGACTGTCACTACCAATTTGCTTTGAATGTACCGATTCAGTTAAAGTTTGGTAAATTTTAAAAATGGGGTCACGTTTACGGGGTAAATTAGAAAATAAACAAAATCAGACAGGACCAGGTGTCAAATCAAATGAAAGCGCTTGATGTGTGGGTATCAAATATATTTTATATAATTTTAAAATGAATAGATATAAAGTTATTTGAGGAAATAGATGAAATTTGATATCCCGTATCTCCAAAACAACCGCACCTAAAATTTTGAAAAAAACTACAGAAAATAGTTCGTTAAAGAAAAATTTATAAGAAAGATAAATAACAAATTACTCAATATTTAAATTTTCAAAATTTGGGTCAGATTTAAGAAAAGGTGGTAAGTTAATTAATATGTAGCGACATCTACGTCGCCCATGATAAGCTCAAGAATATCTCATATATCCAACATCGCTCTATTAAAGTTTCTGATATGCATACTAAAAGTCACACCTTTTTACCGTATAATGGGCCTAGCCATATACCCATAGGCCACACACACTTTTCGCCCCCTTAGAGACGAGATGTGACGTGTGGCCAACCACGAGCGTTCCCACGAGCTGTACGGTGACAACATTGCATATGATGGTGTAATTCTGCACGAATTAAGGCTTGACGTACAATACCGCAGTAGCCTGTTACGAAACCTCGGTAGGAAAGGGGTAGGCTATTCTACTCTGCTGGACACCTATCGAAACCTAAAAACCTCACCTAAAAACCATTTACATATAAAGGCTGTAAATTTAAGTTTTAACGCTAGTACAGTGACACTTCTATCCGTGCCCGATGTTACGCTTACGCGAGAAGATCGGTCGAAGAGACAGACATTATCAAAGACATAGTCATTAAACTTAAAATAAACCACTGAGCCTTATAGGTGGATAGTATTAACAGTATACAATTTCCAACCTATAATTGGCTGTATTATCCCCATTATATGCTGCTACAGTAAATCCGAAAATCGATATTATTTCGCAAAGTAAAATTTAATACCTCTTTTCAACTCAACGTGCGGTATTCCATTTACTAAATGGATTGATATTTATTTAAGTATTTCTATTGCAGCGGCGAGTTTCAATACGGTGCTATGCTCTCCCAAGTGTAATTACAGTGTATGCTTTTATAACTTCTCAGCGTTTGTGATGGCGTGAATAATTTGCATCTGGACGTCAAAACTACAACAGTGAGAGGATTTTACTTTGTAATATTTTTTGTATTTGCATTTAGTATTTAAAAATAAATCTCACATAGTATCTAACAGTCTTATCAATTCGCTAACGATGATTTCATTGATGAATGATGATTCATGGGAGAAATTGATAAGACGAGCAAATCGTTCACATGATGGTAAGTGCAACGTACGTCCATAACAAATGCTGTGCCAAACAGAAAATTTCTGTGTGGCACCACACTACGCTCGACAACTTGAGAAGTTAGTTCTAAAGTCTCATGTGCTTATTAAATTAACATGCTATCCGTACCCTTTAAACCGAAACTGTAATCCACCACCACCATTTCAGCCTACCATCAGTCCACTGCTGATCATAGGCCTCCCCCATAGAGTGCAACAAAAGTTAGTAGCTCTCATTGTGGGGGGATTTTGCCACAGTTGCCACGCTTGGCAGGCGGGTTGGCAACCGCAGTTTATTTATTATGATGTTCCAGGAAGATGCTGCTGCCCATCTTCTGCTTTTAATTTTCCCTCTGTCGACTTTTACGACACCCAGGGGACGAGATAGGGTGGTAGATTCTCTTAAGCCGCTACCACACGGCCAGAAACTGTAATGTTTGCACACTAATACTTCACGAATAACTGGCCCTGCTGTGGTACCTACCTCGACGGTTTCATGCATAGGAACCCTATCACCAGTAAATATACAATTAACATACTATTAATAATATACCTCATTACCAGTTCAACTACTTAAAAGCTTGTGCTAGTAAAAGGTTGAACCTGCGACATCATATTTCGCAGTCCATACCTAAAACCATTAGACTATTGGCGCTATGCTAGTAGTGAATATACGCAGTACCCGCCGACTCAGAATTAGACATAATTCTCTGTCACCCGTGGTGAGAGAAGAGAAGAGTGCTCTATATGTAGTCGAAATATTTTTTTATTTCTCGGACTTGCTGGGTTTTTTTCATGTGGTCATTATCCACCGAACACGCAGTTATTCAATACTTATAATAAAAATTTAATTTTGTTAAATAAGTTTTTACTGATAGTATGATTCCTTTGCAGGAACCGGTCTAGGCAGGTAAAGTACCAACCTTCCAAGATATCAGTTTCAGATGTAATACGAATTTTAATGATAAGCATATGTCGTAGAACGTCGTATCAGGCAGCCGAGCTTAATACTCGTATATTCGAGGGAAGGTTCTTATCATGTGAATCTTTGAAACGTGTAGATATCGAGCTCTCGTTTATTTTATGTAATTCTTTATTCAATATGCGTTAAACATTTTAAACTTTCTAAATACAGAAAATAAGGCATCATGTTTATTTCACTGGTAGCAGGAATTCGCCTATTTACCACCGCAGTGCCAGTGATTCTGCTGAACGCAGAAGTGTGCAAACATTACTGTTTCGATCTGAAGGACACATAGCTAATGTAATTACTGGCCATATGAGACTTATGAGCAGATGTCTCAGGGTGAGGAGCGCAGTGCCGTGCGACGCAGAAATGTTCTAGATGAAACAGCTTTTGTTATGGGCAGAAATTGCACTTACCAACTTGTTAACGACGTGTCTCGTCACCTTCTTCCACAAGAAAACGTATTTTTAAAGGGTTTTCGAAATTGAAAACAGTATGCCGAGTACTCCTATTGCAGATTTACAATTTCATCATTTACCTATTTCACTTCAGGCATTTTTATTATTACATTTATTTTTAATTTACTAAAAGGCTTTTATTATTAGCGCAACTACGAGGACGTAATATAAGTTACTCGTAACAAGCGCGGAATAAATTTGTTTTAAAGTTAACGTGACCTGAAATAGTTTTAAGCGCAATGCAGGCTTGCATAGTTGTTACATAGAAAAGTTAGCCATATTAGTACTAAAGGACTAAAAATATAATATAAGTAACGTTTTATAGCCGTGGTAGGTGTAGGTTTAGGATCCCCGGTACCTCTAAAACGGCGGTGAAGGAAAACATCGTGAGGAAACCTGTATTTTAGAGAAATGAAAAATATTTAAAGACGACGACATTAAAAGTCCGCCCACTTTCACCGCGGGTTATTTCCGGCACAAAAATCCTTCTAAAAATGTGAGGAGGCCTGTGCTCAGCAGTGAGACATTTTTAGGCTGTTACTTTACTTTTTAATTGTTAAAATAAAAAGTTTAAGTAACTGTACTTTTTATTGATTAAAGTAAAATAAAAAGTAAACTAACAGCTTATAATATTTTGTTTTATTTACGCGAATACTGCACATTTAAATAAAACTAATTTTTCGCGATCTACGCAGAAAGAGCTTCAAGACACAGTAAGCTCTTTCTGCGTAGATCGGACTAAAAATAATAATTAAAAGCTGAAGGTACTCCCGGTTAGCTATGACATCAGGGCATCTGTCACCTCAGTCCCTCCCCCCCCCCCCCCCCCGTGACCATGGGTGCTGTAAAGCGCCGGAAACGTCGGGTTATAAATAGTTTAAATAAAACGCAATAAAATCCCTTAAAATTAGTTTTATTTAAACTAACAGCTTATGTTTATTACTCGTATTTCTTTGAAATAACCTTAAGCCGAATCTACCACCCCATCTCGTCCCGTGAGTGTCGCAAAAGTCGACCTAGGGAAAACTAAGACCAGGAGTCACTGTTAGCCCGAAGACTTTTACAGCTTCGCCGGATTGAATGGTGGCCGAGTGCTGAGGGCGCTTAGCCGAGACCTTTATAATCGGTAGCGCAAAGGCCCCCGAGAGGGGACCTCGGCTTGGACTGTTACCCTGTGCGCGTAAGTAAGCTGACTCGAGGGCGCCCGAGACGGCCAAAGCACGGCTCGATGAGTTACTTCTATCGGGAGGAGCCAGGATCAGTATTGTGTTATGTAATTCTACTAGACGGAGCAATGAAGTTCACGATCTTGCGGGAACTCTTTGAGTACTGGCACAGGATCCTCCTTTGTGACCATGTTTCAGTTTGTGACGGGCTGAAACGATGATGATGACACTATACTTGCACAAACACCTTGCAAGTACTGTAACATGTTTTCATTTGATCACCGCATGGCCTTGTGGTGAACTAGAACCAATATTTGCGCCAAATTGTTGGTTTTCGGGTCTGGTTGTATTGTAATTGCCCCCGTGTCTCTAACACTGCATCCTAGCGAATCGATCTTTCATATATCTGTTTGCGCGTACACTCGGCACTATTATATCTCCTGCGTAGTTTATAGCTTCCGACATTACTCAGAAGTTGACGCCGTTGTCAGAATCGTCCAGGCATATATAATAACGCACCCGTTAATTTCATTTTTAAAGCATATTTACAACAGATTCATACACATGTTTACGACAAACCCATGAACGCGAAGCAGATAAAGAATTATAGTCAAAACATAACTTTAATCTTAGTGCTGTTTTATACTCTTTACTTTATTTTACTGTATAAACTAAAGGAAAGTAAGTGAATTTGCTAAGATCCGCAAGCAAAATTTTAAATGGCGTACCTACTTTTTGAAGAGCACCGCCCGCCCGTGCACAGTAAGCACAGTGAAATACTAATCCAATTTAAACAAATCTTTATTAATTATATAGTACGTTTATTGGAGTCCGATACCCTGATCATTAGGCCACGAGGTCGCCGGCCACTGAAGGATATTTATTCATTTAAAGGAAAGAAAGTTAATTTGCTAAGATCCGCATGCAAAATGTAAAATGTTGTGTATTACCTAGTTTTGAAGAGCACCGCCCGCCCTCCCTCAACAGCGTGCACAAACAAACCAATACCGCCACCGGGAGCCGCACAAGATACCCTCCACCACTCGAGAACACGACACGTGTTCAATCTCAAAACGAGGCATTATGAAGTAATATTGAATCTACGACAGTCAGCCGCCGAGTGAGTCCTCCCTCGGCGGCTGACTTTCTTTCCTTTATTATAATGGATCCGCAATGTAACGCCTGATTATATTAACTATACTATATAAAAATAAAGGTACATATAAAAATATAATGTACCCTTCACACCAAAACACAGTAATGTTTTCATACTACTGCTTGACGGCGAAATAACTGGCACTGCGGTGGTACCTATCTACACGGATTCCTGCACAATAATTCCACTACCAGTTTTATTAGCGTTTCACGCACTAAGCGCAATCACCGTCATCATCATTTCAGCCCATTACTAGTTTACCGCTAAACTTAGGCCCGATATATTGCCAAAAAGTTTCTAACTCTCAATTTGTTGGGATTTTGCCATCGTTGGCACACTTGGCAGGCGGTAGGCAACCGCAATTTATTTTTTCGGTTTTTCAAATAGGTGGTGCTGCTCATCTCCTGGTTTTGATTTTCCCTCTGTCGACTTTTACGACAACCACGGAATGAGATGGGGTGGTAGATTCTCTTAAGCCGCCACCACACGCTATATTTATAATGTCTGTAAATTACTGATCGTAAAACTCAAATTACCAAAATAATTTGTTGTTGTTTTAACATTGTATAGGTATGTTCTGCTTGATTATTCACACCTATATATATAATTAAGGTCCTTTAACCGTAAATAAAAGTTCCGTAACCAATTTGACGATTCTGTTTATTACAGACACACAATTGTTTATAAATTAGCTAATAAAATCTAACACATAATAAGTTCGACACGATTTTACGAAGGCAATTACTGTTAGCGAGCGACACAGGTGTAACGTAGGGATGTTGACGCGTTACTGGTGTACGGCTCGCCTGTTGCTATGCTCCGGCGCACCACGGGATACTTCTCGTGAAGAGATAGGTAAGTGAACTTTTATATAATATTAATAAATAATAAAAATGTAAATTATAATATGTGTTGAGTGTATTTGTGTGAATTGAAATTGTGTTTGTGTGTTTATTAATTATTTCTTTTAGTGTTATTTGCAGGTGGTGCGCCACATCACTCCCCTACCGAGACCGGTTTACGGTCGATAGTAGTCTGGAAAATGGACCGTTCTTCCGCTTCTCGTCTTTTTCTCTGTTGACCATGGTACAGGGGGTTCTGATCCTGGTTCTGCGGTCATCACTGGAGTCTGGTTCCGTCCATCGCTGCTGCTGTCATCTGTCGCCAGGTAAGCCGGTTTAATTCTGTCTATTGTTACAGTAGTTTCTTTACCTTGCACTTCTATTTTAAATGTTTTCGGGCTTTGTTCCAGGACTTTGTACGGACCCGTGTACGGCGATTGTAGCGGTCGCTTCTCTGGGCCACGACGAAGGAATACATATTTGGAAGTCCAGATATCTTTTGGTAAGTAAAATGGTTTATTTTTGTTGTGATTTGACGCTGGTACTGGAGCTATGTCTTTGATATGTTTACGAAGGCGTTCGACATAGTGCGTTGGATCTAAGGTAAGTTCTGATGATGGCACTAAGAATTCACCTGGAAGTCTGATTGGCTCACCATAGACGAGTTCAGCTGACGATGCGTTGAGGTCTTCCTTCCAAGCTGCACGCATGCCCAGAAGAACTAGTGGTAGTGCCTCCGTCCACTGTGATGTGTTGTAGCAAGAGATGGCAGCTTTCAGTTGGCGGTGTAGCCTTTCCACCATTCCATTGCATTGCGGATGGTATGAGGTGGTAGGGCGGTGTTCCGACCCAATAAGTTTCGCGATGCTTTGGAAAAGATGCGATTGGAATTGCTGACCTCTGTCCGTTGTAATTGCTTCTGGGCACCCGTAGCGTGACACCCAGCCAGAAACGAAAGCCTTTGCACAAGACTCAGCAGTTATGTCTGACAAGGGGTAAACCTCGGGCCAGCGTGTGAAGCGGTCGATCGCAGTCAAACAGTACCTGAAACCATTCGAATAAGGCAAAGGGCCAATTAAGTCGACGTGGACTTGGGAGAATCGTTGTGACGGAATAGGGAAGGTAGACAGAGGAGAAGAAGTGTGACGGGTAATTTTTGATTTCTGGCAATCTGTGCATTGTTTCGTCCAATTTTTGCAATCTCGTCTTATTCCAGGCCAAACAAATCTTTTTGTAATGAGTTTTACAGTTGCTGCGCCGCCTGGGTGACTTAATTCATGCATTTTCTGGAACACCTGTTTGCGAAATTTAGGTGTTATGTAGGGTCGGATTTGTTCGGTTGAAAAATCACAGTAAAGATTGTTATTTGGCAATTTCTTTAGTTTCAGCGCAGTTTCTTTTTTAAGCAAGACTTGCAGTTCAGAATCGTTTTCCTGATCTCGTGCAAGTTCTTCAAAATCTACGGATTGCGTTACCACTTCAATTCTTGAAAGGGTATCGGCGACAACGTTTTCCTTTCCAGGTATATGTCTTATTTCAGTTGTGTACTGTGAAATATAATCTAAGTACCGGAATTGCCGTGGTGAACATTTGTCTCTTTTTGTGGTGAATGCGTACGTGATGGGTTTGTGATCAGTGTACACAATAAAATTTCTGGCTTCAAGCATATATTTGAAGTGTTTTATTCCCTCGTATATGGCAAGTAGTTCCCTATCGTACGGGCTGTATTTTTTTTGTGGTGGTAACAGTTTGCGAGAGAAGAATCCTAAAGGTTGCCACGCGTTTTCCTTCTTTTGCTGTAAAACTGCCCCTATTGCTTCATCAGATGCGTCCGTAAACAATGCTAGTTCTGCATTCACGTCAGGGTGCGACAGAAGTGTAGCTTGAGAAAGACTTTCTTTACATCTATGGAAGGCAGTTAACATGTTGTCCGTCAAATTTATGGGTGTAGCTCCTTTAATATTCCCAACGAGTGCGTCGTTTAAAGGACTTTGGAGTTCTGCGGCGTGAGGTATGAATCTTCGGTAATAGTTCACCATCCCTAGGAATCTTCTAAGTTGCTTTGCAGTTGTACGTGGGTCTAGTTTCTTTATGGCGTCCACCTTTTCCAGAAGCGGTTTTGTGCCCTCGGCTGATACGTGATAACCGAGGAATGTGATCTCTGGCACTCCGAAGATGCACTTAGAGGTATTGATAAGAATACCATATTTCTTCAATCTGTCGAACAGTTCCTGTAGGTGACATAGGTGTTCTTTTTTTGTTTTTGAAAACACAAGAATGTCATCTAAATATCCGTATACGTAGTCCATGCCCTGTGTAACCTCGTCGATGAACCTTTGAAACGTTTGAGCTGCGTTCCTTAACCCAAAGTTCATGAATGGGAACTCATACAGACCAAACGGCGTGGTGATGGCTGTTTTGGGTATGTCGTTCTTCTCAACGGGAATTTGGTTATAAGCCTTAATTAAATCCACTTTTGAAAATATTTTTGCTCCCGCCAGCTGGTAAGCAAAGTCATTGATGTGCCGGATTGGGTAACGGTCAGGAATTGTTCTCGCGTTAAGAGCTCGATAGTCGCCACAAGGACGCCAACCATCATCTTTCTTTCGCGCTAGGTGTAGCGGGGACGACCATGGGCTTTCCGATCTGCGCGCTGTTCCATTAAATAACATTTCCTCAAATTCCTTCTTTGCAATGTTTAGACGATCAGGAGCTAAACGGCGTGGACGTGCATTTACAGGTGGTCCGGGAGTTGTGCGGATATGGTGCTTTGTATTGTGTTTTGGTTCAATGGGAGCACCGGCTGGTCTTGTTATCTCCGGATATTGTTTCAGCAAGGTGTGGTATGGGGAGTTCCCATACACTGCTTTAATAGTGACGATTTCTTCTTTAAGGTTGTTTCGGTGGGCTATGGAGACAGAAAGGCTTGTAAGTCCGTCTATGAGGCGATGGTGTCGACAGTCTACTAGTAAATTGTAGTGGCTCAAGAAATCTACTCCAATTATTGGTTTCGTCACATCAGCCACGACAAACCTCCAGTTCAAGTCCCTTCGCAGGCCGAAATCTGGATGAAGGTGAATGTAACCGTAAGTTGGTATAGTGGTGTTGTTTGCCGCAAATAACTCGAATTTTGTTTTCGTGCGGTGCCCTGCGGTCGCGGTCTTTGGAAAAACGCAGAGGTCGGAACCGGTGTCGACGAGAAATTCCATCTTCGTTTTCCGTTCTACGATAAAGAGGCGGCCGTTGCACTCATTAAGGCAGTCCTTATCCGCCACTAGTGACTGCCGTTGACATTTCCCTGCTGGAAACTACATGGCTTTGTGCATTTATATGCATTGCTTCCGAATTTATTGTGGTAGTAGCACAGACCATTCCTGTTTTGAGATTTGGAACGAGATCGTGACCTTCTTCCATAAAAACGTCTCCCCTGTGGACGAGATTGTCTGGCGCTCAATGCTGCTACTTGTTTAGTGAGCTCAGATATTTGTTTCGCCATGGCCTCCATTGCTATCCAAGTTTGATTTACAGAGCCTGATGTAGAAGGGGCTACCTCTGAGATTTGGGGTGTTGGTGCTGCTACTGCTAAAATCTTATCAGCTAGTTCGGCCAATTTGTCAATAGGCATGTCGGAATGTGACGCAATAATCGGCTGTATGTTTAGTGGTAGCCTGTTATACCATGTCGTGCGAACAAATTCTTCCGGGATATTCCGCCCAGCAAGATGCTGAAGATGCCGTAAAAACTGTGACGGTTTTCTGCTGCCCATCTCTTCGCTGCTAAGGAACTGTTTTATTTCCTCCTCACGAGGTGCCGAAAGTCTGCGGATCAGTTCTCCCTTAAGGGTTTCGTATTTGTTCTCCTTGGGTGGATTTTCAATTATGTCACCCACCTCAACCGCATATTGGTGTTCTAAATTGCTGCATGCAAAATAAAATTTCGTGGTGTCCGAATTTATCCCTGACAACACGAATTGGCCCTCTAGTTGGGCAAACCATAATGCGGGGCGATCCGGCCAAAATGGTGGCACTTTAACACCGACACGAAATAATTCCATAACTGGTTGCAAATTTTCAGTTTCGTCCTTTTTGGTCGGGGCCATATCCTTAGTTGGATTAGTTTCTCGTGCCCTTGACATCTCTTTAAGGTTAAAGTAAATAAGTTTATGTAAACGTAATTGGTACCTTTAGATCTTCTTTGCGTAGTCGGGGTCACCAGTATATAGGTATGTTCTGCTTGATTATTCACACCTATATATATAATTAAGGTCCTTTAACCGTAAATAAAAGTTCCGTAACCAATTTGACGATTCTGTTTATTACAGACACACAATTGTTTATAAATTAGCTAATAAAATCTAACACATAATAAGTTCGACACGATTTTACGAAGGCAATTACTGTTAGCGAGCGACACAGGTGTAACGTAGGGATGTTGACGCGTTACTGGTGTACGGCTCCCCTGTTGCTATGCTCCGGCGCACCACGGGATACTTCTCGTGAAGAGATAGGTAAGTGAACTTTTATATAATATTAATAAATAATAAAAATGTAAATTATAATATGTGTTGAGTGTATTTGTGTGAATTGAAATTGTGTTTGTGTGTTTATTAATTATTTCTTTTAGTGTTAATTGCAGGTGGTGCGCCACAATTGTGTCGAGGTGCAGATTGCGCAGAACGTACAAAACAGTAATGTTTTTCCATAAATAAGAGCATGAAAATAGTCCAATACGTACTCTGGTTGTAAAGTTCGGATATGTCAAACTCTAAAATTGAATATCTCTATAGTTAATAGAATCAGGCGTTACTTTGCAGAAATCCATTACAATGAAGGAAAGTAAGTTACTTTGCTAAGATCCGCATGCAAAATATAAAAATGGTGTATATTACTTAGTTTTTTGAAGAGCACCGCCCGCCCTCCCTCAGTAGCGTTCACAGGCAAACTAACACCGCCACCAGGAAATGCCACCAGGTACCCTCCACCAACCACTACAATACTACCACTAGATAATATACACCACTGAAGTCGAGAACACGACACGTGTTTCGCCCTAAAACGAGGCATTATCAAGCGTCATAGACTCTACGACAGACGGCCGCTCGGCGGCCAGTGCTTGGTGGAGGGTACCTGGTGGCATTTCCTGGTGGCGGTGTTAGTTTGCTTGTGCACGCTACTGAGGGAGGGCGGGCGGTGCTCTTCAAAAAACTAGGTAATATACACCATTTTTATATTTTGCATGCGGATCTTAGCAAAGTAACTTACTTTCCTTCATTGAATATCTCTTACCAACTCAACGCGGTGCTTTCCATTTACTAAATGGATTGATATTGATTTTTAGTATTTTTAACGCGACCGCAAAATTTTACGCGATGCTTCACTTTCCCAAGGGGTAATTTCAATGCATGCATTCATAATTCTAGTGCTGCGGTTGGCTTAGTTAATTTTCATAGGAAAGAATGTGTAGTAGTAGTTTATCTAGTGTTTTTTGTTTTATATATATATTATTAAAGTTATTTTTAATCTGTGGAAGCTTAGTGGCCGAGCACTCGCCGTGAATTTTATAGTACGCGAGTGACCAGAGTTCGAGAGATTCGTGTTCTAATTTTAAGTGCTGATTTACCACGTGCAGAATGGTGAAAGAACATCGTGAGAAAACCACCTGTCTGTGGAATGAAAATATTTAGAGATGCCGAGAAGTTCGCTCACCCGCATTGAAGCAGTGTAGCGAATTTTTCCCGGCTCCAAAACCCCCTAAATTAGAGGAGGCCTGTGCTCAGCAGTTGTATAATTGTAGACTGTTACTTTCATATTTAAACAAGTGCTGCTTCACTTCACTCCACTTTTCTAGCCGTCAGTCCTAAAAATTAAGCAAAAAAGTCCAGCAACCCAGCTCCATTGTTATACGAAAACGTGATTTTTAACTCTGTATAATAATTGTTTTACTGGTAATAGTTCCTGATAATAGTTCCTTTTCCAGGAACCCGTCTAGGTAGGTACCACAGTAGGGCCCGTTATTCTGCCGTGAAGCGGTAGTGTATAAACATTGATGTGGTTCGGTCTGAAGGGCATTGAGCTAGTGTAATTACTGGGCATATGAGACTTAAGAATTGATACCTCTGGGTGACAAGCGCAATGTGATGCCACATACATATTATTTGGGTGCCACAGTGTTTATTATGGGGAGAGGTTCGGATTACCATCAGGTGACGTTTGGGACGTTTCGTCACTTTATACAAAAAAAGAGAAGATAGCTGGGTTCTAACATAAAGATAATACATAATTTTTAAATTATTAATATCTTCGGCGGATGATATTGCCAATGAAAAGGGTAGCTACTAGCCAGATCGGGTAGTCTGATCTGGGGAGGACGTCTCCTCCAGCTAGTAATATTTTGATGTTATACATTGTAGTTCGCATCTCAGAAACTTTCATAGTGCGATTATGGAATTTATGAGATATTTGTTGAGTTTCTCATGTGGCGGACAAAGATGTCGCTACGTTTTAAAAATCTTAAGAAAAGTAATACATATTGAAGTCAATATTAAATAAAACACACACGCACTATTAATCCTAATGTCTCAGAGCTAAATTCATGTGGCATACTACAAAAATAAATAAAGAATTTCACTTCGTTAAAGGTAGCGATCACAACAGTGTTTAACTAATGCTAAATAAAACTATTTCAGATATAATTAATTAAACAACACGTAATTCGTTTAAATTGCCACAAAGCGACTACTAGAGAGCTTGTCGACAAATTTGCTTTGTGGTTTAATGTATTAATTATTGCATAAATTCAGTTTGATGAGCGGAATGTTTAATTGGACCGCGCGCTATTTGATCTCCGCAACACTCAACGATTTAATTACAATGCAAATTACATTTATAATCATTGAAATATTTAAAACCAATGGTTTGAATTGGTTAAAATTGTCAATAATTAATTTATCAAAAAACCTACTTCGACGCAGCAGCTCCAAACAGTTTCTCATAGATCAAGACAGAGTCGAACTCAAAATTTCTTTATTCAATTAAATCTTGTTTAAATCTCTTATGAATGTCAAAATCTATACCGGTTTCAAAAAATGACCTTCTCAGAGAAGCACCGGCAGCAAACTTCCCAGTTTCTCTTTTTTTCTTTTTTCAATGGTATTTTACATAATACTATATACCTATATATATATAGACGACCGCGTGGCCTAGTGGTCAGAGTACCTGACCTCTACGCCGCGGGTCCTGGGTTCGAATCCCAGCCGGAGCAAACATTTGTGCTAAAACACAAATTGTTGGTTTACGGGTCTGGTTGTGTTGTGAATGTCCCCGTGTTTCTGACACTGCATCCTAGCCTACCTCCGATCTTATCGCATCAGCGTTACATCGGGCGCGGGTAGGTTGGGACGAGTGAGTGCCTCTGTATTTACGCGTACACTTGTGGCACTATAATATCTCCTGCGCAGTTGATGGCTCTCGACAGTATTCGGAAGTTGTCGCCGTGGTCGAAATCGGCTAGGAGAACATCATCATAATTTCCAAAAAAAATTACATCATAAGTTTAGTAGCCAGGGGGTTTTCAAGTGCAGGGTATGACTTATTTCCACACATCTTTGTCCTCTGTATATATTATCAATTTTATATCTATTAATTATACGCTATATGTAATAATGTCTTTTTGACCAGTTTTTTGAAACCTATGTCAGTTTTTTGTGCCACACTTTAAGGAACTTTATTAGAAAATTTTATACATCTACTAAGAAAATACTTTCTAGTTTTAGGCAACTTAAACACAGGAACCTCTCGCGTGTCGCCGCGACTCATTCTACAGGATACAGTAAATTTTTTTAAAATAAATTAACGTTTTTCCTTACATACATAATATTTTCAAGGTTTACGTACAAAATAAATTGTTTTTGGAAAATAGGTATTGTTTCTAATCCAGGTGCGGATTCCCACCGTAACACGCCATATAATACTATGGAAGTATGCAAAGTGTACTAATTTAGCTGTCGCTTCATCAATTTATTGGTGGTAGAATTTCTATGCAGGCATCCGTCTAGGTAGGTACCACCCCAGGGCCAGTTATTCTGCCGTGAAGCAGTTGTGTGCAATCAGTACTGTGTTTCGGGTTGAAGGGCACTGTGAGCTAGCGTAATCACTGGGCATTTGAGACTTAAGACTTGAAGTTACCACAGCACGAACATACGTAAACATATATATATGTATATATGTATATATATATATACATATATATATATATATATATATATATATATATATATATATACCACATATAGACTATAGACTGGGCACTCACTGCTAAAACAGATTTCTGCCACAATCTACGTTTCACCAAAACAATATAATGCACTTGGTGTGATAGGTGGTGAGCCCATCGCCACCATGGCTTGAGAGAATCTACTACCCAATCTTCTACCGTAGGTGCCGTAAAAGTCTAGTGTTGGTTACTATTTTTTTTATTTTATTCGAAAAACTGACCACGATTCATTGCTTAATTAGTTAAAAATAATAGTTATTGATGCGGCTTACTTGTGAACAGGCTGTTGGCGGAGGCTGATTGGCTCGAGTTTGCAATACACTTATATATTTATTTTTAAATCTTGTTGCTGAAAGTTTTCAATGAGACTATTCTTTGTAAATTCATATAACTAGCGGACCCGACAGACGTTGTCCTACCCGAGCGTTGGTTTGCCTGCTGTTAACAGATTCAGCAAACGATATATCGATATTCGAATTATCGATAAAGTAAACACTGAGTGACTTTTGTCATTCTCCTAGAACTCTATCGCAGCGCCACCTACCGGGTCCAATTCTGAATCTAAACCACGCAAGGAACCACACAAACACACACAAAAAAATTCATCAACATCGGTCCAGACGTCTAGTAGGAGTTCAGTGACATACACACGCACAGAAGAATTATTACTATTATTAAAGATATACACACCTGCACAATAAGCGGAACGTAAAAAAGGCAGAAAATAAAAATAATAACGTGTATATTAAAACAAATAATAATCAGACATGAAGTCACAAAGTGATAAACGTCTTTCAACATCGACTTTAAGAAGTTTTAAATGAAATTGTATTAAAAATAATCAAAACAAAAATAAACACCTTTTTCTCTATTTTGTGGGAACACAAACAATGTTGTAAATTAATGATTATTAAGATTTTACATACATACATACATAATATCACGACTGTATCCCATAAGGGGTAGTCAGAGGCACTCACTGCAAAAACAGATGACTGCCACAATCCACGTTTCACCGAAACAATATAATGCACTTGGTGTGATAGGTGGTGAGCCCATCGCCACCATGAGCTGCTGGGTGCACAGTGCAGTTTAATTCCTTACTCGCCTTTTACGAGATCCATGGATGAGATGGAGTGGTAGTATTCTTTTAACGAGCCGCCACCACACGGCCTTAAATTTTAACATTAAATAAATGAAAGACTAATAACGTGTGTTTACCCCTCATGCTCTAATTAACGTATTCATCCTTCTGGGCATGCTGCGAATTATGTTATCTATTGTATCTTGGGACAAGCTCTGCCACTCTTCAAGTGATGCGTTTGCAAGTTCTCTCAGGTTGTTGGAGGGTGTATTTTATGACAGTGTTTTTGTACTCAATGATATTTTGACATTGTGTGATTTTTTTATCAGTTTTTCTAACAGATATATTTTAATATGGCTTTAAATAGCTAACAAACATTATTGTAAAAAAATCCTAAGGACGTTACTAAGGCTCCTAAAGAAATAAAAGGAAAAAAATTAAAAGCAAACTGTTGTTAAGAAAGCTTTTTATTAAACAGAATAAAAGAACTTGGGTGATAAAGACAAAAATACATATATTCATTAATCTATAGTAATAATAAATCTGACGACGCATTGCTAGCGCCATCTGTTAAAAGATACGCCGGTCTGGCGGAGCGTCGAGGCGATGGTCGGCGCGACCGTGTTGGGCGACACTCTCTCTCGAGCGTCCGCGGCGGGCGCTATCTACAAAAGGAACCCTCTACCGCCTAACCTTCACAGCTACTGTGAAATGCCCTTAATCTATGAACACTTCAGAGCATTATCACGGCGGTTTTTAGAAAAAGCCGCGGTTCATCCAAACCAGCTGGTGGTTAAAGCAGCAAATTACCGACCAAATAGAAACGCGACCGAACGCAAACGTCGCCCGCGAAACGTGCTAGACGACACGGACGTCTCAGTAGTCCCTGACCACGATACGGTCAGTCACAATCCAGGCTGCACTGTACACACAGTTAATAGCTTTAATATAACACGCACCACGACTCGCGACCGCCGTAGAGAGCGGCGCGCAGCAGTCGACAATCACAACCCGGCACGCGGGCCCCTGGCTCGTGAGCACAGTATCCGATGAAGCTGTAAAAGCCAAAAAGGCTAACAGCAATTACATCACCGAAATTATATATCTACCGCCTAATTAAGAGGTAGGCGGCGATATCGCTCAGCCATCATTGACTCGCTGACATCAGAAGTGGGATCTGAGTTTCACAAGCCCACAATGTTAGAGATGCTAATGGACTATGACAACAATTTGGTGAGACATAAAATTTCTACTTTGTTATCTTGTTAAATCTGTGAGTTGTAACTTCACAGTTGAAAGTTTTGCTCTTTTCGTCGCTTTATCCGATAAGAGTGTTAATGTGTGACTGTTTAAACGATTCGAACGATTAAGGAATTGAAAAGAGTTTCCCATGTCACATACGATTATTGTGTTACATTCTCGATTCTTCTCTTCTTTAGAATCTTTAGAATCAAAGATCAGGTTGCTTTCATTTTATGTGTAGGCTTTGGAGCCATTATTGAATCGTAACAGAGGATTTTAGAAGCACACTTTCATTCATTTTTTTAATTAGTCCGTAGAATTTAGTTTTGGAAGTACCCACATGGTTTCATTTTTTATTATTTTTCTTGATAAGAAGTGTCTCCGATAGTTAGTGTAATTTTCGTGTTACGGAAGTAGAGGGTTTGAAAAGTTCTTAGACCAATACCGGTGATGTTGTAGTAAGTCTTTTGAAATACGGAATTATACTTAGTCGCGTAGATTAAGCAGGAGTTTGTAGTTGTTTGGTTTGAAAAGATCGTGAAGATGGAAAGTTTATTTCTACAGTTTCAATGTACACAGTGGCTACCGAAATTGGTTAATTGTGTTTTCCTTAATTAAAATACATTCGGTGGGTAATCTTGGAAGTTAAAAAGACGTTAAAAATTACGAAAGATATCGTGAAATATAAACGTGAACGTGTCAATTAGTCAATTGCAGATTAGTGCACACACGAATAACAGGTTTATTACAGATGATGCATGATGTCACTAATGACAAAGAGACATAATTAATTCATAATAAATTAAACACAATAAATACATTATAAATAAAAATAATTATTTTTATTTATTGTTACCTGTATACGCTACATTTGTTTAAATTATTTAATAACTTTGTGTAGAAGTAAGTATGTCATACCATTTTTTTTCTTTGTAATTTTGCGCATGCATTTTAATTTTTTTTAATTCTATTTTGTTTTATTTATGCATACATACATAAGATCACGACTGTATCCCATAAAGGATAGTCAGAGACTGTGCACTCACTGCAAAAACAGATGACTGCCACAATCCATGTTTCACCAAAACAATATATTGCATTTGGTGTGATAGGTGGTGAGCCCATCGCCATATTTTATTTATATAATACAAATATGTGTGTGTTTGTATGTACATGTATGCATATTTGTTTCTTTTTTAAGAATATTCTTGTTCGTTAATAATATGTCCGGTAACTGCTCTGTAAACCTGAGGCACCGACAGAATAACAGCGCTGTGGCAACACCGTCATAGCATTATGCTGAGTCGACAGCCTTTTCGTTGCTACAGCCCAACTTACGTTTGTAATTGTAATACGTCATATCTAATTGTTTATTTAACTGTTGATTTTTTAATGTATGTTGTGTTGTAGTATTGAATAAAGTTTTTCTTTCTTTTCTTTCTTGAAATAAAGATAGTCCAAGCTATCATTAGGGCCACCCAATGTTCTAATGTGTTGTTGAAGTTACAGTTGACTGCCAATGCGACGGAGCGGATTATTGCGTGTCGCCGATATCGACACCGATTTTGTGAAGGTCTCGCTGCGGACCTTCGCGGAACTCTGCGCATTGATGGCGCGGTGGAGTTAACTGAAGCTGTCCTTTTCGTTGGCTGCCAACGACTTCCGCTTTCTTTTGTTCTGAGACAGTCGCAGTGTGTCAGGTTGGGCGAGCGGGTAGATTTACTGATACCCATTAAAGTGATTATATGATTGTTACAGGACTGGTGAGCCGTGGTAGCTCAGGGGCTAGTCGCTCGCTTTAAATTTCATAATACGCGAGTGACCTGGGTTCGATTCCCGGTGCCGGCACCACTAAAATTGTTAACTGCAATTTTAAGTGCTGATTTACCACGTGCTCGGCGGTGAAGGAAAACATCGTGAGGAAACCTGCATGTCTGAGGAATAAAAAATATTTCGAAGACATGTGAAGTCCGCCAACCCGCATTGGAGCAGCGTGGCGGATTCTTCCTAGCTCCAAAACCCTCTCAGAAATGAGAGGACGCCTGTGCTCAGTAGTGGGACATTTATAGGCTGAAACTTTCCTTTTTTTTTACAGGACTGCAATCTGATACGCCCGAGGACGGTCGAAAGTCAGTCCGGCCGCCATCTGTTAAAAGATACGCCGGAACGAGATTTGACAGCTGTCGGTCAGGCGGAGCGTCGAGGCGATGGTCGGCGCGACCGTGTTGGGCGACACTCTCTCGAGCGTCCGCGGCGGGCGCACCACGTTTTCGACGAATCGCTTCTGTTCCGTGAAATCTTGTCTCTTTTTATTTATAATAATTAGAACCGATTGGTTTAGTAATTTCCTAATTAAATGGTGGGGGGATTTTAGTTGAATTCGAGACACCGACCTTGTCATTCCTTTGAAACGAAACTGTCGGTTTACCTAGTTAATTGGTGGTTCAGCGTAGTAAGGTGAAATTATTACACTAGGTGCATTTGAAATTATTATTCTGCGCTATCTACACAAGGAACCCTCTACCGCCTAATCAAGAGGCAAGCGGCGCTATCGCTCAGCCATCGCTGACTCGCTGACAAATCTAAAGAGTTTGTTTGTTTATTTGTTTGAACGCGCTAATTTCTGGAGCCACCAGTCGGATTTGAAAAATTATTTTTGTATTTGATAGCCCAATTCTTGAGGAAAGTTGTAGGTTATTTGACATTGCAACTACAACCCTTTTAAATTAAACGGCGGATGAAGCCGTGGGGCACAGCTATTCATAAATAAAATGTATAATGTAATGAGATGCCGTTGCCGTTTCATTTCTAAATAAGTCTAATTTCTTATCCTTAAAACTTTGTTCAGTGATAAAAGCTTGAAACCTGTAATCAAAAAGATTTTTGAACTTCTCTTAACAGCGACTTTAAAATATCTTATAAAGAAGCAGTCTCGCTTTATTACTTATTAAATTGAGATCTATGCTTATTGAGAGCGATATTACTTACTGGACAGAAATAGGGTAATGTTCCAAATGATTCAAATTCTATTACACTTTCTTACAATAAGGTGACAGTACGACTTTCCCTTTCCAATTATCGAAATTCAGTAAGAATAGAAAGGAGTGAACAAAGCTTGTCTCGCAGCTTCTTTGAAGATTTCTCCGAATAAATTCGCAATAAAATGATTTCTCACTTTACTTCGCAGTTGTGACAATTTTCAGTAGTTGATTTCAGGAAACATGCATCCATACAATCACGCCTTTCCCATATAAGAGGTAGGCAGAAACCACACACGTAGTCCAATTTTCGCTCCGCGGGAAACGAGACATAACGGGCCGCGAACCACGTCGCCGCCATTTTTATTGGTGGTAGGATTCCTATGCAGGAATCCGTCTTGGTAGGTACCACCCCAGGGCCGTTTTGCTCGTTCCGGTCACTTTATACAATAAAAAAAAAATTGGCTCGAGTCAAAACAAATCTTACCCCCCATTGCGTTCCCACGAGCAGCATAGTGACAGCATTGCATAGTATGGTGTTAATCTGCATGAGTAAAGGCTCGGTAAGAAAGAGATAGATGCTATTCCACTCTGCTGGACACCTATCGGTAATAAATCCATGTTATTTTGAAACCAATAATCAAAGTTTTCAGACTATTGCTTCTTGGGCGAACTTTGTATGGGAGCTGAGCAATGTCCTTTAGAATGCATATTCCTTTCCCTACATAGACCCACTAACTACGATTTTACGAGCATTTACTTATAAATGTGTAAATGGGCTGATGCTGTTTTTCTCTATACATACTTAACCATTACAACATATTTGTCGGCTCGGATGGCGCAGTGGCTAAGCTCTTGGCTTCTGCATCGCGGGTCGCGGGTTCGATTCCCGCACGGGACAAATATGGCCTACAGATAGTTGTTCCGGGTCTGGGTGGTTTATGCATGTGGAATTTATGTCTGTAAAACGTACCCACGACACAGGAGAAATCCTACTGTGGGGTATCGTTTTTTTAAGAAAAAAAAAAATAACTTCCGTGCAAGGCCAGGGCGGGATCAGTTAGTAGTCTATAAAAGTTTACGGGTTCCTCAGACACTATCGTATTGGCTAAAAGTCGAACCCAAGGGACACAACTGAACTTCTCGTTAATCTATATTTAAAAGCGCATTTAATTTAAAACTTTACTTATTCAATAAATTTTGGACCAATAATATCATCTTCACTCAATTTTAAACTTCAATAACGTTTTTTTTTTTAATTTCATAAAAGTGACGGAACGAGCAAAACGTTCACCTGATGATAAGTGCAACGTCTACCCATAACAAATGCTGTGTCACCCAGAACAGTGTGACACCACACTGCGCCCGTCGCCCTGAGACATCAGTTCTTAAGTCTCATATGCATATGATGCATATGATTACACTAGCTCACAGTGCCCTTCAAACCGAAACACAGTAATGTTTGCATACTACTGCTTCACTGGCAGAATAACTGGCCCAGGGGTGGTACCTACCTAGACGGATTTCTGCATAGGAATCCTGCCACCAGTAATACGTATTCTCAGTAATGATCGCAGATTTTAATTATTTCAGAACGATTTCACGTTTTAATATATGTTCACTTGTGTGAGCTTTTTCGCTTTCATTAACCTAAGACGTAATAAGAAAATGGAAATGTGACTGTTGATTATATTCATCGTCATCATTTCACTCCATCAAGTCCAGTGCTGAACATAGGTCTCTTCCATAGACTGCCACAAAACTCAGTCCTGACTCCAGAGCAACATGCATCCATCGACTTTCCGCAAAACAGTGCAGATCGTCGCTCCATCGAGGGGAAGGTAGCCGTTAGCCGTGTGGTAGCGGCTTAAGAGAATCTACCACCCCATTTCATCCCGTGGGTGTCGTAAAAGTCGACAGAGGGAAAATGAAAACCAGGAGATGGGCAGCAGCATCTTGCTGGAACATCTGAAAAATTAAAATGCGCTTGCCAATCCGTCTGCCAAGCGTCGCAACTATGGTAAAATCCCCCCCAAACCGAAAGCTACAAACTTTTGTGGTAATCTATGGGGGAGGCCTATGTTCAGCAGTGGACTATTGATAGGCTGAAACGACGAACGACGACGACGACGACCTGCACTGCGTCTGCCGGTACGAGGTTGCCAATCCAGAACCTTTAAAGTTTGTAAAAAATAACAATTTTAGAGACTTGGCAACACAGACACCAGGTGCTCGCCTTAACTTTCATAGTACGCGGGTGACTTGGGTTCGGTCCCCGGTGCCGATACTACCACCAACACAACTTTGAGTTCTAATTTACCATGGACTCTGCGGTTCGAAGACATGTGAGTTCCGAGGGGCACGACTATGCAGTATGTTATTTATAGGTTAATAGAAAGTAAAATAGAGCCAATTTGCGGTAGCCAAGCAGATTGAAGTAGGTGGCTCAGAACTATGTTTTACGGCAATCTGTGGGGGAAAGCAATTTTTTTATATGATCCAAACTAAGATTTATCATATATCTTAAACTCATAACTTTCACATTCCCAACACAATCAGACTCGAAAATCAAGAACTTTTGGTTGTGCACAAATGTTCTGCAAAAAAGGAAATAAGCCCCGTAGGCGGAAGACTTGCATTGGATTTGCTTGATTTAGTAATGGGTTGTAATGATGATGATAATTATTCTGTTAAAACAAAATAGAGTTTCAACACGATTACATTATTTTGTAAAAAAAAAAAGTAAAATTCCAGCCTAAAAATGTCCCTGACTACTGAGCACAGGCCTCCTCTCATTTCTGAGAGGGTTTTGGAGCTAGGAAGAATCCGCCACGCGGCTCCAATGCGGGTTGGCGGACTTCACATGTCCTCGAAAAAATATTTCTATTCCTCGGACATGCAGGTTTCCTCACGATGTTTTCCTTCACCGCTAAGCACGTGGTAAATCAGCACTTTTAATTGTAGAACAATATTAGAGATGCTGGCACCGGGGATCGAACCCCGGTTACTCGCTTACTATGAAATAAAAGGCGAGCACCAGGCCCCTGAGCTACCACGGCATTATTTTGTATCTGTAACTAATTAATTAACTAACAGAGTCTGTACTAAATAAATCTCTCACGGCGCATACAGGTGAGCTGACCGGCATTTACGCTCGTAGTGACACGTGTATTGCGTTATATATCAAGCTTACTAGATTCTAAGTTGAAATTTATATCTCCGTGGCGACACCTTTTTTTTGGTTTTAAAACTATATTGAATTGAAAGCTCACAAGTCACATTGCTTATGTTAAAGTTTATGACTTTAATGGTGGTGGAGGGAAGCGTAATGGAGAGTATCTGGCGGCGGTTCCTGGTGGCGGTATTAGTTTGTTTGTACACGCTACTGAGGGAGAGCCGGCGGATGCTCTTCAAAAACTAGGTAAAGGTAAAAGGTTTACATGCGGATCTTATCAAATTAAATTCCTTTCCTACATTATGATGGATTTCCGCAAAGTAACGCCTGATCCTATTAACTTTATCACTTTATTAAAAACCATGCAAAGTGAGACGATTTGGAAAAAGTTGGAACTTTTGAAGCGAAGCCTGCTATCGCACATTTTGGATGGGGCTGAGAAAAAGTGAAACGTCACCAACATAACTACGAACGGAAGTTGCAACGCTTCATTGGATGGGCTGCGCGTATTCTCCATGTTAGTAAGCGAGACAGAGTACTCGAGACACTACCAGGTGACCCCTACTAATATTATAAATGCGAAAGTAACTCTCCCTCTGTCCCTCTGTCTATTTGTTATCTTTTCACGGTTCAGCCGCTAAAGCGATTTTGTCGAAATTTGGCGCAGAGATAGCTTGCATCCTGGGGACGGACACACGATTACTTTTAACCCGGAACATCAAATAGTCTCCAAGGGAACCAAAAAGTCGCAACCATCAAGCTTTTATTATAATTTGTTGCATTTATGATGTTACCGCAGTTACGTTTTTTAACATTTAAAAATCTAATTAACGTAAAATTTTGTATAATTTAAATTATGTATGATTTTTTAAACACACAAATTTTATAATTTAAACAATAAAATTATGGTCATGTCGTCGTATGTCAATGATATTTATCGTCTGGGTTATTTTCACTGTTAGATATGTTATTTTGTTTTTCCAGATTATCTTTTTCGCATGGAATAGCAAAAAGCTTTGTTTCTGGCGGAAGCCTCAAGCGCTTTTTTTTCATAGATTTTATTGATTTCTTGCTGCACCATCTTAAGGTAGGACTCGTAATGGTTGACGGGGAAAAAATGCCTTTAGGCATCAGGTCCTCTATAGGTACTCTTTTGTGTTTAAAAGTTTCAATTAATAAATAAACCAATGGCAATTATGCACGCCGGTACAAGCATAATGTCTCGGCTATTTACGTCAGCCCAAAGATAGCTCCGAAACCAAATGCCAATACCTTAAACTATATAGGGCCTGGAGAATTTTCTGTCATTATCTAATCCTCATCAAGACAGGTTGAACAAGCATCAATTAAACTGAAGCTAATTTACATACAAACGCAGTATTAAAGACGACCTCGCTCTCTGAGGGATTTGATAGATCACACGTCTATTTGGAAATTACGAGACAAGGAAAGCTACACTATAAAACAGAAATAATCGAAAATTATCAAGAATCGATAAAATTAGGTAAATTTGAGGAAACTTGGATAGTGTGCGATGCACTGACACAAAAAAGCCATTTTAGCTCTTACCTACCCGTCGAATTCTCCCGTGGACCCCTGGGGGTCCAACTGGACCACTTTGGGAACTAAGGACCTCGATCGCCGTTTCAGCCTATCACAAGTCCACTGCTGAACATAAGCCTCCCCCTATAGATGGCCACAAAAGTTTGTAGCTCTCATTTCGGTGGGAATTTTGCCTTAGTTGCCACGCTTGGCATGCGGATTGGCAACCGCAGTTTATTTATTCAGATGTTTCAGAAAGATGATGCTGACCATCTCCTGGTTTTCATTTTGCCTCTGTCGACTTTTACGACACCCACGGGATGAGATGGGGTGGTAGATTCTCTTAGGCCGCCATCACACGGAAGGATCTAGATGCTAAAAAAATCTACAGCACCTACCTCTTTCCTACCGAGGTATCGTAAGAGTCGAGTATCATACGGACAGCCTTTTTTTCGTGCAGAATAACACCATGATATGCAATGCTGTCACTATACTGCTCGTGGGAACGCAATGGGGAGTAAGAATTTTTTGACTCGTACCAAAATGGCGGCGACGTGATTCGCCCGTCACGTCTCGTTTACCGCGGGCGCGAAAACTGGGCTGCAGGTGTGGTATCTGCCTACTCCTTATATAGGAAAAAGGCGTGACTGTAACAAAGACTAGGATAGGCCGACAGATTATGTTTGTGCACGTACCTCCGATCTTATCGTATGAGAGTTGCAACGGGCACGAGTAGGTCTGTCAGATAAAAAAAGACGACTTTTGAACTCCCGCAACCCGCACTGGACCGATTCTCCCGGCTCATCATAAACGAAAGGAGGCCTTTTTCCAGAAATACACCACAGTTTCTAGACTGTTGTATTTCTATACAATTAAATTAAACTGATGTTTGTAATAACAAACAAAGCTTTTTAATCAATTCTGTTGAAAGTATATACAGTACTTATAAGAACAAAATCAAAATAAAATATATATGTATATCATCGATCGAGGTAGACTTTTATACGCGGGTGAAACCGAGGAGAACACTACTAAAAATAGCTTGTCTGTTATGAAACTTATATTTCTTGTTTGCAGAAAAGTCATCCGACTCGAAAAGCAAAGAAGCGCAATGCAGGCTTACAATTTAAGCGCCGGTTCATTAACGAACATTTAAGAGAAGATCAAACAGAATACAAATTTACGCTCGCCGTCTGCAAACTAAGACTTAATGAACTTTTTTGTGAATTAAAAATACTGTACTGTTTCATTACGGTAATATAAATAAAATTATCTTTATGACAATTTCTTATTGATATAAGACATTCTTTGTATGAAATGTTTTGCTTAATACTGGATCAAAATTAATGTTTGATACGCCATTTTGAAGTTTATTTTTCCCTCTGACGATGAAAAATAAGTAAATGTCTTAAAATTAATGATTTCATTAAAAATTGATTAAAAAGTATGAATTATTTAATTGTAGAAAGCGCCAACTGTTAACAATCGCAACAGCTGTCGGTTGGAGATGTTTATATTCTTTTAAGAAGGTAGATGGCGCCATCTGTTCATGATCACGATACTGTGCAAAATATTCGCACAAGTTAGCTAGTATATTACAATTTTTTTTATCGGATAAAGTGATGAAACGAGCAAAACGTTCACCTGATGGTAAGTGCAGCGTCTGCCCATAACACATCACAGTGCCTTTCAAACCGAACCACAGTTATGTTTGCACACTACTGCTTCACGGCCGAATAACTGGCCCTGGGGTGGTACCTATCTAGACGGATTCCTGCATAGGAATCCTACAACCAATCAAATCAAGTTGCAATCATCAATCTTTAAATGCGTAGGAGACGTAAGGATATCGATAGTAAAACGATACTACATTTTAGTAAAGATTTGCTGGACTGATGGAGACAAAACCAAAAGCACAATATCGGTCTTCCGTTGAATTTTCCACTCACTGTACACTTTCACAAGCACTTGCTTTTTTTATTGTATCAAGTGATGAAACGAGCAAAACGTTCACCTGATGGTAAGTGCAACGTCTGCCCATAGCAAATGCTGTGTCTCCCAGAACATTTCTGTGTGACACTACATTGCGCCCATCACCCTGAGACATCAGTTCTTAAGTCTCATATGCCCAGTGATTACACTAGCTCACAGAGTCCTTCAGACCGAAACACAATAATGTTTGCACACTAATGCTTCACGGCTGAATAACTGGCCCTGGGGTGGTACCCACCTAGACGGATTCCTGCACAGGAATCTTGTGAAAGTGTACAGTCAGTGGAAAATTCAATGGAAGACCGAAAATGTGCTTGTCAAAGAAATTAAATCTGTACTTAGAAATATATTGTATCTGTAAAAATATTTAGACGCCGTAAGACAGGGTCGTAAAGAAAATCTGCTACAACATCTTATACCATGTGATGAGACGTCAGGAAATTCCGTACCTTAGTATAAATGGCAAATTAATTCCCCATTCCCCTTTCCATTATCGGACAACAAGACGCACGGCCGGTTTTCATCCTTTTGCTGTGGATGTACCTTGCATTCGGACGCAGCGTTTTGCTTCATCGTTCATAATGCGTACAACAAAGGACTGCAATAATTTGCCTGCATCAATCTCCCCGTCCGATTACAATCTGGGTGTACTTCAAGAGAAGAGTAAATAGGCTTTCCAAGCTAGTGTGTTCACCATCAAACACTACGTCGCATCCATCAGGTGGGATCGTAGTTATAAGCGCTAGCTTATGTATTAAAAAAATATCATCTTAAAATTTACTAAAAATAATCGTATTATAGTTTAAAAATTAAAAAGACTGAAACAGCAATGAGTTGATGATCCTGGTAAGAGTACCATGTCATTAAACTATTGTATTGTCATCGGTCTATAGCATGTGCAAAATTTCAGCCGATAGGTGTCCGGCAGAGTAGAATAACCTACCTCTTTCCTACCGAGGTGTCGTAAGAGGCGACTAAGCTATTGCACGGACAGTCCCAGTCCGAATGGAGGCCCCCAGCCTTCCTCGGACGGTGATTAGACGACTTAAAATCATTTTCAGCGAACGCGACACAGTCCGAATTTCGATTTGTTTGTAGGAGTTTATTTAAGTATTTATGTTTGGGTCAAATCAAACCTGGCACGCGGGCCTCTGCCCCGTGAGCACAGTATCCGATGAAGCTGTAAAAGCCAAAAAGGCTGACAGCAATTACATCACCGAAATTATATACGGACAGTCTTTATTCGTGCAGAATAACAACATAATATGCAATGATGTCACTATAATGTTCGTGGGAACGCAATGGGGAGTAAGAATTGTTATGATGGTTACTATAATGGCGGCAATATGGTTCGCCGCCCGTTACGTTTGCTTTCCCGCGGGGTCAAAAAGTGGGCTGCGGGTGTGGTCTCTGCCTACCCCTTGTATAGGACAAAAGCGTGACTGTATATTTGTAAGTTTAAATCATCCTATACGTAAATAATGCGTCTGAGCGAGTGCTGTGTTGTGCATGTGGCAACGCAATGTAGAGTAAGATTTTTTGTCTCGTACCAAAATGGTGGCGACGTGGTTCACCACCCGTCACGTCTCGTTTTCTACGAGGGCAAAAAGTGGGCTATGCGTTTGGCGTTGCCTACCCCTTATATGAGAAAAAGGCGTGACTGTATACATGAAATTTCAAATTATTCAGACGTCTGTAAGTGGATGACAATTGAATTGAGAGGTTTTATTACATTTTAGTCACATACAGATAAAGCTTATAAAAGCGTGTTTAAATATGTGATTGATGGCCTCCTAGCCATTTTCGACCACGGCGACAACTACCGAAAATTGTCGGGAGCTATCAACACCGCAGGAGATATTATAGTGCCACAAGTGTCCGCGCAAACACATGGGCACTCACTCGATAAGATAAGAAGAGAGAGGAAGCGATAAGATCGAAGGTAGGCTAGGATGCAGTGTCAGAAATACGAGGACAATCACTACACAACCAGACCTGAAAACCAACAATTTGTGTTTTTGCACAAATATTAGCTCCGGCTGGAATTTGTACTCAGGAACCGCGGCGTAGAAGTCAGGTACCCTTACTCACACACTGGTGGTCAAAAAATTTAGCAGCAGCTTCTAAATGATCACCAATCTGCCTACCAAGCGTCATTATTACGGCGAACCCTCACTTCTTGAGAGAGGCATATGATGGACAGGGACTGTTCAGATGATAGTGTCGAAAATGTGGGGCAACTAAGTGGTTTTTAATGTACCTGACTCTTTTTAGTTTGAAAATATAATTTGTACCATATAATAGATTACGACTATCCTTTATTTTATGATGTAGCTATTTGTAAAACGTATTCCTTTGTAGCGACATCTAGTCGCCATATGAGAAGAAATAAAAATATCACATAAGTCCAACATCGCGCTATTAAAGTTTCTGAGATGCGAACCATATTAACAACATCTAAAGAATACTGGTTAGAGGAGACGTCCTCCCCAGATAATACCACACGATCTGGCAGGTAGCTACACTTTTTCTTGGCACAACACCTGGCAAAATGGAAAACCCGACGTGATATGTACATTGCAGCCTGCTTCTCTCAACCACAGCAACAATTTCATCTGCGGCCATCGCAGTCGCAGCACCAGACTACTGTCGGCACAACGCGGGCTTCCTCGTCTCTCAGCCATTGATGATCATCAATTGCGAGCTCCTCTTCTCAGGCTGAGTCTTGAGGCATCAACACTGTATATATATATATACTGTATAAATTGCTGTTAGCCTTCTCGGCTTTTACAGCTTCATCGGATACTAACACTGTATCCATGCGTCTCAAAGCAGTAAAAAAAAAAATTGTAATTATAATTATTTTGCGTTCAATAAATATATCGGTGCCGTGTGGTGGCAAGCTCGTTAAAAGAATACTACCACTCCATCTCAACCAATGGATCTCGTAAAAGGAGCGAGTAAGGAATTAAACTGCACTGTGCACCCAACAGCGCATGGTGGCGATGGGCTCACCACCTGTCACACCAAGTGCATTATATTGTTTTGGTGAAACGTGGATTGTGGCAGTCATCTGTTTTTGCAGTGAGTGCCCAGTCTCTGACTACCCCTTATGGGATACAGTCGTGATCTTATGTATGTATAAATATATCTCATCATAAGCACGTACATTACTCATTCGTACTGGCTTTGAACAGATCTGTTCCGTTAATAATTACAACTAATTTTTGAATAACACCGTCGAATACTTTTCCAGTGCATCGGAAATTAACGGAACTTTACGGATATCAAATTACTGGAAAGATTCTGTGAATGCTGACTGTTTTTATATCTACCAGCTGTGCACCGCGGCTTCGCCCGCGTAATAAAGCCGACCCCGATCGATGATATACAGATATTCTTCCCTATTTTATTAAGTTTTTTTTGTCGGAACCCTAACTATTTTTCTATTTTTCTAATTGAAGTATCATAATTTACCCGCTATAATATCAGCTATCTGTCAGCGAAAGTCCCGTGAAAATCGGTTAAGCCGTTTTGGAGATTAGCCGGAACAAACAGACAGACAAACAAACTAAAATAAAAAGTAAAATCTTTTATAAGTACCGTATTTACTTTCATAAGCAATGAGTCTAAAGCTGTTGTATCCTTAATACAAACAGACAGTTCAATTTTATTTATTTGTATAGATTTGCTGAATCAATTAATGCTCACAAAGAAGCTACGCAAGTAACTCACCAAATACGTACCGAAGTATAATATGCCAGAATGCATTGTAGAATAAAAATATTACCAACGTGTTCTAGTAATGAAGAGCCGTAGCAGCTCAGCGGCTAGTATAGTGTGACTTGGGTTCGATCCCCGGTGCTGGCAGTACTAAAATTATTAATTGCTACCATGTGCTCGGCGACAAGGAAGTTCTCCAACTCGCATGGTTACATCGTGGCGGTCTCTTCCCAGCTTTAAAACCCCTCTCAGGAATAAGACAAGTCCTGTGCTCAGCAGTGTGACATTTATATATTACATATCTGTCTGTGATTTCCAAAATTGTGTTACTGTGCTAATTCTTCTATTATTAGATAAAGTCATCTGAACACAACTAAATGAACTACCACAAGCTAAACAATAAAGTATCATCATCATCATCAGCCTTTCACTAGTCCACTACTGAACATAGGCCTCCCCAATTAAATGCCACAAAAGTTTGTAGCTCACAATTTTGAGGGGATATTGACATAGTCTTTCAGGCGGGTTGGCAACCGCAGTTTATTTTCATATCATTTTTCATAAAAATCGTCACAGGGAAAACGAAAACCAGGAGATGGGCATCTGCATCTTCCTGGAACATCTGAATAAACTGCGGTTGCCAAACCGCCTGCCAAGCGTGGCAACTATGGCAAAATCTCCCCAAGATTAGAGCTACAAACTGGTGTCGCAATCAATGGCTGAGGCGTATTTTCGGCAGTGGACTAGCTATGAACTAAAATGATGATGATGATGATAATTTCTATTAAAACATACAATTTAAGCCACATAACAAGCACTGTCATATTAAAGTAGTGTTAAGATATTTAACACATTAAGCTAGCGTTAATAATGTCTGAACTGAAACAGGCGAGTGTCGTAATCAATGCAAATTTTGTTTTACCGCATGCATCTCATTTTCCTTGACGCCCTTATTCTGGGATAGAATACAAAATCGAAAAAAAAAATAGAAATAAAGTTAAAAAATCTCTGTAACATTTTCTCCCAAAAAGGGCGGACTTTCCATATACCCCACGCCACCTCATACACTGCTGCCCGCCACGAGACTGTCTTTTTAGATCCGGCTCTTTTCGAGATGCTTATTCCGCCGCGACATTTCCCCTTAATCGACTCTTAAGACACCACTTCCCTATTAAATGGTTGAAGAAGGCGATGGCTGCCACATGCGTCATACTTGTGAACAGGTGCTGTTTGTGGAGGCTGGTCTACTCGAGTTTGCAATTCACTTATTAGTACTTAGTAGTAGTAATACTTATTATATATAAGTATTACTATTAAATCTGTTTGAATTTTTGTCATGCTCGATTGTCCAGGAGACTGTTCATTGTAAATTTATATGTAATGTTTTAGGACAGATAAAAATAAAAGAACTGCAAAAAGGGGATGCCCGTCAGAGGAACCTTTTTACTAAACGATTGTTAAAATAAAATGACGTTCGACAAACGAAATTTACATTTCTCACGTCGAAAAATGAAGAATTTTCATTTCATTAAATTTCGCTCACCAACAGGACGAGGTGGGGCAGATTTTCTTACAGCGCTACCACACGACACCACGGGTCTCTTAAGTTGTGCCAAGCGAGCATTACTGGTGGTAGGATTCCTATGCAGGAATCCGTCTAGGTAGGTACCACCCCAGGGCCAGTTATTCTGCCGTAAAGCAGTAGTGTGCAACCATTACTGTGTTTCGGTCTGAAGAGCACTGAGAGCTAATGTAGTGTAAGGGCATATGAGACTTAAGAACTAATCACAGAAACTTTCTGTGTGACACAGCATTTGTTACGGGCAGACGTTACACTTACCACCAGGTTAACGTTTTACTCGTTTGATCACTTGATACAAAAACAAAAAAATCTTATCGTATCTAGTTAGATATGTCTAGTCCGTGTGGTAGCGGCTTAAGAGGATCTACCACCGCATCTCATACCGTGAGTGTCGTAAAATTCGACAGAGGGAAACTAAAAACCAGGAGATGGGCAGCAGCATTTTCCTGGAACTTCTGAATAAATAAACTGCGGTTGCCAACTCGCCTGCCAAGCGTGGCAACTATGGCAAAATCCCCCATAACGAGAGCTACAAACTTTTGTGGCAATCTTTGGGGGAGGCCTATGTTCAGCAGTGGACTAGTGATAGGCTGAAATGATTATGATGAAATGTTATTGACCACAGCGTGACAACGCTTTCAAATTTTTTTTTCTTATTTTATAAAAGTGACGGAACGAGCTAAACGTTCACCTGATGGTAAGTGCAACGTCTGCCCATAACAAATGCTGTGTCACCAAGGACACTGTGACACTACAATGCGCCGGTCACCCTGAGACATCAGTTCTTAAGTCTCATATGCCCGGTGATGTCGCTAGCTCTCAGTGCCTTTCAAGCCGAAACGCAGTAATGTTTGCACACTACTGCTTCACGGCAGAATAACTGGCCCTGGGTAGGTACCCTCTACCTAGACGGATTCCTGCATAGGAATCCTACCACCATGTGCTATTGGATCTGTATTTACATAAAGTTTTTATACAGATAGTATATCTATCTGTATAAAAACTTTCATATATAACATACAGTTCAATGTGGTTTGTCGGAATAAGTACATGGGGCAAGTGCAGCGCCTAATAAGAAATTCAGTAGTAGTCTCCTTATAGTAGGATTTGAGTAGAGGGATCAAAGAGAATATACTTATAGTCACTGCACGCGAACTAATGCCATGCCTAATATTGTGGTAAAATACTGTATGTACACGACAGGGTTGTTAGAAACATAGTAAGATTTTATAGCTTTTGTTTTTATAAAAACGATGTCTCACACTAAGATTTGTCCTGTATCGCGTGTGCGTTTTTCAGACATAAATTTCACCTGCACAACACAACCAGACCCTAAAACCAACAGTGTTTTTACACCAATTTTGTTTGTTATTAGAACTCACCTAATTATTTATCTAAAATTTAAGTATGTTATGTTACTCACTATACTATCAGCTATCTGTCAGTGAAGATCCTGTCAAAATCGGTCTAGCCGTTTCGGAGATTAGCCGAAACAAACAGACACACAGACAGACAAGTAATTAAAAATTGTTTTTCACCTATGTACTTTCATTAGCATTGCTTAAAAAACTGTTATTTTTTTATGACAAAGAGATTTTTTTAGATAATCATTTAATGAAAAAATCGACAACAGCTCTCAGATTTTCATGATTTTGTAATCGATCTCATCATCAGAACTTGACCAAATTACCACCCTTACGATATTCCCTTTCTTATAAAAAAATAATCAACAAAATCAGTTTATAAACAAGGAAGATATGCACGAACATTAAAAAAAATACACAGACGTATTGAGAACTTCCTCCTTTTTCGAAGTCGGCTAAGAATATGGCTACCAATTCAATTTTACATATCCCCGTACAACCTGATACAATACAGACTTTAAATAGTATTGCGCAGGTCAAACCGGGTAGTAATTTGATTCAACATCTCGTCACAGATACAAATTGTTAAATACGCTTTCCACCGCAAACCAAATTGTCGTGCATCAGTAGGCTACACGCTTCGAATAAGTGGCTTGTATAAATAATTGTTGTTTATTGGATTTTAACTAAAGTCACTTTGAGGCTGCTTGTACGTGTCCTGTTGGTCACTTTACATCAGGAAAACTATATATGTGCTCTATAATCAACCTAACATCCAGACACATTATAAATCCGAAAGTGTGTTTGTTGGTTTATTGGTTTGTTTAGTCCGTTTTTAACGCTTCATCGGAGTGGCCGATCGATCTGATTTTTGTCATGCAGACAGTTTAGAGGCCTTTTATCTTAACATAGGCTATTTTTATCCCGAAAAATCAAATGATTCCCAAGGGATGTTTAAAAACTTTTATCCACGCGGACTCAGTTGCGTATACATTTTTTTTATTGAATGAAATAACGAAACGAGCAAAACGTTCACCTGATGGTTAGTGCAACCACCCACAACAAATGCCGTGTCACCCAGAATATTTCTGCGTGTCACCACACTGCGCCCGTCACCCTGAGACATCAGTTCTTAAGTCTCAAATGTCCAGTGATTACGCTAGCTCACAGTGCCCTTCAAACCGAAACACAATAATGCTTGCACACTACTGCTACACGGCAGAATAACTGGCCCTGTGGTGGTACCTACCTAGACGGATTCCTGCATAGGAATCCTACCACCAATTTCCATCCTATCCGCTTTTTATTCCATCCTATTCCATAATATCCGCTATCTTATCTATCATCTAGTTATATATCAGCTAGTTATCTATTTAATAATATCTATCTCCAGCTCCAGATACTTATTCAATATTCTATAAAGTTATAAACCATTTAATCGAAAATTTTTGTTGGAGTGCGCACGTGTAAGCACGCTTGCGTGTGTGTGTTTATACATTTATAAAAACTAAATGTATTAGTCAAATAGGTATAACGGTGCAAATAGTTTCAAATACTTTAATGTGAAAAAGTTTTGAACCAGTTTGTAATCAACAGTGATAGCTTTAGCACCTTGCTAAATAGTCATACGGACATTTAAACTATAGATAATACACTAAATCTATCTATAATTGGATGTTAGTGTAAATGTTGAGACATTTGTTTATATTATAGTATCGTACGTATTATTGTGTGTAGGGTACAGTTTTACGTACTGACGACTAGCAAATGAAGTTTTGACACTGCAAGATTTCATGACAATACCTTTCCTCATCATCATCATTTCAGCCTATCACTAGTCCACTGCTGGACATAGGCCTCCCCCATAGATTGCTAAAAAGTCTGTAGCTCTAATTTTGGGGTAATTTTTCATGTTGCCGCTGAGAGTTGGCCCGCGAGTTATTATTCTGAGTGCCAGAGTGCTGCTGCACATCTTTGGTTAATTGTCCCTCTGCGACTTTTATGAACTCGCGCATGAGAGGGGGTAAGTTCCTTGATCAGTTCCCCCATTTACAAATCTGTAGTCTCTTTGAGGGAATTTGTCATTTGCAACCTGGCAGACGAAACTGCTGCCCATGTCTGGTTTTAATTTTCCCTCTGTCGATTTTTATGACACTCACGGGATGAGATGGGGTGGGGTAGATTCTCTTAAGCCGCTACCACACGGCTCCTTTTCTTCCATGAATGTAATTTTTAAGCTTTTTCAACACAGTCTCCAGTGTAGTAGTGTACAGAGTACCTGACTTCTTTGCTGCGGGTCTAGTTGTGTTGTGTTTGTGCTGCATACTGGATTACCTCCGATCTTATCGCATGAGCGTTACATCGGGCGCGGGTAGGTTGTGATGAGTGAGTGCTCCTGTATTTGCGCGTACATTGCTGAGGTCGCGCATAGTGCTAAGGTCTTCCAGCGATTCTGCTACAATGACTATATCGAGATTGGGTGAAAACTTAGACCTAGACCTATATCGCTCACTTCACTTCACTTCTGCAATGCCGGATTTACTGTCGGAATATCGATGTGTTACAGTGTTTGTACAGGTAGGATTCCTGTGCAGGAATCCGTTTAGGTAGGTACCACCCCAGGGTCAGTTATTCTGCCGTGAAGCGGTAGTGTGCAAACATTACTGTGTTTCGGTTTGAAGGCCACTGTAAGCTAGCGTAATCACTGGGCATATGAGACTTCAGAACTTATGGAATATACTCAGGGTGATGGACACAGTGTGGTGTCACAAAGAAATTTTCGGGGTGATACAGCACTTTAATGGGCAGACGTTGCACTTACCATCAGGTGAATATTTTGCTCGTTTCATCACTTTTTCAAATAAAAAAAAAACTCACTGATCACTGAACCGGATTACAAAACCGATCCAATTGCAGAAAGTTGTAAGACGGGGTAAAGGTGTCTCCGAGGTACTGGACTGGAAAGAATACGGTATTAACATCATTAGCGAATACATCACTCACGTTCCATTTGCCAACGACGTAGTCATTATAGCAGAAACGCTAGAACCAACGTGTAGGTCTTAAGATGAACATCAACAAGACGAATATCAAGTCCAACGTCCATGTCACACCTTTACCGGTTGTTGTTGGGAACACTGTGCCTAGAAGTTGTCGAGGCGAGATAGAACCGATAACCGTTGGATAAGAAAGGTTACCGGCTACCTGCACGATTATGCGGGAAATCGATGGATGCAAGTGGTTCAGGACCGTGTTTTGTAGCAATCTATGGGGTAGGCCTATGTTCAACAGTGGACTGAGATATGCTGAAATGATGATTACTCAGTGAATTATTGATGTTCTGCTAGCCGATTTCGACCACGGCGACAACTTCCGAATACTGTCGGGAGCCATCAACTGCGCAGGAGATATTATAGTGCCACAAGTGTACGCGCAAACATAGAGGCACTCACTCGTCTCAACCTATCCGCGCCTGATGTAACGCTGATGCGGTAAGATCGGAGGTAGGCTATAGTGCAGTGTCAGAAACACGGGGACAATCACAACACAACCAGACCCGAAACCCAACAATTTGTGTTTTAGCACAAACGTTGGCTCCGGCTGTGATTCGAACCCAGGACCCGCGGTGTAGAAATCGAGTACTCTGTGACTCAGACTCAGTCACTTACTGTAGATAGGTAGTAAGACTAATGGTCTTAAATAAAAGTTAAATTAATAGTTTTTCCTTATTTTTCCACCTCTGCCTCCGTTAAACCTCCGCCTCCGCGGACGGTATAGCTCTCTGCACCTCCGCTAAAATGACCTAAGTTACAACCCTAATAATTATACAAATGTTGCTATTTAAACAATGACAGAAATTACTTGGCAGCAATCTCGTTATTCCCCTGGATTTCCCCTTATTTTCGTCCATGTATTTCACAGGTGTCCGGTAGAGTAATAGTAAATAATAGCGACTAAGTTATTGTATTGACCTGCAGCAATTTCTGCAGAATAACACCATAATATGGCATGCTGTCACTATACTGCTCGTAGGAAAACAATGGAGAGTAAGAATTTTTTGGCTCTAACCAAAATGGCGGCGACATGGTTCGCCACGCGTCACGTTCGTTTCCCGCGAGAACGAAATTTGGGCTACATCAGTGGCCTCTGCCCACCCCTTATATGAGAAAAAGGCGTGTGTACGTATATTTCATATTATTATAACAGAGTTAGCTAATGTTATTTGGAATGGAATGGGTGCCGTGTGGTAGCGGCTTAAGAGAATCTACCACTCCGTCTCATCCCGTGGGTATCGTAAAAAAACCAGGAGATGGGAGCAGTATCTTCCAGGAACATCTGATTAAATAAACTGCGGTTGCCAACCCGTGGCAGCTGCAATGACAAACCCCCCCCCCCCCCCCCCAATGAGAGCTACAAACTTTTGTGGCAATCTGAGGGGGAGGCCTATATTCAGCAGTGCACTAGTGGTGGGCCGAAATGATTTGGAATGGTTAGTATAAAACATATTCTTTAAAATCATTTCAGTGTTAACAGAGTGTCTCAATACAAATCACTGTACGCTGAAAGCTGCGGTAAGTTTCTTAATTAACTTACGCTTAGCCGTCTTGAAATACTGAGTAATCCATTGCTTGACAAACTTTATCTTTTGCTTCAGCGTAAAGTTTGTGTCCTTCAACTTCGAATGTATTTCTAGGTTTGAATGTACGTAAACTTGGAATTAATTATATTGTTTCGAAACCGGATCTGCTTTGCGGTAAATTGATATTTTTTTTTTTCATTGGATCAAGTGATGAAACGAGCAAAACGTTCGCCGTATAACATCAACCATAACAGTTGCTGTGTAACCCAGAAAATTTCTGTGTGACACCACACTGTGTCCATCACCCTGAGACATAAGTTCTTAAGTCTCATATGCCCAGTGATAACGCTAGCTCACAGTGTCCTTCAAACCGAAACACAGTAATGTTTGCACACTACTGCTTCACGGCAGAATAAGATTCACCAGAGCGTTAATCGCGACAGACTGATATGACGATATCTGTTTTGTTTGTAAAATAATTCGTAAAGCTACGAATAATATCACGACTAATTAGTACTGAAATACGTACATACAAGCTTTTTACCATAAGGGCAGAGGCCACGGGAGCTAGACGGGTGCCGAACCACTTCGCCGCTATTTTTGTACGAGTCAAAAAACTTCTTACTCCCCATTGCGTTTCCACGAGCCGCATTTTTTTGTATCTGGTATTATTTTGCGCGAATAAGGTCCGTCCGTCAATAGCTTAGTCGACTCTTACGACACCTCAGTAAGAAATATGTAGGTGCTATTCCACTCTGCCGGACACCTAAAGTATGTGTGGGTGAGGCGAAGCCGATGTGGATAGACACCACGTTCTATGGGAATGCAAGTTGTATGACGACCTGAGATGCAAGATGATGAATAGGGTAGTCCGTGGGGCCGTGGTAGGTGGTGGGTTGCCCCTATGCGGGCCAGCGGACTTCACACGTACTCGAAAGATTTTTATCCCTCAGACGTACAGGTTTCCTCGCGATGTTTTCCATGATTGATTGATGCTCTTTATTTCACATAACAACGACGAACATAAAGAGCATTCCTTCGCTGCTGAGCACGTGGTAAATCAGCACTTACATAGTAGAACAGTTTTAGAGATGCTGGGACCGGGGTATGGAAGTCACCAGTGTACTATGAAATTTAATGCGAGCGCTCAGCCCCTGGGCTTCCACAGCTCGTCCTTTTTTATTTGATAAAGTGACGGAACGAGCAAAACGTTCACATGATGGTAAGTGCAACGTCCGCTCATAACAATCGCTGTGTCACCCAGAACATTTCTGTATGACACCACACTGCGCCCGTCACTCTGAGGCATGAGTTCTTAAGTCTCATATGCCCAGTGACTACGCTAGCTCTCAGTGCCATTCAAATCGAAACACAGTTACGTTGGCACACTACTGCTTCACGGCAGAATAACTGGCCCTGGGGTGGTACCTACCTAGACGGATTCCTGCATAGGAAAACTTCCACCAGTAATACTCTGTAATTGTAGTCTGCAATTGGCAGTAACATGAGCTTATTTAAGTTATGTCATGTAACTTTTTAAAGTGCTGTTGGTTCCGTGATTAGAAAAATTTTTACATGATAATTAAAAATATAAATCCCGTAAACGAATTTGTAGATTTTACAAATATTGGCTTCAGCTGGGATTCGAGCTGAGGACCCGTGACAAAGACCGGTACATTAACCCGTGCGATCGTTATTACGCAATTAAAATTTACCTAAGTGTTTAATAAAGGAGCGTCTTATAGCATCTCGGATTTCCAATTATGAATACCATCCTGAAGTCAAGATTTTGGTAATTTGGCTTCCTATATTTATCTTAATCACTTACAAAACATTTCTCTAGATAATCAATGTTGATTGAAAATCAACTAAACTTCTTATTGGCTAAATACTTCAAGTAACTCGCAGTGGATTCACAACAATTAATGTGGTCATCAAACTTTATTCCAATAATAATGAAATTTCAAAATAACCTTACACGTAATAGAGGATAAACAACAAGCAAAAACTTGGGTTAACTGAAGCATGAGTTATTAAGTCCCATATGCCCAGTAATTACGCTAGCTCTCAGTGCCCTTCAAACCGAAACACAGTAATGTTTACACACTACTGCTTCACGGCAGAATAACTGGCCCTGGGGAGGTACCTCATTTCCCAATTATAAAATAACTGTTAATAGAATCGCAATAAAAAAATAACTACCTAATCATGACCAGGGACCAGGGGACCATACGGACACAAGGTTAGAAAACCCAGCCCGCGAACCTTCCCTGATCTATTAGAGTTCGATGTAATGACATTCACGAGACAAGAGGGGTATATCTTTCTCTTATGCTCCCTTCACACAGTAGCTGGAAATACTAATTTTCCAATGATAAAACAACTCTATTTTATAATACATAAATCAACAGCTTCTAACAATTTTAATTACCTCAGTATCGAACTTTCTAAATTAACTCTCGCCCAAAAATAAATCCGTTGTCGTCGAATGATGCCTAAACAAAGAAATCCCTGTTTTTACTCTCATTGAGATGATTAACGTCATTAAAAATTTTGGATAAACTTTCTAAGTATTGTTATCCTATTATTTTTATTTAAAAAATACTGGTGGTAGGATTTCTATGCAAGAATCCATCTAGGTCGGTACCTCCCCAGGGCCAGTTATTCCGCCGTGAAACAATAGTGTGCAAACATTACTGTGTTTCGGTTTGAAGGGCACTGAGAGCTAGCGTAATTACTGGGCATATGGGACTTAATAACTCATGCTTCAGTATGACGGGCGCAGTGTAGTGTGACACAGCATTTGTTATGGGCAGACGTTGCACTTACCATCAGGTGAACGTTTTGTTCGTTTAGTCACTTTATCAAATAAAAAAACTCTCTGATGAATAGAGAGTCCTACTAAACTACTAGAACCTACTCATCTCTCATGAAATGAAATTCAATGAAAATTATTTATTCTTCAACGAAAGAAATACCGTGGTAGCACAGGAGCTAGGCGCTCGCCCTGAGTTTAGTGCGCGAGTGATCTGGGTTCGATTCCGGCACCACTAAAATTGTTAATTGCAACTTAAAGTGCTGATTTACTACGTGCTCGGCGGTGAAGGAAAACATCGTGAGGAAACCTGCATGTCTGAGAAATAAAAAACATTTCGAAGGCATGTGAAGTCCGTCAAGCAGCGTGGCGGATTCTTCCCAGCTTCAAAACCCTCTCGGAAATGAGAGGAGGCCTGTACTCAGCAGTGGGACGTTTAGAGGTTGTTACTTTTGGCTGGTGGACAGGCAATCGCAGTGGTAACGCCGCGCACCTTAGACACTGCTGCCCGTCGTCGCTCTGTGTATTATCGGTACGGCATTTTTCGATATACATATTTCGTCAGCTATAACAACAAAAGTTACGTGTGGTGGCGGCTTAAGAGAATCTACTACTTCTTCTCTAAAAACCAGGTGATGGTATACAGGCAGCAGTTGCTATACTTTTTTTAAGAAATATAAATTTCGTTTGTCAAACATCATGTGTACATTATTGTTTTTTTTTAAATGACTGAAAAAAATATCCCGCTAGTAATAAGCTAGTAGTAAGAAACCCTACTGGTTCCTCCCAGAATAAAGACAGTTTCTGCGAACCAGTGTAGCTTAAAAAAAGAAAAAAAAAAGTCTTTCAATAAGTATTATGTAAATATATAATCAATGCTTAATAAAAATTTATTCTGTTCTATTCATGTCCCAGAGGACTCCATCACACCACACACTAGCCAGAAGTAGTGCTAAACGACCATTACAGATAACTATCTTATCTGGTCCTGCTGCAAACTTCAGTTCTTAAGTCTCTTACATACAGTCACACCTTTATCGTATATAAGGGGAAGGCAGACACAACACCCGTAGCCCACTTTTCACGCCCGCGGGAAACGAGACGTGACGGGTGGACCATTGCGTTCCCACGAGCAGTGCAGTGACATTGCATATTACGGCATTATTCTGCACGGATTTGCCGTGTGGTGGCGGCTTAAGAGATTCCACCACCCATCTCATCCCGTGGGTGTCGTAAAAGTCGTCAGAGGAAAATAAAAACCAGAAGATGGTCAGCAGCATTTTCCTGGAACATCTTAATGAATATACTGCAGTTGCCAACCCGCCTGCCAAGCGTGGCAACTATGGCAAAATTTCCCCCCAAATTGAGAGCTACAAACTTTTCTAGCAATCTATGGGGGAGGCCTATGTTGAGCGGTGGACTAGTGATAATTGATAAATACGCAATAACAACAATTTTCAAATTTATAACTTAAATGAGGCAGATCCCATGCAAAGTTTCGTCCCTTATTTTACCCCCTTAGGGGATGAATTTCCAAAACCGCTGATGCAACCGACTTGTGTTTAGAAACACACACACGGCCACGACGTGGTGAATACCAGGGTATATGTGTAGAAAATATGATGGTTTAATACTGACAATAAAGAAGATAAAAAATAAAACCTCTTTGGTTTTAATAAATAATTTATTATCGTTTATTTACAAATGACACATTATATTAAACAAAACGGATTCTTAAAGCACATTTTTGATTTCTAATTAATAATAAAATAGCATACTATTTACATTAAATTCATTTAATTAATCATTATCTATAGTAAATTTAAATATCACCAGAAATATTTACGTACACTCGTCGCAGCGAGAGTTGAGGCGTTCGCATCACTCACACAGACGCAGTAATTAGGTACACGATGTTTTAAACTTACAAACATACAGTCACGCCTTTGTCCAATATAAGGGGTAGGCAGAGACCACACCCGCAGCCCACTTTTAAATCCCGCGGGAAACGAAACGTAACGGGTGGCGAGCCATATTGCCGCCATTTTAGTAACCATCGAAAAAATTCTTACTCCCCATTGCGTTCCCACGAACATTATAGTGACAGAATTTCATATTGTTATTCGGGACGAATAAAGGCTGTCCGTACAATACCGTAGTCGCCTCTTACGACTCCTCGGTAGGAAAGAGGTAGGTGCTATTCTACTCTGTCGGACTTTTACACATGGGTAGGTATATATTTATTATCGTCATCATCATCATTTCAGCCTATCACTAGTCCACCGCTGAACAAAGGCCTCCCCCACAGATTGCCACAATGATTGTAGCTCTCACTTTGGGGAGATTTTGCCATAGTTGCCACGGTTGGCTGGCGGGTTGGCAACCGCAGTTTATTTATTCAGATGTTCCAAGAATTCACTCACGGGACTCATCCCGTGGCAGGGGGTGGCAGATTATCTTAAGCCGCCACCACAAGGCTATAACTTATAAATGAAATAATAATTTTTGTTTTATTTATTTTTTATGTAGTTATTGTATTGGTATAGGTTTATGGCGTAAATCACTTATTTTTAGTTGTAAATATTATCATATAATCTTCGATAAAGTAATTTAAATAACTTTTTAAAATAGCTTTATATTAATAAAATTACTTTTACGCATTTTATCGCGTTTAATTTTTAAACTATTTATAACTCGACGTTTCGAGTACTTTACAGCACCCATGGTCACAAAGTGACTGGTATTACAGATGTCCCGATGTCATAGTTAATCCAGGGTAACTTTAGCCTTTTATTTTCTTGGTCCGATTAAAATGAGCTTACAGTAAAGTACTCGAAACGTCGGGTTATAAATAGTTTTAAAAATTGAACGCGATAAAATCCGTAAAAGTAGTTTTATTAAATTAAAGCTATTTTAAAAAGTTATTTAAATTACTTTATCGAAGATTATATGATAATATTTACAGCTAAAAATAAGTGATTTACGCCATAAAACTAATTGTTTTATTAAATGTGCAATATTCGCGTAAATATCATTATGGTATTATATTATTAATAAATAATTAGTAAATAAAATTAGAAAAAGTTCTCGTAGCCGCCGTCGCGATAATTAAAAGGCGTTGTAACAAGTCTTTAACAACAATAACTTATTAACAAAAATCTATATAAGTAACACTTAAACAAACATTATAAGAAAGTTTTAATCCGGACATAAAGTCATAGCAAAATCATGCGTTTAACTGACAAAAAAATTCACGAAAGGCACACGCTGTAGGCGCATTGACATCTCTTCTAAAGAATATAAATACTAGTTGTCTCTTTTCCGCAAAAGCAATGTGTGTGCGCGAGCGAGACAACGGATGTTTCCTAGTAACGCTCAGTTATAATGAGCAGTTGGAAGCCTATACAGATACACCTCCACATACAAACTTAAGTGTGTGTTGTTCGCCTCAACTCTCGCCGCGACGAGTATACCTACTCAAAATTAGGTACAGTCGCGTACAGTTTCGAATCTTAAAATTAATCAAAACAACCTACTTCAACGGAGCAGCTCAAGACAATGATAATATTTATTTTTTTTCCCAATTCTGCTATTTTATTTTATATATTCTTACCAATTCTTACCAATACCATACCATCATCATTCCATTACGATTTTTCATCATCGCTTCACAATGCATGAATCTAACCAGTGTAGCGTTAAGTATAAAAGTAAAAAGTAAAGTTTCAGCCTATAAATGTCCCACTGCTGAGCACAGGCCTCCTCACATTTCTGAGAGGGTTTTTGAGCTAGGAAGAATCCGCCACGTTGCTGCAATGCGGGTTGGCGGACTGCACATGTCTTCGAAATATTTTTTATTTCTCAGACATGCAGGTTTCCTCACGATGTTTTCCTTCACCGCCGAGCACGTGGTAAATCAGCACTTAAAATTGCAATTAACAATTTTAGTGGTGCCGGCACCAGGAATCGAACCCAGGTCACTCGCGTACTATGAAATTTATAGCGAGCGCCTAGCCCCTGAGCTACCACGGCTCCAGCGTTAAGTATAGCAAAGAGCATTTAAATTATTTTAAAAATAATAAGAAATGTGACCAAGGTTTCACAATCGTTTTACAATGATCGCCATTATCATAGCAATGGCGATCATTGTCATTCATTCTGCGACGATGTCATTGTCCTTTTGAAGCGATAGGTTTAGTAGCATTGGGGCGTAGATTTTCATAATTTTCTCATGAATCCGATCATCAGAACTTGACCAATATTATATGGGATCATGCTTACGGTATCCCCTTTCTGATATAAGCCTTAAAATTGGTTCACAAAGAAGTTATGCCCTTTTTTTTTGTCTGTATATTTTTTTCCTCCTCCTTTTTTGAAGTCGGTTAACAACGTAAAGTTTATAAATTTAATTTTTTATTTATTTCATTGCACGCGACTGTATGTGAACTATTATAGTGTTTCGATCTATTTTCAACAAATCTCATCCAACTATTCCTATTCAAGCATTTATATTAATAATAAATAAAACTCAAGATACTCGTATTAACTACAATCAAATATTTGGTATATCAAATCGACGCATTGTCTTATAATCTTACGCAACTGTAAATTTTATACAGGTAAAAACAGTTTTTTTTATAGCGTTTTGCTACAATTGATGAATAATGTACATATACGTACATTAGGCTATTAATTAACCCGAGCGAATATTTCACACAGCATCACGCCATCTGTTGACAATATGTTCGACTAACATTTACATTTTTGACGATTGTTTTACATCTGTTGACAATATGTTCGACTAACATTTACATTTTTGACAATTGTTTTACATCTGTTGACAATATGTTCGACTAACATTTACATTTTTGACAATTGTTTTACATCTGTTGACAATATGTTCGACTAACATTTACATTTTTGACAATTGTTTTACATCTGTTGACAATATGTTCGACTAACATTTACATTTTTGACAATTGTTTTACATCTGTTGACAATATGTTCGACTAACATTTACATTTTCGACAATTGTTTTACATCTGTCGGCAATATATTCCACTAACATTTACATTTTTGACAATTGTTTTACATCTGTTGACCATATGTTCGACTACCATTTACATTTTTGACATTTTTTTTACATCTGTCGGCAATATATTCCACTAACATTTACATTTTTGACAATTGTTTTACATCTGTTGACAATATGTTCGACAAACATTTACATTTTTGACAATTGTTTTATATCTGTTGACAATATGTTCGACTAACATTCACATTTTTGACAATTATTTTACATCTTTCGACAATTTATTCCACTAACATTTACATTTTTGACACTTGTTTTACATCTGTTGGCAATATGTTCGACTAACATTTACGATTTTGACAATTGTTTTACATCTTTTGACAATATGTTCGACTAACATTTACATTTTTGACAATTGTTTTACATCTGTTGACAATATGTTTGACTAACATTTATATTTTTGACAATTATTTTACATCTGTTGACAATATGTTCGATTAAAATTTACATTTTTGACAATTGTTTTACATCTGTTGAGAATAGGTTCGACTAACATTTACATTTTTGACAATTGTTTTACACCTGTTGACAATCTGTTCCACTAACATTAACGTTCTTTAAAGAACTACCTTCTTGGTTATTTTTTACAATTAAATTAATAAATTCAATCTTTTTTGTTTATTGGATAAAGTCACGAAACGAGCAAAACGTTCTCCCGATGGTAAGTGCAACGTCTGCCCATAGAAATGCTGTGTCACCCGGAACAACGAGTGGCACCACACTGCGCCCGTCACCTTGAGACATCAGTTCTTAAGTCTCATATGCCCAGTGATTACACTAGCTCTCAGTGCCCTTCAGACCGAAACACAGTAATGTCTACACACTACTGCTTCACGGCCGAATAACTGGCCATGGGGTGGTACCTACCTAGACGGATTCCTGCATAGGCATCCTACCACCAGCATGTTTTTCGTCATTAGAGAGAAAAATAATCTTCAAAATGGCGTATTAAAAATTTGTTTCGATACAGTATTAAGAGAGATATTACATACTGACAAAAACGCCTTTCAGAAATAATATATATAAATAGATAGATTAACTGATGGAGCCAAATGTCTAGGTTTAATTTTCTTTTTTTTATTAAAACAGCCAGAAGTTATTACCACTAACTAACCTACTGTAACAACGTACATATGATTTTGTACGCCATTTGGAAATAATTTTGATTATTTATACAAGAATTAATTTGTCTTTAAACTGTTTGTTATACACATTCAGCGGGTAAGAAATTTTACCAAAGATAATAAAATAACAATTGTCTAACAACAGAATTTAAAAAAAATTACTATTATGAATTACAAGGCACCTGCGAATATCTCAAGCACATTCCTATATTCTCCTCCGGGTTCTTTTTGGGCGTTGGTGGGCCGAAGTGCACCGCCACTGCGAACGGAGTGATCGAGCTCTCCACTCTGCAGTGTTGGTGCTCCACGCCCGGGCAGAAAGAGTTGCCGCAGTGGTACGGGTCGCATACGCCCGGTGTCAGTTGCGAAGTCTGGGGGAGGGTCGGGGGATTGAGTTATTTGACGATATACAGCTTATAGTAATGGTACTGCTGGTGACCACAAACCAACTTAAGTCAACACCGATAAATCCCTTTATACAACCCCTTTTTACATAACAAGCTTTAATTTCATTTGCAATGTTTTTTTATTAGATAACGTGACGAGACGAGCACAACGTTCACCTGATGCCCATAACAGATGCTGTGTCACCCCGAATATTTCTGTGTGCCACCACACTGCGCCCGTCACCCTGAGACATCAGTTATACATACATACATAAGATCACGACTGTATCCCATAAGGGGTAGTCAGAGACTGGGCACTCACTGCAAAAACAGATGACTGCCACAATCCACGTTTCACCAAAACAATATAATTCACTTGGTGTGATAGGTGGTGAGCCCATCGCCACCATGCGCTGTTGGGTGCACAGTGCAGTTTAATTCCTTACTCGCCTCTTACGAGATCCATTGGATGAGATGGAGTGGTAGTATTCTTTACATCAGTTATTAAGTCTAATATGATCGGGACATCATGAAGTAGGTCAAACTTGGCTTGCAAGATCTGAAGAAAGAATCCATCTAGGTAGGTACCACCCCAGGCCAGTTATTCTGCCGTGACGCAGTAGTGTGCAAACATTACTGTGCTTCGGTTTGTAGGGCACTGAGGGCTAGTGTAATCACTGGGAATATGAGACTTAAGAACTGATGTCTCAGTGTGACGAGCGCAGTGTGGCGCACAGCATTTCTTATGAGCAGAGGTAACACTCACCAACAGACGTTAAACCACAACTTTATGGCGGAATAACTGACACTACTGATATTTTTCCTGTTTATTTCTATCACCTTTTGAGGAAAGGTCACGTTAAAAGTACCCGCAACCGGCGAGCGTGTGTGAAAACGCTAATGAAAGTAGAAGAAGCTAAAGATGTGTCAGGATCGTAGCAAGTGGAAAGATGTGGTCTCTGCGTACCCCAATGGGAAAGAGGCGTGACTGTATGTATGTATGTATGTATTTCTACCACCAACATTTTCACTTCCCAAGTTATACCATTACTATACAGCAAGTGGAAAAAGTATTCGAAACTTCACATTCACATATTCCCAGACCTGGTCCGATTATTTACGGACCATACAAATATCAGTTGGTCCGAAATGGGGTCGTGGCGGGGGGGCTTGGTAACCGAGGCTAAGTCACCCACGTTGAAGCTCAGAGGAGCTCACATAGTCGGCGTGAAGCATAAGGCTGGCCCGAGGAGGTTGCTCCGAGTGAGCTTGGTAAGCCCACTCTGGATGTGAGCTGGAGGACTGCTAGGGGGAAGAGTGAGTCGGCACTTCTCACCCCGCCCTTCAAAGCCGAGGTGGAGTCGCGGGGGCAGAGGAGTGTAGGTGTTGCGTTGCTCTCTCTCTGTTCCCTGCGACTTAGCGGGCGGGTCCGCATCTCAATTTCGTAGTATGCGAGTTCGATTCCCAGTGCCGGCACCTCAACAATTGTTATTTTAGGTGCTGATTTATCACGTGCTCAGCGGTGAGGGAAAACATCGTAAGGAAACCTGCAAATATATTTATTCCTAAGACATTAAATCTTAGGAATATGACATGTGAAGTCCGCCAATTCGCATTGGGGCAATGTGACGGACTTTTCCTAGCTCAGCAGTGGGACATTTTTAGGCTGTAATTTTACCTATTTTTACAATAAAAATATTTTTTATTATAACTAAGTTTATGACATCAGGACATGGTGGTACAGAGGGACATCAGGACATGATGGTAAGTGCCAGATGTCCCGATGTCATAGTCAACTACGTATGTCACCTCAGTCCCCCCGTGACCATGGGTGCTGTAAACCGCTCGAAACGTCGGGTGATAAATAGTCAAAATTAAACGCGATAAAATCTGTTAACTTACTTTTATTTAATTTGTTATATTCGCGTAAATATAACACCTATGTCCCGTGCGGGAATCGAAACTGCAACAGATAGCTCAGAAGTCAACACCTTAATCACTGCACAAACATTCTGTATTCAGTTAATAAAAAAAAAAGTTAGTTAATAGTTTAAATGTACTTTTCTTGTTTCATAATGCTTTAATGTTTGCTTATTGTTGCGCACCTCTTTATAGGCATCCACGGAAGACCAGCGTCGAGGCTGAAATCGGCCAAGGCATTATACTGAGTGGAGGCCATTTTTAATTTAAATAATATTTTATTTATTTTCCTGTTTTTAAATTGTTTAATGTTAAATTTGTGCAAATATCGTTGGTTTGTGTTTTATTTTTATTTTATTTTTTATTTTATTTCTCTTGGTATGATTTTGCTGGTACCAATAAACCTTTTCTTTCTTTCTTTCTTTCTTTCTTTCTTTCTTTCTTTAAAAACCCAGCCGGCAGATCATCATCAAATATGATGCAGCCACAGTGATCCAGCATCAGACGGATTTACCTAAAACATCAGACAGGTTTGCCGACTCACCGAAACGAAGTATTCATTATCGCAGGGTATGGTGACCCGGTCGCTGCAGCGCAACCTTCCGTAACCCTGGAAGCCGACCGCGAAGTTCCCGTAGCCGTAGTACTGGAACGTGTCGCCCTGCGCCATGTGCTGCGTGTACGGTGACCAGCGAGCCAACGACCGGCCACTCTGACCCCACAGCCAAGACGGCCAGATAAAACTCCAGATCTACAGTTCGGGTTATTGTTAGACTAGCTACAGGGTAAGAGATAAGCTGATAGATAGTAATAAGGCGATAAACAGGCCAGTTGTAAGTGTTAACAGTATTTCTGCCATCAAACGAAGAATTTCATTTTTTACGAATAGAGAACTGAGAAAGTTCTCAAGAGAATTTCTTTTGGCACGTTGTCAAGCCTGGAGAAAATTCGACAGTATGCAATTGGCCGTATAAGATATTTTTTTTTATTGTTTAAAGTGACGGAAGTGCCCGTTTCCTTGGCAATATCATCCGTCAAACTATAATTTTGATACAGAAATCGCTTTAAATCTGAAGAATATTTTATATCACTCTACATGACTCATATCTAACAAAAAACACGCGAATTTCATGGTGCAAATAAAATTGAATTGAAAGGTGGTGATATAAAGGTGAAGTCGAGTGAGGGCCTCTGTCCTTTCGCAGCATTATACGAGTAATAAAGATATATTAATAAGATAAACCAAGATATACTTTTACTAGTTTTTAGCTTTTGTTTCCTCAACAGAAGGTTCCACTGAGGTCAAAGTCGTCTAGATGGCTTATTTTTTTTATTGGATAAGGTGACGAGACGAGCAAAACGTTCATCTGGTGGTAAGTGCAACGTCCGCCCACAACAAATGCTATGTCACCCAGAATATTTCTGTGTGACACCACACGGCGCCCGTCACCCTGAGACATCAGTTCTTAAGTCTCAAATGCCCAGTTTAATGTTGCAATAAGCAAATTATAAAAAAGCACTTGTACTCGAAAAGTTGCTGTAGCTTTTTTATTGAATTTTGTAATATCCGTGTATATTTGGAGTTTAGACGTTCAATATTGATAGTTTATTATGCACCAAGTGCTCGTGAAAGTGTGCAGCGATTGAAAAATTCGATTCAAGACCAAAATGGTGCTTTTTGTTGTCTCCATCAGTCCAACAAATCTTCAGTATAAGTCAACTATCATTTTACTGATATTTCTTTCTTTGATTGAAAACGCAAAAATGGCTCGATTTTGGTAGCTATAATTATCAGGAACAAAAAATATGAAGAAAATCACTTCAATCGTATTGGTGACTCATTAATTAATTTTATTAATTCTGTTATTTTGTCGTGAAAGTTTTATTAATGCAAAAAAAATTGTAAAATAAAATTTTGAAAGCCTTTTCTTTGAATGAAAATTGTAAAGATATCCTTTTTAATAACATTAGTCGTATTTTACTACATTTGCTATACTTTATTAATTTTATTTCTTAATTTCCTTTAGTTTCGATTTTGCTACGTATGACGACAGATTTTTGAATATTGGGTTATATTAATATGAACCTTTGTTAAGGTAAAACTAGGTTTGGTATATTTTTAATAGTAGTTAATGATTAAGGAACTGATTGAATCAATTTAATTAATGTAGGTTATAGATTAAAGATTCTACATTCTATACGAAGGTCATTTATAGGAGGTTACATAACATTATTATTTTAGTATGGAACAGTCAATGTTATGATAACATCGTAATATCAGAAGACATTTTCTACTTTAGAGATAATCCTTAGTAATAAGAGTCAACAAGACACTAACGCAATATACTTTTATAGCAGAAAGAGACAAGACGAGCAAAACGTTCACGTGATGGTGAGTGCAACGTCTGCCCATAACAAATGCTGTGTCACCGAGGACATTTCTGTGTAGCACCATGCTGCACTCGTCACGCTGATACATCAGTGCTTAAATCGCATATGCCCAGTAAACACTAGCTCTCAGTGCCCTTCAGACCGAAACACAGTAATGTTTGCACACTATTGCTTCACGGCAGAGTAACAGGCTCTGCGGTACCCACCTACCTACCTAGACGGATCCCTATATAGGAATCCTACCATCAGCAGAAGTAATATAATTATGGTAGTCAATTTTCTCACCATCTGAATATAAGAAAGGTCTTTCTCCAGCAGTCGACTGTTGATGACTATCATGCTAATGAAAAATATAATTCATTTTATCTTTGTCATAATTGATTACTCAAGATTAACACATGGAATTTAATTTATTGGAGAAATTGATGAAACGAGCAAAACGTTCACCAGACGGTAAGTGCAACGTTTGCACATAACAATTGCTGTGTCACCCGGAACATTTCTGTGTGACACCACACAGCGCCCGTTACCCTGAGACATCAGTTCTTAAGTCTCATATGCCCAATGATTCCGCTAGCTCTCAGTGCCCTTCAAACCGAAACACAGTAATGTTTGCACACTACTGCTTCACGGCAGAATAACTCCTAGGTCCTGGGGTGATACCTACCGAGACGGATTCTTGCATAGGAATCCTACCACCAGTAAAAAGAAGAAGCTTGTTTGTTTCTTTCGGCTTTGTAGGAAACTCTTTGAATATCAATATCAGATCAATATTAATATACTGATCATTCTTACCCTGGACGCCATGCTGGGTTCTGGTGTAGAGACAGTGGTTGGCGTATCAGACTGTGGATCAGCTCCGGAACCTTCGATCATGTCCTCTTGAGTCGGATCATTCGCAAGCATCATTTCGTCCATCTGAGAAGTGTCTGATCGTGGGACAAACAAAGCAAACTCTAGATGTACACGATAATATCGGAGGTAGGATCAGGAACAATATAATATCACGCTACATTCAGACCAGAAAACGTACGGTTTATGAGTTACATAAATAAAGGCTTAGAGAAAGATTCGAAACGCAGCTGTCAGGAAATAGAAAAAATCTTCAAAATATTTAATTAAAAAGAAAGATACTTCTATTGCCGTGTGGCGGCGGCTTCAGAGAATCTCCAACCCCATCGCATCCCGTGGGTGTCGTAAAAGTCGACAGAGGCAAAATTAAAACCAGGAGATGGACACCAGCATCTTCCTGGGAATTCTGAATAAATAAACTTCAATTGGCAACCCGCCTGTCGAGCGTGGCAACTATGGCAAAATCCCCCCAAACTGAGAGCTACAAACTTTTGTGGCAATCTATTGTTCAGGAGTGGACTAGTTGTGGACTGAAATGATAATGATGATGATTACTTCTCTACCAACTTAAGTGTCAATTAAGAGTGTGAATAAAATCAAATGGCAATTACTTACCAACCGGCGATATGATCATAGGAGTCCCACTGCTGGGCCCTATCATGAAGGAGCGCGCATCGCACGGCCAGTATCTGACGGAGCAGAAGCCCACGTTCCTCCGCACGCACGCTCGGTAGTCTTGTGATGCAAGATGGCGGCCGTTCACTGCGTAGTTGAACGTCTTTATTGTGCCTGGTATGAACAGAACCTTGTTTGGAAATTGTTTTCTTCTAAAACGTCTTTCTAACACTTTTTTTGTAACTATTGCACGGTTAGTCGATTCACTAGAGAGGTTTAATATAATATCACTTAGCCATTTCAATATGATTTCAAATTTTGATTCTCTGCAACATTCAGTGAATCTATATAACTTTACTGAACACTTTATGGAACAACTTAGAACGAACGAAGTTTTAGATTTTAAGCTTTAAAAAAAAAACATTTCTTTCATGAGACATTGGGTCATGACTTTGATCATGTTCTCGAAGATGTGTATAATATTTTGATAAATGTAAAAGTTTCAGCCTATAAATGTCCTACTGCTGAGCACAGGCCTCCTCTCATTTCTAAGAGGGTTTTAGGAGCTGATTACGCTAGCTCACAGTGCCGTTCAAACCGAAACACAGCAATGCTTACACACTACTGCTTCACGGCAGAATAACTGGCCCTGGGGTGGTACCTACCTAGACGGATACCTGCAAAGGAATCCTACCACCAGTAAACCACCAGTTGTGTATGTAAAACACACCCACGGTAATAGAGAAATCCTAATAGGTATCGTTTAAAAAACGACACGGACGTCTCAGCTGTTCCTGACCACGATACCGTCAGTCGCGATCCAGGCTACACTGTACAAACAGTCAATAGCTTTAATATAACACGCACAACGACGCGCGACCGCCGTCGAGAGCGGCGCGTAATAGTCAATAATCACACCGCGTACACACGATTCCCCCGTGTTCCAGGGCGGTTCTCACCGCCCTCAGTTACCGACTCACAAGTCGACAGTCCGAATGGACGCGCGCAGCCTCCCTCGGACGGTCAGTAGACGACTTAAAATATTTAAGATTTTCGAAATCGCGAAATCACGCAGCGAACGCGACACAGTCCGAACTTCGAGGTTTTTGTAGGAGTTTTTATTTATTTATTTATGTTTGGGTCAAACCAACCCTGGCACGGCGGGCCCGCGAGCACCTTATCCGATGAAGCTGTAAAAGCCGAGAAGGCTAACAGCAATTACATCACCGAAAATATATATATATATATGGTACACTTATTTGTATTACAGAACCTACACGGTCTTATTAATAAAATCGATTATTACAAGCATAGTCTGAATGTACAATACTGTATTATTTAGTCCAACTAGTTAATCCCAGATTACCTTTTCAGCCTACCATTAGTCCACTGCTGAACATAGGCCTCCCCCATAGAGTGCAACAAAAGTTTGTAGCTCTCATTTTGGGGGGATTTTGCCATAGTTGCCACGCTTGGCAGGCGGGTTGGCAACCGCAGTTTATTTATTATGATGTTCCAGGAAGATGCTGCTGCCCATCTTCTGCTTTTAATTTTCCCTCTAGTCGACTTTTACGACACCCACGGGACGAGATGGGGTGGTAGATTCTCTTAAGCCGCTACCACACGGCCCATCCCAGATTAAGAAAGTATTAACTAAGTAGTAACTTAAACTTTAGTAGTAAGAAAGTAGTTACTTTGGACTAACAATAAATTTCTTAGTCCGTGTTCAACGGTTGAACTATCGCAACCCGCATATTTTAAAAGTAAAAAAGAGTGAGACAGTGACTGAATTGTTTTGGGTCTGACATTTGACAACTTCAAACTTGACAGTTGACTAGAAGTAAGTAGTAGCAGGTCGTTGGTAATTTAAAATAAAACTTTGGATATTGATAAGAAAATCTCAAATAATTTATTATCAGTGTTAATAATACATAATTATTATGAACCCAAAACGCGTAAACGAAATGAACGTGAAAAATCTGTACTTAGATTTAAACTCAGTTTCATGAGGTCCTTATGGATTTGTACGAATCTTGTAGAACTTCACACGCCTCCTTAATGCTAAATGTGAAATTTGGTTCTCCAGCTCACGTATTCCGTCTCTCCCTTAAATAATGAATAATATAATCTCTATACATTATAGTCCAGCAACAACGAAAAACGTACGGGGTACGAGCTACAGAGTACGACTATATATATACCCCCCCATCCCTCTCATTTCGAGGGGATAGCCATAGTTGCCACGCGTGGCAGGCGGGTTGGCAACCACAGTTTATTTATCCAGATGTTCCAGGAAGATGCTGCTGCCCATCTCCTGGTTTTCATTTTCCCTCTGTGTGGTGGCGGCTTAAGAGAATCTACCACCCCATCTCATCCCGTGGGTTTCGTAAAAGTCGACTATTCCTTACACTAATTTCTTTTGTAGCGACTATTCTCATCGGCGGCTCTGCAGCTGTTTAGGTAAGATTACTTGATTTTACCAAAATAACGATAACGAGCCGTGGTTGCTCAGGGGCCGGGTGCTGGCCGTTAATTTCATAGTACGCGAGTAACCTGGGATCGACTCCCGGTGCCAGCACCTCTAAAATTGTTGAACAATTTCAAGTGCTGAGTTACCACGTGCTCAGCGGTGAAGACAAAGAAACATATAAAAAATCAAATCTTTTCTCTTTATACTATTAGTTTAGATTAACAGATTAGATAAAATAGTTTAATGAACCATAAAATCCCATCGCATTTTAAGAATCTCCTCAGATACGAGTACCAAAAAAGTTCAGAATAAAATCTTATGTATCAAGTATGGAGAAATTTTTGATAAAACGAAATTAATATTTTAAATTTATTAATAACTAGCGATCCGCCCCGGCTTCGCACGGGTAGATAGATATTAGACAGGTTAGTACTTTATTTGGACGAATACACACGACAATCCCTTCACTAACATTTTGTGTAGCGACTATTCTCATCGACGTCTCCGCAGCTGGTCAGGTAAGATTATGTTACCAGAATAATGTTTTTTTTATGGTAACATAAGCTATGAAAGTTTAGTGGCTCAGAGCTTCCTTGTAAACAATATTTGATGTCGTGTTAGCAAAATAAAACGACCGCTCTCTAACGCTGCGCAAAGGGGCGCACCTCGATGCCCAAGTCGCATGAAACCGGGCGGCGCGGCGTTCGAGACCGCGGCCGCTGTATTTATTATAGAGCGTTTCAAAGTGTTTAATTAAAAAAAAATATAATTAAAATTACAAACCACTATTAAATTGTTTCTAGTTTACAAAAAATAATATGAGTAATTGATAGACTTCAATCTAAGCCGCGAGTAGCGCGGGCGAGCGTAGGGCTGTTCGCTCACACCGCTGCATTTTTCTTACTTTTAGCATTTTTATACCTGTCGTAACTTCTAAACGATAGGTCCGTTTCGAATAATTTAAGGAGAAATTTACATGTAATAATCAACCTTGACTATGAAACTATTGATGAGGATTAATATTGAAGAGTAATTTGAGCACAAGGCGGTTATTTTAATTTAACTATAATAGTTAGAAAAACAGCCTCGCGGATTTTTTTTGTCAGTAACCATGAGTACTATGAAAATATAGTACATTATTTTATTTATAATCAATAGTTTTTGCCGCGCACGCCAAATAATGACTAATAATAGTAAATGTTTGATACCTTGTGTTACATCATAGCAGTTTTCGTAGGGATCTTATTTTTTTTTTTTTCAATTAAATACAACTCGTGTTAGTCGCTGATAATGTAGCTATATACAGGTGAAAGAATTTTTAAAATCGGTTTAGTAGTTTATGAGTTTATTTGTTACCAACGAACAAACATACAAAAAGTTAGATTATTTTTAATTTAAGTTTAGATAAAACAGATTAGATAAAATAGTTTAATGAACCATAGAATCGCATCGCACTTTAAGAATCTCCTCAGATACCATAAAAGTGCAGAATAAAAATTTCTTGTGTATCCAAGTATGGAGAAATTTTTGATGAAACCAAATTGATATTTTAAATTTATTAATAAAAGTGATATAATATAAGAACTGTGAAAAAATAAATTCTGAAAATTATCACTTGAAATGGTCTTTGCTATTTTAATTTTAAAGGCGCTATTCGATTTCATATCGATTCTATGAATCAATCAAAACTAATAATTATTACTAGAAATCATATTTGCTATTTTATTTTTTAAGGCGCTGTTTGATTTTAACATCGATTCTTATAGAATCAATCAAATCCAAAAAATGTCACTTAAAAACATTTTTGCTATTTTATTTTTAAAGGCATTATTAGATTTATTGTGAAATATTATTAAGTGCTTAATAAGCGACAATATAATTGCACATTTAATACAAGACTAAAAATAAATTAATAGAAATTGTCTGTAGCATATACGTGCACCTGGGCGCAGCTGCCACAGGCGTGGTGCTGCACTGCACTGCACTGCACTCACCGTTGGCGTCGGTGTAGTGCTGCAGGCAGTCGTGCGGTGCGGAGTGCGCGAGTGGCACCTGCGCCAGCCTCAGCTGCCACAGGCGCGGATTGTCGCCGCCTCTGGTGCGCACTCTAACACGTGTCGGCGCGGTGGTGGGCAGATCGTCGGCCTCGCGGCTTACACTACTCGTCGGGAGGTTGTAGTATACTGAAATAAATACACCACTTTACTAATACAGATTAACTAAGCAAGCTTGTTTCATTCTAGTGAGCGACCTGCAATATACAATGTTAAGACTTGATTGATTTTAGGCTCAATGGAAAAAAGAGCTTCACTTTTTTTTTATTTCATTTAAAAAAGTGAGGGAACGAGCAAGACGTTAAGTGGTAAGTGGAACGTCTGCCTATAACAAATGCTGTGACACCACAATGAGCCCGTTACCCTGAGACATCAATTCTTAAGTCTCATATGCACAGTGATTACGCTAGCTCTCAGTGCCCTTCAAACCGAAACACAGTAATTCCTGCATAGGAATCCTACCACCAGTAATTTCAGGAGAAAGTGACGAGATGAGAAAGTTAACCTGATGTGTTAATTAACAGCTCTCAATCTCCCACTGCTGAGCACAAACCTGCTCTCATATGAGAGGTTATAGAAGTGATGAAGAACTTGCCATATAACATCTCTAATTCTTTTATCGTTGACTAATGATAATTGACTAATGATTATTGACTAATGATTATTGGACTAATAATGTATGGTTACTTGGGGGACCTAACAATTAAAAATTCCCGCCAAATCGCCATGCTTCGACGGTTTGCAACACACGCCACACCACGGCGCTGTACTCAGTCGAAAAAGTAATTCAAATGCGTTGAGTGAAACCGTCAATAGCTTCGTAAAATTATTATGTAAAACTAAAGAATCAGCAAGATCCCTAAAGCCGTCGTGCGTGAGGAGATGGATAAGTGGGCCCAAACTTTCTAGGGGTTTTTTGTAGTTTAATTCTAGCTTATTTATCAAACTGAGCTGTCGGCCAACACAAGTGGTTAACCTCTTTCAATTGCAATTAACAATTACTTAATCCGATGATTGAACCTAGATACGCCATGCTCCGTATGAAATTAAAAACAACCAACATAGTTGCCTCGTCTGGCAAATACTGGTGGTAGGATTCCTATGCAGGAATCCGTCTAGGTAGGTACCACCCCGGGTTCAGTTATTCTGCCGTGAAGCAGTAGTGTGGTGTCACAATGAAATGGTGTGGGCGACACAACATTTGTTATGGGCAGACGTTGCACTTTTTTTTTATTGCATTAAGTAATGAGTGACGAGCAAAACGTTCACCTGATGGTAAGTGCAACGTCTGCCCATAACAAATGCTGTGTCACCCAGAAAATTTCTGTGTGACACTACACTATGCCCATCACCCTGAGACATAGCTTGATAAGTCTCATATGCCCAGTGATTACGCTAGCTCATAGTGCCCTTCAAACCGAAACACAGTAATGTTCGCACGCTACTGCTTTACGGCAAAATAACTGGCCCTGGGGTGGTACCTACCTAGACGGACTCCTGCATAGGAATCCTACCACCAGTACCACTTATCATCAGGTGAACGTTTCGCTCGTTTCGTCACTTTATCCAATAAAAAAAAGTAGAGTACCGGGTAAGCGACCCGGCTTCCCGAGCTACTGCTGTCTCCTCCTGCCAGTAGACTACTGTGAGACAATAGTATCCTACACCTTATAGCTCCTTTCCCAACTTTCGCGCTCACTACCCCAAGTCATTATCCTACATAATTATTTTCCCTTCCTCTCCACTAAGCCAGTGGTTGCCGTGCCGATGGCTGTGTGGCTAAAGGCTAGTCTAGTCATTAGCGTGGTGATCTGCTCTGGGAACGAGCGACCCCAGATCAAAGCTAGCCGTACCCAAGCATGCGGGGCTCTGTTCGGATCTACATCTTCCCTAGCTATTCGTGGGAACGCAATAAAGAGCAAGAATTCGAACTCGTACCAAAATGGCGTCATAGTGGCTGGTCACACGTCACGTCTTGTTTCCCGTGAGGGCGAAAAATAGGCTACAGATTTAATGTCTGCTCATGTAGGTGTGAGTGTATGTATGTATGTGGGAGTGTATGTATGTATGAACTTACTGTGCTGTCCATGATTTTGTCCACAAACGGTAAAATTGCCAGCTCCTTCGCCAACTATCATGACGTCTTCATCACATTCACCAGTCGTTCTGTTTGGTTGACCCTGAAGCAAAAAGTAGATTACTGTACACGCTTATGTAAAGTGTACCAAATTCACAACCACAAAAATAGTTTTATCTGATATCACACATACATACAATCACGCCTTTTTCCCGTATCAGGGGTAGGCAGAGACCACACATGTAGCCCACTTTTCGCCCCGCAAGTAACGTGTAGTGTCGGGTGACGAACCACTTTGGTACAAATCAAAAAATGCATGCGTTAATGCGATGTTAAATTCAGTTAACTAAAAATTAAAAACCACTTGAAAGCTGAAAAGTAAGAAATAAACTGTAAAATTCATGCTTCGTGTAATGGACTCGTTCAAAAACTGTAAAAATGGCAATTCGGCGAGCTCGAACACAAAAATATAATTAGGTCTTCAACTCGAAGCGCTTGAGATTCAAATCCGCGAGTTTCTAGATTGAATTTCGTACTCGTCCTCTTAAAAGCATATCCACGGCTCTTTTCTTTATTACATTTGACTAATTTGCTCCAGGCTTACGGTCTGCTAACTTCATTAACATCATTACTTTTTTGGACTTATTATAATTAGTCACTGTTTCTATTTATTTATTTCAAAATACAGATTATACGCAAACATTTTTGAACTTATCATAAATAATAAGACAATTGTAGATAGATACTCGTATAAGATTCACATCATAATTTAGTTTACTGATGGTAGGATTCCTATGCAGAAATCCGTCTAGATAGTCTAGTCTAGGTACCGCCCCAGGCCAGTTATTCTGCCGTGAAGCAGTAGTGTGCGAACATTAGTGTTTTCTGATTTTGACACTTATTTCAATAAAAAGTCACTTTCTTCCATAAAAGAAATTTTTGTTTGTAGGTACTATATGCTTCCGTACCTTACCTACCGTAATTGATCTGAGATTTCACCAATCACTGTGTAAGTGTAACTTAGTAGCTTTCACGGTAGTTGTCAGCATTAAGGTCTTTTTGTCAGTAATCATGCTGGTATTCGGCAACTATGTCTTTCAAGCCATCGCCGGTAGAGCCGAGCCAACATGCAGCGTAACTATACCACTACTCAACTCTCTTTCTTTCTTTTTTCTTAAAACAATTAACAATATTATAAGTCACATTATTATAAGCCGTGTGTTTGCGGCTCGTTAAAAGAATACTACCACTCCATCTCATCCAATGGATCTCAATATATGTATGTAATGACTTGATGGAGGATGAGAACACGCGGTATGTTTGCTGTCCGAAAGTGAACCGCCTATGCTTGCTTGCTGAACAATGGGACATTTTTATGTTTTCCTTTATATATATCAGAGGGGCCAAACAATTAAACGGCTCACCTGATATTAACGTGAGCCGGTGCTCACCAAATTAACTCAGTTTTTGTCGCATGTAAATAATTTTAAATATACTTACGATAGCGAAGTGTATGAAGTCTATCCTCAGTTGCATGATGCCCGCGTGTGACTTCTCCACGGTAATTTCGCAGTCCTCCTCGCCGTGCCAGAGCTCGGGGAACCCCGGCGACATGAAGTACGTAAGATTATTCTCCACTTTGCCGCCGCAGGTGACTTCGACTACGACAAGTCACACTGAGTAAATATCAAGTAAATAAATAAAGATCTTATTAATGGGGGATCAGTGCCGTTCTAAACAAAGACATAGTAAATGTTAAAATTTGTTTATTCAGTTTAGGCTTGTATAAGGCTCTCTTATGAATGTCAAAATCTACACCGGTTTCAAAAATAAGACCTACTCAGAAAATAACGGGCAAGAAACTCAGGGGTCTTTCTTTTTTTCTATGCCCTATTACATAATGTCATTTATAAATTAGCCGTGTGGTGGCGGCTCGTTGAAAGAATACTACCACTCCATCTCATCCAATGGATCTCGTAAAAGGCGAGTAAGGAATTAAACTGCACTGTGCACCCAACAGCGCATGGTGGCGATGGGCTCACCACCTATCACACCAAGTGCATTATATTGTTTTGGTGAAACGTGGATTGTGGCAGTCATCTGTTTTTGCAGTGAGTGCCCAGTCTCTGACTACCCCTTATGGGATACAGTCGTGATCTTATGTATGTATGTATAAATTACATAAAAATTACATCATAAGTCTAGTAGCCAGCGGGTTTGCAAGTGCAGAGTAAGAGTTATTTCCACACATATTTGTCCTCTATGTAATGATCTACTCTAATAATGACTTTTTGACGAGTTTGTTGAATTCTATGACGAGTTTTTGCGTCTTAAGGAGTTTGTCTTTAGGGTTTTTAGGAGTTTTGTTATAAAATTTTATAGATCTACTAAGAAAACCGACAGTGAAAACGACAAAGAAAATTAGACAGGAACCTCTAGCGTGTCGCCTCGGCCCAATCTACAGGATACAGTTTTGGCAGATTATATTGCCAATGAAAAGGGTAGCTACCCGCCAGATCAAGTGGTCTGATCTGGGGAGGACGTCTCCTCCAACTAGTAATATTTAGATGTTGTATATATAGTGCGCATCTCAGAAAACTTTCATAGCGCGATTATGGACGTATGCGAATATTTCTTGAGCTTCTCATGTGGCGACATAGATATCGCTATTCAGTCACTTTTTTATTAAATCAAAGTATGTGTTTTTGTACGTACATTATATTTTCATAAATATACAACGACGGAATTGTTTCCAGACCGGCCGCGGATCTCCACAGTAATACGCCATAGGACATAATACAAAATAGACTAATTGAGCTGTAGCCTGATCAGTCACCTTCTAATAGCAAAAATGGCAGAACTTAATTTCGAAGCCATTTTTTAAATATGTGCTCTACACTGTAGCTTGGAATCAACAGCGATTCCAAGAAATACAGTTGAATTTTCAATTAAAAGGTTAGAATTCTCTAAATTAATATTACTATTATGCACCGACTTGGACATTCTAAGTGTAAGCATTTTGTTGTACCCGTATTTAAAAGTAAATAATTTGCTTCAAACCATTTGAAAACAATATCCAGAGTTTTATTAGGCTGTTCCAGCGTCATTTCTGTTAACTTTAAACTACAATTAGGTATCATCAGCAAACAGAACTATCTCAGACATTTTTTTGTATCATATAAGGAGGATCATTAATGTAAACGAAGAACAGAAATGGAACAAAAATCGATCCCTGAGGAACACACATTTTTACTGAACAACCTGATGATATAACGCCGTTAATCGCTTTGTTTTGCTCTCGATTTGTTAGGTACGACGATAAAAGATCTAGTGAGGCTTCACGAATACCGTAGTATTTAAGTTCACAAATTATGATTATTCTACACAGTCAAATGCCATCGAGAGATCACAAGACACACCGATGTTGTCATGAAATTCTTCCCAGGCCTGTATAACATGTGAGACTAGTTGACTCACACCAGTTGAACACCGGCATAAGTCGTTGACCTTCCTTTTGTAAAGCCATATTGCTTGTCGTTTAAAATTCTATGTTTACTAAAAATGAACGAGCATTTGCTCTAGATTTTAACATAGGTGTCATCCTACCATGCCTGAAAACCAACATTTTGTGTTATTGCAGAAATGTACGCTCCAACTGGAATTTGAACCCAGGTCACAACCTGGTATCACTGAGGCGATGAGATCGGATATACATAGGCTAGGATGCAGTGCCAAAAATACGGGGAAATTCACAACGCATGTAGTCCTATTGAAACTGTTTATAGATGTTTTTAGAACACAAAAACTCCCAAAAACAACAGTTTGTGTTTTAGCTCAAATGTTTGCTCCGGCTGGGCTTCGAAGTCAGGTACTCTGGCCACGCGGTCGCCAACTAACATTGACGTTACTGCAAACACTATTAACTAATAGAGTTAGACCCAACATCCAATAATTTGTGTGTTGCAAAATTTAAGACTTGGCCAAGGATTCGAACAATGCGATTATTGCAAAACATTTCGGCAAGAATTCGATCGCTCGAGCCATGCGATTATTATAGGGAAGGCGACCCGATAAACGAGACATGGGTCAACGATCCATCATGAGCCCAATATTGCTAGTTTACATTGAACACGACAGATGACAGTCACACGCAACCGTCGATTTTAAAATCATTACCACTTATTACATTCACCGTTATAATTGCGAAGAAGCTCGCCCATCCCAGCCTACCTCGTTTAAACGAACAGGTTTGTGGAATTTGCAAGATTTATCATTGAATCAACAAATTATAAATCCATTTTCGCTTCTCCGCTGCGTGGATTGCATCTTTACACTTAATAAGGTCACTTATTGAATTGGTATGTCAGCTCGTTAATTCCTTATTCGACCCGTTAAGAGGTATTGTGATGTTTGGCGGTGGTTTACACGGTTAAATTCATTGGGTTTTTTTTTCTCTTTTTTTATAGGATAAAGTGACTAGACAAGCAAAATGTTCACCTGATGATGAGTGCGACGTCTGCCTCACTCAAAACATTCTTGTGCTGCCCCACACCGCGCCCGTCATCCTGAGACATCCGTTCCAAGCGGGGTTTTTTTTTGTCAGTCATTTTAAATATACAATTACAGCAGTTTTATAAAGATGTAGAAATAGCTTGGCAGCGATCACCTCATTCCCAGGGGTTATCATCATCCATGTATTCCTTAATATTATTGTGTGTAATCATAATAATGTAGGTAATAAGCTTAATACAGGGATTTCCATTTCATTTTTTTTATCATTTTGCACACATATTAAGTACTTAGTAAATGTACACTTTTACATTGTTCATAGTAGCAATGTAGAAGGTTAGAGTTATATATAAGTTAAAAGATGTATCTCTACAGTTTATTTCATATCTTATTTAGTATTGTTTTTGTCAAACAATTACTCGCTTGCTGTTGCCGTCCTTACTGTAGTTTGGGGCCGCTGCGGTTCCGCGGCTTATGCTGAGACAGTCCACATGCATTAGACCCGTAATGGCCTATGCATGCGTCGCGTTCGCACACGCATCGGGCAACCATATAAAGAAATTGCAGACCGTGCAAAATAGATTCTTGCGAGGTTCCACCGGAGCCGGCTGGTACCAACGCAATGTAGACCTTCACAGCGACTGTGAAATGCCCTTACTCTCTGAACACTTCAGAGAAGTATCACGGCGGTTTTTCGAAAAAGCCGGGGTTCATCCAAACCCGCTGGTGGTTAAAGCAGCGAATTATCGATCCGACAGAAACGCGACCGAACGCAAACGTCGCCCGCGAAATGTGCTAGACGACACGGACGTCTCAGCACTCCCTGACCACGATACGGTCAGTCACGATCCGAGCAACACTGTACACACAGTCAATAGCTTTATCACACGCACAACGTCGCGCGACCGCCGTAGAGAGCGGCGCGCAGCTATCGTTAATAACGCGTACACAAGATACACCCGTGTTCCAGGGCGGTTCTCACCGCCCAGAGTTACCGACACACAAGTCGATAGACCGAACGGAGGCCCGCTGCCTCCCTCGGACGGTCATTAGATGACTTAAGATAATAATTTTATGGAGATATTCACAGTAGCGCAAGCACGCTAGCGAACGCAACGGTCCGAATTAAGATGTTTAGTAGGAGTTTATATTTACGTATTTATGTTTGGGTCAAACCAAACCTGGCACGCGGGTCCCGGGCCCGCGAGCACTGCATCCGATGAAGCTGTAAAAGCCAAAAGGCTAACAGCGATTACTTCACCGAAATTTTATATGAGACGGTCCCTTCCGCCGCTTCATCACCGCAAACAAACACATATTTTTTTTCTTTACATTCCTTTTTTTCTTTAATTTTTTTTGTGTTATGTATACCTTATGTTTTGTGTAACATACTTATGTGTATAGATGTATGTCTTGGCCAGTTAAAAACTGTTGCTGGATAATTCCATTCTAATACAAAGCATAAGTACGTTTAACCTCACGCGTCATTAGCAAGGGTAGCAATATGACATGAGACTGGCCGCTATGAGACAAAATAAAAAAGAAATAAATATATAATATTAATAATTAAAAAAGTAGCATTTTGGCGGGAATCAATGCAAGAATTGAAACCGGACAGTGCCCGCGCTTTACGGAGCGAATGCCGATAATTTATTTTATTATTTTAAATAACATAATATTGTGCTTCATAGACTGTTTGTTCCTGCATTCCTTGTGCCGTTAGTATTGTTCAGACTGCAATCAGTGTGATTTTATGTTTTAACCGCACGCTTTATTGACGGGTGATATGTTTCGGACTCTGGTGAATGTTTCTGGATGCTGTGAAGATATCCCGACGGAGCTGCCTGCCCTTGCTAGGACATACAGGCGCTATAGACACAAGTGAGTGAGCTTTGCTTATCTTTTTTTTTTTATTTGATAAAGTGACAAGACGAGCAAAACGTTCACCTGATGGTAAGTGCAACGTCTGCCCATAACAGATGCTGTGTTACTCAGAACATTTCTGTGTAGCACCACACTGCGACTGTCACCCTGAGACATAAGTTCTTAAGTCTCATATGCCCAGTGATTACACTAGCTCACAGAGCCCTTCAGACCGAAACACAGTAATTTTTTCACACTACTGCTTAACGGCAGAATAACTGGCCCTGGGGTGGTACCTACCTAGACGAAATCCTGCATAGAATTCCTACCACCAGTAAAGTACCTTTGTTTTGGTAGGGAAGATTCCAGCTACAGTAGGCCAACAACCCCGGGCGTTTGATACCTTCTCAATAGTCTAGCAAACGGCCGAGACAGTCGGCAAATAGGTAATTAAAAAAGTGTCGGAATAGATGTCTTTATGTTTTTAATGCGTTTATTTTTTTAACAAAATTATGCAAATTTACCAGGTAGCAACAACTACATTTATAAATTATATTTTTACGGTTATCTGTGGCATTGATTGTATTTAGTGAAAATAGAACGTGTGGCGGCGGTCTAAGAGAATCTACTACCCCATCTCATCCCGTGGGTGTCGTAAAAGTCGACAGAGGCAAAATGAAAACCAAGAGATGGGCAGCAGAATTTTCCTGGAACATCTGAATAAATACACTGCGGTTGCCAACCCGCCAGCCGGGTGTGGCAACTATGACAAAATCTCGCCAAAATGATAGCCACAAATTTGTTTGGCTGTCTATGGCCTATGTTCAGCAGTGGACTTGTGATAGGCTGAAACGATGACGAACCATGAGCATCATCATAGTCACGAATTCATAACACGGTTGCATACGGTTACATTCCAGCACGTAATAACCGAAATAAACCGAGTTACCTATATATACCTCTTTCCTGAGAGCCGCGGCAGCTCAGGGGCTAGGCGCTCGCTTTAAATTTCATAGTACGCGAGTGACCTGGGTTCGATCCCCTGTGCCGGCACCTCTAAAATTGTTATTTCAAGTGCTGATTTACCACGTGCTCGGTGGTGAAGGAGGCCAACCCGCATTGGAGCAGCGTGGCGGATTCTTCCTAGCTCCAAAACCCTCCCAGGAATGAGAGGAGGCCTGTGCTCAGCAGTGAGACATTTATTGGCTGAAACTTTACTTTACTTTACTTTTACCTCTTTCCTACCGAGGTGTCGTAAGAGGCGACTGAGATATTGTAGAGACTTCCTTTATTCGTGCAGAATTGCACCGTATTATACAATGCTGTACTGCTCGTGGTAACGCAGTGACGAGTAAGCATTTTTTGACTCGTACCAAAATAGCCGGATGCGGTTTGCCAGCCGTCACGTCTCGTTTCCCGCGAGGGCGATAAGTGGGCTACGGGTGTGGGTGTATGTATGTAGCAAATTCGAAAGACTAGATACAAAATACCTTATCACGTCGCTTTCACTTTGTTAAGACGCGCTTTTTCCAACCGGTCTGGATGTAAACTTCATTTCTTACTGTTCACGTGTTTTCCGTTTCTTGTCGAGTAACGGTTTCAATGTCCTTGTTGTAGTAAAAAAATATATAAATACTTCTACCTCCAGACAAGTTAATTTACATAACAGGTGCCTTTGTGCTCGTTAAGTTTATTTTTAAATTTATTAATACATCTCAAAATAAATTTGCCGTGTGGTAGCGGCCTAAGAGGATAATCATCAATCAGACCATCTCATCCTCTGGGTATCGTAAACGTCAACAGGGAGAAAATGAAAACCAGGGGAAAGGCAGCAGCATCTTCTTGGAACACCTGAATAAACTGCGATTGCCAACCCGCCTTCCAAGCGTGGCAACTATGGCGAAATACCCCTCAAAATAAGAGCTACAACCTTTTGTGGCACTCTCTGGGAGAGGCTTGTGGTCAGCAGTGGACTGTGTATAGGCTGGATTGATGATGATGATGACATCTCAAATTAGAATTACAATTTTCTTACAAAGTTAGTGTTGGGCGAGCAAAGCGTTCGCCTGGTGTTGCAAATTCTGCCTACAAAACATTTTTTTTATTTTTTTTATTTCCGATTGGCTGTACCTACCCGCGGTTTAACCCGTATAAAAAAGCCGACCCCGCTCGATATATACATGTATACTTCCCAATCTTAATCGGATTGTGGAGTTTTAGATTATGTCCGCAAAACTCTATAACCGGAACCAACAGACAGACAAAATATTCAATATTGAATTTTTTTGTCTGTCTGTTTGTTCTGACTAATCTCCGAAACGGCTGAACCGATTTTGACCGGGACTATAACTGACAGACAGCTGATATTATAGCGAGCAACTTAGCCTACTTTTACTTTAGAAAAATAGTACCGTATACTTTCATGAGTATTGAGTAAAAAGATGTTATTTTGTTATTACAAACGGACACTTTAATTTTATTTATTTGTATAGATGCCCATGCGCTAGTCACTGCGACTTGAAGAACACTACTGTTAGCTAGTAAGCAAATTGGACTAAGAACTGATGTCTTTTTCTCATTTGAGAATGTGTCGAGGCGAGCAACGCGTTGACCTGATGGTAAGTGTAACGTCTGCCCATAACAAATGGTGCGTACGCAGAACATTTCTGTGTCAAACACTGCGCTCGTCACCGTGAGACATCAGTTCTTAATTCTTATCTGCCTAGTAGCTCTCAGTGCCTTTCAGACTAAAACACAGTAATGTTTGCATGATATAAATAACTAGAGACCTGTCAGAATGAATGCCACGCCTGCCCATAACAATTGCGATTTACCCAGAACACTGAATTGGAAAGTTCTGTGCGGCACCTCTCTTTGTAATGTCAGTTCATAAGTCTCATATGCTCAGTGATTACACCAGCTCTCAGTGCCCTTCAAACCGAAACTCAGTCATTTTTGCACACTACTGCTTCGAGGCAGAATAACTGGCCCCGGGGTGGTACCTACGTAGGTAGCGACACTGCTTACCTTGTGACGTCAGTTCTTAAGTCTCATATGCCCAGTAATTATACTAGCTACAGTACTATTTAAACTGAGGCACAGTTGAGCTGCAGAATAACTGGCACTGCGCTATTACTTATCTAGGCGGATTCCTGCATACGGTCTCAGAACTAGACCATTGCAGAGTCAGTTTCTACTGCGTAGAAAATTTGAATGGTATCGTAATGTAATATTATTTATGAATGCAGAAAAAGAGCTTAGTTCACGTGACAAATGGAAACTTATACATGTTAGAAATTGAATTACTACTACTTACTGGAGTAACTCAGATTGACAAAGTGAGAAACAGCGTGATAAGGAAACGTTGCGGCGTGGTTGAAGCTGTAGTGAAAAAGATAGAGAAAGGGATGCTTAGATGGTTTGGACACGTAGAGAGGATGAATGAAAGGAGATTGACGAAACAGATTTATGAGGCAAGTGTGAATGGGAAAACCGGTAAGGGTCGATCTAGTCGTACGTATCACAATCAAATCGGTGAACTTTTGAGGGAAGGTCACGTTAAAAGTACCCGCAACCGACGAGCGTTTGTGAAAACGCTAATGAAAGTAGAAAAAGCTAAAGATGTGTGTCAGGATCGTAGCAAGTGGAAAGATGTGGTCTCTGCCTACCCCTATGGGAAAAAGGCGTGACTGTATGTATATGTATGTAGAAATTGAATAAAAATAAAAACAACGTTGCTCTCAAATTGGTCCTGGAAGCGTTACTTTCATCACGCCCTAAGAAGTTTGACTTCAAAAAGTAATCTATATATGAATACGTGAAGAGAAAACTTTGTACCCCTTTTTAAACATGTTGCGCGCACGGAGTAGGGTGAGATTTGGGATAGTCAAAGTATGTATGGAAATGAAGTGTTATGGGCAATAGTTTTTTTAAAATATACCATGGGAACTAATTGATTTTCCTGAATAAAAAGTATCCTATATCCGACTCCAGGATGCAAGCTATCTCTGTGCCAAATTTCGTCAAGATTATTTCAGCCGTTGAACCGTGATAATGTAACAAACAGACATCATTTCAGTCCGGATATGTGTTACTATTATATTAAGTACAATAAAAAAGTATATGAAGTTTAAAGGTTTAAGTACATGGTAAAAGTATATGAAGTTTAAAGGTAGGTACCACCCTAGGGCCAGGTATTCTGCCGTGAAGCAGTAGTGTGCAAACATTACTATGTTTCGGTTTGAAGGGCACTGTGAACTAGCGTAATCACTGGGCATATGAGACTAAAGAACTTATCCTCTTATTTTAAAAAGGCTTTCATAAAAACTATTACTTTAAATAACCTTTCATAAATTTTTACAACAGCCATTTACGTTTACTTTTTATACCCGATGTTTCGGGCGCTTTACAGCACCCATGATCACGGGGGTACTGAGGTGACAGATGTCCTGACGTCAAAGGTACTCCACCTTCAGCTTTTAATTTTTTTGGGTCTGATCTACGCAGAATGAGTTTACTGTGTCTTGAAATCTTGTGGTGGTATGCCTGGTTTTTGATTTAATTTTATTATTAATAGAATCCCAAGCGGTGGTCCCCCCGTGACCATGCGCGCTGTAAAGCGTTCAAACCGTCGGGTTATTAGAAGTAAAAGGTAAGCACGACGAAATCCGTAAAATCTAGTTTTTTTTATATATTGACTTAAATTGCATGTGTGTACAAATACGTACTTATCAGAACTAAAACTAACAGACAATTACACGGAGAAGATGCTAAAGATTACTATTTAAAATACAACAATAATTACTTTAGTTACAGAACTAGCGTCTCATTAAGCATTCCGTGCACGCAAACTAACTCGGCCACAATTGCAAAGTTCCCGTGATCCCTATAGATGAAACGTCTGTAAAATACCGCAACCTATCTCAGTGTTCGCGTTTCAAGCTATCCCGAAAGGCATTAAAAGTGCAGTTACAATAATACAGAGGTATAACTGCGTCCGTGCGGTTGAGTTTAGATTGAAATTGTTACACGCTACGTAACGGGGACGAGACGTAATCTTTACATAAAAATAAATTAAATTGAGTGTCTGTTTGTAATAACAAAATAACTGATTTTTACTCAATTCTTATAAAAGTATATACAGTACTTATAAGAAAAAAAAATATTTTAAAAATGTTTGACTGTCTGTTTGTTCCGGCTAATCTCCGAAACGGCTGAACCGATTTTGGCGGGACTTTCACTGGCAGATAGCTGATATTATAGCGGATAACATAGGCTACTTTAATTTTAGAAAAATAATTAAACCGCGAAACCGCGGGGCACAGCTAGTTTGAAATAAGTTTTAAACAAGAATCATATATTTGTTAGAGAATAGAATAGAATATTTTTTTATTCAATATAGATCATTTAGATAATACTTATTGAACGTCATTTTTTTAAGCTACACTGGTTCGCAAAGAAATGCCTGGTCACTGTGCACTGGTGTCCTGGGAAGAACTAGTAAGAAACCCAGCGGGATTATTTTTTCCAGTCATTTTAAATATACAATTACAGTAGTTTTATAAATATGTAGAAATAGCTTGGCAGCGATCACTTCATTCCCAGGGGTTATCATCATCCACGTATTCCTTAATATTATAATAACCCCTCTTAAAAAGTCTTTGTTTAACAAATAGTTTGAACTTTTTTATTGAAAGACTTTGTGCACTTGCTGGGATTTTGTTGTAAAACGTATACATTGCCCCATGAAAGAGTTACTGACTCTGTGAAGTCGGCTTAGAGGCTTTTATTTGTGTGGCCTATGTCCAGCAGTATTCAAATGTTACTAGGGCTTACTTGTCAAAAACGAATTCAAGGTGCCAAAACATGACGGAGATATCTTGCTCAGAGTAGTTTAGTTAACAACTTCATCATCAGACCAGCTCCATGGTACCATTACATTGGTCCATGGTATCAGCGGCATCTTCTGGTTTTCATTTTTCCTCTGTCGACTTTTACGAGAATCACGGGTTAAAATGAGGTGGTAGATTCTCTCAAGCCACGCGGCAAGGAAAAATAATGTACATTTTTTTTTTTATTCATTACACATTATACATCTTTTAGTTACTACACATTGCTACTTAAACCCTACAGGGGTTTAACTGTGGCGTGCTCTCACAGTCACACGATGCTATTTATAAAGAAAATATTTTTTTAAGACATATTTACATCTCTTTGAGCTGGACTTACTACTAGTTATCTGACACAGGATTTCATTTGGAAGTTTATTACAAATAGCTGGTAGTATATACTCGCATATCCGTGTTCCGTAAGTATTTACGTATTTGGGCACAACATATGTAGGAAGCCCTTGCAAACCACGCAAGTGATCGGGGCGCAGGTTTTTAACAAGTCGGTGGATATTGTGATACTCCTCGCATAATACGCTCATTTGAACCTAAAAATACTAATTAAAAATATATATACTCGTATATTAATATAAAGCACAGATTATCTTAGATTTAAAAAAATTGTGCACTCCAGTCCTATATTTGTATACGCATACAGTGAAATTCCACACTGATCAATTATTCCACACTGTTCCCGTTCCGCAGCTGCGTAAATGGGGGTCTCAGCAACGCGGCCGTCGAGACGTGGCCATACGCGACCGCTAAATGGATCCGCTCGCATCGTTACAAAAACGATTGTATTCGGAACAAGCCGTCGTTCAGTTGCCCTTGTTCTAACTTGCAAGAATAAGAATCTTGCCTATGTATATAATGTGTACATTTAGCTTTGAGTACATATCTAATATTTGTCTGTTTCTCTGTCTCGTCGTTTCAGCCTATCAATAGTCCACTGCTGAACATAGGCCCCCCCATAGATTGCCATACAAGTTTGTAGCTCTCGTTTTGGGGAGATTTTGCCATAGTTACCACGCTTGGCAGACGGGTTGGCAACGTCCCTCTGTCTATTTGTTACCTTTTCAACCGCTGAACCGATTTTGACGTAATTTGTTACAGGATAGCTTGCATCATGGAAACGGACATAGGATACTTTTGTACCAAAAACTCAAATATTTCCAACTGGATTTTTAAAAAACCTATATCCACGCCGACGCAGTCGCGGGGATCAGTAAGTAACATTATATATGCGAAAGTAACTATCTCTTTCCTTCTGTCTGTTTGTTACCTTTTTACGGCTAAACCGTCAAACCGATTTTGACGAAACCCGTCACAAAGACAGCTTGCGTCCTGGAGACTTATGATACTTTTTGTTCCGGAAACTCAAAGAGTTCCCACGGGATTTTAAAAAAAACTTAAATCGACGCGATCGCGGTCGCGGCGGTATGTATTTTTTTTCTGCGCCAACCGAGTTAGATTGTCTTTTGATAAAGGATTCATCATTTAAGAAGACATTTTCAAAAATTTCGATAGTCGACATCTTGGACTCAATTTAGATTCGATTATGACTAAACGCTGACGTATTTGAAAAGGAAAGAAATTGGGGAACGTCGCAAGTCGGCTCCTAAGTCCGGCGCCTTACGAACTGGCACAGATCCGGGAAAGTGCAAACGAATGCCAGCTCTCCCTATTGTCGTGCTCTCGTCGGTTTCAGGTGGTCTACGGAAAATAATGCCGCGCGAAACAATAGCACGACTTTACAACAATCGCTCGTCCGTTTAACTGTCACTGCCGACATACTGCTAATTTCGAATAGTGGAGATATTTAAATGTTTGCGTTTTAATTTGAAGGTCAAAGGTTTTGGAACGCCACTAATATAAATATATTAGATAAACATATATAAATACTACATGTACATTATTTTAAAAAATTACTAAAAAAAAATCCCGCTGGGTTTCTCACTGGTTCTTCCCAGGACAGGGAACTTTTTTCGAACCAGTGTAGTTAAAAAAAAAGAATTAAATGACTTTTAATAAGTATTATGTAAATAATCTATTCTATTCTATTCATGGTATGGTGTCGACCTTTCGCTCTGATCGCGACTTAGATTAAGGCCGTGGTAATTTCGTAAAACTAAAAACTCTTACATACATACATACAGTCCCGCCTTTCTCCCATATAAGGGGTAGGTACCACAGCCGCAGCCCAGTTTTTCGCCCCGCGGGAAACGAGACGTTTACTAGACCTAGACCCAGGTTACCTAGGGGTCAATAATCTGTACAAATGTCTCGTCAGAAACATTTTAAATTACATTTGTTCAACGGACAAAGTATCTTGTTTTTTGTTCTTCTTCTTTGTTTAATGGCTGCTCTTAAAATAATTCTGCCAATATCAAGTCAGTCATGGGAGTGACAACAGCGTCAGTGTAATAAAGAAAATTTTTATTTCAATTGAGAATCCCCAATCTAAAAAAAACAAACAAATACTAAACACTTAAAAACCATCACCTTGTTTAGACATATATATTAATATTTTATATTATTAACACTAATGAAATTACACAAAACTTCGACAATAGGAGTGTAAACTAAAGATAACTGGGTTACCATATTCATAGGTCGTGGGATATGTGGAGGGAGGAAATCGTACAGAGATTGGGTAAGCTTAGGGCAAGCAAAGAATAAATGATCAGGGGATCCCTCATCCATATCATGTTTCTGTATCTATTTATTCGTATTGACATTGACAAGTGCGAAAATACGCCGTATCAGAAGCCTTTTCGGATCTACCCGACTTAGTTCTACTCAACTTGTCATTACGAACTTCACTCACAAGTACTGGGATTGCTTTAGCATTGGAAAACTTCGGATGGAAAGTTACCGACGAGTTAAATTACTTCGAATTAATGCACCATTGTTTAGTAAGCGTATTCGACAAATAATTTTGTTCGCTTAATTCGTTTAAGAATTAATCTGATAGGTTTTGCGGCAGAGTAGATTTTTTTTTAATTGTATAAAGTGACGAAACGATCAAAACGTTCACCTGATGGTAAGTGCAACGTCCGCCCACAACAAATGCTGTGTCACCCAGAATATTTCTGTGTGACACCACACTGCGCCCGTCACCCTGAGACATCAGTTCTTAAGTCTCAAATGCCCAGTGATTACGCTAGCTCACAGTGCCCTTCAAGCCGAAACACAGTAATGCTTGCACACTACTGCTTCACGGCAGAATAACTGGCCTTGCGGTACCACCGCCTACCTAGACGGATTCCTGCATAGGAATCCCATCACCAGTAATGTGATTTGTCATTTCAGCCTATCACTAAAGTAAAAAAAAGTAAAGTAACAGCCTATAAATGCCCCACTGCTGAGCACAGGCCTCCTCTCATTTCTGAGAGTGTTTTGGAGCTGGGAATAGTCCGCCACGCTGCTCCAATGCGGGTTGGCGGACTTCACATGCCCTTGAAATATTTCTATTCCTCGGACATGCATTCACGATGTTTTCCTTCACCACTAAACACTTGGTAAATCAGCACTTAAAATTATAGAACAATTATAGAGGTGCTGGCACCGTAGATCGAACCCAGGTTACTCGCGTACTATGAAACTAAAGGCGAGCACCAGGCTCCTGAGCTACCACGGCTATCACTAGTGCACTGTTAAACATAGGCCTGCCTGATAAATTGCGACAAAAGTTTATGACTCTTATTATGGATTTTGCATTAGTTGCCATGCTTGGCAGGTGGTTTGGCAAACGCAGTTAATTTATTCATATGTCACAGGAATATGCTGCCCATCCACTGGTTTTTATTTTTCCTCTGTCGATTTTCACGACACCCACGGGATGAGATGGGGTGGTAGATTCTCTTAAGCCGCTACCACGCGGCATCAGTCACTGGGTTGCTTTATTTTCTTCCATTTCATAAAGTGATGAATGCTGTATCACCCAGAACACTGTGTGATACCACACCCGTCACTCTGAGACATCAGTTCTTAAGTCTCATATGCCGAGTGATTACGCTAGCTCACAGTGGCTTTCAAACCCAAACATATTTGCACACTACCGCTTCATGGCGCAATAACTGGCCCTAAGGTGGTACCTACCTAGACGGATTCCTGCATAGGAATCCTACCACCACTAAAAAATGCTTAAGGAATACTCACACACACAGCAGACACCGAGGCCGTGGGCGCAGTCACCTGCCGCTTTCCCGTCTCGCTGCCGGCAGTCGTACGGGTTGAGACATATGCCGGCCCGCGCCAGCAGCTGCCCCACAGGTTGGCACTCGCGTTCGCCGCCCACCGGGAAAAAGTTCAGCACCTTGCCCAGGGAGAACAACCCGCCTGTGAAATGAAATGAAAATTATTTATTCTTCAACGTAAGAAATTATGTGCGCCGTGGGGTGGCGGCTTAAGAGAATCTACCACTCCTCAGTTGTCGTAAAAGTCGACAGAGGGAAAATCAAAACCAGAAGATGGGCAGCAGCATCTTCCTGGAACATCTAAATAAATAAAAGCTACTGTTTCACGGCAGAATAACTCCTGCATAGGTTTAAAATTCCATGAAACCTCGAATCTCATGCTTGGCAGGCGGGTTGGCAATCTCAGTTTATTTATTCAGATGTTCCAAGAAGATGCTGGTGCCGATCTCCTCGTTTTCCATTTCCTCTGTCGAATTTTACGACACCCACGGCATGTGATGGGGTGGTAGATTCTCTTAGGCCGCCACCACACGGCACTTTTTGGTTACTCAGTTTAAAAGACCTTTCAATTCTGAATTGAATATGATATTTAATAACTCATGTGCTATGATTTAGCTGAATTCACTACTACTTTTTTAGTCCTTACATAATTACGAAATGAAATAGAGCGTAACCTGTACATTATTAATGTCTCCCAAAAGCCAACATTAAATAGCAAGAAGTAAAAGAATTATTGATCATACTTAAGTACTGGAAATTCAGGACTATTCCACAGAATCTTTGTTACTTTTTAAAATAAACCTTTTAAGGAAACTCGCGACTTTACTTTAAAGGGGAAACAATGTAGGTTCTGAAAGACTGTCTTGGCTATAACCACAGATTATTTTACAACAGAGTGTTATGACATTTTTAATTTATATTTTTACATATTATTATTTGATTAGGTCTTTTCAATGTCTTTATGCCTACCTTGTGGTAGCGGCCCAAGAGAATCTACCACCCCATCTCATGCCGTGGGTGGTCGCAAAAGTCGACAAAGGGAAAATTAAAAGAAGATGGGCAGCAGCTTCCTGGAACATCTAAATAAATAAACTGCGGTTGCCAACCCGCAGTTTATTTTAAACAAAAATTTAAACAGTCTGGTCTCATAGACAACCGAAGTACGCTCCATTGCAAGCACTAGCAGACCAACGTCCAAAAGACGACCTAAGATACCTAGACCGGAAACCAGAAATTTATTTGTTAATTATACAAAATTTGGTCTGACCTGGAATTTATATTTGAGACTCATGACTCTAGAGACAGAATAAGTAACACCTGTGCCGCGCAATTAAAATAAGTACTTATTGCACAGAGTGTACAATAAGTACATATACAGAGTGTACATATTTTTATTGTATTTTGCGTGGAAGCTCTGAAATACTCTAATCTGTGCCACCACTAAAACAGCTTTGAATTTATTTAGGTGATGAAATGTAGGCGGGGTGGGTAGGGAGCAATTCAAAGAGCAGGAGCTACGTTTTGTGATGGACTCTGGCCAAAAAGTAATGATAAAAAGGTAACCTAATGCAAATTTTTCATTTTAATTTACGACCACCTGAGTCAACTTGTAAATTATTGAAAGAATAAGATTTGAAAACCGTAACCCGACTACGGCCAAAGTAAAGTTTAAAAGTAAAAAAATATACATACACACAATTACGCCTTTTTCCAATATAAAGTGTAGGAAGAAGCCACTCACGTAGCCCACCCTTCGCCTACACGGAAAATGAGACGTGGCTGGTGGCGAACCACGTCGTCGCCATTTTGGTACGAGTCAAAAAATTCTTACTCCCTGTTGCGTACCCACGAGCAGTATAATGACAGCATTGCATGTAATGGTGTTATTCTGCACGAATGAAGGCTGTCCGTACAATACTTTAGTCGCCTCTTACGACATCTCGGTAGGAAAGAGGTGGCTGCTATTCTACTCTGCCGGACATTTATCGGCTAAACCGTTGCCCCGAATAGGCATAATTAAAATAAACAAAAAGAAAGTAACAAGTTAGATCACTATCATCGTCTTATTGATTAAGACAAGTCTTTTGGTCTAGCATATATTCCTGTTTATTTAGTTCTAGTGAAGTCTTCTGGCAACTTCACATTAATAAAGTTGTAATTCAATTCAAATGCCGAATGCTGTGCGTATTTTTATCCTGGCATAAAGATGCGATTGATACGACCACGGCATTTGGCGTAGTCGGGTAAAAATGTTTCATAAAAAACATCGTGTGGTGACGGCTTAAGGGAATCTACCACCTCATCTCATCCCGTGGGTGTCGTAAAAGTCGACAGAGGGAAAATTAAAATCAGAAGATGGGCCGCAGCAACTTCCTGGAATATCTCAATAAACAAACAGCGGTGGCCACCCCGCCCGCCGAGCGTGGCGACTAAAGCAAAATCCCCTGAAATGAGAGCTACAAACTTCTGTGGCAATCTATGAGGGCCTGTGTCCAGCAGTGGACTAGTGATAGGCTGAAATGATGATGATGATTACACTATTACTGCTGTATCCTAAGTGTGTTTAACAGACATTAATTAAGCAACTCCTTACCCTGCTTAGCATAAATAACCTCTCAGTGTGTGACAATCAACTTTGAAACATATTAAATAACATCAAACGCTCTGATACAAACTAATCTGTGGCACTACTAAACAGAAAAATATAACGAAAAATAGTGAACATGCTTCCTCTAGAGCAGCGATTCCCAACCTGTGGTACGCGCAGCCTGGTGGTACGCAGGGTCCTATTAAGGGTACGTGAAAATCATATTGGTAATGGCGGAAATACTGAGAAGTTAAAATAGTTAACCTGTATAAACATTATAGTAATGTATTTTGTCTACAATATGTAGTTTAAAATGAACCTTATAACTAATAACTTACTATGGTACTACACTATGAGCGTTGGGTTGGTAAAATACGAAAAGACTCTTTATAATTCTTTGACGGCGATTTTTAGGGATTGTTAATATATTGTAGTTAGTTGCAATGAATTTCGACAAAATTGATCTGATTATTGATTAATTATTTAGGCAAATTTTGTAATGTATCAGATAAAAGATCAAATATTTTTTTTGTCGAAATTCAATGCAAAACTCTGTAGTACCACCTGTTATAAGAATGTACTTGAAAACAAAAAAAGGGAGTCCCTTTATGTACAGTAACTCTCTATAGATACATAGATACATAGATACATATACAATACTCGTAGATAAGCCTTTAGAGAAACTAGACACATTTATATTGAGTAGGTATGGTGTTATCAGGGGAGGAGTATTCATAAATGAAAAGTTTTATTAAGGGGTACAGGAACGAAAAAAGGTTGGGAAGCACTGCTCTAGAGTAGGTGCCACTCTCCCTGCAGAGCGAGAATCGTGAAGCGACGTTAGACGTTATATTCCTTGTAGATAACTGACGTTATGCGCTTTATGGAGTGAGGAAGTGTAGCACTTTGTGAAATTGTCGATAGGAGCCGTGGAGACGTGCCGCCTCGGTAGATATCGGCTGTGCTCATGCCCGTCTCCTTTATCGGGAGTCGTTTTCGAGGATTATTACAAAAACGATGGACATTTAAAATTCTCTTGAGGTGTATTTATATATTACTTTATATTTGAATAAATATTTAATTGAATTACATAACCGATTTGATAAATAAAACATGAATTATAGAAAAGTGAAAAAAAAAAATATTCTTAATAAGCGACAGTAAACCCGAATTAAGCCAATAAAGCTCATTTTTAAGTTTTTAAAATTTTACATATCAAAATTCAAAAATTGAAATCCTGAAGTTATCATGTTGCGTTAGGTTTTGGTCAAGTTCGGATGATAGAATTCTTGAGAAAATCATGAAACTCTGTTCAGAGCCGCTGCGTTGAATTCAGTTTTTTGATTAAATGATGTTCTCCTAGCCGATTTCGACCACGGCGACAACTTCCGTCTACTGTAGGGAGCCATCAACTGCGCAGGAGATATTATAGTGCCACAAGTGTACGCGCAAACACAGAGGCACTCACTCGTCCCAACGTACCCGCGCCCGATGTAACGCTGATGCGATAAGATCGGAGGTAGGCTCGGATGCAGTGTCAGAAACACGGGGACAATCACAACACAACCAGACCCGAAAACCAACAATTTATGTTTTAGCACAAATGTTGGCTCCGGCTGGGATTCGAACCCAGGACCCGCGGCCTAGAAGTCAGGTACTCTGACCACTAGGCCACGCGGCCGTCGTTTTTGATTTGATTTTGATTAAATAACATACATACATACGGCCACGACTTTTTCCCATATGTAGGGTATGGCCATAGGGTGACCATAGGGTAGGCAGAGACCACACACGTGGCCCACTTTTCGCCCTCGCGGCAAACGTGACGTGGCGGGTGACGAATCACGCCATTATGGTACGAGTCGAAAGTTACACCCCATTGCGTTCCTACGAGCAGTATAGTGACAGAATTGCATATTGTGGTGTTATTCTGCACTAATAAAGCCTGTGTGTATAATATGATTAAATATATAAATGCAATTATTTGTGTGTATGTTTATATCGTCGTGTTCCGTAAAAAATATTTCATTGACGTCACTTTAGCAGTATCGAAAGAAAAACACTACAATTTATCTACTAGGCTTCACAACGTAACCTAATAAATTGCCGTGATCATCCCTCGGAATTGATCAATTTATTTCCTTGCAATCTAAATCGGAACTTCCGCTGAATGTGTCCAACATATTCGAAGTGCTATTCTGCCGTGGAGCAGTAGTGTGCAAACATTACTGTGTTTCGGTTTGAAGGGCACTGAGAGCTAGCGTAATCACTGGGCATTTAAGACTTAAGAACTGATGTCTCAGGGTGATGGGCATAGTGAGGTGTCACACAGAAACGTTCGTTCGCAAACGTTTTACTCGTTTCATCACTTTATACAATAAAAAAAAAACCTGTACCAAGCTCAAGTACGTGCACAGAAACGAAAATTTTTTTTTCACACATTTATAACGGACCGGTCAATAATAAGCAGCAACAAGTACAAAGTGAATTAGGGTTGTCGCAATATAATATTTAAAAACAAATCCTAAATACCTAATCCTTTTATGTACACATGTTTACAAATATCATAATAATTTGAATAGTTTTATATTGTTTAGGACAAAGAAGAGATGGTAGTATTTCTATGCAGGAATCCGTCTAGGTACCACCCCCGGGGAAAGTGATTCTGCCGTGAAGCAGTAGTGTGCAAACATTACTGTGTTTCGGTTTGAAGGGCAGTGAAAGCTAGCGTAATCACTGGGCATATGAGACTTATAATACTCCTACTACTATAATACTACGGGCGCAGTGTGGCGTCACACGGAAGTGTTCTGGGTGACACAGCGTTTGTTATGGGTAGACGTTGCACTTGCCATCACGAACCACCAGTGTACACTGGCGACAAACAAATATTTAGTACAAAAACGCGTTTAGTCTTTCGTTTATGATCTCAGATTATGTGTTCTGGGGACCCTCAGACACTAGGTGTTACTTTCTTGACATAACGTTGTTGCCGACTTTTTTCTCAAAAGGCTTTAAAAAACTTATGTAGAATTTATTTATGGACTACATAAGTTTTAGTTTAACAGTCGTTTTAAGGAAATACCACGTCAAAAGTATCCGCACCCACGAGCTGGTATGAAAAATGAAAACACTAATGAAAGTAGAAGAAGCGAAAGATGTGTCAGGATCGTAGCAAGTCGAAAGATGTGGTCTTTGCCTACTCCAATGGGAAGAAGAAGAAGGCGTGACTCTATATATGTATGTAGGTAGAATACTATCCTCTATCGTGAGTGCGTTTGACAGACAGATTTCATATGCCCAACACACACACCCGAAAACCATAATTTTTCTGAGATTCGAACCCTGACCCGTGGCATAGAAGTCAGGTACTCTAACCTGGTGGCCACGCAGTCGTCAAAGCGCCGTGAATAGTAGAATAGAATAGAATAGAAAAAACATTTATTCGGCACAAGAACATACTACAGTTGAATATTAAATGAAAAAAATAAAAAACAAAACAAATTAGTTCTGTGTCGAAAAGGGGTTGGCTCAGCATGTACTGTGTAAGACACGGTAACTTACTCGTACTATTAATAAGTGCCTTAAGTTTCATGTGTCCTGTAATAAAACTAAAATAAACTAATTCTTAGTTCATCAAGCAACATTTTATTAACAGTATGCATCATAATTAACCATAGCTTAAACAGTTAAGTAAACAAGAAAGTAGATCGGTCAAATTACAAAACAGTGACGTATTGCACCTACATTTATTAAAAATCATCCAAAATATAGTAAACTAGCTGATGCCCGCGACTTCGTCCGCGTGTATATACGTTTTTTTAAATATCCCGTGTAAAGTATTTGATTTACCGGGATAAAATGTATCCCATGTCCGTCTCCAGGATGCAGTCTATCTCTGTACCGAATTTCGTAAAGTTCGGCTCATTGGTTGGGCTGTATGTGAAAAGGTTGACTGGTGCTAGGATTCCTATGCAGGATTCCGTCTAGGTAGGTACCACCCCTGGGCCAGTTATTCTGCCGCGAAGCAGTAGTGTGCAAGCATTACTGTGTTTCGGTTTGAAGGGCACTGTGAGCTAGCGCAATCACTGGGCATTTGAGACTTAAGAACTGATGTCTCATGATGATGGGCGCAGTGTGGTGTCACACAGAAATATTCTGGGTGACATAGCATTTGTTGTGGGCGGACGTTGCACTTACCATCAGGTGAACGTTTTGCTCGTTTCGCTTATACAATAAAAAAAAGGTAACAAACAAGCAGAGAGGCGGAGAGAGTTTCTTTTGCATTTATAATATTAGTATGGATGAAAATATCGTAACATTTTTTTTTACATAAGCACCAAATGTCTAAGAAATGAAAAAAATAATCGAAATCTATCCAGTTTTGCCGTAACGCGCACACAATTGCAGACCTCTCTTATAAAATCGTAGTTTCTTTAAACTTTAATAACTTTATACTAAATGAAAGAAAGAAAAAAAACTTTATTCAATACTACAACACTACATACATCAGAAGTTCAAAAGATAAGTAAACAATTAGATGCAGGAATCCGTCTAGGTAGGTACCACCCCAGGGCCAGTTATTCTACCGTGAAGCAGTAGTGTGCAAGCATTACTTTGTTTCGGTTTGAAGGGCAGTGTGAGCTAGCGTAATCACTGGGTATTGAGACTTAAGAACAGATATCTCAGGGTGACGGGCGCAGTGTGGTGACACACAGAAATATTCTGGGTGACAGCATTTGTTGTGGGCGGACGTTGCACTTACCGTCAGGTGAACGTTTTGCTCGTTTCTTCACTTTATACAATAAAAGAAAATTATTTACAAACGTACGTTGGGTTGTAGCAACGAAACGGCGATCGACTAAGCATAATGCTATGGCGGTGTTGCCACAGCGCTGTTATGTATAATACATATTATATATGTTATATTATATATAATGAAGACATTGTGATATTTTTTTAGATAAGGAGAGCGTCTAAAAAGTAAATTTAACATAAATTGATTGTAATCTATCCAGTAGTTTTTGCGTACAACGGCAGACCTCCATCATTTTATTTATATAGATAAAGAAACAAATCATTTACTACAATTATATATGTATAAAGATAGAGCATTTATTAGCACATCACAAAAAGACAACACAATTATACACATAATATTTAAAGAAAATATAAACATAAAAAAAATATCGTCCGGGAAAAAAAAGGTTTTTTAAATATCCCGTAAGAACTATTTAATTTTCCGGGATAAAAAGTCCCATCCCATGTCCGTCTCCAAAGTGCAAGCTATCTCTGTGCCAAATTTCGTTAAGATCGGTTCAGCGGTTGAGCCGTGAAAAGGTAACAAACAGACAGAGGGACAGAGAGAGAGTTACTTTCGCATTCGTAATATTAGTATGGATTTGCCCGAATTTATACATGTTTAATGTTTTACTGGTGGTAGGACTCCTATGCAGACATCCGTCCAGGTAGGTACCACCGTAGAGCCGTGAAACAGTAGTGTTTCGGTCTGACTGGCACTCAGAGCTATAAATTACTAGGCATATGAGACTTAAGAACTGATCACCCAGAGGGACGGGCGCTGTGTGGTGACTCTGCACCTAATTTCTTTGCAGCTCATACTTTCCAGGTGAGTTAATAAGCGCAGTGGCAGTGTTCTGGCCAGAAACCCACTCAGGTAATTAATAAAATGAAATTACTATCCATCTATCCATTTGTTTTATCTAAATAATAAATAATAAAAAAAGTATTGTAGTATTGAATTCTTCATTAAAAGTTTAAGTACAAAATTATTATACTCGACACAACCCTCTCGTTTTTAAGCAAGTCAGAATGGTCTTTTTTTAGCTTTTTAAAAAGATTCGAGGCTAACGAAAATTGCTTAGACATTGTACTGTTTCTCCACTTTCTCTATAACACTTGTACGGAGGTTAAGCGAATGCTTTGACCGTTCAAATGCTTCACTATAAATACAAGCACTTTGAAGTAGGTTCATCATTAGAAACCATTACTAAGCAAATTGATCCAAAAAGAAATGCGAAGTTATTGTAGACATCTCTATTAAATTTATTTTTAACCGACTTCAAAAAAGGAGGAGGTTCTCAGTTCGTCTGTGTTTTATGTACGTCCGAACATAACTTCCTTGTTTATAATTCGATTTTAATGATTCTTACTTTCTCTTATTGATGTGATGTTCTCCTGGCCGATTTCGAATATTATCGAGAGCTATCAACAGCGCAGGAGATATTGCAGTGCCACAAGTGTACCCGCAAACACAGAGGCACTCACTCGTCCTAACCTACCCCCGCCCGATGTAACGCTGATGCTATAAGACCGGAGGTAGGCTAGGATGCAGTGTCAGAATCACAACACAACCAGACCTGGAAGCCATTAATTTGTGATTAAGCACAAATGTTGGCTCCGGCTGGCATTCGAACCCAGGACCCGCGGCGTAGATATCAGGTACTCTGACCACTTAGCCGGGTTTCATTATCGTAAGGGACCACCATATCAATTTGGTTCTGATTCGGAGCATTTGTTATGGGCCGACGTTACACTTAAATCTGGTGAAAGACTCGCTCGTCTCGTCTCTTTGTTCCCTTAAAATAGTCTTCGTTGATCCCGGGCCCGCGACTTTGCATCAGACCAGCATGAAATGAAATAAAAGTGAAATTGAAAGAAATTTGTGAAACGTCTTTTTTTTGCAATCTCTTACCGTTTGCCAGTGATGATTTTGATAGCATCTAAGGACACAGGGGTCAACCAGCTGCTGACTACACATAGTTGTTTCTGTTCCCCATAGCGATATGTGGAAAACGGTATGGATGGTACATATAGTCTTACACAATAACCTAACCGCTTTGTAATCGTCATCGTCATTTCAGCCTATCACAAGTCCACTGCTGAACATAGGCCTCCCCCATAGAAAGCCACAAAAGTTTGCAGCTCTCATATTGGAGGGATTTTGCCATAGTTGCCACGCTTGGCAGACGGGTTGGCAACCGCAGTTTATTTATTTAGATGTTCCAGGAAGATGCTGCTGCCCATCTCCTGGCTTTAATTTCCCTCTGTCGACTTTTACGATACCCATGGGATGACATGGGGTGGTAGATTCTCTTAGGCCGCTACCACACGGTAGCGCTTTGTAATAATCGTGTACAATTGTTTGTTTTTCCCAATATATTTAAAAAAAAAATTACATACGGAACAAAGACGTGGTGCTTCACTGAGGGCCGCATGAGGAAGCTCAGAATCACTCAACGAGCTATGGAAAGGGCTATGCTCGACGAGTCGAGACCCACGTCGTTTTGGTAAGAGTAAAAAAAATCTTTACCCCATTGCGTTCCCACGAGCAGTATTGAGACAGAGTAAGATATTATTGTGTTATTGAGCATGAATATAGGCTGTCCATACAATACCTTAGTCGCCTCTTACGACACCTCGGTAGGAAATAGGTAGGTGGTATTCTACTCTGCCGGACACCTATGTTAATTCACTTAACGGCACATAAAACCGTTTCTTACATCAATATTTAGTTCTCACAAAAACTCACTCGAAAAGTCTTGACTTTAAGTCTCAGCAGTAAGAAACTTGAATCGAATGAAAAGCACGAGTCATTATGACCTAGCTCTACATTATCCGGCTGTCAGTGAGCGCGATGATCAACAATATATCGGTTGTCATAGGGAGACATCGATGTATTTGAAATGTACAATTAGCTTCTTGTTCTTACAATGATTGTTCTATTTAAAAATTTCAAAATACCTAGTGTGCAAAGAAAGCATACGTATGATTAGGACGGTACAGTCCCGTGCACTAGCATGCATACGATTTTAAAAACTTTTGAAACTTTCATCACGACTGTACTCTGACTCTGAAGTAAGTTAACCATTAGTCATTATTCGTACTATGCGCTGAGTATATTATAATACGCGTGCAAAATAAAGGTCATAGACCTTTTGAACCACAGAGCAGTGGCTCAGAAGGTCCAACAACCATCCTTATGACACTTTAATTTTTAAAATCGAATGTTTTAGAATACGTTACTGTTATCATAAAAAAGTTAACTTGATTCTTAACAATTATGGGAACATAATCACTATTTTGGGTTATAAATCGCTTCAGTTAGTCGAAATGTGCAAATTTTCCATTAATAACTACTCGTTTATCTACTGCTGTAATATCCTTAGTTAAATAATATTCAAATAATATTCAAATTCCACATTACTTATAATGCAGTATATCGGAGTTGATTCACCGGAGCGTGTGAACGATGACTCGGTGTCGTACTGATATCACTATTGATTTATAGTTCGCCCTATTTTAACTTTGCCAGAGAGCCTCTATATTAGTATTGCCATATTATGCCAGGGAGTACTTGACCTAGTTGCCCAGTCCAGCAAATACGGCAGAGTACCGGGTAAGCGACCCCGGCCTCCCAAGCTACTGCTGTCTCACCTTATAGTTCCTTTCCCACCGTCCCATTGCCTACCCCAACTTCATTTTCCGCCTAATCCTTTTCCTCTCCGCCAAGTTGCCGTGCCGATGGCTGCGTAGTTAAGGGCAAGCCTAGTCTTTAGAAGCCAATCTGCTCAAGCATACGGGGTTCGGAGTAAAAATTTTAACGCGTACCAAAATAGCGTCGATATGGTTCACCACCCGTCTCGTCTCATTTCCCGCGGGATCGAAAAGTGGGATACGGAAAAAAGGCGTAACTGTATGTATTTATATCAGCATTGGTACGTCCCTCGCCGCTCGGGCTCACTGAAAACCAGCGCTGTAGTCTCGACTGCGGCATTATGCTGAGTGAGACCCGTTTGCTCAATGCGCCACGACACACGTTACAATATTTTTGTATACGAGTTTTGTTAAATGTTCAGTTTTGTGATGTTGTTTAATGTTTCTTTCTGTTTGTCTGTAAATACATTGTTTACTTGTATGTCTAGTGCCTAATTTTTTATGTATTTGTGTCTGTGGCGTATTTACGCAATAAATGTTTTCTTTCTTTCTTTCTTTCTTTCATTGGCGTAATGACCTACAGCTAGGAAGTCATACAATGCATAGCAGTTCTGATTGCTTGAAATTGTGTAAGTACATCGACAATAAAATGATAGTAGTAAAGTAGTTACTGAAGATTGTTAGACTGATACAAATAAAACGACAAAAGCAATGTCCGGTCTTGGATTACACCTTCTAATCACTACACTTTCACGCGCTCTTGCCTCACAATACATATCAATAACATTAAAAATCGAAAACCAAACTTAATTAAAAACACAACCTTCACTTTTCGAGATGGCGCCAAGTCTCTGACAGTATTAAAAAATCTTAACTTTGACTTAACATCAAAAAAGGCCTAAGAGAATCTACCACTCCATCTCTCGGTTGTCGTAAAAGTCGACAGAAAGAAAAGCAAAACCAGTAGAAGGACAACAGCATCTTCCGGGACATCTGAATAAATAAACGGCGGTTCCCAACCCGCCTGCCAAGCATCGTAACTATGGCAAAATCCCTCCAAAATGAGAGCTACTTACTTTTGTGGCAATCTATGGGGGAGGCCTATGTTCAGCAGTGGACTTGTGATAGGCTGAAATGATGGTGATAAAACGAAATTTTTAATAAACAAAAAATCCGACTGCTTTTAATTGCGTATTGCAATTTCTGAAGGTCATTCATTCAGACATCTATAATTACTTCCTGTCATCAACAATCCGACCGAAGCCTTTCCGTTCCGCGGTATCTATTTGTTTTTTTCATATTGTACTTTATATATTTTTTTTTAAATTAAAACCCAGTGTCAAATACAAACATTATATTTGGACGATATCGAATACTCGAAAATTAGCAATTTTTATAATGAATGAATACGTATTATTTAAATGTTCAGTTTACGAGACTTCGTCCGCGTGAATATAGTTTATATTATATTTTCAATATCCCAAGGGAACTATTTGATAAACCGCGATAAAAATTATCCTATGTCCGTCTCCCGGATGCAAGCTATCTCTGTGCGATTTAATCGTGAAAAGGTAACAAAAAGACAGAGGGACAGAGAGAGTTACTTTCGCATTGTATTTGTAAGTAATATATTTTATATTAAGATAGTTTCGTACTAACTTATCACTATAAGTCAGACTCACTAGTCCCAATATCAAACGGTAGATCTAGAACTTGTTGACAGCTGTATAACTTCGTTAACATTATCTGTCATTAACCTTCTTCGCCGCGCGTCCTGAGTTCGAATCCCAGTCAGAGCCAATATTTGTGCTCAATACTATATTGTTGGTGTTCGGGTCTGGCCCCGTTTTTCTCACACTGCATCCTAGCCTACCTCCGATCTTATCGCATCAGCGTTACATAAGGCGCGGGTAGGTTGGGACGCGTGAATGTCTGACTGTTTGCGCGTACACTTGTGACTGGTCCTATGTGTGAATCCAAGCAATACCTAACCCAATATTTTTTATTTAACATATACATTGCACTGCAACTGTCAGTGTGTACATTCCACTGAATCCTAATTTTCAATCACAAATCTATACAAATAAATAAAAAAGTGTCTGTTTATAACAACAAAATAACAGCTTTCTACTCCATGCTTATGAAAATATATACATTAATAAAATTGTCTGTCAGTCTGTATGTTTGTTTGTTCCGGCTAATCTCAGAAACGGCTGGACCGACAGATCATTGACAGATAACTGATATTATAGCGGGTAATTTAGGCTACGTTAATTTTACAAAAATTATTAGGGTTTCGCGCAAAATTTAAATCCCAGAAATCCGATTCAAATTGGGAATATAATAAATAATGCATATAGATATATATAAATATATATATAATCGACCAGGGTCGGCTTTTTCACGCGGGTAGACTTTTGTACGCGGGGGGAAACCGCGGGGCACAGTCAGTAGTGCATAATTGCCTAGTTGTATCCTATAAACATTACGTTATCTTTCAGCGCAAAAACTGATGGCGATAAATCTATCTAAATGACATTCCTGATTGTAACTGAAAGACATCATGCCCGAAATCAACATTATCGACTAATGTACATCGGCATGCGAGTCACTTTGAAACAAGTTTATTAAAAAAAATACTGAACATTATGGCCTATAAACTTGTAGGCGGTAATTTAAATGTTTACTTTTACTCTTCATACTGGACTTGACACGTGCCTCCTTTCATTTTCGAAAAGGTTTTTTAGTTTGAAGCACACTGCACGGGAGCTTTAATTATTTTTAATCTCTCTTGAAATACTTTAAGCTTTTTTGGGCGCGATTTTTTTTTATTAGGACTGATGGTCACTGTTAGCCCGAAGGATTTTCACAGCGTCACCGGAATGAAAGGTGGCAGAGCGCTGAGGGCGCTTAGCCGAAACCTTTATTTATGGATGACTGGTGCAAGGGCCGAGAGGGGACCTCGGCTTGGACCGTTATCCTGTTTGCGAGAGTAAGTGACTCGAGGATGCCCAAGGCGGTCGGCCTCGGTTTGGGTGCGATAAGAGTAAAATTTCAAGGTCTAATTTGAGGACAGCGTTTTCGTCTATCGTTTCTGTTACTCTTAATTAATATTTAACGATTAATTAACAATGGTTAATATCATCATCATTTCAGTCTATCACTAGTCCACCGCTAAACATAGAGCTCCCCTATAGATTGCCACTAAAGTTTGTAGCTGTCATTTTGGGGAGATTTTATCAGAGTTGCCACGCTTGGCAGGCGGGCTGACAACCGCAGTTTATTCATTCATTTTTTTTTATTGTATTAAGTGATGAACGAGCAAAACGTTCACCTAATGGTAAGTGCAACGTCTGCCCATATCAAATGCTGTATAACCCAGAACATTTCTGTGTGATACCTCACTGTGCCCATCGCCCTGAGACATCAGTTCTTAAGTTTCATATGCCCTGTGATTACGCTGGCTCTCAGTGCCCTTCAAACCAAAACACAGTAATGATTGCACACTCCTGCTTTACGGCAGAATAACTGGCTCCGAGGTGGTACCTACCTAGACGGATTCCTGCATAGGAATCCTACCACCAGCTGCCGCTGCTGTCTATCTCCTGGTTTCCATTTTCCCTACGTCGACTGTTACGTCACCCACGGGATGAGATGGGGTGGTAGATTATCTTAAGCCGCCACCAAACGGGTATTAGTAAACTGAGCAGTTATTATACAGTAAGTAATATTTTTGTTAATTCATGCTTATTTATTTTTATTTTCATCCAATTTCTAAAATCACTTTTCACTTCTGTTACTGAGTTTTACGGTATGTGTTTGCGTTTTGTGTCTCATATGTCTGTTTTCCAAATTTCCTAACGGCGCTTCACTACACCGCAGTAACAAGTCCCATAGCATTTTTAACTATCACACACCGGGAGTGAACCCAAATCTACGATCGTAGACTACATGAGCTAAATTTAAGCTAAACCTCTGGTGACCAACCATGACTCTCAATTTATAGATAGGAAACCATCTGTGGAATGCATATATTTATATTGTATCTCCCTTAGTACTTCTAAACAGGAATCCGTCTAGGTAGGTACCACCCCAGTGCCAGTTATTCTGCCCTAAAGGTTAAGAAGGGCACTGAGAGCTAGCGTAATTACTGAGCATATGAGACTTAATAACTGACGTCTCAGAGTGACGGGCTCAGTGTGGTGTCACACAGCTCTGGGTGACACAGCATTTGCTATGGCAGATGTTGCACTTACCATCAGGTGATAATTTTGATCGTTTTGTAAGTGAAAAAACGATCAAAACATTTCAAATAAAAAAAATCTTTCATCAGCCTTTATAATGACCACTACTACCAACCTTTCTACAGAAAAGATATAAAAGAAGTACAAGTACTTACTTTCTATAAAGATGATTGTGTTCAGTGAAAGTGTAGTTACTCCACTGTAAGGTATCATTATCTCTAAGAGCCATCTCTAGGTGCAATTTGTTTGTTTGGTTATCTTATTTGTTTAGTTGTAGTACACGTAACTTTGAACTGGATTTCCATTTCAAGCGATTCGTTGTGTATTATTTATTTATATATATCAACGCGTCGGTCGTGCGTCGACCGCGTGGCGTCGTGGTTAGCGTACCAGAGTTCTGCGCCACCGGTCCTTGGTTCGATACTCAGCCGCAGGCAACATTTGTGCAAAAACACAAATTGTTGTGTATGTTTCGGTTTGAAGGACACTGTGAGCTAGTGTAATCACTGGGCATATGAGACTTAAGAACTGATGTCTCAGGCTGACGAGTGCAGTGTGTTGTCACGCAGAAATTTTCTGGGTGTCATAGCATTTTGCTCGTTTCGTCACTCAATCCAATAAAAAACAAGGCTGAAACGACGACGACGACATTTTCAAATCAGTGTCAAGTATTGAAAAAATTACTTCACTCGCTGTGAAACTTGGCCACATATTCTTTCTACCCGAAACGCAATATTACGTCACCAAAAGAAAAATAAAGTCTTACGAATAGATGCCATAGTTTGAAACCCCCTTAGGGCGAAAAAAGTGTCGTTTTCTAGATTTTCGCGTGTTTTATCTCGTATATTTAAATATCTTCTTTTTTATTGCATAAAGTGACGAAATTAGCAAAACGTTCACCTGATGGTATGTGCAACATCTGCCCATAACAAATGCTGTGTCACCCAGAACATTTCTGTGATAGCACACTGCGCCCATCACCGTGAGACATCAGTTCTTTAGTCTCATAAGTGTTCACTTTAATGAAACATCAGAAAGAGAGTCGGGAAGAAATCGTTAATCAGTGACCCCATTGCCGCCAGTGAACAAACAGCTTTTAGTAAGGCCCCGGTGCACACTCGCGCTGCATCTTACTAGTATTTAGCGGTACTCGTAAGTTAACCATATGGGGAGTATGAATTTTATGACACGTACCAAAATGGCGGCGACGTGGTTTGCCACCGATCACGTCTCGTTTCCCGCGGGGCCGTAAAGTCGTCTACGTTTGTTGTCTCTGCCTACCTCTTATATGGAAAGAGGCGTGACTGTATGTAAGTTATTATAAGTTACAGGTATTCTACGAGTAGACCATTTGAAGATTATTTATCATCATCATTTAAGTCAATAGCTAGTACACTGCTGAACATAGGCCTCCCCCATAAATTGCCACGCAAGTTTGTAGCTCTAATATTGGTGGGATTTTACCATAGTTGTCACGCTTGGCAGGCGGGTTGGCAACAAAGGTATTTATTTTCCCTCTGTCGACTTTTACGACACCCAAGGGATGAGATGAGGTAGATTCTCTTAAGCCGCCACCATACGATTTGAAGATTTGAAAATTTTAAATTGTTAGTTTTAAATAAGAAAAGAGCCTATTCCTTCCTCAAAGGCCGGCAACGCACCCGCGATTCCTCTGGTGTTGCGGTTGTTCATGGGCAGTGGTGATCACTTACCATCAGGTGAGCCACTTGCTCGTTTGCCCCCTCTACTATAAAAAAAATAAAAATTAATAAACCGTTTATTTGAAGTATTAATAACTTTAATTAAATATGTTCACCATTAGATTTGCACCAATAAACGCTAGGAATTTGCAATGAAATTATTATAATATAGTCAAAAATATCATTAAGTAACTCAAGTAAGTAACTTAATACCAGCTTTTCTTTCTATTGACCACGGAAATAATATTTGACAAGCATAATTTTCAAGTATTATTTTAAAGATTGTATCTAAAATTGTTTGTGTTACGTGTATTTCTGTACATGTATGTATATATTTATGTATATGCATATTTGTGTATTGTATATTTATCACAATTATATATTGCTATGTATTTATTTAATATGTAATTTGAGTATTTTTTATATTGTATTCTATATTTATTAATAGCTTTTAACTATTTAGATTGTTTGAATTTTACACCTGCCACAATTTTTCACTACGCCCTGGGTTGAATGATGGAGAATGCCAACTGGCATTGAGTCCGCCCGTTGTATCCTTTTATGAGGAAAGCAATAAAGTTTAAATAAATAAAATAAATCAATGGTGGTACAGTAAAGTAACCGTTAATACTTTTTTAATGTAATTTAAAGTAATTTTTTAAGAAAAAAAAAGAAAAGTTAGTTAATAGTTTAAATGTCCTTTTTTTTCTTGTTTCATAATGCTATTTCATTGCTCATTGTTGGGCACCTCTTTATAGGCATCCACGGAAGACCAGCGTCGAGGCTGAAATCGGCCAAGGCTTTATGCTGAGTGGAGGCCTTTTGGTACCATTTTTAATTTAAATTATATTTTATTTATTTTCCTCTTTTTAAATTGTTTAATGTTAAATTTCTGCAAATATTGTTGCTTTGTGTTTTGTTTTTATTTTATTTCCCTTTGTATGATTTCGCTGGTACCAATAAACCTTTTCTTTCTTTCTTTCTTTCTTTCTTTATAGATATGTTTGGACACATGTGCGCCAACGTATAGAGACTATTCTCGTATGCAGTAACCGACTTCCATTTAGTATCAAATAAACGTGATAGACTTTACCTCATCTTAATATCAAATTTCATTCGTAATTGATGTAAACCACATCTTTTTTTTTATTTATTTAAAGGACAAACAACTGCGGTAAACTTCATAACGTCTTGCCACTAAAACATTTAGTGACAAATTACTTCTCAAACTTTTTCTACCCATTTCCGTTGCCGCCTCTAAAACTGTTCTAAAATTTTTAGTTCTGATTTATCGCGTGCTTGGCGATGAAGCAAAACATCTTGAGAAAAACTGCATGTCTGAGTAATAAAAATATATTTCGAGGACATGTGAGGCCCGCCATCCTGAATTGGAACAGCGTGGCAGGCTTCCCGGCTCCAAAATCCGCTCAGAAATAAGGAGAGGCCTGTGCTTCAGCAGTGGGTCATTTATAGGCTGTTACTACACTTTTTACATGTACCACTCTGACGGGTAAAACTTTAAAACTGTGTTACTTGTTCTTCGATTAAGTTGAACTTAAGTAAAGATTCTGTTATTAAATTTACTGGTGATAGGACTCTCATGCAGGTATCCATCTAGGTAAGTACAGTCGCAGTGCCATTTGTTCTGCCGGCAAACAATAGTGTCCAAACATTACTGCGTTTCGGTATGAAAGACACTGAGAGCTAGCGCAGTCACTGGGCTTGTGTGATTTAAGAACTGATGTCCCTCGGCGACGGGCGCAGTGTGATGTCACATAGTAATGTTCTAGGTGACAGCATGTGTTATTGGCAGACGTTGCACTTACCATCAGGTGAACGTTCTGCTCGTGTCGTCACATTATCCAGTAAAAAAAACATTATTGTGTTACGATTTGCAAGGCACTGTAGGCTAGTGAAGAGTAAAACTTAAGAAACTTAATTAAGAATAGTGTGAGACTGAAGAATTGATGTATCATGATGAGTGCGATGCCGCATAGAACTTGTTACTTTGTGGACAGGCAAAGAATGCCATTAAGCATTAAGCCCGCCCATTGCGGCGGATGCCGTGTGATGGCGGCTTAAGAGAATCTACCACCCCATCTCATTCCGTGGGTATCGTAAAAGTCGACCGTGGGAAAATTCAAAGCAGAAGATGGGCAGCAGCATCTTCCTGGAACATCATCATAAATAAACTGCGGTTGCCAACCCGCCTGCCAAGCGTGGCAACTGTGGCAAAATCAAAAGGTGATGCTCCAGGGTTTATCCTCCCGATAAACCCTGGAGCATCACCTTTGAATATCTGAATAATTAAACTGCGGTTGCCAACCCGCCTGCCAGGCGTAGAAACTACGGAAACTCCCCCTAAAATGAGTGTTACAAACTTTTGTAGCTATCTTTGGGGGATGCCTTTGTTCAGCAGTGGACTAGTGATAGGCTGAAATGATGATGATGATGATAAAGTGCTGTGGGAACACAATGGGGAGAAGATTTCTTTGACTCGTACCAAAATGGCGGCGACGTGGTTAGCCACCCGTCAAGTCTGGTTTCCCACGAGCCAAAAGTGGGCTATGTGTGTTGCCTCTGCCTACTCCTTATATGGACAAAGGCGTCACTGTATGAAATAAAAACGGCACCGCCCGGCACAATTGCCCTCGCCGGGAAGCGCCACCAGATACCATCGACCACTACAACACTACCACTAGTAAATACACACAACTGAATTCGGAACACGTGATTCAACTCAAAACGAGGCATTATCAAGTCATATTGACTATAGCTAACATCTCTTATTTTAAATTTTACATGCGGATTAGCAAACTTCTTTTCCTTCTTTATAATGGATTTCCACATAGTAACGCCAGTTTCTTTTACTTTATATATTACTGTGCCCCGCGGCTTCACCCGCGTAGAAAAACCGACCCCGATCGATGATATACATTTATGTACTTTATTTATTTGAATCGGATTTTGGGGTTTTAATTATTATTCGCGGAACCCTAATAATTAAAAAAAAGTAACGTAAGTTACCAGCTATAAAATCAGGTAGCTATCTGTTAGTAATAGTCCCGTCAAAATTGGTCCAGCCGTTTCAGAGATTAGCCGGAACAAGCAGACATGCAGACAATTTTTTTTAAAATGGTTTTTTTCTTATAAGCACCTTAATATACTTTCATAAGCATTGAGTAAAAAGCTGTTAATTTGTTATTACGAACAGACACTTCCATTTTATTTATTTGTATAGATTTAGTTTTACCCTGTTTCGTGGAGTAATTCAACCAGGCCTCAAGCCTCGAAAGCTTGAGATCCATTAAATGATAAAAATTCCTACGCGACATTTTATTTGGATCGCTGCTCTGCGTTTAACCCAAATGTAACACAAACTTTTGAGTAATTTTTAAACCCCACACTCTTCATTAGTTAAGAATAGTTTAAATAAAAAGATATTCGCCGTTACTGCTATATTTTTAATAGAAGAAAGTGGAGGGGCGAGCAAGTCGTTCGCCTGATGGTAAGTGCATCATCTGTCCTTAGCAAACACTGTGTCACCCAGAACATTTCTGTGTAGCAACGCATTGCGCCCGTCACCCCGAGACATCAGTTCTTTAGTCTCATACACCGTTTAGTAAATATACCAGCTAACAACGCCCTTCAGACCGTAACACAGTAATGTTTGCACCACTTCTTGGTGTCAGAATAACTGCCACTGCAATTGTACCTACCAACCTACTACAATATAACACACACACCTGTCGGTTAGTGGTCACAGTGACTTATAGTAACATCACTTTTCGATGACGAATCAGAGTGATTAATCGTCGAATTGACGAAATAATACCAAACTACAATGGAATGTTCTTTGGTAGATTTTATTTATTGGTAAAAGTGACGAGACGAGCAAAACGTTCACCTGATGGTAATTGCAACGTTTGCCCATAAAAATGCTGCGTCACCCTGAACATTTCTATGTGACACCACACTGCGCTTGTCACCCTAAGACATTAGTTCTTAAGTCTCATATGCCCAGTGATTACGCTAGCTCACAGTGCCCTTCAAACCGAAACACAGTAATGCTTGCACACTACTCTTCACGGCAGAATAACTGGCCGGAGGTAGTACCTACCGAGACGGATTCCTGCATAGGAATCCTACCACCAGTAAAATATGTTGTGCCAAGGAAATGGGTAACTCCCGCCAGATCTTCAAATCATATATATATTTAGCAAATGTGGTGTCGCTACTACTCTAATAGTATTTAAAGACACTTTGGTGGGTGAATATGCCAAAGAAAAAGGTAGCTTCTCGAAAGATCCAATAATGTACTGGGGAGGACATCTTCTCCAACCAGACCATCTTTAGGTCTTGTATATATAGTTGGCATCGATAAAATTACGACGTTTTTAAGTTTTTGAGTCGCTGACTGTGTATTTGGTTTTTTATATATAAATTTATAGAGCGAATAAGTTTATGTAAATGTTAGAAATTATTCAAGAAATGATGTGTGAGGGTGACGGATGCAGTGTGGTGTACACACTGAAATGTTCTAGGTGACACAGCATTTGTTGACAGACGTTGCACTTACCATTCCAATAAAAAACAATTTCCATTGTCTATGTTCTACAAGTTGTTTTCAGAACTTTCTACCGCTTTGTTGAAAGGTGGGACATACCTTTTACCAGTTTAGAAGCGCATATCTCACCAACTATGATATAGTTATTTTTAAACTTCTTTAACATTTTTTCAAGACCTATCTAACGATACCTCATATGCTTATAAGCACTGAATTATCGTTTTCATCATTAGTTACGCGGATGCTGTGCAACTTCAATTTTTTTTAGTAATTTCACTACACCATTGTATAACGGCTCGTTAAAAATACCGACCTTCAAAAAGTCTTCTATATACTTACTGTAAATAGTCTTCAAGTAAAATGGCTGCGACTTACGGACAGACGGACATAATGAAATTATAAGGGTTCCGTTTTTACTGTGGAACCCTATAAAAACCACGGGACGATCATAATGCAACCGAACCCGAACATAAATAATGCAAGTGTTACACAAATTTTGGATTTCGCTGTGAAATTCGAACCCAGGACGCGGTACACTCTGTCCGCTACATCGTCAAGCGACTATAAAACTGAAAACGTATTGCAATTTACTTAATAGGGACGATACTCGTATCATAGAACCCCGATTCGGACGGAATTTGTGTGCAAACGAGATCCAACCCTCAGTGTAGTCACGCCTTTATTTGATTGCGAATGAAAGCCTCGTAATCGTAACCGCTGTTAGGGTTGCCACTCACTGGCTTGTTACATAACTGTTAAAGCTACTTAACAGCTCCGTTTACGATATCGTATAGACCTAATGATTTCTTAAATTTACGCGAACACAACACATCATCATCATTTCAGTCTATAGCTTTCGACTTTCCCTCTGTCGACTTTTACGACAGCAAAGGGATGAGATGGGGTGAAAGATTCTCTTAGGCCGCCACCACACGGTCAATGTAATGTAATAACTACACATTCAAATAAAGCTGGATTGTGAATGTGATCTCTCTTACATAGGGCAAACAATAAGATAAGTAAAAACCCGCATAAAGGAACATATAGCTAATGTGAAGCATCGACGCTCCAGGAAGTCTGCAGTCTGTGACCATGTTCTGGATCATCCCAAGCATTACATCACATTTGATTAACTACAAGTCCTCGCAAAAGAACACCGATTCCCACCAGTGAGGATTCGCGAGACTGTTGAAATTAAAAATTATCCTAATTTTAATAGTAGTACCACCACCTTGGGATCCTGTAATTAATAAAATTAAATCAAAAACCAAGCATGCCACTGCAAGACTTCAAGACGCATAAAATTTACCCTGGCTAACGAAATGTTATTTATAAATGTATGTATGCATATATATATATATATATATATATATATATATATATATATATATATATATATATATATATATCGATATCTTCAAAAATACCTGACCTAGCTCTATGAAATAATGACTAAATTAAAGTATATTTTAATGTGCTTAAACGAAAATAAAAAAATTATTAATTCTGTGTGACACCACAGTGTACCCATCACCCTGAGACATAAACTCTTAAGGCTCATATGCCCAGTGACTTATACGGTTCGAGCGCTCAGCTAATTAACCGCATGGTATCGTCGATATTAATCATTTAATCTGGAGTGTTGGCATACCCCGTTGTCACAGGAAGTTTTAAAGAAAAACTTTTGGAACAATTACACCACAACCAGACCCAAATACAAGAATCAAAACTTAGATTCAGCTGAAATTCTAACACAGAACCCGTGGCGCTATAATTTTTTTTATATTGAATAAAGTGACGAAACGAGCAAAACGTTCAACTGATGGCTTGTGCAACATCTGCCCTTATCAAACGTTGTGACCCAGAACATTTTTGTGTGGTACAACACTGCGCCTATCACCCTGAGACACAGTTCTTAAGTTTTTTTTTTATTTGCCCAGGGATTACGCTAGCTCCCAGTGCCCTTTAAACCGAAACACTACTACTGCTTCACGGCAGAATAACTGGCATGGGGTGGTACCTACCTAGAAGGATTCCTGCATAAGAATCCTACCACCAGTAAATAAGGTAAGGTACTCTAACCACTGAACTACGCGGTCATCAAAAGTAACACAACGTGTACATTTAACACATTTTTTTGTAATGGAATTTTATTCAGTTGGATGCGGTACAGGAACTTCTTTGTAACGGTAAGACAAGCCTTATTTGTCGCGTTAAACGAGGAGGATGACTCAGCACATTGCTGTGATGCTAAATATACGACAACAATACATAGTTTACTTTTGATCATTATTTTTTTACTTACACGTTACAAGTTACGAGTATGTAAATAATCTTCACAATGCCTCAAACCGTTTTAGGTACAAAAACAAGTATCGTTCGTGTAAAAAACTTTTACCACTTGTGTACCACGTTTTAACGCTAAAAGTATAAAGTGACTTTATAATCAATATCCGCCGTGTGGTGGCGGCTCGTTAAAAGAATACTACCACTCCATCTCATCCAATGGATCTCGTAAAAGGCGAGTAAGGAATTAAACTGCACTGTGCACCCAACAGCGCATGGTGGCGATGGGCTCACCACCTATCACACCAAGTGCATTATATTGTTTTGGTGAAACGTGCATTGTGGCAGTCATCTGTTTTTGCAGTGAGTTCCCAGTTTCTGACTACCCCTTATGGGATGCAGTCGTGATCTTATGTATGTATGTATGTATAATCAATAACAATATTTAAACCTAACAATCAACAAATAGAGACACAAGAAAGCGAGTTAATAATGAATTGTTCCAGTTTTTGTAAGTGCAACGTCTGGCCATAACGCTGGGCCAGTTATTCCGGCGTGAAGCAGTAGTGTGCAAACATTACTGCGTTTCAGTGTGAAGGGCACTGACAGCTAGTGTAATCACTGAGCATATGAGAAATTAGGAACTGATGTCTCAGAGTATCGGGCACTGTGTCGTGCCCGACACTCGAACACCGACACAGAAATGTTCTGAGTAACACAGTATCTGATATGGGCAGACGTTGCACTTACCATCAGGTGAACGTTTTGCTCGTCTCGTCACTTTATCAAATAAAAAAAAAAAGTTCTGTTTAATTTCCAACTCCATTAACATTATTTATATGATTTTTCGAGCAATCTCATCTTTTAATGCGATAATCTCAAACGATCTTAACGATTAAGCTACGCATCGCGGCGTACAACACAAGAACATCTAGTTTTCACTCTCTATACAATTATAATTTATCTCCTGACAGAACAATTAATCGAAAGTTGGCAAAACAATCCAAGGAATGTTCATTTAACAAATAATTGTAACGTTGTTGTTTCGAAGGCCTATTAGGGACTGGAGACCGGATAGTAAATGTGTGAAAATTACCGTATATAATATTTTTTACGCCTACAGTTACGATGAAGGAAAATTTGCCGACCACATGAATACCACATGAGGTATTCAAAATCTTGAACTTACCTGTGAATTATCGCAAGATTTCACGTATTTTTTAAAACTGAAGGAAAATCCTGGAAAATTTCATGGCTTCCGACAGGTGGTAAAATAACTATCTCTATATATATAATAATATATAGACCGGGGATGAAGAACGTCTAATATGGGAGGCGTCTGGTACAACATTCACCAATCCACGTACTAAGAGCGGTGACAGTGGCTTAACAATAGGTTGGCAGAATAGGTAAAATGCCAGGGGCCACCGGCCGTAAGGCCACGAGCACAGGCAGATCCTAACATTTATTATTACAAAACTCACACATATTAAAAAAAATACATCAATATTTATATATTATAAATTGTAATTTAATTCCATCACCATGAGACAACACTTACTTGTACTTCACTGTTTGATGGTAGAATGACAGACAGTCACGCCTTTTCCCGTATAAGGGTTATACAGAGACCACACCCGCAGCTCACTTTACGCCACCGCGGAAACCACCAAAAGAACCGCTTGGTAAGAGTCAAAAAATTCTTGCTCCAGATTGCGTTCCCACGAGCAGTATATTGACAACACGAATAAAGGCTGTCCATACATTACCTTAGTAGCTTTTTACACTTCAGTAGGAAAGAGGTAAGTGCTATTCTTCTCTGCCTGACACCTTTTTACTGGTGGTAGGATTCCTATGCAGAAATCCGTCTAGGTAGGTACCACCCCAGTGCCAGTTATTCTGCCGTGAAGCAGTAGTGTGCAAACATTACTGCTTCGGTTTAAAGGGCACTGAGAGCTAGCGTAATCACTGGGCATATGAGACTTGAAGAACTGGTGTCTCAGGGTGACGGGCACTGTGGTGTCACACTGTTCTGGGTGACACAGCATTTGTTATGGGCAGACGTTGCACTTACCATCAGGTGAACGTTTTGCTCGTTCCGTTACTTTTATTAAATAAAAATAAAAAAAAACCTATCTAATTCAATATAAAAGGTGTTTATCTAAGGTAGATCTAATGCAATACGCTGTCTCAAATCAACGAAAAATGTGCACAATAATGATTATAATAGTTATAGTAATACATACGTACTTATTGACGTAGTGATTTATTAAAAAGAAACTACAACGTTGGTTGAGCTTCTTTTCATTCAAAGGGGGCTCATTCGATAAACTTGCCACGGGCTATAAACGTAAAAGCTAAGCCACTGCGCGGTGCATACGGCAAATCAGAAGAGGCCTATGTCCCGCAGGGGACCCAAGCGTAGTGAATTATACCTAAATTAATTTTAAAGTGAAATACATTTAGGCACGATGTGAGTAAATTTTGAACATCGAATTTGACTAAAATGTGATTAATATTTATCGATTAATTAATTATTGTTTATATACTGATCAGTTATTGTATACTGATTAGTTTATAAATGCACCATTTTTGACAACTTCCAGTAAATTTTAATTTCACTGAGGCTCAGACTTTTATTCACGTATTAAATGAACGCAATTGTTGACTGTAAGCCAATCAAAGCGTAGGTTAAAAGTGCGTTGAACGCATTTGCTTGACTGTAATTCAATGAAAACATAGGTTAAATGTGCGTCTTGATTTAATATAGCTTCCAAAGATATACATGTCAGTTTTGTACTAATACAATTTAAATGTCCATAGAAATTATTGAGTTTTAATGTTAGAACCTTATTCATTTTTTTATCTTGTAAATTCTATGTTACCATCATATTCTGCCCTTTCGGGTATATTTAAAGTACGTGACATTTTAAATTTAAATAAATGTATTTTGTTCTAATTATATTCGTTTTTTAATGATATGACTCAGATAATAAGAAAATACGAATTTATGATCAACAGTTATCTTATTATCGATGAAATATCTATTATAAAGGTATAATGAGACAAACTAATAAAAATATTATTAACTTTTCGAATTGGAAGCGGGAAAACACTCTCTTCAATACTTTAGCATGAATAACACTTTGTAATTTTCTCATAAAGAACATACTTTTTTATAACCGAAAACCGCACCTTTCAAGCGGGAATTTTTACATTAAATATGGATTTTATTGGAAAAGACTTTATTATAATATTTAAATGTACCCTAAACCACTTCGCTGGGGACATCTTTTAGGCATTTGTGTCACTTTATAAACACGCAGTGTAAAATATGCGTCGTTGAAGGCGAAAGGCACCCTATAAGTTATATTTATCTTGACCCTTTCGTTAGCAGCGTGTGGGCAGTTTTATTACTAATATGAAAGTGTGCCGTGACAGCCTCATGACTTTACAGACATCTTACCTGACTGCTGAGTCGTGGCTCTTGAAATCCAACCAAAAAAAGTAATGTAAAGCAAAAAACATAAATTATGTATTTGCCACTTGAGCAGAGCAAACTTGCATGGGGAGTGAGGTGAGAAGCGATAATAAAGAGATGCTTTTGCTTTTTAACCGACTTCAAAAAATGAGATGGTTCTCTATTCGTTTGTATTAATATATTTTTTTTAATTTTGGGCATAACTTCTTTTTTTGTTAACCGATTTTAATGATTATTTTTTATTAAAAAGGGGATCGAGTTCGGATAATGGATGCTTGAGAAGTTGACGTCGGTTTTTTTATTAAATAATTAATAAAATTTTTAAATCAGATTTCATCAATCCGCTGTTATGTTATTGATCACAAGGCGCACAAATTTGAAATAACGTTTCACACTGAAATCATATTTGAGCCGATATCGGCAGTGAAATAAATGGAGATTGGCATGAACCCTGGTCTGTTAAGATGACTCGAAAATAATGTTGTTATTATTTTATATAATAATAAAGAGCACTTAAGCGTGGCAGCCGTGGAGCCGTGGTAACTCAGGGGCCGGGTGCTCGCCTTTAATTTCATATTACGCGAGTAACCTGGGTTTGATTCCCGGGGCCAGCACCTCGAAAATGGTTCTACAATTTTACTTGCTGATTTACCACGTGATCAGCGGTGAAGGAAAACATCGTCCCTGAAACCTGCATTTCCGAGGAATTGAAATATTTCCGGGACCGCCGCAGGATGTGAAGTCCACCATCCCGCATTGGAGCCGCGTGGCGGACTATTCCTGGCGCCTAAACCCTCTCAGAAATGAGAGGAGGCCTGTGCTCAGCAATTATAGGCTGTTACTTTACTTTACTTCTTTACTTAAGCGTGTATGAAGCTAAAATTACGCGACACTCGTACACACGACTTTTCGTACTCGATGTACCGATACATCGCGTGAATGCTCTATGGATTTTTTTAATTGTATAAAGTGATGAAACGAGCAAAACGTTCACCTGATGGTAAGTGCAACGTCTGCCCATAACAAATGCTGTGTCACCCAGAACATTTCTGTGTGACAACTCACTGTGCCTATCACCCTGAGACATCAGTTCTTAAGTCCCATATGCCCAGTGATTAGCTCACAGTGCCCTTCAAACCGAAACACAGTAATGTTTGCACACTACTGCTTCACGGCAGAATAACTGGCCCTGGGGTGGTACCTACCTAGACGGACTCCTGCATAGGAATCCTACCACCAGTACCAGTCTCATACCGTGGGTGTCGTTAAAGTCGACAGAGGGACAATAAAAACCAGGAGATGGGCAGCAGCATCTTCCTGGAACATCTGAATAAATAAACTGCGGTTGCCAACCCGCCTGTCAAGCGTGGCAACTATGGCAAAATCACCTCAAAATCAGAGCTACAAACTATTGTGGCAATCTATGGGGGCCGCCTATATTAAGCAGTGGATTAGTGATAGACTGAAATGATGATGATGAAAGAGATTATCTCCTTTTAATAAGGATTTTTATTGCGTTTAATTTTTACCTTTAACACGAACCGTTTCGAGCGCTTTAAAGCGATTAGTAATTAATTTGATGTCAAAACCAAGAATACCACTTCAAGACTTAAATACACAGTAACTCACTTTGAGTAGATCGGACCAAAAAAATATTAAAAGCTGAAAGTACCCGAATTAACTATGATATGGGGACGTCTGGCAACCCTGTGCTGTAAAGCGCTCAAAATGTCGGAATATAAATAGTGAAAAATGACGCGCAATAAAATATCACGCCATTTTTGCCATAATCAGTGGTAGGCGATATATAATTTCGGTGATGTAATTGCTGTTAGCCTTTCTGGCTTTTACAGCTTCATCGGATACTGTGCTCACGGGCCAGGGGCCCGCGTGCCAGGTTTGGTTTGACCCAAACATAAATACTTAAATAAACTCCTACAAACAAATCGAAATTCGGACTGTGTCGCGTTCGCTGCGTGCTTGCGCGACTTCGAATACGAATATCTCAAATGATTTTAAGTCGTCTAATGACCGTCCGAGGGAGGCTGCGGGCCTCCATTCGGACTGTCGACTTGTGTGTCGGTAACTCTGGGCGGTGAGAACCGCCCTGGAACGTGGTAGGCGAAGACCACACCCATAGACATACCCCTACTTTTTGCTAGACCATACCCCTACTTTTTGCTCCTGCAGAAATTGAGAGTAAGATTTTTTGTAGAAGTCAAAAAATCGTACTCCCTATTGCGTTCTCACGAGGAGTATAGTTACAGCATTATGGTATTATCGGGACGAATAAAGGCTGTCTGTGCAATACCTCTAATCGCCTCTTAGTACACCTTGGTAGGAAAGAGGTAGAGGTGCTATTCTACTTTGCCGGACACCTATCAGCACCATTGGTTTTATTAAATGTACGATATTCACGTAAATATAAGAAATCAACATATCTCCTGAGTTTCTATCGCCTGTTTAATAAACGCAGAGTGTAATAAATAACACATTGGACAAACGAAATTCTAATTTCTAACGTCAAAGAATAAATACATTATAGATTTCAAACTCAGCCATCTATCACCGATATAAAATATTATCCAAGTATATGTTGATCCAGGCGTATTAACAAACTAGGCAAACGGAACATCAGTCGCCTTAAGAACCTGAAACTTCACTTAACGTGGACCGGACCTATTGACTACGTTCTAGTGGGACTGGTTATCTTAGACCCTACGAACGTTATAGCCAGCAAACGTAATAAAACCGTATCCCGTTTAATGGCTGACCTTTCGTTCCGTTACTGCGAATAGTTGCTGTTTTATTTTTCTTCTAGAACAGATTATATATATATATATATATATATATATATATATACATATATAAAAATAGAAAACCCAAAGACCTCTAGATTAGGTTAAGGTATTTTATTTACATAGAATGTGATAATTGTTAAAATTGTATTAAAATGATGCATGGATAGCGTACAAAATACCTGAAACAAAGTCAAGAACTTCAACTTAATCAAAAACTAGGATTTCTCTCGTGCCGGTCAGTTTTACAGACTTTTTTTTATTGCATAAAGTGATGAAACGAGCAAAACCTTCACCTGATGGTAAGTGCAACGTCTGCCCATAAAAAATGCTGTGCCACCCAGAAAATTTCTGTGTGACACTACACTGTGCCCATCACCCCGAGACATAGGTTCTTAAGCCTCATATACCCAGTGATTACGCTTGCTTACAGTACCCTTCAAACCTACTAACACTACTGCTTCACGGTAGAATAACTGGCCGTGGGGTGGTACCTACCTAGACGGACTCCTGCATAGGAATCCTACCACCAGTAATTGGACAACAGACTTTAATAGTTGCAGCACATGCACAAAAACGCTGATACGGAACGACTATCTGGCAGTCATGCAAATGTTTGTTCCGGGAATGGAACCCGTCACCCGTAATTAATCGCGGCTTACTAACTTTTTAGAAGTTCGAATTTTGCGTGAAATTTTAGTCTGTATGGGATAAATAGATGGTCTTCATTCCAAATCTCTGATGGATATAAAGCAATATCTATGTCAGAAAAAGCTCCAATACAATAGCAGCTATATCCTACCTAGCTATATCAAAGTTACCAGAGAAAATTAATACACTATAGAAATCTCTCAAATCCGTTGATAGAATTCGCAATCATAGTGCTCGCGAGTCTTCCGACGCAGCTGCGAAAGCCGCCGGACTAACAGAGTACTGCATATTTAAGAAAAAAGTACTGACAGGAGGAGACGTTCTCCCCAGATCAGACCATCCGATCTGGCATGTACCCTTTTCCCGACATCTCATTCTGCCAAAGATTTATCAAAGTTTGTTTGGACTTCGACGCGCTGAGCTATCAACTATCAAAGAACGCGAGGCGTGCGGGACGGGAGCCGCAACTACGACGATGTGGGAACAATTCGTCGGGGCGACCACTTCTCGTCGAGCCACCGACAACTACGCTGGAATTAACAAGTCCGCTTCTATTTTCAAATATTGCATAGTTTAGATTAAGTAAATAATTTACAGACTACTTACAGGCGGCTTAAGAGAATCTATCAACCATCTCATCCTGTGGGTGTCGTAAAAGTCGACAGAGAGAAACGAAAACCAGGATATGGGCAGCAGAGTAAACTGTGGTCGCCAACCCGCCTGCAAAGCGTGGCAACTATGGCAAATTCCCCCCGAAATGAGAGCTACAAACTTTTGCGGCAATCTATAGGGGAGGCGTATGTTCAGCAGTGGACTAGTGTTAGGCTGCTATGACGACTTACCGTCTTCCATTTTACACTTAGCTATCGAACATGTGACTTTCAATGTCAACCTCTAAACAGTCCGTCACCCTGGGAAATCAGTTCTTAAGTCCCATATGCTCAGTAAGTACACTAGCTATCAGTGCCCTTTCAGACCGAAACACAGTAATGTTCGCACACTACTGCTTGACGGCAAAATAACTGGCACTGCGGTGGTTCCTACCTAGACAGATTCCCGCATAGGAATCCTACTATAAGGAATACACAATAAGAACAATATAAGAATGTTCCTCCCAAACTGCGTTTCGGTTAAAATGACGACCAGGGCAGTGTCACACAGGAATTTACAATAAAGTTCTGCGTGCCATTACAACTTTTATGGGCCGGCGTGACCCTTGCGCATCAGATGAACGATTTGATTATTGCCTCACTTAATTTAAAAAAAAATGATCATGTTATATGCAGTTATAGGGTATTGAAAACAACATAAACTATAGAACTTTATTAACTTCAGAAAATTTTAATAACTTCGGATTCGACAATGCCGATGTACCATGTGGAGTAACATTACAAAATAAATTATTTGACAGGACATGGTCCTTCTGACACAGATACGGAACGCAGCTGGGGCTGCCAAAAAATTACATTTATCTGGCACACTTCTACGTCAACATTAATTTTCGAAAATGAGATGCCTGAATGTAGTTTTCACCTAATACTAGATGTGCTCCGCGGTTTTACTCATGTATAATAAGCCGAACATGATTGCGCCACGGCATGGTACCACGCTGACCTGAGCATTCGCAGCTCGGCCCTTCTCGGTAATGTTAGGTACGCGGCCTGCGATTATTTAAGGAATTAGCGTGAAGTTATTTTTTATAGGAGAGGGGGAGAGGAGCAAGTGGCTCACCTGATAGTTAGTGATCACCGCCGCCCATTGACATGAAGTTTTATAGTTAAGGAACCTTCCTCAATACAGCTAGCGGTAGATTGTAAAGAAATGACACGTTCGACAAACGAAATTTACATTTTTTTACGTCGAAAAATATAGAATTTTCATTTCATTTTTTCATATCTATAGCAAAGAGTTTTCAAATTGAATAGACAAATATTTGTATGGCAGATGGTAGGACCAGAGGGTCTACTGTGTGACTCTTCGAGCTTCATAAGCCAATATAAATCTCATTCATTGGTTAATGGGATCAAATGAGACCGATCACGAAACCATCCAGAGTTACCCGGGTCAAGGTGTTCGTGCATGTTCAGTTGATCTCTGTGAAACGAACCCACTATACAGATGAAATAATTATTGAGAAATTCGTTTAAAAAAAAAGAAAAAGAAAACTTATCTTCGATTCAGCAACCCTAAAACGCCACAGAGGCTTGACGCGTCTCTTGATTACCTCATTTCGGCGCACGCTTGCATTTTTTTTATCTTTATTTATTGCGGATTCGCTCGTATTTGGTTGTATCGTGATTTTTATTAGTGTCATCCTTTTACACATACTTTGTGTATGTTTATGAGCAAATTACTTTTTATAATAAAATATGTTCAAGATAAGATCACGTTAATACATTACTAACGTCGACGACCGTTCGTAGTGGTCAGAGTACAATTCTACGCTGCGCATACTGGGTTCGAATTTCAGATCTGTTGGTTGGTTTTCAAAACGTTCACCGGATGGTAATTACAACGTCTGCCCATAACAAAAAAAAAAGCATCCGTCACCCTGAGACCCCGTTTTTAGTCTCATATGCCCAGTGATGACATTAGCTATTTCAGCCTATCACCACGTAGTCCACTGTTGAACATAGCCCCCCCCCCCCCTTAGGTTGCCACAAGTTTATGGCTCTCATTTGTATATTTATACTGATGTTCCAGTAACAGAGCGTAGTAGAATAGAAGGTAGGTTTTTATTTTTTCTTCTGTCAACTCTTACGATTTGGTGTATATACAGATATGATTTGCATAGGCCACCTACTCGAAACCAGCGACCCGCAGCGCAAACGACAATCGCTTAACCATTGCGCGAACCGAGTCATCACAGAGCTTATTATAACCTTGCGATAATAATCTATGTATATTTATCACTGTACTAGCTGTACAACGCGGTTTCAACCTCTTTAAATAAGGCCACCACATTATTGCACCTTACGGCATGGTACCTCACTGACATGATCATTCAAAGTTACTTAAAACCTTAGCTAAAAGTTTTACAACCGAGAACCTTCCTCTACAATTTCATCGTCATTCCAGCCTATCATTAGTCCACTACTGAACTTAGGCCTCCCCCATAGATTGGCACACAAGTTTGCTAGTCTTGGGTGGATTTTGTCATAGTTACCACCCATGGATTGGCAAACCGCAGATAATTTATTCAGATGTTCCACGAAGATGCTGCTAGCCATCTCCTGGTTTAAGTCTTCCCTCTGTCGACTTTTACGACACCCATGGGATGAGATGCGGTGGTAGATTCTCTTAAGCCGCCACCTGTGCGATGTCCGCCTGCCACACAACTTATACAATTCTTCTATAAACGGGCTTATCGGTTTAGCGTTTTCTCAGATAAGTGCGTTCAAACATACAAACCCTCCAGCTTCATTTTAGCAGTAAGATGTTGATAGAAATGACAAATTATATTGTATTTAAAAAAATAAACTAAAACAAATCCACTGAGCGGCGGCAACCTAACGTTGTACACAAAATTTTCCAGTAATTGAAAGTTCACCGACGCATACATTTTCAATGGAGGCGCGGTTTAAAACTCAATTATGCTGAATAACCAATGAGCGGTTGTTGACTTTAATGGAATACATGGTGGAATTGAAAGTTGTGCAATACAAAATTATTTGATGCATATATCGTGAAAAATGTATACACATGCATGCATACATACATGGGTATTTAACCATATGATTATACTGTGTGCACATGTATTTCAACTTGATAGCAATCCCACTGGTGGTAGGATTCCTATGCAGGAATCCGTCTAGGTAGGTACCACCCCAGGGCCAGTTATTCTGCCATTAAGCAGTGTGAAAAAACACATTATTGCTTTTCGGTTTGAACGGCACTGAGAGCTAGTGTAATCACTGGGCATATGAGACTTAAGAACTGATGTCTCAGAGTGATGAGCGCGGTGTGGTGCCACAGAATTATTCTGGGTGACACAGCATCTGTTATACAATAAAAAAGGTATCGCAGTGTTCAAGGGCTTCTTTTGGAGAAAGTGACGAGACGAGCAAATCGTTTACCTAATGGTATGGTATATGTCATCCAGGATATTTCTGTGTAGTATTACATTGTGCATGTCCTACCTGTATAATAATCTTACCACTACTATAATATTTACCAATAGCTATTATGAGAAAAGTAGGTCACAACCATCCAATTCGGACTTAGTTTTTGTATCCATCGGGCTTCGTATCCAGATCAATATCAACACGATTGCATGCGAGTCATGTCAACAATTGTACCGTAGGGCCTCGTACGTAAGTCGTACGCTTTAATCGATTCCGCGTTCGGCCGGGTCTTCATTGCGTATCTCCTTTTACGACAGGGTCGAGTGTTTTTTTTTTTCATTTCGTTGCAAGTTATGTCCGTAGAAAGTTATTACTTACTTGTACATCGCAAAAACAGCGCGCGGGATTTGAGGATGTCCGTTATTAACGGCCGTATGAATTTACTTTTTTTTCTGACACAGGATGAGGCCAAGATGGCGCTTAAAATACGCTGCATACGGTAAATGCTATATTTAATATCCAACTTCACAAAGCATCAGGAACATTTACTCGAATAAAATAAGACATTTCTGAAGATTATTGGTTTCGAAAACATTTTATATCTTGATCTTTAAATTTATTTTTGCCAAAAATGTATTCAAGCCCCGACCGACTTATGTTGTAGTATCTATCACATCAAATGTTGCATTGACTTTTACTTAACACTAACTATTACGCGCGTCCAGCCTGTTCACCCATTTATGAGTAAATGTTCGTAAAATCCATTTTTTATTACCGTCATAATCATTTCAGCTTATCACTAGTCCACTGCTGAACATATGTCTCCCTCATAGATTGCCTCAAAAGTTTATAGCTCTCATTTTGGAGGGACTTTGCCACAGTTGCCACGCTTGGCAGACGGGTTGGCAACCGCAGTTTATTTATTCTGATATTCCAGAACGATACTGCTGCCCATCGTCTGGTTTTAATATTCCCTCTGTCGCCTTTACGACACCCACGGGATGAGATGGGGTGGAGAGATTCTCTTAAACCACACAGTTGCCATTGCAATCCATTCTTAGTGAGTGACTACGTCGAGTAAAATTGCGCCATATGTAAAATTTACGACAGTTACTACTACAATAAAGTTGGATAGTTTGTAAGTTTGAACGCGCTAATCTCAGGAAATACTAATCCGATTTGAAAAAATATTTTCATATTAGATGACCCGTTTATTTAGAAAGGTTGTAAGCTATAAACCTTTATGCTATGTTGAAGGAAAGGAGGTTAATTTGCTAAGACCCGCATGCAAAATATGAAATGGTTACATAAATGAACGAAATGGTACCTAGTTTTTGAAACCTATTAACCTATTTTCCTGGTGGTAGGATTCCTATGCAGGAATCCGTCTAGGTGGGTACAACCCCAGGGCCAGTTATTCTGCCGTGAAGCAGTAGTGTGCAAACATTACTGTGTTTCGGATTGGAGGGCACTGAGAGCTAGCGTAATCACTGGGCATATGAGACTTAAGAACTGATGTCTCAGGCGTGACGAGCGCTTTGTGGTGTCACACAGAAATGTTCTGGGTGACACAGCTTTTTTATGGGCAGACGTTGCACTTACCATCAGGTGATCGTTCTGCTCGTTCCGTCACTTTTATCCAATAAAAGAAAAAGTTACAGTTCAGCAGCAGCCGCTCCTTGACCTTGCCGCTTACTCGGCGGCTGTCTGTCGTAGAGTCTATAACACTTGATAATGCCTCCTTTTGGGGCGAAACACGTGTCGTGGTCTCGACTTCATTGGTATATTGAAGTATTGAAGTGGTTGCGAGCGGTGCATTTCAAAAACTAGGTAAAACACACCATTTTATATTTTGCATGCGGATCTTAGCAAGTTAACTTCCTTTCCTTCATTGTAATGGATTTCCGCAAAGTAACGCCTGATTCTATTAACTTTATGCTACAGTTCTATGGAGACGCACGCCGAGAACCTAACGTTGCCGAGAATGGGAGAACTGCGCTCAAGACAGCGAGCCACTGTGCGGCGCAATCATGTGGTCGGCTTTTTTACTGGGGTATACCGGTAAGAATTAGTAAATTTATAAGATGTTCTTTTATTGGAGAAAGGGACGAGACGAGCAAAACGTTCACCTGATGGTAAGTGCAACGTCCGCCCATAACAATGCTGTGTCACCCAGAATATTTCTGTGTAGTACCACACAGTGTCTGTCACCCTTCTTAGTCACTAGCTCTCAGTGCCCTACAGAGCGAAACAGTAATGTTTGCACACTACTACTTCACGGCAGAATATCTGTCTAGACGGATTCCTGCATAGGAATCCTACCACCATATCTCTGTAGATCGCCTGTAATTATTCAATAGTTGTTAGTTTGTATTATTGTTTTGTAAGTTGGTACGACTGTTTCATAAGTTGCCGAACATTTGAGTCATATTGTCTCGTACCCGTGTGAAGCCACAATGACGTATGTTTTTAAAATGACAAACCGGCGGACAATGCCCGAGCGAGAGTGGTCAGTGCCGCTCAGGCACTAATAAGTGCAAGTTTTGAAATCTAGAACAAGGAAAAGTAATGGACCGGTAATTCACCGGTTTTTTTTGATAGTAGAGTAAATTTTGAACAGTCGCGTGAGGTACTTTGCGGGATACAGTAACAAGCTCCCCCTTTCAGGCTTCCATTTGACGGCATTGACATTTGTTCGCAGTCATTACTAATAGTGATGATCGCGATGGTGTCCTCCTTGCCGATTTTTGACCTATTTAAACAGTCGCTTGCGGCCTGTTAACATTTTTGATACAGTACCCAATTTTACTGCACATAGGGGGGGTACTGGCCCCCACACTTATGTATGGTAGCGAATGCTGGGTCTGGTAGCATGTAAGTAAGATTAATGCTGTGGAAATGAGAAGTTTGAGAAGAACAGCTCGAGTAACTTTGATAGACAAAGTGAGGAACAGCGTGATAAGGGAACGTTGCGTTGTGATTAAAGATGTAGTGACAAAGATAGACAAAGATAGACTTAGATGGTTTAGGCACGTGGAGAGGATGAATGAACGAAGATTGACAGATATATTATACCCCTATAAGGCGAGTGTGAAGGGACAAGCCGGTCGATCTAGTCGTACGTATCACGATCAGACCGGAGACCTTTTGAAAGGTAACATCAAAAGCACCCGCAACCGACGAGCTTGGATGGAAACATACATACATACATAAGATCACGACTGTATCTCATAAGGGGTAGTCAGAGACTGGGCACTCACTGCAAAAACAGATGACTGCCACAATCCACGTTTCACCAAAACAATATAATGCACTTGGTGTGATGGGTGGTGAGCCCATCGCCACCATGCGCTGTTGGGTGCACAGTGCAGTTTAATTCCTTACTCGCCTTTTACGAGATCCATTGGATGAGATGGAGTGGTAGTATTCTTTTATCGAGCCGCCACCACACGGTTTATGTGGTCTCCGCCTACCCCAATGCGAAAGAGGTGTGACTATGTACGTACACATTTCACACTTCAAGACTCCCATTCTACGAAGTGTTCGCAGTCACTAAGAATATTGATGATCGCGATGATGGCCGATTTAAACAGCCGCGTGCGGTGCCTTAATCTCAGTGTGATACAGTAGTTGGCTACTTCACTCTTCAGGACTACCATTTCGTGAAGTGTTCGCGATCATCAAAATATTAATGACGTATTATCGAAAATCGGCCCCGAGGATATCATCAGTGACAAGTTCCGAATACTGTCGGAATCTATCAACTGCGCAGAAGATATTTTGAACTCGTCGTAACCCAGGTAGGTTAACGCCCGATGTAACAGTCATATCACATGATTATTATCTATGAATGGTAGGTCGAGATGTTATTTTGAAAACACAAGTGATAATCACAGCACATCCAGATTTAGTTTTAGCACAAATATTGGCTCCTATGTCTCCTGGCACCTGAATACTGAATAAATTAACTGCGGCTGCCAACCCGCTTGCCAAGCGTGGCATACATACATACATACATAAGATCACGACTGTATCCCATAAGGGGTAGTCAGAGACTGGGCACTCACTGCAAAAACAGATGACTGCCACAGTCCACGTTTCACCAAAACAATATAATGCACTTGGTGTGATAGGTGGTGAGCCCATCGCCACCATGCGCTGTTGGGTGCACAGTGCAGTTTAATTCCTTACTCGCCTTTTACGAGATCCATTGGATGAGATGGAGTGGTAGTATTCTTTTAACGAGCCGCCACCACACGGCTCTAACGGCCAAGCGTGGCAACTGTGGCAATATTCCCCCAAAACGAGAGCTACAAACTTTTTTGGCAATCTATTGGGGAGGCCTTTCTGCAGTGAACTTGTTCAGGCTGAAATGATGATGATGATTATGATGAACATTCATTCCACGTCACATTAAACAAAGTTTCTAGTATCATAAATAGGAATTCGTTTTTATATGAATAGAAGCTGTATGGACTATTTACATTCTCTTGTTTTTACTTGCATAATATAACATTTAGCTACACCACTTATCTGCAAAGGTCAGCTGTTTGTGCATTTGTTTGTTTTATTAATATGCTAATATGCTTTTCTAAAATGCAACAGCGAAGCGAGCTAAAAGTGGTATTAATTTAAGAAAATACGGAAAGCTAAGCGTAAAGCTTGAATATGTTTTTTAGTTAAACTAGTCGAGTAATGATTTCATAGATTTACGCGAATATTACACATTTAATAAAACTATGTTTACTGATTTCATAAAACTAATATTACGGATTTTAATTTGTTTAATTTTTAACTATTTATAACCCGACGTTTCGAGTGCTTTGCAGCACCCATAATCACGGGGGGACTGAGGTGACAAATGTTATGATGTCATGGTTAATCCATATTCATAGTAAGCGAATAACCTAGGTCCGATCCCCGGTGCCAGCACCTCTAAAATTGTTCTACAATTTTTAGTGCTTATTTACCACGTGCTTAGCGGAAAAGCAAAACATCGTGAGGAAACCTGCATGTCCGAGGAATAGAAATATTTCGAGGATCCGCATTGGAGCAGCGCGGCGGCTCCAAAACCCTCTCAAAAATGGGAGGGGGCCTGTGCTCAGCAGTGGGACATTTATAGGCTGTTACTTTACTTTTTTTACTTACCTTAAGCACTTAATAATTATTTTTAGTCCGATCTACACAAATGGAGCTTACAGTGTCTCGAAGTCAGATATTGTACTTTCAGTAGAACGTTTTGAAGTTCTCGACACTTTCTGCTGTAAAAAAGCCACGATATGAGAAGAGTGGCGGGGAGCATATTATCTTACGCCGCGACTATAAGGCGATAACATACTTAACGATAACCTTTACTCTAAATTAAATATACGAATATGTAAATCGTAGCAAACGAATATATTATATAGATATATAATATATTATACGAATATATTATATAGATGAGAATGACCACAGCATAATTTTTGATCATTAATGTTAGACGCTATGAACAGCTCGCGAAAACGACGCACGAGTTTAACCGGTTAAATGAAGAATGTTGTCAATGATCTTGCCCCAAAAATAAAGTGTACCAAACAGCGAAGAAATTCTAACTTGACAATGTCTCGGATCAAGGCAAGCCTAACTGAAACATATAACGTATTAGCTGATGCCCGCTACGTCTCCGCGTGGATATAGGTTTTTTTAAATATTCCACGGGTACTATTTGATATTCCGGGATATAAAGAATCCTATGTCAAATGTATGTGTATAATTTGCATCCTGGAGACCAGGATGCAAATTATATCTGTGCCAAATTTTGTCGAGATCGGTTCAGCGGTTGAACCGTGAAAAGGCAACAAACCGACAGGGGACAGAGAGAGTTACTTTCGCATTTACAATATAAGTATGGATTAAGTCTCGCTGCACGGATAATGTTGTAACTTTTTATTAGGTACGAACGGTGCTCGCGTTTTTTATCGCGTGGGCCTCAGAATTCATGTGAATTCTGATTGTTTTAAGATATTTAAATGAAATTGTAGGATTTCTTTGCAGGAATCCGTCTAGGTAGGTACCACCCCAGGGCCCGTTATTCTGCCTTGAAGCAGTAGTGTGCAAATATTACTGTGTTTCGGTTTACAGGGCCTGTGTAATCGATGGGCATATAAAACTAAAGAACTGATGTCTCAGGGTGACGAGCGCAGTGTGGTGTCACACAGTAATGTTCTGGGTGACACAGCATTTGTAATGGGCGGTCGTTGCACTTACCATCAGGTGAACGTTTTGCTCGTTTCGTCTCTTTATTCGTAGTTTATTTATTCAGATGTTCCAGGAAGATGCTGCCGCCCATCTCCTGGTTTTCATTTTGCTTCTGTCGACTTTTATGACACCCCACGGGATGAGATGGGGTGGTAGATTCTCTAAGACGCCACCACACGGTATTGATTTAGACCTCTTTAATGTGAATTTATTACCGAATTGCTGACCAAAAGTCAGCCTCGCAAAAAAGTGAAACAACGTGGTGGTTTCTCTCTCTAACTCTTCCAATTCTTCTCTGCGAGTTGAAACGCACGCCTAACGTTAAACAGAAGTATGATGTTAAATCGATCTCATTTACTTTACCCAGCAGTACCAGTCTTGAAAATAAATCTCAATTTCTATGTCACCATTCCGATGAACGTTTGCAAAAATAAATACATACTATTTTTTTTAAATGCGTTATTAACTCTCTGCGCCCCTTTGTCTGTTTATTGATCTTAACGAAATTTGGCACAGAGATATCTTGCATGCTAAAGACGGAAACAGGATTTTTATTCCAAAAAAATACAAATATTTAAAACACCTGAATCCACGCGGACGAAGACGCGGCATTGAGTTTGTTTGTTAAACGTTAATATGAATAAAAATGAAAACGTTACCATTTGATAACGAAGTAACCGCTAATGGATGAAAGACTAAAGACTGGTTTTATATTTGGCAATAAAGATAATCTTGCCAGGACTGAAGCGCCAATAGTCTAACGGTTTAGGATACCGACTATATAATTTCGGTGATGTAATTGCTGTTAGCCTTTTTGGCTTTTACAGCTTCCTCGGATACTGTGCTCACGGGCCAGGGGCCGCGTGCCAGGTTTGGTTTGACCCAAACATAAATACATAAATAATACTGCTACAAAAACCTCGAAATTCGGACTGTCGCGTTCGCTGCGTGCTTGCGCGATTTCGCATATATCAAAATATTTTTAAGTCGTCTAAACCGTTTTCAGTCGGATCAAAATGGATCCGACTGAAAACCAGTGCTGTGGGGTACCACAGGTTATCACTGAGGCGAGATTCTTTTTGACATTACATAAAAAAAAATTTTTCTTTTTAGACCTTTTCTTGTGATTCTTGTTGATGTTGTGTCAAATAAAGTGGTTGCTTTCTTTCTTTTTTTCTTTCTTTCTTAATGACCGTCCATGGGAGGCTGCAGGTCTCCATTCGGACTGTGGACTTGTGCGGACACCGACTGCCAAACATAACGTCGCAGGATCGCGCCCGTTATTCTAGTATTGTCGTGAACGGTTCACAACAATAGTCGCTCCTAACTAAACTATCTTTTTATTGTATAATGTGACGAAACGAGCAAAGCGTTCAACTGACGGTAAGTGCAACGTCTGCCCATAACAAACGCTGTGTCACCTAGAACATTTCTGTGTGACCCCACACTGCGCCCGTCACCCTGACACATCAGTTCTTAAGTCTCGTATGCCCGGTGATAACGCTACTGCTTCACGGCAGATCTGGTCCTAGGGTGGTACCTACCTAGACAGATTCCTGCATAGGAATCCTACCACAAGTAATAAATATTCAAGACGTTTCGGCGTAGTCAAAAATCGACCGGAATGATGTCATAATAAGGTCTCAATGGGCGACAATGAGTCGTTAAATCTACTGTATGTCACCTTACCTAAAAATAAAACGCCTATACCTAAATGCCTAGCGGGGATTGACGATGAATCCTCCTAACCATGGAGATGCTTATATCAACGGCAGAAAAGTAAGCACGAACGTCTGATTTTTTTACAGATTCGTTTATTTCAAAAATAGACGTAAGACGTTAGGTCCTATATTTTCATCTATTTTAGGTGTCCGGCGGACTAGAATGGAACCTGCTTCTTTGCCACCGAGGTGGCGTAAAAGGCAGTTAAGGTATTGTACGAAATCTGGTATTTATCTGCACAAACAAAAGCTATTCGTGCAGAATAATACCAGAATATGCAATGCTGCACTATACTGCTTGTGGAAATGCAATGAAGAGTAATAATTTTTTGGCTCGTACCAAAATGGTGGCCCGTCACGGTATCGTTTCCCAAGAAGGCGAAATGCGAGCTAGGGATGGTCTCTGCCTACGCCTGATATAGGAAAAATGCGTGACTCTATATGTGTATTAAATTATGTAATGTTTATTTAGGTATTCAATAAATTTGCGTTATTCCTGTATACTTTGAATTTGGAAAAAAACATTACACATAGTAATGACTAAAGGGTTACTAACTATTTAGTTACTTCTTAGACTTAAAACACGTTAGTTTTATAATACGAGTATATGCGTTTTTCTTTAAAATCGTTCTCATGAAAACTTGTCATTTTGAATCTTGATCAAGGAAGATGCTGCTGTCCATCTCCTGGTTTTAATTATACCTCTGTCGACTTTTACGACACTCACGGGACGAGATAGGGTGGTAGATTCTCTTACGCCGCCACCACAAGTCTTTAAATTGCGACGGTCGATGTGTCCAGCATAAACTATTATAGAAACTATGATGATAATCTCTACAAGGGCTTCCCTTCCCTTCCCCAATAAAATACTGGAGTTCCCTTTTGAATTTTGAATTTTTGAATTGAATTTTCTTCTGAAATTCCGTTGAATCTGGAGAGAGGTTCCACGACAATTTAGAAAGTAGTTACACTTTAAAAGAGTTTCTACTTTATATAAATGGCGGGTGATAGCAAAGTGTTCCGCAAAAATTCCGAAAGTAAGACATGTGTTCCGAAAGAAAAATCAGGATTCGCGATGTGTTCCATTGCAGAAGAAGTTTGGGAAGCCCTGATATACAATCAACAATAAAGAATCATTCGTAATATATATTACAGATATTGAATAAATTATTCAAAACAAGTCAGAAGCAAAAATAAAACAGTCCCATCATAAACCTGATAGACATTAATTCATTAATTTGAAGAGGTATTTACAGTATCCAAATGCAATAAAATAACACTGCGAGACTTTATGAAATATAGCATTTTCTAAAACGATACTCGTAAAAGCGTACCGATTTTATCAATATTCATTAAGATCTCTTTTATCATCTTCGAAAATAAAATGCAACATTAAAGAAAATTATGTGGAATTATACACTACGAGTTGATGCCAGCGACTTTGTCCGCGTGGATATAGGTTTTATAAATATCCCGTAGGAACTAATACATTTTCCGCGATAAAAAGTATCCTATGTCCGTCTTTAGGATGCAAACTATCTCCGTACCAAATTTCGTCAAGATAAGTTCAGCGGCTTAACTGTGAAAAGGTAACAAACAGAGGGACAGAGAGAGTTACTTTCGCATTTATAATATTAGTATGAATGTCCTTAATTTCGAGTTTATATCGGAATAAATTAGTTATTTTACTAATTAGTTATTTTTAGATCACCTTTTTTTTTAGATAAAGTGATGAAACGAGCAAAACGTTCACCTGATAGTAAGTGCAACGTCTGCCCATAACAAATGCTGTGTCACCCAGAAAATTTCTGTGTGACACCACGCTGTGCCCATCACCCTGAGACATAAGTTCTTAAGTCTCATATGCCCAGTGATTACGCTAGCTCTCAGTGCCCTTCAAACCGAAACACAGTAATTTTTGCACGCTACTGCTTCACGGCAGACTAATAACTCCAGCTGTTCTAGTCATTCGGAATCCTAATAACATCTTGGATCATACTGTTTATAGAAAAAAGACCCATACCAACAGATATTTGGTGCTGTGCAGTAACGGGGAATCTCATCATCCGTCAAAGTTAGCTATCGTGGGAAAGTCTTTGTTTCAGAGAGCACAAGGGATCTGTAACAGGAACTGGCCAACGAGCTTCAGCACGTCAAGCAAGTTTTGCACGACAACAAGCTTCGGGTCCCGCGCCTACGTCACTGGAACCGAGTGATACTGGCACAGTCGAGCGTGTACCTGCTGCTCTACCGTATGCCAGAGGAGTCACGGATAAGATTGGCGATATCTTGATGCGGGCTTCCATAAGAATATTTTTCAACAACTGATTTTCAAAGGCATCCAATAATAAAATAATAAATGGAATAATATTTTTTTATAAAAAGGAATAGAATATGATAAAAACACATATATTAAAATACCTAAAATATAGGTAAAGAGGGTAAGAAAATATCTTCCATGCACCGATACCAAGTAGAACAAGCCACCATTTTCCGTGACGAAAGGGAATTTTGTGACTCAAAAGTTATATTTAATTATGACAATAAGCTATGTATAATACAAAAAAAGGTGATTCAATATTTCGTTATGGAAGTAGCATATAAATAAATATAACAAAATTTAATGATAGAAAATATTTATGTCCAAATAAAATGAACATACTCGTAAAATCGTGAATTACAACAAATCGATTTCAACGCAGCAGCTCCAAACACAGTTTCATAATTCTCTCATGGATCCCATCATCAAAACTTGACCAATAAAATATATGGGACCACCCATACAACATCCTCTTTTTTAATAAAAATTCTAACAATCATTAAAATTGATTAAAAAACTAAGAAGTTATGCCCGAACTGACATAAAAAAATATACATACGAGTATATAAAAATATTTCTATTTTTAATATATATAAGAGGAGTACTGGTCCCCACACTTATGTATGGTAGTGAATGAAGGTTCTGGCAGAAGAAGCATTAAGGTAAGATTAATGCTTTGAAAGTTTAAAGTTTCGAAGTTAGAGAAGTATAGATGGAGTGACTTTGATGAATGTGAGGAACAGCGTGATGAGTGAACTTTGCGAGAGATGGTTTGGACATGTGGAGAGGATAGATGAAACATGATTGACGAAACAGATTTATGCGGCGAGTGTGAATTTGAAGGCCGGTAAGGGTAGAATAGAATAGAATAGAATAGATATTTTTTTTATTCAATATGGATAATTTACATAAAACTCATTGAACGTCATTTTTTGCCCCACTGGTTCGTAAACATATGCCTCTGTCCTGGGAAGAACCGGTAAGAAACCCAGCAGGATTTTTTTTTCAGTCATTTTAAATATACAAATACAGCAGTTTTATAAAGATGTAGAAATAGCTTGGCAGCGATCACCTCATTCCCAGGGGTTGTCATCATCCATGTATTCCTTAATATTATAATAACCCCTCTTAAAAAGTCATTCGACGTTGGCGAACGTATCACGACCAGATCGAAGACGTTTTAAAGAAAGACCACTTCAAATGTACCCCGCAACCGACGAGCTTGTGAGCGAATCTTGTGTCAGGGTAGCAAGTGCAAAGAAAAAAGTAAAAGCTGGGCTACAGGTGTGGTATCTGCCTGCCCCAATGGGAAGCAGGCGTGACTGTATGTACGTATGTGTGTTTATGCGTTGTACAGACACTCCTCCGATATATACTTCATAATTTTTTGGATCATCTCTTTTATCCTCAAATCTTTTCACTAACATGACGGACTTTTGGCAAAAATGTTTTAAGATAAGCATTAAAAAAGATCTTCTTAACTGAGGAAGCACATTTTTAAAGTTTTTGCCATGAACTTAAGTCGGTGTACTTTCAGAGCCAGACATTGACAACCGTGTAGCCTAGTGGTTACAGGACCTGACTACCACGCTGCGGGCCCTGGGTTCGAATCCCATTTTAACTAACAACAATTGCTATAACATAATTATTGGTTTTCGGGTCTGCGTTATAATTGTACCCGTGTTTGTGAAATCATTGCATCCTTGCTTACATTCGATGTAATCGCATGAGCGATATATTACGCAGTGGTAAATAATAATTTCTTATATTACGCGAATATTATACATTTGATAAATTTTTCGGATTTTATTGCGTTTAATTTTTAACAATATATTACCCGACGTTTCGAGCGCTTTACAGCACTCATGTTCACAGATGTCCTGATTTAATAGATAATCCGGGGTACCTTTAGCTTTTTAATAATTATTTATGGTCCGATCTCCGCCAAATGAACTTACTGTGTCTTGAAGTCTTGCATTGTTATGCCTGTTTTTGATCAAATTCTATTACTTAATTATAGGATCCTAAGCCGGTGGTAGTACCCAACCATCTTCTACGAGTATATTGAAATTAGGATTTTTGTTAGCCTCTCGAATCATCCTTGGCAGGAATCGGTGTTTTTGCAAGGATTTCTGGTTGGTATAAAGCGCTCGAAACGACGGGTTAGAAATAGTACAAAATTAAACGCGATAAAATCCGCAAAATTAGTTTTATTAAAATATTGCCTCTGTTTGCGGGTACATATGTGGCACTATAATATCTCCTGCGCAGTTGATAACTTCCGACTGTCAACCGTTCGGAAGTGGTCGTGGTCGAAATTGGGCCTGGAGGACGTCGATATAACATAAAGATAAATCCGGTGCAGTTCCTGGTTATCGGAAGACTGTGGCTGACCAAATTTCTATATATCTCGTCGTAGATATGATCGTAGATGATGTTCTCCTGATCGATTTCGACCACGGCGACAACTTTCGAATATTGTCGAGAGCTATCAACTGCGCGGGAGATATTATAGTGCCACAAGTGTAGCCGCAAACACAGAGGCACTCACTCGTCCTAACCTACCCGCGCCCGATGTAACGCTGATGCGATAGGAGCGGAGGTAGGCGAGGATGCAGTGTCAGAAACACGGGTAAAATCACAACCCGAAAATTAACAATTTGTGTTTTAGCACAAATGTTTGCTCCGGCTGGGATTCGTACGCAGGACCTGCGGAGTAGAAATCACGTACTCTGACCACTAGGCCACGCGGACTAGTGTTAGACCAGTAGACATAGTCCACTGCTGAACATAGGCCTGATAGATTGCCACAAAAGTTAGTAGCTCTCCTTTTGGGGACATTTTGCGCTTGGCTGGCGGGTTGGCAACCGCAGTTTATTTATTCGGATGTTTCAGGAAGATGCTGCCCATCTCCTGGTTTTCATTTTCCCTCTATCGACTTTTGCTACACCCACGGGATGAGACGGGGTGATCGATTCTCTTAAGCCGCCACCACACTGGGCTATATATCTGGCACAGAACAAATATTTGTATGGTAAACAGCCGCTTTTGGATCTGGGTGTGTACATGCAATTTGTGTGTGTCAACTTTTTTATTTTTATTAAAAAGAAATAGATAAATTTCTAATAATAATGAAATTTTTTTAAACACTCACTCGTTAAGAAACTTCTACCGCTAGTTTTACTAAAGGCTCCACTTATTTTACTCGCCTTATTGTATGAAGCACTAAACCCATCTATCATTCTGTGCTTATAACTTTCTATACATAAAAACAGACACATAAAAAACAATATCACTTTGCCGCAAACAAAATATTGCAACACTGTCGACTTCCTACACATTTTCGTTTCATAATTAAATAAACGAATTCAATCAATTTGACAGCGAAAACAGATTGCACTAGAAATTATCTGTCTAATTTCCCGCGTTTTGCATCCGTCGGCCATTGTTGGCGGCACAAGCGCGAACTGTCCGCAACGACTGGCCGCGTTCAAATTGCGAACGCGCTAACTGCGTAAGTGATTGCCCGGACATAAAAAGCGTATCTTTTACCAATTTAAAAGTAAAACCAGTCGACAGGCTAGAATATTGTTTGCGTGCTACTGTTAGATGCTTTTAACTGACACAGATAACATTGATTGTATTCACGTTGAATTAGAAAACTGAAACTCGTTTAAAAATATTTACTATTTTATTCTTCAAGATAGCAATTCATGTAAATACATACACACATACATTCACGCCTTTTTCCCATAAAAAGGGTAGGCGGAGGCCACACACGTAGTCGTTACACAAATTTATCGCCCCCGCGGGACGGGGGGGTGACGGGTGGCGAACCACATCGACGCCATTTTGGTAAGAGTCAAAAAAAATCTTACTCCCCATTGCGTTCCCACGAGCAGTATACTGACAGGATTGCATTTTTTTATTAAATAAGATGTCGAAACGAGCAAAACGTTAACCTGATTGTAAGTGCAACGTCTGCCCATAACAAATGCTGTGTCACCCAGAACATTTCAGTGTGACACCACACTGCGTCCGTCACCCTGAGACATCAGTTCTAAAGTCTCATATGCCCAGTGATTACGCTAGCTGCCAGTGCAATTCAAACCGAAACACAGTAATGTTTGCACATTACTGCTTGCGGGCAAAATAACTGGCCCTGGGGTGGTACCTACCTAGACGGATTCCTGCATAGGAATTATACCATCAATAAAATATTTAATAAAATATTATTATGTTGTTATTCTAGACGAACAAAAGCTGTCCGTTCAATACCTTAGTCGCCTCTTACGACACCTCGGTAGGAAAGAAGTAGGTGGCTATTCTACTTTGCCGGATATTTGTTCAGTAGTTAAGGTTATACCGTCAATCAAAACACAACTGAGTCTCTCTGTCAATTAAGTACATATTTGTTTAATATACCTAACAAAACATAAAATTCAATTACCTATAAAAACCTTACCTGTAATTAAAGAAACAACATTTAATGCTGTTAATTTCAATATAAGTTTCTAACAAACTAATAGCTAAATTTAAAAGTTTTCAAGATGACAATCTGATCACAGATTAGTCTAAAACCCCCAGGGGTCCACGGGAGACTCGACGGGGGTCTACGTTGGCGTGACAAAAAAACGGCTTAGTTATAGTTTTGGGAATATATATAGTTTTAGGTAGAAATGTAGCTGCAGGGGGTCCACCGGAGCCAGCTAAATTTTGATAGTGGTCTGAGAAAATGGTCCATAATGGTCTATATGGCCTTTATTTAAAGAAGATATTTTTTTTACACAGATAAATATGAAATTGGTTTCTGGTAAACGAGTTTTACGATTTGGAAAAAAATTGTGTTATACTTTCCAAGTTTATTTAGATAGGTTTCGGTTTCACGCAAGTAATTACGAGTATAATATTCTTAAAGTTCTTTTGACGCGATGAGTGTAAAATTAAAAGGTCGAATACGAGTGCAACGCTTTCGTGCAACGTTTCTGTTATTCTAAATAAATATTTATCGATTAATGAATAATCCATACTATCCTCACTAATATTATAAACGCGAAAGTAACTCTATCTGTCCATCTATCTGTTTGTCACCTTTTCACTACACAGTTGTTCCGATCTTGTCGAAATTCTACACAGAGATAGCTCGCATCCTGGAGACGGACATAGGATATTCTTTATTACGGAAAATCGAAGAGTTTTCTGCAATATTTAAAATACAACTAAACCCACGGCTTCAGATAGTAATATTATAAATGCGAAAGTGACTCCCTCTGTCCCTCTGTTTGTTTGTTACCTTTTCACGGCGCAATCGTTAAACCGATCTTTGGCACAGAGATAGCTTGCATCCTGGAAACCTGTAACCACGCGGACAAAGTCGCGGGAATCAGAATTTTTCGGCTGGGGTTACTTGACCTAGTCGCCTTATCCAGCAAATACGGAAGAGTATGGTAATGTAACCCCGGTCTCCCACAAGATATTTAAAAACCTTAATCCGCGCGGACGTGGGCGCAAGCTTCTGTGTTTCTTGTGTTTACTCTATTCCCACTGTGTTTTTTGCAATAGCTTCCATAATGGATACGGATATACGATAGAGTACATATAGAGAATGGACAAGAATACACATGCGGTAGAGAGGGAAAGTGACCCCGGCCTCCCGAGCTACTGCTGCCTCCTCCAGTTCCTTCTGTGATAGCAGTATCCTACACCTTATAGTTCCTTTCCCAACTTTCCATTCCCTACTGAGCAAATATCCTACCTAATCCTTACTACTAGCTAGCTACTCGTGGGAACGCAATGGGGAGCAAGAATCATACCATAATGACGGCGGTTCGCCACCCGTCACGTCTCGTTTCCTGCGGGGGTGAAAAGTGGGCTACGGAAGTTTTTTTTTATTGGATAAAGTGATGAAACGAGCAAAACGTTCACCTGATGGTAAGTGCAACGTCCGCCCATAACAAATGCCGTGTCACCCAGAACATTTCTGTGTATGACACCACACTGCGCCCATCACCTTGAGACATAAGTTCTAAAGTCTCATATTATGCCCAGTGATTACGCTAGCTCACAGTGCCTTTCAAGCCGAAACACAGCAATACTTGCACACCACTGCTTCACGGCTGAATAACTGGCGCTGGGGTGGTACTTTCCTAGACGGATTCCTGCATAGGAATCCTACCAGTGTTTTCTGCCTACATTATATAGGACAAATTTGTGATTTATATGCATATGTATGTAAGAAGTTTTTTTGGCACACCGAATAAAGTAAACTAGTTTGTTTTGATTAATAATTCGTAATTCATAAATCTTTGCGGTAACAGCTATTTAGAAAAACTTAATTAACATAAGAACGACGTAAATCAACTTTAATTACTTTAATTGCAAAAATTATAATTTTCGTTTCAAGTTAAAAGTCCTGAGCGATTGTTAAATGCCCGTAACTAATGATCATAGGCGCTACCCGTAAAATTAGAGCCGTAGAATTTTAAACTCAATATCATCATCATCAGCCTATTATTAGTCCACTACTGAACATAAGCCTGTCCCAAGAAAGGAGCATTACCGTAATCACCGCGCTTGGAGATGGATGGATTAGAGGAGACGAGCGCTTTTGTCGCATGACCTAGTGGTTAGCGTACCTGACTTCTTCGCCGCGGGTAATGGGTTCGAATACCAGCTGGAGCCGACATTTTGTGCAACAACAGTTTTTTTTTTATTAGAAAAAATGATGAAACGAGCAAAACGTTCACCTGATGGTCTGAAGTGCAACGTCTACCCATAACAAATGCTGTGTCACCTAGAAAATTTCTGTGTGACACCACACTGTGCCCATCACTCTGTGACAAAAGCCTCATATGCCCAGTGATTACGCTAGCTCACAGTGTCCTTCAAAACCGAAACACAGTAATGTTGGCACACTACTGCTTCACGGCAGAATTACTGGCCCTGGGTGGTACCTACCTAGGATTCCTGCATTAATGCGAAAGTAACTCTCTCTGTCCGTTTGTAACCTTTTCAAGGCACAACCGTTGAACCGATCTTTACGAAACTCGGCACAGAGATAGCTTGCATCTTAGAGACATAGGATACTTTTTGTTCCGTAAAATAAAAATATTCATGCGGACGAAGTCGCGGGCTATACTTGGCCAGTTTCTAAAATTTCTCGCGCTCACTTTTTTTATAGCGTGGAATAATTTCACTGACATGGACATTTTGCGTTTGCAGTCGGGTTTACGCACTACGCAAACGTTGCACGACTGATGCTACGTGAAAATAAAGATAAGCATTGGTGTCAGTGGCCATATTTTTTTGTTATTCTAAAATGGCTTACTGTATTATATTGTAACCCGTTTAACTGGTCAACGATAGCGGCATAGGCTAAACGAGGATTTTTTTTTTATTGGATAAAGTGATGAAACGAGCAAGGCGTTCATTTGATGGTAAATGCAACGTCTGCCCATAACAAATTCTGTGTCACCCAGAAAATGTCTGTGTGACCACACTGTGCCCATCACCCTGGGACATCAGTTCTTGAGTCTCATATGCTCAGTGATTACGCTAGCTCTCAGTGCCCTTCAAACCGAAACACAGTAATGTTTGCACACTACTGCTTCACGGCAGAATAACTGGCCCTGAGGTGGTACCTACCTAGACGGATTGTCCTGAATCCAATCACGATAACCATTTTGTTGGTGATAGGAGAAAGTGACGAGACGAGAAAAATGCTCAGAAGGAAAGAAAGAAGAAAGAAAAATGATTTATTTCCTGCTAGAATTCAGACATTCGACAATAACGGTCATAAACAATTAGACAACATAGGACTACAGCAACAAAAAGGCATCCGACTCAGCATAATGCTTCGGTAGCCTAATAGCAGCGCTGTTATTCTGTCGGTGCCCTCAACCAGAAACAAAAAGAGATAACAAATACGAAAATGTTTAAATGTAGAATAAACAAATGACTGACTGAACTGAACCGGTGTAGATTTTCACGCCCGTAAGAGCTCTAGAGCAAGCCTTTATTGAATAAAGAATTTGACTTTGTCTTTGACTGCTTTACGGCAGAATAACTGGCCCTGCGGTGATACCTAAACGTATTCCTGCATAGAAATAATAGCTGCTATCAGAACCTGTCAAAACGAAAGTATATGTTTTTGGTTATATATATGTGAATGTATGTCTAGTGGTGGTCATATTTATGGTAGTTGCAATTTTTTTTTATATAAATCATGTCACTTGTAGTTTTGTGTTCCTTCTCAGAAGTCATAACATATCTCATGAAATAATATAGTATATAATAAATAATACTAAATTGCTTTACCTAGCAAACTTAATTAGGAATATATAAAGACACAAACAATTTTTTTTATAAATATCTATTATTTTCAATAGTAACAGATTGTAATACAAATCATTATCATCATAATTACAGCCCACAACTAGTCCGCTGTTGAACTGGGCCTCCCCAATAGACTGCCACAATAGTTCGTAACACTCAATTTAAGGGGGATATCGCCATAGTTGCCACGCTTGGTAGGGTTGGCAACCGCAGTTTATTTATTCAGATGTTCTAGGAAGATGCTGCTCTTCTCTTAGTTTTTATTATCTATAATAATATATCTGACAAATAATTAAGAACGATTAATAAAACGTTGGAGATTTTTTGAGAGGTAAAGTAAATAAAAATCAAACATATCTATGTGGGCCGCAGGTCATGGGGCCGGGGCTTCAAGGTTCGAACACCGCCACCACTAAAATTTATTTGCGATTTCAAGTTTACATACATACATACATAAGACCACGACTGTATCCCATAAGTGGTAGTCAGAGACTGGGCACTGGTCCCCACACTTATGTATGGTAGTGAATGTAGGTTCTGGCAGAAGAAGCATTACATACATACGAGTACATACGATCATGACTGTATCCCAAAAGGGGTAGTCAGAGACTGGGCACTCACTGCAAAAACAGATGATTGCCACAATCCACGTTTCACCAAAACAATATAATGCACTTGGTGTGATAGGTGGTGAGCCCATCGCCACCATGCGCTGTTGGGTGCACAGTGCAGTTTAATTCCTTACTCGCCTTTTACGAGATCCATTGGATGAGATGGAGTGGTAGTATTCTTTTAACGAGCCGCCACCACACGATTTCAAGTTTAAGACAGCTGATTTACCGCAGTCTTGGCGTTGTGACAAAACATCGAAAGATTGCATATCGGAGTAATAAACAACTGCCAACTCGGAGAAGCAAGGGCCTGTCTCCATCAGCGGGAGGTTGGAAGCTGTTGCTAATTTTATTTATAAAATTACACTTTTTGATAAAAAACATCTAATGCGGCGGGTCTGACTGACTGTTGGTGTGGCGATGCAGGAATCCGTCTAGGTAGGTACCACCCCAGGGCCAGTTATTCTGCCGTGAAGCAGTAGTGTGCAAACATTACTGTGTTTCGGTTTGAAGGGCACTGTGAGCTAGCGTTATCACTGAGCATATGAGAATTAAGAACTGATGTCTCAGGGTGATGGGCACAGTGAGGTGTCACACAGAAATGTTCCTGGGTGACACAGCACTGGTTATGGGCAGACGTTGCACTTACCATCAGGATGAACGTATTGCTCGTATCATCACTGTATACAATAAAAAAAGTCATATATGATAGTATGAAACATTTAATACGGAATTTTTGAATTAAATTATTACAAATGTTTATTAAATAAACAATCGTCTTTCTTTTAAAATAACTGAACGTTTTATTTTTAGATTATGCCATATTTATTTCCTTTTATGCATATTATCTGTGCAAAAGAATTTTTATTTAAAACAAATGATTGCAAAGGGCGGACTTAATGCCTTTTGGCATTCTCTACCAGTCAACCCAAGGCATGGAGAGATATTGTTATAGGTGCTTTACAATGTGTAAATTCCTACACTAATGGGACTTAAATATATCTACTTAAATTGCGACGGACCTCGACAGTCTTTTTGAAAAAACAATTAAAACTAATTAAAAGATATTTAATGTTCTCTCCAAGGTGGTTAATTTTAGAATGTCGACCGCGTGGCCCAGTGGTCAGAGTACCTGACTTCTACGCCGCGGGTTCTGGGTTCGAATCCCAGCCGGAGCCAACATTTATGCTAAAACATAAATTGTTGGTTTTCGGGTCTGGTTGTGTTGTGATTGCCCCCGTGTTTCTGACACTGCATCCTAGCCTACCTCCGATCTTATCGCATCAACGTTACATCGGGCGCGGGTAGGTTGGGACGAGTGAGTTGTTTCTGTGTTTGCGCGTACACTTGTGACACTATAATATCTCCTGCGCAGTTGATGGCACTTTTTTGAGAACATCATCATCAATCAATTTGAGAATGAATCTTATTCTATGTTAGCTATTAAAACAAAGACAATACTGTAACCGGATAGCATTGGAATCGTTATCACTAAACTCTACTTACAGTCTAATGCCGTAATGCGGGTGGCCAATGCTTACGTAGGCGTTACAAACAAAGTACTAGGGATATATATATATGTATATTTGAATGTGTATTTATTGATATAATTACGTATATTGTATTGCTATCTATGTACATATTTTTTTTCTCATGTTGTTTTTTTTTCTTTTTAATGTTTGCTGCGCCGCCTATCATATGTTTATCTCTGCTTAGCCTTATGGTTAACTGGGAGAGAATGCCTTCAGGCATTAAGTCCGCCATATGTACAACTTAAGTGCATAGAAGTTTAAATAAATTAATAAAAACGGCTCGATTTTTATTTGGTAGAGTTTTTTCGCTCGGCGCTCGAACTTTTTTTGCACATAATAGTGTACAAAACGGACGTAATGCCTAGTGGGATTTTTTACCAGCCTATCTTTGTTTCAGTCTATTTTTTATATATTGACGTAAGAAATAGCCAGTCGTTCATCTAAAAGGACTGGCTGTACATAGGGGGGCTCTGGTCCCCACACTTATGTATGGTAGTGAATTCTGGGTCTGGCAGAAGAAGCATGAAAGTAAGATTAACGCTGTGTAAATGAGAAGTTTGAGAAGTGTAAGTGGAGTAACTCTGATTGACAAAGTGAGAAACAGCGTGATAAGGGAACGTTTCGGTGTGGTTGAAGATGTAGTGACAAAGATAGAGAAAGGGTAGCTTAGATGGTTTGTACACGTAGAGAGGATGAATGAAAGGAGATTGACAAAACAGATTTATGAGGCAAGAGTGAATGGGAAAGCCGGTAAGGGTCGACCTAGGCGTACGTATCACAATCAGATCGCTGAACTTTTGAGGAAAGGTCACGTTAAAAGTACCCGCAACCGACGAGCGTGTATGAAAACGCTTATGAAAGTAGAAGAAGCTAAAGATGTGTGTCAGGATCGTAGCAAGTGGAAAGATTAGGTCTGCCTACCCCAATGGGAAAGAGGCGTGACTGTATGTATGTATGTATGTATGTATGTAAAAAATAGCACCATGTAATCGATTTCCTGTGAACCACTCACGCTCGTGTTAGGTGATGGTTCACAACAATAACGGGACGGTCTATTCGAGATGATTTGAATCTACAAGCTTCGCGGACCGTATCGTTAAGTGATGATTTCCCCCTAACCGATTTCCTGCCACGGCAACAACTGCCGAATACTGTCGCAAGTTGTCCACTGCGCAGGAGATATGATACTGCCACAGGTGTACGCAAACACAGGGGCACTCACTCGGCCCGGTTAACGCTCACGCGATAAAATCGGAGGTGGCTAGGTTGCAGTGTCAGAAACACGGGGACAATCATAATACAGCCAGACCCGAAAACCGACAATTGGCTTTCGCACAAATGTTGGCTACGGCTGGGATTCAAATCCGCGACATAAAAGTCTGGTACTCTAACCGCTAGGGCACGCGGTCTTCAAAAACGTTAACGATAAGGCTATCGGCGCTTCAAAAAAAATATTGCATATTAAGGAATTCCCGTATTTAAATTAATGCAGCCCCAAAATTAATGTAAACTAGCGCTGGGCGCCCAGTGGTCGAAATTCGACCGTCCATAAAATGTTTAAGATGGACGGTATTGAGGTTTGAGTAATTATTATTTTAAAATTTTGTGGCAACAATCTCTATATGACATTGGCAGTATAAAAGTAAACAAACTGATAGACTATTTTGTGATGACAAAGTGATCTTAAAAAAAATATTTTATTTACGAGTTTTAAACTCTCAGTGGCAATAGTGTTTTTATTTAATTTTTTAAATTCTGTTTATATTTGGAGTTTTGATGTTTAATGGTGATAGTTTAGTATGCAAGTGCTCGTGAAATACAGAAAGTACAGTAAACTAGAAAAAATTCAACTCAAGGCCAAAATTGTACTTTTCGTTTTGTCTCCATCAGTACAGCAAATCTTCTGTAAAAGTCAACTATCATTTTTCTGTCGATCGGAATTTAGAAGAATGCTTGAAAATAGTTAACAGACTGTTTCCATAAATAAATAAAACAAAAAAAACATATTTTTATATAAATTTTAGATTCTTTAGACTTCTTCTCCATACCAACTTTAACTATTCTAATTCTCACACTAATCCGTGCTCGCAATATGCATAAAAACAGTTACAAAGTTTTCTCTTCATGTGTTAACATAATGAACATATTACGTAACATTTATTTTATTAAATGGACAAGCATTACATAAACTATTCTACTACTATTTAAAATATTCCAGTGCCTACTTTAAACTTACCGTGGGCGAAAAAACCTCTGCTCGTGCTCTCCTTATTAGTGTTGTTATAATAATTGCCTTTCAAATTATGAAGCAATACACTGAAATCACCAACTTTCCTTTTAAACTCAGTACCTTCGATGCAAACAAAGAAGCAAACAGCAATCAATGAAATCACAACACATCCCGAAATGTTCGACTTCATAAACATTTTCGTCTATTCATTATTATAACAATGAAACAATGCGTTTTTCTAGCGAACACCGGGCTATTATTACTACAAATGGCAAGCATTTGCTCATTTTAATACGTTATAATTTTTATATATTCCATATTTCGAAAACAATTATAAAATATTTCCCGCGAAATTCGGGCACAGATAACATTGCACCTGTTTCGCTAAGAGCCGCGCACGCGCAATGTTGTCTGATCGACTGATCGACTGATCGACACTGACCATGTTCAAGCACGGAACATAGTGCTACCAGGCTCTCAAACAACTTTCCCCCGAGAAGGTACAATGTTTAAAATACTATCAAGATTTTACTTAAAAAGAATAACATGTTTAGTGGAGTATCTTTTATGTATTAGAAAAAAATATGTTGTTATATTTTTCTTTTTAAAATTTATGTTCTTAACTGCCAATTGACTATAGCTAAAAACGATATAATAAAAATAAATTAAATATGTTTATTTTATTTAATCTTTATTGACCAAATGACAGTATAGGCACAGCAAGCGGTATAATATACCGCCTGTTGTGCATATTATGCGCTATATACATTCTATACTAGTCAACCTTTGAGATATTATATGCGCATATACCTACATAGCTATGATAATATAATCTGTCCCGAATGAGAATTTGTGTTATAAATATAATTACAGAGTCTATATTTAAAAACATACTATGTATATTAAATATACATGCTCGTACTTACGGTTGACTTATGGTTTTTGCGGTTGGAAGTCAAACTCGCGATCCGCGACTCAACAGACAGTTCGCTGTCCACTAAGCAACGTATTCGTCAAATTAAAATAATATTAAATACATAGATTAAGAATTGTAAACGGCATTACAAGTTTTTAAATCGTACTAACCTGTTTCTAAGGCTTAAGGCTGTCGCTTGTGTAGTCCAATCCCGAGGCTTCCATTTCACGATTGAGCAAAATAGGTTAACGGTCGTGCTGTGCGATCAAAGCAATATATGCTAAAATACATTTTGAGAAGGTTTTATATTAGCTTTGGATAAAGTGTCGCAATGAGCAAAACGTTCACCTGATGGGTTTTTTTTTATTGGAGAAAGGGACGAGACGAGCAAAACGTTCACCTGATGTTAACTGCAACGTCTGCCTATAACAAATGCTGTGTTTTCCAGAATATTTCTGTGTGGCACCGCACTGCGCACGTCCCCCAAGACATCAGTTCTTAAGTCTCATACGCCCAGTGATTACGCTAGCACACAGTGCCCTTCAAACCGAAACACAGTAATGTTTGCACACTACTGCTTAACGGCAGAATAACTGGCCCTGCGGTGGTACCTACCTAGACGGATCCCTGCATAGGAATAATACCACTATAAATAGATGGGATGAGATGGGGTGGTAGATTCTCTTATGCCGCTACCACACAGCCAATTATTAGGTATTAAAAGATACATTATACATAAAAATATCGCTACAGATTTAAATGTTAGAATGAACGAATTTTTAATTAGTTGAAATAAACCTTAATGATCTAATATTATACTTAGTGTGCAAACATTACTGTTTCGGTCTCAAGGGAACTGAGAGAACTTATACTAGTAATCACTGGGTAGCAATCAGACTTAAGAACTGACGTCTCAGGGGGACGGCCGCAGTGTGGTGCAACACAGAAATGAATTGGTGACACGCCATGGCTATGGGCGGACATTGATTAGTAGACTATGATAGATTTCAAAATAATAATATAAAATAAACCAGACACAAACAACTCAAACCACTTGCTAAGCCCAAACATCTCCAGTCCGCCTGCCAAGTGTGGCGTCATCTATAGGCTAATTTGTATTTTTCTTTTTCCTCACTTGGCTGCGGAGACTGCGAACGTGCTGTATTCTAGCTGTGGAACATATGATGTCGACTTGAAAAGGTAAGTACATGGCTGAATACCGTTGTGAGGTAGTCGTGGTAGCTTAGAGTCTAGGAGCTCGCCTTAAATTTGTGACACGAATGACCTGATGATTTCTTATATTTACGCGAATTCTACACATTAAAATAAAACTATTTTTTACGAAGTTTATCGCGTTTAATTTAAACTATTCATAACCCGCCGTTTCGAGTGCTTTACAGCACCTATGGTCAGGGGAGGACTGAGGTGACAGATGTCCTGATATCATAGTTAACTTCGGGTACCTTCAGCTTTTAATTATTATATTTGGACTAAAATGGATTCCATGGTGCCGACACTCCTAAATTTGTTCTACAATTTAGTGCACAGCGGTCAACGAGAACATCGTGAGGAAATCTGCAATTTCAAAAACAAAAAAAAAAAAGGAAAGAAATTTGCTAAGATCCGCATGCAAAATTTAAAATGGTGTGTATTACCTAATTTTTGAAGAGCACCGCCCGCCCTCCCACAATAGCGTGTACAAGCAAACTAATACCGCCCCCGGGAGCCGCCACCAGATACCCTCCGCCATTAACTTTTTAAATATCCTTTGGAAACTATATGATTTCCCAAGACATAAAGTAACTAATTACCGTCTTCAGAATGCAAGCTATCTCTGTGCCAAATTTCGTCAAGATCGGTTGAAGCGTGAAATTGTAACAAACAGACAGATGGACAGAGAGAGTTACTTTCGCGTGTATAATATTATTTAAGAAAAAAGCGAACCCAGCAACGTATATTTGCTGAAAGACATTTCCGTCTTTTACATACCGACGATCACGACTGGGTCCTATAAGAGGTAGTCAGAGATTGGGCACTGACTGCAAAAACAGATGATTGCCACAATCCACGTTTCACCAATGATTCACCACGTTCCAAAATTCACGTTTCCGTCTTTTCTGCGTTAGAAACTATTTATTTGAAACGTTACATATCGATACTTATCGATACATAAGAGTACAACTCGAATTCGACCTTGAAATTTTTCCCATCACGCCGAAAGAAGTTTTACTTCAAAAACCAACATCATATAAATACAATTGCAATAGACGCATATATCCCTCAGCCAACAGAAGCGACGTCTACCGTATGGGTACTTACTTTACATCGTTCTACGAATCGCGTAAATGTTCTCTCATATCCTGTTCTTCGCACGCGATAAGTCAAAGTAATTAGAGAAAGCCAAGTAACACTTTATTCTCGAAAGCTCATTTATCCTGTGTTTGCAGCGATTCATTAGAATTTTATCGTGGAAAATTTTCAAACTGTGCACACTGTTGTAATAGAGATCAGAGGCCGAGCGTACAGCGTAAATTTAATTGCAAGGGTGAATACGGTTTACCAACTCTCGACCGAACCCACCCGGGAGTTTTATATAGAGATTTAAATAAATCAGGGGAGGAGATGGATAGGTGTTGAAACTTTCGAGAAGCATTTAATATTTTTTAGCATGTAAAGGTTTTACAGGTGATGGGATTTCTTTCTATGAACTGGTGGTAGGATTTCTATTAAGGAATCCGTCTAGGTAGGTACCACCTCAGGGCCAGTTAGTCTGCCGTGAAGCAGTAGTGTGCAAACATAACTGTGTTTCGGTCTGAAGGGCACTGTGAGCTAGCGTATTAACTGGGTATATGGGACTTAAGAACTGATGTCTCAGGATGAGAGGCGCAGAGTATCGTCACACAGAAATGTTCTGGATGACTCAGAATTTGTGATAGGCAGACGTTCCACTTACCATCAGGTGAACGTTTTGCTCGTTTCGTCACTTTATCCAAAAAAAAAAGGATAAATCGAAATGTTGTAGTATTTGTAACTCTGCTTTTACTTTCGATATACGTAATTTTATTTCAGAAAAACCGGAGAAATTATTGCGGGCCGGAAGCTCACGAGGTTGAACACTATTTCCGGAGTATATATATATTCTGCCGTGAATCAGTAGTGTGCAAACATTACTGTTTACGTTTAAAGGGCACTGAGAGCTAGCGTAATCAGTGGGCATATTAGTCTTAAGAACTGATGTCTAAGGGCGGATTTCACCGTTGAAACTAAACGCGATCAGTTCAAGAAAAACGAAGTTTAAGCGTTTAACTGAGTTCAATGCTGCAGTTTGCATTTCATCAACATCAAATGAACGCAGTCAATGCTAAACGCGGTTCAAATTTTGAACGCCCAATTTTCGACGTTCAGCTCTCTAAACACAACTAAGCACAACTTGTTAACACAAAAATTATTTTTAATTCGTATTATTTATTGTTTGCATACCTATGTAACCTATGCATAAAAACAGGCTGTTTTAATTTTCGCAAAATACGAAATAAATAGTCTTTTTGTTTAAGATTGTGACGATATTTCATGTTACCTTCGTTTCGGTGAAATCGCTTAGACGAAAACTGAGATCAAATGATACATATGAACTCAGTTAAGTAAAACGTGGTTTTATTGAACTTGGTACATTATTTTTAAAATGACTGAAAAAAAAATCACGCTGGGTTTTTGGTTTCTGGTTCTTCCCAGGACAGAGGCATTTTTGCGACCAGTGTAGTTTAAAAAAAGAAAAAAAAATGACTTTCAATAAGTATTATGTAATCTATATTGAATAAAAATTTATTCTATTCTATTCTTGGTTTCCAAAGCAATCGGTGAAATCGGGTCTAAGGGTGACGGGCGCAGTGTAGTATCACAAACAAATGTTCTAGGTGACACAGCATTGCTAACGGGCAGACATTGCACTTACCCTTAGGCGAACGTTTTGCACGTTTCGTCACTTTATACAATAAAAAAATAAAAAGAGAGGCGACACCAACAAAGTTGGTACATTATATTGGAGTCATGGAAAAGGGCCTATAAAGGTAGTAGTAAAGTAAAGTTTCAGCCTATAAATGTCCCACTACTGAGCACCGGCCTCCTCTCATTTCTGAGAGGGTTTTGGAGCTATGAAGAATCCGTCACGCTGCTCCAATGCGGGTTGGCGGACTTCACATGTCTTCGAAATATTTTTTATTCCTCAGACATGCAGGTTTCCTCACGATCATCACTCATCACGATTTTCCTTCACCGCCGAGCACGTGGTAAATCAGCACTTAAAATTGCAATTAACAATCTTAGTGGTGCCGGCAACGGGAATCGAACCCAGGTCACTCGCGTACTATGAAATTTAAAGCGAGCGCCTAGCCCCTGAGCTACCACGGCTAAAGCATCTGAGCTATACGGCATAAAGGTAGGTAGGTCTTTAAATATCTGTACCTGCCTTATTTATTCTTATTTCAATTAATGATTGTTCTTGGTTAACTGCTTGTTCATTAGTGTTTCTATGCTCTAATCACAGTTCTCCGAGTCTCTCAGTGTATGGTGATTCATTTTGGACACCAGTGAATGTTTCTGGATACTGAAAAGAAATCCCAGGTGAAGCTAGCTGCCTTTGGAAGGACATACAAGACCGCTACCGACTACCGAGCTTTAGAAGTAAAAAAGTAAATTTACAGCCTATAAATGTCCCACTGGTTTTGTCGCTGGGAATAGTCCGCCACGCCGCTCCAATGTGGGTTGGCGGACTTCACCTCCTCAATCCTCGAAATATTTCTATTTCCCGGAGATGCAGGTTTCCTCACGATGTTTTCCTTCACCGCTAAGCTCGTGGTAAATCAGCATTTAAATTTGTAGAACAAATTTAGAGGTGCTGCCACGGGGGATCATACCTAAAGGTAGGCTCACCTACCTTTACTTATTTTTATTACAAGAGGAAAGATTACAGTATATGTTACAGTAGCCGACTACAGTACCACCAATGGGCGTTTGATAGCTTAGCCAAATCTTAACAAAAGCTCGCGACAAATATTTGATGTTAAAAAATACGGGAAATCCACATCGTAATATACTGAATTAAGACGAGTGATTCTGATACAATAATGACGACCGCGTAGCCTAGTGGTTAGCGTGCTTGACTTGTGCGTCGCGGGTCCCGGGTCGAACCCAGCCGGAGCAAACATTTGTGAAAAACTAAATGTTGCTTTTCTGGTCCGGCTGTGTTATGTATGTGTCTTTGAGGCATCGTTTTTAAAAAGGTACGAATGATCTATCCGTTAGTGAGTCATCTTGACTTCTAAGTAAGTACAAGTTTAGAGAGAGGCGGTTTAGAGAATTTACCACTCCATCTCGTCCAGTGAGTTTCGAAAAAGTTGACAGTGGGAAATAACAAACCAGGAAATGGGCAGCAGAATCTTCCTGGAACAACTGATAAAATTAACTTCGGCTGCCACCCCGCCCTGCTAAGCGTTGCAAATATGGCAAAATCCCCTTACGTATTTGGTGGCAATCTACGGGGAGGGTCTATGTTCAGCAGTGGGCTAGAGATGTGGACGAAATGATGATGATGAAGACTACTTTACTTTACTTTTTATTTACTGAGGTAAGACACTAATTTTTATAGCAGAGAGAACACTTTACGACTTACAATTAATTTCATAATTGTTTTGTTTTAAACTCAATCCTGTTAAATATTAATCTTAATTTTAAATACTTAATCTGTATCTTAAAACAATTACTATAATTTAAGAAACTGCTGTTCCAAAGCGGGTTGGCGGAAAAACAACCTCTAACTCTTTGAAATTGCTCTCTTCTATGTCCGTCTCCAGGATGCAGGCTATCTCTATGCTGAATTTCGTCAAGATCGGTTCAACAGTTAGCCCGTAAAAAGGTTACAAACAGACAGGAAAACAGACTTAATTATATTAGCCTTTATAATATTAGTCATCATCACCATTCCAGCCTATCAATAGTCCACTGCTGAACATAGGCCTCCCTCATAGATAGCCACAAGTTTGTAGGTCACATTTTGAGGGGATTTTGCCATTGTTGCCACGCTTGGCAGGCGAGTTACCCCATCTCGTTGTTTTTATTTTCCCTCTGTCGTCTTTGACGACACCCATGGGATGAGATGGGTCGAAAGGTCATCTTAAGCCTCCGATAGTATATTTTAGTATATAGTAAAGATGTTCATACCCAATCTAAAGCGAAAGGCTAACAGACATTAGCCCAATCACTAATTAACTTAAATCTTATATACTAGAATAAAACAAACGTTCAAATCCAAAGCTTTTATTTTTTTTTTATTTACAATATAACCGTAATATGAAAGTAAACAAAATGTAACGTACCAAAAAAAATTACATTTAGAAATTTTATAAACGCAATTCCGGACGCGTGACGTGACGTCGGAGCGGCGGGCGCGAACACTCCGCGAGTTACAAAAGCTAAATACACCTAACTTGTGAGTGATGCTCGCTACTACTAAGTCCGCTTGTGATATGCGCGCGTTCACAACGCGCCTTCCCTCACCTACCTACCTATACAATGGCAGTACGAGAGCGGTCAAGCTATCATTGACTAAAACACAAAACAGTAGCACCATTTGTAAAAAAATATAACTCTTTCTCAAACACAACAGAATTCGTTTAGCGACACCACCGTGGCGACCGCCCCACAGAGCATTTTCGCCCCCCATCGCCCGGGTCATAAGGGGTCACAATGGTCGCACACAAATACCCGGTAAGCCCTCGCAGCATAGCGTGTCAAGTCATCCGTAGGTACGTACTATACCTATATTACATAACAAGTGAACTGCTCTAGACATTAGTATATAGTTATATAGTAAACCTTATTGTTAATGTTATAAAAACCACTATTTACGCCGTTACAGGAACATTTTTTTATATGCAAAACTATTTAATTTGCAATAATTGCAATGGGACTAGTATAGATATCGAAACTCCATTTTGTCATGACGTCGGTTGCACGGAGTCAGTTAAGTGTATGTACGTGTGTATACACGAGTTTTATAAGGCCGCATTTACACTAGCATTCGATGTCGTCGATTCTCACCAATGCAAATGAAGCCGAGAAAGCTCCTTTTAGAATATGCTCGAGATTTGTTACGATTTTAAATGTTTTGTGACCTTATTTTACTTGCTGTAGCATTGAGTTGGTAATTTATTAATGCAAAACGTTCCGATGAACAAATTGACGTACATGCGGCATATTTTAAAAGGAGATTAATTCCTTCAACGATCCACTACGCAATAGACTATCCTCGTATTCCGCACCCGTCTATCCTTACCTATCCTCAACTTCAACGCTTCTTACAGGCTAAGTGGAATAAAAATAAGTGTATATACTACAATATAATGTAACTTATACCTAGACACGTCACTACATGTTTGCGAGGTGGCACTAGCTAATCGCAAAATCGTCTAGTCTAGAGGAGAGCCGACACTTGGAATCGCAACCTAACAAAGTTAAGAAATATTTCTCCTGACCCAATGTTACAATTATGTTCGTAGTTGGGGAAAGCGTTTTGCATTCATAATAATACTAGCGTTCCTTAGGAATTACTAGCAGCGCGGTTTCACCAGCGTAAAATAACCCGACCAATGACTGCGCCGTACCCTCGGCTTGTATCGTTAATGTTCGGTTGTCAGCGCGCGACTCCTTAAGGCTACCGCCATTACGTTGTATAGTCTAGAACAGGGATTCCCAAAGTGGTCGATATCGACTCCTTGTGGACGAAATCGCTATTCCAGGGGTCGACATAAACGGAAACTGATTTTGGGTGTCGACGCGGTCTAATAATCGACCCCTATTAATTAACACAAGTTCTTATCTGAAACTTTCAAGATATAAGTATAAGTTATGTTACGTGTATCTAGTTAAGTATATTTACGTAATTTGTATTAATAATTATATGTCTAATGATTTCTTATATTTACGCTAACACTACACATTTAAATGAAACTAATTTTACGGATTTTATCGCGTTTAATTTTACTATTTATAACCCGACATTTCGAGTGCTTTACAGCACCCATGGTCACGGGGGATCGCGATAAAATCCGTAACATTAGTTTCATTAAAATTATATCTATTTATTTTGTTAAATTTTGATGAGAAAATAATGTCAAGTTTACTCACTTAACCAACCGCGAGGTTCTTTATAGTAAATATTTTATATCAATCGAAAAAAAGTAGAGATAGGAATTTTAAAGTAATTTCGCTACGGAGGTCTGAGAAATCAGTTCGTTTTGGAAAAGGTTACTCTTGCCCGAAATAGTTTGGTAAATCCCTGGTCTAGAAGATTCCTCAATAAATAGGATATTTATTACTTTAGATAAGAGCGTTCAAGCATACAAATTCTGCAGCTCTATTATGTAGTGAGATATATTATTTTTAATCCTTTCGTTTGTTATTAATACGGTCTACAAAGTTACTGGGTTTCACTGGACTGTTATTTTTTTGTATAAATTCAACTCACTGGGTACGTGATAAGGTTGGAAATTGGTCTCGGCTCTCCTCAACCGAAAAACGTAACGGGGGCGAAACCCGAGAGAAAAAAATTACACTGTACACTGACATGTTTGACAATTTGTTTAAGCATCTACTACTCGTATATCTCCTTAAACGCATGTCACAACATGTCTGAAAATAAGACACAAAACGCTAATCATTACAGCGACGGCGGCGTCGAATTGTACTACCGGGTCATCCCGAACACTGTCCTCGGTTTTAAACTGATACAGATACCGGGACGTCGCGTCGGGCCTATCAAAGCATTAAGGCGTTTATCTTTTTTTTTTAAAAAAAAACTTCCCTATACAATATATAATAATTCAACTATGAATTGATAACAAATGAACCGATTTCGACGATTACTTCCGGCTTATTTTAAAGCTTACAAATTCTGTTCGCGTGTCGTACAGTCGGGGAGAAAACTGCTTTCGCGTCCTGTACGCGCCACGCGGTGATTAGTAATAAATAACTTTTTTTTAAATATAAAATTTGGTGTTAACTCAGTCAGGCATTGATTGTACAGGTCCCGTCACTTATTTCTTTCGAGCGCCGGCGAGAAGCCTATTCTATTGTGAAATCTATTCTATTATACATTTTTTTTGTGAATCTGAACACATGAGACTAGTCTAAGTGCTTTATCGTCGGAATGTTACATCCACTTTGTTCGGACGCAGCGCATGCATCCGTTCGTATGTCTAATTGATGGTTCTTTGGACTCGTGAATAATAATCTTTTTGGTGTGGTTTTGATTTTTGCCGTGTGGTGGCGGATTAAGAGAATCTACCACCCCATCTCATCCCGTGGGTGTCGTAAAGGTCGACAGAGGGAAAATGAAAACCAGAAGATTGACAGCAGCATCTTCCTGGAACGTCTGAATACAAAAACTGCGGTAGCCAACACGCACGTCAAGCATGGCAACTATGGCAAAAGCTCCCCCGAAATTGGGGAGGCCTATTTTTGGCAGTGGACTAGTGATAGACTGAAGCGATGATGTTGATGATGAATCTTTTGATAAGTTTTTTTTTTTAAAATACAACTGTTGTCTAAATGTAATTTACGAATATCCCAGTTACGTTGTCACCAAAATAACTAGTTCGTATTAATTGAATGTTGCCAGTATGAATAACGTTCTAGTCTACTAGAAATATCCCGTTAGGATTTCGACAGACAAAAATATGTAGATCGGCGAAGAGATTTTTTTGTTTAATCTATGTATTTACAACACAAAAATCGGACTGTGCAACCAACATGGAAAGGATTTCATAATCGAACAGATGCGTACGCTGGGCCCATTCAAATAACGCTCGGGTCGTTTCGATCTTGATATATACAAGAAACACCGTGTTACGATAATCGTACTTGTATAAGACAACATAAAAAAAAATACGGCGGGTCGGGGACACTTGCGGCGGCAACTAATTTTGTACTCGGAAATTTAAATCAGCAAATATATCTATAAAAATCAATACAATTGAAGTGTCTGTTTGTAATAACAAAATAACGGCACTTTACTCGTCGCTTATGAAAGTATATGCGGTACTTATAGGAAAAAACTATTTTTAAAAAAATTGTCTGTCTGTCTGTCTGTTCCGACTAATCTCCGAAACGGCTGTACTGATTTTGAAGTGACTTTCACTGATAGATAGCTGATATCATAGCGGGTAAATTAGTATACTATAATTTTAGAAATAAAATTAGAGTTCCGCACGGTATGGGAAGTGTATATGTATATCATCGCCCGGGGACGGTTTTTTTAGGGAGGGGGTGATACCGCGGGGCCCGGCTAGTAACTGAATATAATAAAGTCTGGTTGTGTTATGTGGCAATATGTAGAGGTTATGTTATATATATATTCTCCTGGCCGAGTATCGCCACCACCGCGACAACTACCGAAATACTGTCGGAAGTTATCGACTGAGCAGGAGATATTATAGTGCCACAGGTGTACGCGCAAACACAGAGGCACTCACTCGTCCCGACCTACCCCTGCCCGACGTAACGCATCTGCGATCACAACAGAACAGAACCCCGCCACAACAGAGTCCGCCACGCTACTACAATGCGAGTTGAATTTTTTCGCAGACCAGCCGATATATTTGGAAATTTTTCCAATGCATTAAATTGCAAATAATAAATTAAGTGGTGCCGCTTCCCGAAGCGGGGCGGATCCAGTAATACGTTTTCAAAACGGACTAAAAGAATAAATTTAGTTTATAATCAATTGCAAAATTTGCAGCCAACAGAAAGACAAACAGACAGACATGATGATAATGAACTAGTTGACACCCGCGACTTCGTCCGCGTGGAAAAGGTTATATTAAATATCCCGTGGGAACTATTTCATTTTCCGAGATAAAAAGTATCCCATGTCCTTTCTCAGTATGCAAGCTATCTCTGTGCGAAATTTCGTCAAGATCGCTTCAGCGGTTGAACCGTGAAAAGGTAACAAACAGACAGAGGGACAGAGAGAGTTACTTTCGCATTTATGTATTAGTATAGATTGTCTAGTTCTCAGGCTATGTTTAAAGTTCCAGGGCCCTAGCTCCTCGGGAGGTTAGTTTAAAATCAATAGCTATTTGAAACGAACAGACATACACACAAGCGAATAAATAAATGGTAAAATATAATAGTGTACAATATAAGCAAATGTTATTGGAGAACTAGTTGCAGCCGCAAGTTATATTATTTATGATATCTATTGTTTCCTTATATAACAATTATGTGTTTACGTCTAAGTTGCGTCAGCAGAATTACTTTGTATATGATTATGTATATTATAATTAAACTACTAACGTATGACGGTGGTTTCCGATTGAGCGAAATCAAACCGTTTGTCGGCGTAATAAGGCTCAAGTTGGCATTAAAGGCCTTTCAATCCCGACATCGACATTTTCGCATTACGGTAACACTATCATATGTTTGTTCTAGCAGTAAATATGATTAAATTTTATGTATAGACAATTTACACGACAGTGAACTGTATCATTTAAGGACAAAAGTCCCATTTCGCGTGACCAGTTTAAATTACACAATAAAAATAAAACTATCAATTATATCCGTCTTTGTTTTAAGAAAAAACCTGTACATCTTTTGTTTTAATTATTTTGTAATTTCGATAAGTTCCGTGTTAACAATATGACAAAGGAAAACTTTTTCTATTTGTTTTGAACACATAATTCCCGTAAATAACAGGGTCCGAGCTTGTTCTTCATAATCACAGTTGTAAAATTATAAAATTTTAGTAAGACAACAACACAACATTAAATATTCCTTAAGGAATAAAATCATATAGCAAATATTTAATAACATAAACCTTAATAAAAGAACATACTGTTATACCAAAGTACAATCATCAGCAAAAGTGTTAAAAAGTAATCTTTTCATTAATTGCATCGCATATCAGAGGTAAAATAAAAATGACTAAAGCATTAAATTTAAAACGCTTCTTCAATTTGGCTATTACAACATTTAAATCATTAAAAATATAAATCAACTGATTACGCGGAAAGTAAAAAAATAAATTATCCATTAACCTTGAAGAAAACACCTGATAGTACGAAATAAGTGTTGAAATAGCCTCAGTATTAATTTTTCTTTAACAAAGATCAAGCCCGGATTTATAAATCTTTCTTGATGCTTCACGTTTCAACAGTATTAATACAAAATTTGCGCAATGAAAATAAACGATTTCTCATATAAATCCTCTTTTGTAAATTATTACGTAATCAACTGTTCCATTCGTGGATTTTATAAATACTTTATCACACAACAAAAAAAAAACAGACGTTTGTGTAATTCTAAATACAAATTAAACACAGACATTTCAAAACAAAATAGATTATCAACAAATGAAATACATATAGCGGGAAACGTTTCGTTCGATAATACATTCGCTAACAAATAGCGCGAAAACATTGAACAGTAACCACTGAAGGGAACAGTTGGGTGAGCCAAAGATAAAACGATAACAATGTAGAAATAACTTCACTATTTCTTAAATGTGTAAAGATTGCACAGTAGTTTATTGAACGGAGTATCCTAAGAACACAACAGGTCCGTACAGTACAATAATAGGGAACATAAAGACAATCTGAGTTGAACTACATTAGGCCTCTCTCACAACCGTTGCATTTATGTAAATTATGTTAAATTTATTTTATACATATATATTTTCCATTATAAATACACGCACGACCACCCCGTCACCAACGCATTGTTCGACGATTCCTTGCGAATTATATATTTTTTTTGTAAATTTATTTTAAAATCTTTTGCAATTCTTGCCGCGATTGTACTAGATATATATACAGCATGATTTGTTACTCATTTGCAATTTTATAAATGTTAGCTGTAATAAATATTTATAATCACGAAATTTTAACCTACCAACAAGATTTAATTGATTTTTTGTAGATTAATATTTTCACAAGATTTAATGACCCCATACAAGAAACGACAGAGAAAAAAAAATCTTCAGCGTTACACTAAATGCTATTTAAATTAGTTTTCGAGTGCTATATAAATAGATCCAATGAATAAAGAACCATTCGCTAATTATTTTTACCATTTTTTTTTAAATGTTTTATACGAAAATATAACATGATAAAGTGAAGATTATAATAGCTTTAGAAGCAAGCGACATTAAGACAGTACGTGACAAAAGCTCTTTTCATACAAACAGTATTTATATATTAATTTGTATAAATATTAGAGTATTATTAAGAAATATACGTTTGTCTGTAACTATGAGATTTATAGCAAAATAAATTTTTGTAATTCAATGAAGATATCATTCCTCGGTTACAACGAACCGCTATGATTAAAATTTGTCAAATTGAAATACATTTTCGATCGATTTTGATTTGTGTCGTCGCCAAAAAAAAAAGCACATTTGTCTAGAGCAAATGAAATGATCGCCTCGTCACATTTCCAACTGGATCTCGTTTCAAAAAATCTGTCGGTTACCCTCCGAGCGTACGTAACGTGCAACAATTCGGACTCCATACTCGTCGTAATTCACAGTCCAGATTTAAAATCACAGACTGCCTCGTTACCTACACTCCACGATGTAGTCCAACATTATATAACTAAATATTCTAATGAAGAAGGACGTGTATAGTCCGTGAAACCCGATTCACTCTTAATCAGATTTTGACAGTGAGCGAGGCTTAATCCTTTACCGATCGTCCCGTTCGACCGTCAGCCAGCCGGTGGGTCGCTCAGATCGCTTCAGTTATCCGATTAAATATTAGTCAAACAGTCACACATACGCAGTCATGTATTAGTAACAGATATTTTAGTCCAATAACACGAGGGGACCGTGAACAGTTTCTATGATCGATTCCAATCTGAGTCCGATAGGCGTCTGCGTTACAAACTGTCTCAGCGGGCCCAACGAGCCGGCTCGGTCCGTGCGCGTGTCCGTGCTGCGGCACGTGTCCGTGCTGCGGCACGTGTCTACGCTGCGGCCCGAGTCCGCGAGCCGCAGCTAGGTGGCGTGCGGGTGCAGTTTCTCGCTGCGCAAAAAGTCGATTTGCGTGTAGAGTCGCGGCGCGGAGGTTGTGGGCGCGCGTCTCGGTTCCAAGTCCAGCGCCGCGTAGTGTAAGACGCCTCCCGGACTTCCTGCGACCGCACTGTTGGGCTCTGTTGTACAGTAATAAGAAAATTGTTAGAACAGAAACGTTATGAACACAAATAAATTAAAAAGTGTGACTTGAGTTACCTCTGACTTCGGGTGCGTCGATCGCTTTCGTTTTCCCGTCGTCCCTCAATTCGGGCGACGGAGATTGCGTCAACGTCACATATTGCGACGAATCTGGACTGCGCCTTCCGTCTTCTGATATCTCTCGAACCGTCGATAACGCATGGTGGGAGTTTTGGGAAGTGTGGGAATTTTGGGATGTATGGGAGTTAAGGGATGTGTGGCAGTTTTGAGAAGTGTGTGTGTTTTGGGAAATGTGAGAGTTATGGGAAGTTTGGGTGGTTTGGGCCATTTGAGAGGACGTGTCGTGAGACTCGGAAGAGACCGAGGCCGGTCGGCCGTAGCTCATCTCTACGTAGCCGTCCGGTGTTGCCGTGTTCGGGATTGGAACTTGCTGCAGTGTGGACGGCTCTCCGGGCTTCATTTCTACATAGCCGGCGTTGCGAGGCGACATGTCGACGTACTCGTCAGTGTTTCGTCGCGACTCCATGAAACCTATTGTCGGTGGCGTCCGCGGGATGATCACCTAGTAAAAGTTAATGCATTGAGTAAAATAAGTAAATATATAACTTGCCATTCCTGCACAATACGAAAAAACTAAACCAAGTCGACAATACCAGATGGACAACGATACCTTTTTACATATTTTTTTTAATATCAGAATATGGCCGAACTTTATTTTTAAACTAGTTTTTTATGAGCTTAGGCTACTTTTTTTAGGAAGTAGACATATTTTCTTACAATTTTGCTACTTTTAAGAAAGTTACCTACACATTCAATGTATATTGGAAAAACAAACTTACTTTTTTGTCCTAAGTTCCTCCTAGATGTCAGTATAGAAGAACAAGAGAGGTTTCACAAACTCTGCAGTATTTAAAAAAAACTCCTTACATATAAAACGTTTGTGCAGACACAATGACCGGAAGAAAAGTGTAAGACTAGTTTTATACCTGGATTTTTGACCAGTCTTAGAACTAACTGCAGTTACTACGTGAAACTGGAACTCTCGAGACAACGCCATCTGTGGATGGTGGCAGACAACTGAGGTAGCGGCACGACGTAACGGCTAAAGACCGCGTTTTGACGATAATAGTCGCTTTGAACGTGTCTAATTTGACAGAGAAGCCTCCATCCTATTGCACTTTGATAGTGGTTTACAAGTTAATAGTTTGCTCGTATATAATCTAAGTAGTGTAATTATTTTTTAATACTTTTTGTAAGCAGAATGTAAATACCTAAAATAAAAGATTCGTAGAGTTGCCGCCTGTGGCGCTCCTGTTCTCTCTCAGTCTGCGTACGCGGCGTCGTCCATTTTCTTTTGTCAAATTACTTTTATAATAAAATACTTTACACATTGTTATTTCGGTATATTATTTATTACCACACTTTTGCACTATTTAGGGTTAAAATTTTCTTTTATTCTCTGTAATGCTGACCCTCGCGCGTCTTTGTCTTTTGTAATTCTTCAATCTAATGTTCCAAAACCCTTCTCTAGATTTATACAGTTCCACAAAATGAATTGTTCCGCGCTCAGACCATTTTGTAGCTTTACAGTTATGACTATCATCCATTTTTAACACTGCTTTGCTAATGTTTTCTTTTATTTACGCGAATATTACACATTTAAATAAAACTATTTAACTATTTTTACGGATTTTATCGCGTTTAATTATCCGTAAAAATAGTTTTATTTAACTGCTTTGCTACATTAACTGAGAAACATTTCAAACTTTCAAACTGAAAAATTTAAAATTATGACATTCTGATAAGAGTTCATTGGAACATCTTCCGTGTCTACGAGTTGCCGACATAGTATACATACTTTCACTGCGTTCAAGTCAAATTTTATCGTCAAAACACGGCTTAAGTGCAGCTGGAGAAGATGAGCTCGAGATTGTCGGTGGACAGCGGCTGTGGGGCGCTGACCTTGGGCGCGGGCGAGTTGGCGGAGAAGTCTAGCTCGAGGAAGTCGCCGGCGGAGGGGCGCGGCGCGGGATGTGCGGGGTGTGCGGGGGGCGCGGCGGGCGGACGGCTGTGGGGCGCTGACCTTGGGTGCGGGCGAGTTGGCGGAGAAGTCGAGCTCGAGGAAGTCGCCGGCGGAGGGGCGCGGCGCGGGATGTGCGGGGTGTGCGGGGGGCGCGGCGGGCGGACGGCTGTGGGGCGCTGACCTTGGGTGCGGGCGAGTTGGCGGAGAAGTCTAGCTCGAGGAAGTCGCCGGCGGAGGGGCGCGGCGCGGGATGTGCGGGGTGTGCGGGGGGCGCGGCGGGCGGACGGCTGTGGGGCGCTGACCTTGGGTGCGGGCGAGTTGGCGGAGAAGTCGAGCTCGAGGAAGTCGCCGGCGGAGGGGCGCGGCGCGGGATGTGCGGGGTGTGCGGGGGGCGCGGCGGGCGGACGGCTGTGGGGCGCTGACCTTGGGTGCGGGCGAGTTGGCGGAGAAGTCGAGCTCGAGGAAGTCGCCGGCGGAGGGGCGCGGCGCGGGATGTGCGGGGTGTGCGGGGGGCGCGGCGGGCGGACGGCTGTGGGGCGCTGACCTTGGGTGCGGGCGAGTTGGCGGAGAAGTCGAGCTCGAGGAAGTCGCCGGCGGAGGGGCGCGGCGCGGGATGTGCGGGGTGTGCGGGGGGCGCGGCGGGCGGACGGCTGTGGGGCGCTGACCTTGGGTGCGGGCGAGTTGGCGGAGAAGTCGAGCTCGAGGAAGTCGCCGGCGGAGGGGCGCGGCGCGGGATGTGCGGGGTGTGCGGGGGGCGCGGCGGGCGGACGGCTGTGGGGCGCTGACCTTGGGTGCGGGCGAGTTGGCGGAGAAGTCGAGCTCGAGGAAGTCGCCGGCGGAGGGGCGCGGCGCGGGATGTGCGGGGTGTGCGGGGGGCGCGGCGGGCGGACGGCTGTGGGGCGCTGACCTTGGGTGCGGGCGAGTTGGCGGAGAAGTCGAGCTCGAGGAAGTCGCCGGCGGAGGGGCGCGGCGCGGGATGTGCGGGGTGTGCGGGGGGCGCGGCGGGCGGACGGCTGTGGGGCGCTGACCTTGGGTGCGGGCGAGTTGGCGGAGAAGTCGAGCTCGAGGAAGTCGCCGGCGGAGGGGCGCGGCGCGGGATGTGCGGGGTGTGCGGGGGGCGCGGCGGGCGGACGGCTGTGGGGCGCTGACCTTGGGTGCGGGCGAGTTGGCGGAGAAGTCGAGCTCGAGGAAGTCGCCGGCGGAGGGGCGCGGCGCGGGATGTGCGGGGGGCGCGGCGGGCGGGCGGCGGCGCGCGCCGGCGCTGTAGGCCCGCAGACGCGCCGGCTGCTCGGCGCGCTGGCCGCCCGGCCGCGAGCCCACGCTGTAGGCGCGCGTCGACCGCTCCTCCGCGATGTGCGCCATGGCCGGCTCCAGCTGGTACTCGCTGCGGGGAGGGACACGTGTTACTGCGACGTGCTACTGCGATGGGGGCGGGGGCGGGGCGGGGCGGGTGGGGGGCGCACCTGAAACGCGGGTCGGTGGAGGGCGTGCCGCTGCAGACGGAGCCGCTGGAGACGGAGGCGGCGGGCGGCTCGTGCGGCGTCATGGCCAGGTAGCCCTCGTCGGCGGAGCCCGAGGAGGCGCCCAGCGACGACGTGCGCGAGTGCTGCACCGACGCGCCGCGACGCGACAGGCTGCCGAAACATCGAATGTTTATTAACCACTACGCGTTGTAAATATTTTTGAAGTGAAAACTTCTTTCGAATCGTTGTGATTTTAAAGTCGATGAAACGGAAAAGCGACTCTATAAAAACGTACATATACATGTACAGGATTTAGCATGCGAGAGAAAATGAGACAGAACACAGTGTTTCCTATTATATTTATATTTTCGTATTCCAATCTGTATAATATGTAATGTAATATAAAAAAGTAAATAATAATAACTATAATATGGGACTCCGCGACGGGCCGCTACGTGCTCAGATGCAGAAGGCGGTGCTCCTCGATACGGCCCGAATCGTCCGCCGGTTTCTTTCCCTTTCCCCCTAAACCTCGGCCGTTTGGTCTCCCCTGCCGAGGGCTCCCGTCTGGTTGGGATTTTATTTATATATTTTATTATAGCTTTTTTTTTTGTTTTTTTTTGCGGGTAGGTGTGCAATAAGTAACAGCTGTTTAACGAACTCGTATATTTTAATTAAATTTAAAGTATTTACAATCAGTTTTGTTGTACTTAATATTTTTAAAACTATCTGTTATCAGTTTGTGCATTGAAGTATTGTGGAATTATGTTCATATAAGGAAGTTTTACCTTATTGCACCTCCCGTTAGTGTAACCCTACTTCACTTGTTTACACTTTTGTTCACTGCATTAAAGTTTTTATTAAAATATTTAAAGTTTAATTTTGTTTTGTAAACGGTTAACTAATGGGATGGTGGTTTTAGTTGATAAGTCTTAAGTTACACAGGATCATTGTTTTATATATATTTTAGTTTGTTTTTGTGTATTTACTTATTATATATTTATTTTAATTTACATAGAATATCATCAAATATATATATATATATATATATATATATATATATATATATATATATATATAATATTGATTATGTCTGATGAAGAATCATTCTATTCGCACGCAGCGAGCGCGACACAGTCCGAATTTCGATTTGTTTGTAGGAGTTTATTTAAGTATTTATGTTTGGGTCAAACCAAACCTGGCACGCGGGCCCCTGGCCCGTGAGCACAGTATCCGATGAAGCTGTAAAAGCCAAAAAGGCTAACAGCAATTACATCACCGAAATTATATATATCATGATTTACTTATGGGAGTTTTTTCTACGTGCGATAAATATTTGAATATTTGCCATATTAACGTTCAAAGCATTCCAAGCCACCATTCAGAGCTCGAAGTGTCATTTTCCTCCATTAACGCTCATGCAATTTTAGTTTCGGAAAGTTGGCTGAAGCCGTCTTTGCAGTCAACGTTATATCCCTTACCAGGCTTTGTGCTTATAAGGAATGATCGCACTGATAAAGGTGGAGGTGGAGTAGCTATGTACTTGCGTGCATCGATTCCTCATAAAATAAGGTTAGCCTCTCCATCTAGCTACACCGCTTCATCTGAGTTTCTGTTTGTGGAACTCGATGTCAAGGGCACAAGGATGCTTCTGGGGGATTCCACTTTGGAATCGGCTCTCGTTGATGTTTGTTCTGATTACACACACTGTATAGTCATGGGTGATTTTAACACTGACTTGTTAAAAGAATCCCCACGCTCTAATAAACTTCTTTCAGTAATGGAGTCGCCATTACTGAAAGAAGTTTATTAGTCAATCTTTCTTTTCTTCCATTAGGACCAACACATCATAATGTTGATACCAATGACTCCTTAATTGATCTTATTCTAGCCGCTTCTCCTGTCCGTGTTGCAACACACGGGTAGATACTCGCATTGGGTATTTCTCGTCATGACCTTATTTATGCTTCATACAAGCTTAAACCTCCTAGGCACGCTCCTTCCATACTGGCTTTACGCAGTTTCTCCAAAATAAATTATGACAAGCTTATGTGTGACGCTCTCAATCTCAATTTCGCCGCATTGACGGCAGAACCTACAATCGACGATAAAGTCACATTCCTTAATAACAAAGTTCTGCAAAGCCTGTATGATGCACATGCTCCTGTTGATAAGGTTAGATTGAAGCGTCCCCCTGCTCCCTGAATAATGGAGGGCGTACGGATGGCAACGTCTAGACGGAATCGAGCGTTTATTATATTTAAAAGAGATCGTTCTCAGGAAAACTGGACACTGTTCAAGGCCGCCAGAAATAGGTGCAATCAGATGGTACGTGCTATTAATAACTTATCATCTGCCGAAGTGTGGAAATTCCTTAGAACTTTTGGTGTTGGCAAGCCGGCCACACTGGATTTTGGTCCTTCTCTCTCACTTGATGAGTTAAATCTACACTTCGCTTGTGTCAAAGCAATGGACCCCTATATACAATCCGTTCCCAAACTATGGCTTCTATTGCGTCAATGCAATCTCTTTACATTCCGGCATTCAATTTTTCTCCTGTTGACCAGGATGAAATTAAAAAGTTCGTATTGGATATTAAATCTAAGGCTGGGGGTTGCGATGACATCAGCAGACATATGGTGGTCACTATACTACACTCGGCGTCAAAAGAATCGCACATCCGAAAAAAATAATTTAAATACTATTTTAACACAACAGGCCAATGTCAATGTTGTGGTTTGAGGGTATCATTCGAAGGTAATTTCATTAGCTTTCAGGAATTTTAATTGAATTTTACTTTTATAACGAGACGAAAGAGAAATTAAAGAAAAAGACAGGGTATGTACAAATTTGCAAATTAATAATTTAAAAAAAAACTTAACAAATACAAAAAAAGTTCTTAAAACCTAGTGTTACCCCCCCTTGCCTTGATAACGGCTTCGGCGGCGGCCGATCTTTCATGGACCTTACAAGGATCGCAACAGCCTCTTGGGGTATTTGTTCCCACTCTTCAAGTACCGCATCTTGGAGCTCTTGAAGAGTGGCTGGAGCTGGATCTCGAGCTCGCACGCGCCGTTTTAGGTCATCCCAGAGATGTTCTATTGGGTTAAGGTCTGGACTTCGTGCTGGCCAATGCATAACAGGGATATCGACCTCTTGTAAATAATCCCGTACAATAGCCGCGGTGTGGCAACGAGCATTATCATGCATTAACATGAATCCATCACCGACATAACCAGCATACGGGACCACATGTTCCTCCAGGATTTCAGTAATGTACCGACCAGCATTTAATGACCCTTGCCCACGGCCACCCCGAGTCCGGGAAACGCACACAAGTTCCGTTTTTCCATCGACGGAAATGCCGCCCCAAAACATACACGAGCCACCCCCGTATTCGACGGATTCTTCGAAGCAGGTTTGTGTAACGTCTCCCCCTGTCTTCTGTAGACCCTTCTACGTCTATCATTGCAGAAGAGACAGACCCTCGTCTCATCAGAGAAGAGTACGGTCCGCCACTGTTCTAGAGTCCACTCGCAATGATTGCGAGCAAACTCTAGGCGATCTCTGCGATGCTGTGCAGTAAGTTTTGGACCTTTAGCAGGTCTATGGGCTGTTAAACTCTTTTCGTGTAACCTTCTTCTTATCGTAGAAACACTCACAGATGTTCTCCGAGTTGATCGAAGCTGTTGTTGCAACTCAACAGCATTTGTAAAACGGTTTCGAAAAGATGTCGTAACGATGAAACGGTCATCTCTTTCTGATGTGCACCGTTTTCTTCCAGATCCCGGTTTTCTAACAAAACCACCAGTCTGCTGAAAACGTTGGAACACCCGTCGAACTGAAAAACGGGACAGGTTCAACTGTCGAGCAACGTCACACTGCCGCATCCCCGACTGCAATAGGGCAATCACTTGAGCGGCTTCTTCAGAGCTGGTGTCCATCTTTACTTGTTCTTACTTGGGTTACTTGTTCACGTGTGTTCACTGCAAAGTCTAAATTACGACTGGCCCATATTTCATTCAGATCGATCCTTTTATACCCTTTTTAGGTGGTGTAACTAGCGTCCTTACTAACGAGCATTTGACAGTGTTTATTTTTGACGCTCTATAATGATAAATGTTTTAATGATTTCATGATTTTTTTATTAATAATGTAACGCTATTCTAAATACCCATTTCAAACATACCAATATTTATATAAATATAATTCGTTTCTAGCCATTACAGCCATTTTTCGCGCAAACTCAGAGAGGTGCGATTTTTGTGACGCTGAGTGTAGAACATCTACTCCCGGCAATTACCCACATCTTAAATTTTTCTCTAGATTCTGGTCAATATCCCAGCCACTGGAAAAAGGCTTTTGTTAAGCCTCTTCCTAAAGTTTCTGTTCCCAACCTCCCTAATCATTATCGTTCAATATCAATTCTGCCCTTTCTTTCCAAAATTTTAGAAGCGTGTGTTCACAAACAAATTTCCACGTTTATTTCGAAACATAACCTACTGAGTACTTATCAGTCTGGGTTTCGCCCCGGTCATAGCACTGCAACTGCGTTAATCAAAGTTACTGATGACATTAGACAAGGTATGGAAGAAAGAAAGATAACAGCGGTAGTGCTAGTTGACTTTTCTAACGCTTTTAACACAGTTGATCATGACATCCTCCTTTCCATCCTATCCCATCTTAATTTCGCGCCTAATGTCTTAGAATGGTTCGAATCATATCTTCGCGGGCGCCAGCAATCAGTTCATGTTGCACAAAAAAACTCAGCTTGGGTTGATGTCGAAACTGGCGTGCCGCAAGGCGGAATTCTCTCTCCCATAATTTTCTCTGTTTTTATAACCTTAATCACCTCCATTTTCGACTGCTCGTACCATCTGTATGCGGACGATCTACAGCTATATGTGCAATCTGAAATTGACGATCTTCATAACGGAATCAATCATTTAAATAATAATCTAGATGCTCTCAAAGATTGGTCAACTCGTTATGGAGTGATTGTCAATCCACTGAAATGCCAAGCTATCCTAGTAGGTAGTCCGAGAATGTTGGATAAGGTTGACTATACAGGCCTACCTTCTTTACGATATAATGATACTGTTATTCCATTTAGTAAGTCTGTGAAAAACCTTGGTCTAATCATTCATAACACTTTAAACTGGAAAGTTCAGGTTACCGACATTAGTCGGAAAGTCTTTTCCATCTTACGTTCTCTTTATCGTCTGAAACATTTTCTCCCCATTAGATCTAAGCTCTTGCTTGTCCAAACGTTTATATTACCCATTATTGACTACGCAGATGTGTGTTACCCAGACTTATCCCAAGATCTTCTTAACAAGCTGGAGCGTTTGCTTAACAACTGTATAAGATTTATTTTTGGTCTGCGAAAGTATGATCATGTATCTCAATTCAGGTCTCAGCTAAATTGGCTTACCATTCAACAAAGGCGCAATTCCAGGATACTGCTTGTTCTTTTCTCTATTTTAAATGATCCATTTTCGCCTTCATATCTCAAAGACAAATTTCAGTATCTGTATGAAGACAGATACATGATAGGGTTCTTCGTTCGTCCTCTAACAATAAGATTTGCATCCCTTCACATTTCACCGGGTTCTTTAGGAACTCCTTCACTGTCCGGGCTGCACTTCTTTGGAACTCCTTGCCCGATTACATCAGGAAAGCGCCCAATAAATACTCCTTTAAGAAGTTGGTCCGTGATCATTTAGCAGAGAATCATGACAACATAAATACACTCAGCGTCACAAAAATCGCACCTCTCTGAGTTTGCGCGAAAAATGTCTGTAATGGCTAGAAACGAATTATATTTATATAAATATTGGTATGTTTGAAATGGGTATTTGAATAGATTTACATTATTAATAAAAAAATCATGAAATCATTAAAACATTTATCATTATAGAGCGTCAAAAATAAACACTGTCAAATGCTCGTTAATAAGGACGCTAGTTACATCACCTAAAAAGGGTATAAAAGGGTCGATCTGGATGAAATATGGGCCAGTCGTAATTTAGACTTTGCAGTGAACACACGTGAACAAGTAACCCAAGTAAGAACAAGTAACACTCGTGTCGATCGCACGCGACAAACAAGTATTAAAGTGTTTCGCTGCTGTTTTTGACGCGTATGTCTGCAATGCAGAATATTTCTTTGAGTCATTATGGCTTCAGAAGAGCACAAGAGGCCGACAAATGTTATTGACGAAGAGGATATGAGTGAAGACGAGGAGCTACGGGAGTTGATGTTACCAATAATTGATGAGTTTTCGGAAATCACACAGGAGCAAAAAGAAATGACTGAGAACGTAGAATACTGCGATGATATGATGGAGGAAACAAACGAAAGACCTGGAAAACGTAACAGAGAAGAAGATTATAACTGGACAAAAATTGAGAAAAAATCAAAAAAGTATAAACAGTTTCAAACGGAGGTCATTGTGTCAAGTAAAGAAAAGTTACCCAAACAGTTTGCAATCGCTAAATTGTTTAAAAGTTTGGGCTTACTAGATATTACCAGGATAAAATATATTAACCCATACAAACTAAGGTTAGAGGTTCCTAACGAAGACTATGCAGGTAGAGTAATCAACTGTATAGAGTTTAAAAAAAGAGAGTGGAGGGTCTCACGAGCGATGGACGTAAACGCATCTTATGGGATTATAAGAGATGTAGATCTGGAGTTGACAGATGAGCAGGTCTTGAGTGCAATTAGATGTCCCAATGACATCCCAATATTGTCTTTGAAACGTTTAAATCGGCGAGATATAGAAGGCAAGTGGGTACCTAGTGAGGTAGCTCGGATAGCATTCAGCGGCTCTTACTTACCGTCATATGTTTTTGTGGACTGCTTACGTACAATGGTAGAACCATTCATCTTCCCTACAACTCAATGTTCAAGATGCTGGAAGTTTGGACATTCCAAGGCTAGATGTACTACTCGAAAAATTATATGTCCGAAGTGTGGAAGTTTCCATGAGAATTGTGATGTTACGAGATTTAAGTGTGTTAACTGTCATGGAAATCATATGGCTTTAGATAGAACTTGTCCAATTTATGTAAAAGAGAAGAGGCTAAGAGAATTAATGGCCGAATTTAATTGTACTTATCGTTGTGCCTGCAACTTATATGTTCCACCCCAATCGAGAGCAGAAACATCATATCATACAATACAGAAAAATAATGCTCCGAAACTCGATACAAACAATAGTTTCGCTAGTTTACAATTAGAAGGTACAACTAATTATAAATATACCCCCATTTTACCGGAGTTCTCACTGTTATTTACACCAAAACGCACGAAGTCACCGGCAGTAGGCAACAAACATAAAAAAGAGGACAGTAGTACTTACGAGGCAGGCAAATTAGAGCGAGAGGATCGCAAGCCGTCGGAACGCAGTCCGGAGCGAATAGCCGATTACGTCGACGGTGAAAACATAAATAATAACCGCGAGGTACATTTTAGCGAACTTTTAAGTCGATTGAAAAACATCATCTTTATGAGTAATATTAACATGCAGCAAAAAATTAAAAATATGGTTAAGTGTTGCATTGAATGGTTAGTTCTTGTTGTGATAGACAATATTTCTGATTGGCCTTTTTTGAACAGTATTTTAGAGTTTATTAGTAGATACGTCAATGGATCCCAATAGTAAAATTGTTAGGTTGAAGGCGTTGCAATGGAATGCACAACGTTTAAAACCAAAAATAACTACGTTTGAAAACATTTTGTTACAAGAAAAAATTCATATTTGTATAATTTCTGAAACATGGCTAAAAACAAATAGTGAGCTGAAAATTAAATCGTACAATATTTATATACAAGACCGTGATGACTCATATGGCGGCATTGCAATTATAATTCATAGCTCTATTAAATCACAGATCCAGAAGTGTCAATTTGCGTAATAAAAATATACAATTGTTATATGTTAAAATTATGAACTGCAATTTCTTGGAAAATGTTGTTGGTGTATATTGCCCTCCTAATGTTCATACTGTAGTTGAGGATTGGAAAATGCTGTTTTCTAAGTGGTCGCGTAAAACGTTGATAGGTGATTTTAACGGACACCATACAAATTGGTCTAACAAAAATAATGCTAGAGGTGTGCAAATAAACGATGCCGCTGCTGATTTTAATTACGTTTCGCTTAATAACGGTGATTTTACTAGGATTAAGTTGGTATCGAATTACTTACAAAAGAGTTCACCAGACATCTCATTTGCATCTTCTGATATTGCTCTCCGGTTCACATGGACTGTTTTTAATGAAAACTTGGGCAGCGATCATTTAATGGTTATTATTTCGACTGATATTGCTCTAACTAAGAAATTTACTACCAAACTTAACTTTAAAAAAGCCAACTGGCAAAAATACAGAGAAATATTAAAGGAAAAACTAAGCGACTTTAATAGTGAGGGTGATGCTCAAGAAATTTATAATATAATAATAGATTTAATTTACTTAGCCGCGAACGAGTCGATTCCGAAAATTAAAACCTGTGAAGACCCATCCAACAAATTTTCTCCAAAACCGTACTGGTCTCAGGATTTGTCCAAAGCTGTAGCAGAGCGTAGGCGGGCGTTAGCCCAGCTTAGGCGAAACCCCATTCCCGCAAACCTCATTAGTTTTCGACAAAAAGTTGCTAAAGCCCAACGACTTATTCGAAAAGCACGGTCGGATTCCTTCAGACAATTTTGTGACAGTATTAGTGAAATGGTGTCTAGTAGTGAGATGTGGAGTAAAATGCAGTGGATCAAAGGATATAGTTCGGGTCATAGAAATTTGGACTGGAAGCAAGCCAACCTTTTTTTGAGACAGTTGACACTGGACTGTGCCTTACCACGGCCTCCTGTCTTTGTATCACGAAATTCACAAACAGAAATCCCGATTTCGGTAAGCGAACTGAATAATGTATTAAAAATTAAAGATACTGCACCAGGAATAGACAATATTTCGTATTCGATGATTTATAATTTTCCTGATAAACAGTTATTAGTAGACATGTTTAACAAATGTTTGACTCATGGTGAAGTTCCGCGGCAATGGAGAAACATTAAAGTGGTTCCCGTACCGAAACCGGGTCAAGACCCAAATAGTATTTCATCATTTAGACCTATTTCGCTGATACCATGTCTTTGCAAAACAATGCACAACATAATAACGAAACGACTTGAATGGTACTTCGAGAATAAACAGTTATTTTCTAGCAATACTATAGGGTTTAGAAGATGTCAGTCATGCTTAGATAATCTAGTACGATTGGTGTCACAAATTCAAATTGGTTTTTCTAGTAGGCAACAAACACTTGGATGTTTTGTGGACATTGAAAATGCATATAACAAAGTTAACATTGTAAAAGTGGTAAGTAAACTAGATGAGATGGGAGTCGGATCTTCAATATGTAGATATGGGAGTTTCTCAAGGAAAGACATTTAACTGTAATAGAAACTGAAAGAAATATTTCGATAACTAGATGGACGTGCGAAGGTTTGGCTCAAGGCGACCCCATGTCTCCAATTTTGTTTAATATAGTAACCAGTGATATCTGTAAAAATATTGAAGATGTATTTATATCTCAGTACGCGGATGATTTTGTTTTATATGTATCTGGTCAAAATTCAAGATTTATGACGATAACTTTACAAAAAGCATTAAATAAATTGATAATCCTGCTAAGAGAATTGGGGCTTGAGCTGTCTTCAAATAAAACAAAAGTATGTTTATTCTCCAGAGGTAGGAAACAAAATCAGGTCAATCTTAACATTGAAGGAATCAGCCTCGAGGTCTTACCTGTAGTTAAATAATTAGGACTTTGGTTAGACGAATCGCTAAGTTGGGCAAAACAGATCAACGAAAATTGTAAAAAGTCTCAAAAACTTCTTAATATTTTTAAAGTCTTGGCAGGATCGTCTTGGGGCGTTCACCCTATAAGTTTAAGACGATTGTATATTGCAACTATTCGCAGTAGATTAGACTACGCAAGTTTTCTCTTTGACAATAGTGCTAGGAATCGTATTGCAAAGTTGGATACAGTTCAAAATCAAGCTTTGAGAGTCATCGGAGGCTTTATAAGAAGCAGTCCCATACATGTTATGGAATCGGAGTTATGCTTACCACCAATGTTTGTGCGTAGATTATATTTAGCCAATAAGTTTTTGTTAAAATCTAAATCGATTCATGGAAATAAGACATCTTCCATCATATCTGAATTAGCGTCAGTCTGCGAGCACTCATCATATTGGAGAAACAAAAAGAAACCTTAGCTGGATCTAGTACACACGGAATTAGCAAACCAAACAGTACATAGCTCTCACGGTCTGGAAATGTTTTCATTGTCAACATGGATTACTAATATTGACATCAAGTCACATATTTGTTTAAAGCTCAAAGACTTAGAAGGGCCTAAGAGGTTTTACAGTTCTCATAGGCTATTGGAAAAATCTGTAACCACAATATTACAAAATTATAACGGATTTTATCAGATATTCACCGATGGTTCCAAGGATCATGACGGGACTGGAGCAGCATTTTTTGATCCTCAAACTCATGCGATGGCCGGGTTTAAGTTAAACAGTAAAATATCAGTAATGGGGGCAGAATTATATGCGATCTCAGAGTGTCTTTCGTATATATTGTCCTGTAATAAGAGTAAATTTGTGGTGCTTTGTGACAGTAAAAGTGCTTTGCAGCATTTAGCTCGGTGTACCTCGGGTAAACGAGGCGTTCCTGTAGCTTATTGCGTCCTAGATTTGTTTCTACAATTGAAAAAGAGCCGAAAAATTATTAAATTTCAGTGGATACCATCTCATATTAGTCTGATTGGGAACGAACAAGTTGATAAATTAGCAAAAGCAGGGATATACGAAGGAATACCGGTAGATTGTTTACCCTACTTTACTGATCTTTTTCAGGACGTTAAAAAAGAATGCTTTAAAATATGGAAAGAATATTTTGACAAAAGATCCGTGGAGAAAGGTATTTGGTACAAAACCATTCAAACGGAACCGCCGAAAATACCCTGGTTTGTTAAAGAAAGGATGAACAGACAGTTGCTAGTCACAAGTATGAGATTGCGTTGCGGACACATTCCTCAAAATGTGTTCAAGCACATGATGAACCTTGTTGATTCTCCTTACTGTATGAGATGTAATGAGAGAGATGATGTCTACCACGCTTTGGTGGAGTGTGCCCGCATTGGGAAAGAGCGGAAGGCATTAGAATTAAAAACTGGAATTCGATTTAGAGAGATTGGTACATGCAACATTATATTATCATATCCCACATCTGATTTAGCTATTAGTCTGTATAAACTAATTTTAAAATTAATTAAACATAGATGGTAAGCTAAATTTTGTATCATACAATGGGGCTGACATAGTCGCTCTGCGACCAAAGCCTTTTTTCTTAAATAAAGATTAAAAAAAAAAAAGAACAAGTAAAGATGGACACCAGCTCTGAAGAAGCCGCTCAAGTGATTGCCCTATTGCAGTCGGGGATGCGGCAGTGTGACGTTGCTCGACAGTTGAACCTGTCCCGTTTTTCAGTTCGACGGGTGTTCCAATGTTTTCAGCAGACTGGTGGTTATGTTAGAAAACCGGGATCTGGAAGAAAACGGTGCACATCAGAAAGAGATGACCGTTTCATCGTTACGACATCTTTACGAAACCGTTTTACAAATGCTGTTGAGTTGCAACAACAGCTTCGATCAACTCGGAGAACATCTGTGAGTGTTTCTACGATAAGAAGAAGGTTACACGAAAAGAGTTTAACAGCCCATAGACCTGCTAAAGGTCCAAAACTTACTGCACAGCATCGCAGAGATCGCCTAGAGTTTGCTCGCAATCATTGCGAGTGGACTCTAGAACAGTGGCGGACCGTACTCTTCTCTGATGAGACGAGGGTCTGTCTCTTCTGCAATGATAGACGTAGAAGGGTCTACAGAAGACAGGGGGAGAGGTTACACAAACCTGCTTCGAAGAATCCGTCGAATACGGTGGTGGCTCGTGTATGTTTTGGGGCGGCATTTCCGTCGACGGAAAAACGGAACTTGTGTGCGTTTCCCGGACTCGGGGTGGCCGTGGGCAAGGGTCATTAAATGCTGGTCGGTACATTACTGAAATCCTGGAGGAACATGTGGTCCCGTATACTGGTTATGTCGGTGATGGATTCATGTTAATGCATGATAATGCTCGTTGCCACACCGCGGCTATTGTACGGGATTATTTACAAGAGGTCGATATCCCTGTTATGCATTGGCCAGCACGAAGTCCAGACCTTAACCCAATAGAACATCTCTGGGATGACCTAAAACGGCGCGTGCGAGCTCGAGATCCAGCTCCAGCCACTCTTCAAGAGCTCCAAGATGCGGTACTTGAAGAGTGGGAACAAATACCCCAAGAGGCTGTTGCGATCCTTGTAAGGTCCATGAAAGATCGGCCGCCGCCGAAGCCGTTATCAAGGCAAGGGGGGGTAACACTAGGTTTTAAGAACTTTTTTTGTATTTATTAAGTTTTTTTTTAAATTATTAATTTGCAAATTTGTACATACCCGGTCGTTTTCTTTAATTTCTCTTTCGTCTCGTTATAAAAGTAAAATTCAATTAAAATTCCTGAAAGCTAGTGAAATTACCTTTCGAATGATACCCTCAAACCACAACATTGCCATTGGCCTGTTGTGTTAAAATAGTATTTAAATTATTTTTTTCGGATGTGCGATTTTTTTGACGCCGAGTGTAGTTAGTAGTTGGTCATCGTTACAAGTGTGCATTTATTTATTTATATTTATTTTATTTTACGTTTATTTATATGTATAATATGTATGTATACCGTATATACGTATATGTTTATGTGTTTAATATATTTTTATATATGTAACTATATTTATAATATTTAGGAGTTACTTAGGTTTTCATTTTTTTTTCTCTTTCTTTCTTTCTCTGTTTTCCTTTATTGCTACACCTATTCAAAATCTCACCACTCCATGGGTTGACTGGGAGAAAATGCCTAAAGGCATTAAGTCCGCCCTTTGTATCCCTTTATTGTAAAGGAAGCAATAAAGAGTTAAATAAATAATAATAATAAATATATTGTATAGTATTGTTTAGTATATGTCTTATAGTATACTATAATATAAATATAACTAATGGAAAATCTATAGAATAAAATGTAATTTTATTTTGAAACTTGATAACAATATTACAATACATACTCCCTACAGTCATCTTACTTTTAATACTCTGCATTCGTCTAATTTCCCCGAAGTTTAGTTTCCTGAAGGTTTTACTTCTACCGCATGTGAACTGCACACATATTCTTTTTCATTGGATAAAGAGACAAAACAAGCAAAACATTCTCCTGATGGTAAGTGCAACGCCTGCCGATGACAGAGGCTGTATCACCCAGAACATTTCAGTGTGACACCACAATGTGCCGCTCTTCAAACCGAAACACAGTAATGTTTGCGGACTACTGCTTCACTGCAGAATAAGTGGCCCTGGGGTGGTACCTACGAAGACGGATTCCTGCATAGGAATCATACCGCCAGTAATTTAGAGCCGTAAGTGTGAGAGAGCTCGATCGGAAAAAAAACTCACTTTTATAGTGAGAGCGTACTTTCCCGTCGACGGCTTTGGTAAGTAGAAATGTTTTAGTGACAATTTTATCCAAAACATTTTACAATATTAAATATTTATTTCATTATATTTTTACTTGTTGGGGCATCGTTATCAAAATCATAAATCTTTATCAAAATTTTAATCTGGAACGTAAAGAAAAAAAAAATTGACGTGTGAAAAATAGATGTAGAGTAGATGGTGAAAAAATAGGTGAAGCTCAGGGATAACTCCTTAGGCCGCTTTTATATACATTTCATGTAAATGAATTACTAAGAGAGTGGTTCAAAACTGAATACATACATACATACATAAGATCACGACTGTATCCCATAAGGGGTAGTCAGAGACTGGGCCTTCACTGCAAAAGCAGATGACTGCCACAATCCACGTTTCACCAAAACAATATAATGCACTTGGTGTGATAGGTGGTGAGCCCATCGCCACCATGCGCTGTTGGGTGCACAGTGCAGTTTTATTCCTTACTCGCCTTTTACGAGATCCATTGGATGAGATGGAGTGGTAGTATTCTTTTAACGAGCCGCCACCACACGGCAAACTGAATACAATCTTTACAATTTGATTCAAAATTTATTCTAGAACAAAAGCTCATTGCAACTGCACAATAAATAACAAAAATTATAAACGGAGAAAGCACTGCAAAATCTTATTATGGTAAAATATGCTTTAATCCAGACAATATTATTAACAACATGTTACAAACAACTGTTTAAAAAAAGTCAACTACTTGGCATATCAACAGAAATCTCCTCCGTATTATTTCCTTTGAGAAATGAAAAAGATACGTACTTCATAAAGTCCTTGGACATGATATCACAGCAGTCGGGCTCCTCGGGGATACGCGGCGTTCGGTACCACTCCGACATGGAGTCGATGTCGTCCCGCGACGAATCCAATCCTGCGATCATATTGTGCGCGTTACCCAAACCTTTTCATTTAGACATTGACCGAGCTCATGAATAGTGTTGTAACGAAAACAACCTATTCTCCATAACAAAGTTATCACGTACCTACGATGCCACTGAAAATCATGGTTGGATCATGCATCTTAGCATATCCTGAGTGGCCGTCCTTTTTGGAGCATTGCACCATGAACGGATGGATTTAAATTTTGTTTTTTCCTGTGTTGTCTGTTTTTTTTTTTCTTCTCTACACTGATGATCTGTCTGTGAATTGTGTGCGTGTAACAAATAAATGTCTCTTTCTTTCTTTCTATCATCATCGTTTCAGCCTTTCACTAGTCCACTGCTGAACATGGGCCTCTCCCATAGATTGCGACAAAAGTTTGTAGCTCTCACTTTCGGGAGATTTTGCCATAGTGGTCACGCTTGGCAGGCGCGTCGGCATCCGCAGTTTGTTTATTCAGATGTTTTAATTTTCCCTTTGTCGACTTTTACGACACTCACGGAGATGGGGTGGTAGATTCTCTTAAGCCGCAACCACACGGGATGTACCTATGTTGTTTACATATTTTAATATGAATTCATAATAAAATATAAATTCGCTGGTTAAGTCGGTGATAAGATATCGACTACGGCATCGGGTTTCTACTAGATGTGGTCATTGCACAGGATATATACAGATAGATATTACAGCGCAAGAAGTTCTCACTCGCAAGTTCCAAGCCAGTGGTCGTCGACTAGCGTTAACAACTACATTTAAAAGCTACGTGCTTCCGACAGACATTGGATCCGATGCATCACAACAAACACTCTGTACTTGGAACGAAGTTCTTTTTCGCGGCTTACAGTACAGTTGGCTGAAATCGTCACGTAAGGAAAAAGCGTTATGTCTCCAGGAGACCTTTCTCTCTCTCTTTCTATTGTATACGGTTGTCTGTGTGTGTGCGTGCGAGTATCGAGATTCGAGCAGCAAGCAATTGTGCGCGGTCAGGTGAATAACCCGAATTCTAAACACGTGTAAATATTATTTCCATCACCATTTCAGCCTATCACTAGTCCACTGCTGAACATAGGCCTCCCCCATAGATTGACACAAAAGTTAGTAGCTCTCTTTTTGTGGATTTTGCCATAGTTGCCACGCTTAGCAGGCGGGTTGGCAACCGCAGTTTATTTATTCACATGTTCCAGGAAGATTCTGCTGCCCATCTCCTGGTTTTTATTTTATTGTGTAATAATTAGATGGGGGTGATAGATTCTCTTAAGCCGCTACCACATGGGGCCATGAACATCGACGTAACATAATCCAGTATACTACCATCTATCAGGTCGTGCCTAGGCGGCAGTCGGTCGTTCTCAAACGAGGAACAAGCGCGAGACGGCATACTATCGCAACGGTTCCGCAGCGTGCTCGCATCTGTGAACAAATATTTACTCTCAATACACTTGTTATCGATGGTTTCCCCCATCATTACGTATGCAGCATAACAACTGGGAAGTTTAACAGGGATAAGAAACATTTTTTAATTAAATTTAAAAAAAAAAATTATGTGACATCAAATGACATAAACAATGAAAATGAATTTAGGGAAACGAGATGGGTCAACGAATTATCACAACAAATATCATTATGAATGAAAGTACAAAGTTGTGTATTGGAAGCAAAACAAAAGATGTTTCAATGGTAAAAAGCACAACAGGATACAGTACGATTATAAAATATAAAAGCAAAGCCGACGGCTCTCGTCCCTACAATGTGTATGGCTAGCGACGTAATGTGTGTTTTGTAAAGGTATGCTGGCGAAGCTAAAATAATATACAGCATGAGATAGCGTTGCATAACTAAAGGGTAGATAAATAAACGCACGTATTAATAAAGCCTTTATCTTGTACAAAAATTACAATAATTATTATATAAAAAGCATGAAAACATAGCAAAGCTGCGTGCAACAAAATCGTAAGCCTTATAAAATAACGTATTTAAATACTTAAACCGAACCCAATGACATATTGGAGGAGTTGGCAGACTAAATATTCCAAATAAAAATTAAAAACTTGTTATCTTTAATGTTCCCTTATTATACTGAATAATCATATAAGATTTTATAATTTAAAGTATTATCTGATACTATTTTTTTCTAAAATTCAGTATAATTAAAGAAAAAATATGACGAACTCTGGAATTAAAATCGTTTAATTCAAATAAATTTTGATCAAATGTTGGAATGATGATGTGATCAAATGTTTTTAAATCAGATTCGGAAGACGTGTTTAGAGCAACGCTGTGTACCATGTGAAAAACCCGACTGTGTATGACCTACGACGGAATTAAAGTTTTGACATAGGCATACTTTTGACCTCAGGAAGTACGTTTCACGAAAATATAAGTACGTTGTAAAAACCAAATTAACATGCCTATCGCAACCAAATCGATTTCGACGTCATTCGAATCTAAGAAAATACTGAAGAATAAGATGCATGTGTAGAAGTAGCTGTAAGTACACCAAAGGTATATTTAAAATAAAAGGAAATTGTAACTATGTTTTTTTCATCATTTTCATTCCCAGGACTATTATGTTAGTAATGGTATGGTTTGTTTATTGAGCAGAATTTATTAAAATTTCATATCTAGGACTCGGGATGGTACTGAAAACTTCTAATTTCTTCTGCCAACTCCTGTACAGTGAGCAACAAAGGTTAGTGGTGTTTCTACACCGCGTATGCTGGTTAACACAAGCCGGACGTCAATACGTACTCTTCGCGTTACTAGACTGCGTTTTCCAGTTCCTCGTGCCGGTACTCGCCCTCCGACAAAATTGTTTCTTCGGCGTGAACATGTCCGTTCCGTTGACGGCTTTGCACGAGGAGTGCATCGCCGCCTTCTCAACAATCGCTCGATCTACCTCGTCGCCTGTTAATGGGGCGGAATGCGTCCTTTCGTGACCTATCCTTAGGGATTCTTGGAATAGCGGGCATCCGGTCGGTAAGGACACGGTTCTATGGTGTTTTATGAGGCGGCCCGGGTTGTCCCCGGGCTTGTCGATTAGTGGGTTATTCTGCGGTTGGTTTTCGGCTGCGGAAGACAATGAGAAGCGACACGTAAAACACATGGCACCAAGCGACACCCGGTGCGGTGGTCTGGTTAGATGTTAGGGACGATGGTGCCTTGATAAGTTCCAAATATGGTACAAATATTTTTATAGGTTGCTATCACTTTAAAAGGGACGTAATTATTCAAAATAAGTGCTATAATTGATGCTATACATATATATATATATATATATATATATATATATATATATATATATATATATATATATATATATATAAATAATATTAAATGATATTATTTAATACATTTTTTAAATATTAACATTTAGAAGATATAAAGAACCGATTACCGATTTTCTACATTTTCAAATAAAGAATAATATTCACCAACTTCTTATGAAGCTGAGGAAAAGTAAAAAGTAAAAGACACCACCATCCGGAAAAGTGGTTACAATGTATTAGCTAAGGTGCGACAAGTTTGTATAAAAACCGTTACGTAATTACAAAAAAAAAATGCTCCATATCACAAAATAAATTTACAAAGCACCCGACGACGTGTATCAATTGCCAGCCTTGCCACACCTCCGTGTGATCTTTGTGTATTGCAATAGTTCATGATACGACCACACTGGACAAAACAATTAGGCCAATATGACCAAAACCCGTCACCAAAATTCATGCAGATGGTAATCATTGTTAAAAGTAATGAGCTTACGTTTCAACGTGGCACGCTTAAATAAGTTTAAAAACATTCTTTGACCGTTTACATCATGGAAACGCGGAGCAGCCTACGGAAATTTACACATAGAGCAGGATATATTTCAAAATTTAAATAAATCGTAAGCGCTTTCTAATGTTGTAATTAAGAAATGATGAAGTTGTTGCTACGTCTGAAATAGCTGTCATGAATGGGATGTGACGTCGCTGCGCTGCGTTCGGAACGCTTTCTGTGGTTGTCTTTTGGGAATATGACGTATCTTTTTTTTTTCATAAAAGTGACGGAACGAGCAAAACGTTCACCTGATGGTAAGTGCAACGTCTGCCCATAACAAATGCTGTGTCACCCAGAAAATTACTGTGTGACACCACACTGCGCCCGTCACCCTGAGACATCAGTTCTTAAGTCTCATATGCCCAGTGATTACGCTAGCTCACAGTGCCCTTCAAACCGAAACACAGTAACGTTTGCACACTACTGCTTCACGGCAGAATAACTGGCCCTGGGGTGGTACCTACCTAAACGGATTCCTGCATAGGAATCCTACCACCAGTAAATATGTATTATAATATCATTCGTATCGTAACTGATGCAGCGGTAGCGCATGGCGGCAGTTTTTGTACTGTCAGTAGTGCGGCCAGGTCTAGTATGTCAAATTTCGGGACGGAACTTAAAAATAATCGGATCTTTGGTTTTCTCATCGGGACAGCTACCATGGGTACAAAAACAGGTCTTTGCGAGTCATTATTTTTTTTTTCAACGGTCAGTATTTTTAAATAGTATCTTACCATTGGTTAGGACAAGAAACAAAGCAAATAAAACTTAAACTAGATAAATACAGAGGTAAGAGAAAAATCGGGACATTAACAACGAGGGTGAATCGGGACGTGTCACCAGACCCCTGAAAATCGGAACGCCCCGCGCAAATCGGGACCTGGCAACACTAATAAATAATAAGTCAGTATCCATGACTCCGAAAAACTAGATTTTGTATTGACATCTATATCAGTGTGTATGGGCGTTTACTGAAACAAATTTCTGTGGCAAATCTCCGCATGAAAGGGCTCTAGTCTTTGTTGTTACGTTGGGGCGAATTTAAATAGGCTGCTGGAAAGTTAATTCGAATTAAGAACAGTTAAGGTACAAAGCAGGAAAAGACTGAGAAAGGTAACGCGCGTAACAGCCAATCGTTAGGAGGTGAAATGAGCTGTCAACTGCTTTACTCCTAATGTCTTTTAGCCGCTGCATGTCACTGTATTTTAGGCAGTATGTGATGACAATGGCTCTTTCGACAAAGACGCCTATTTATCGTCTTACTGAATAATGATGGAACGTTTGTTTTGGGTGGATACATTTAGATATGGAGATTATTGTGTCATTTTCAAGGCTCTGATGTTTGACTACGGAACTTGTTTTAACTATAATAAAGTATTAGCTGATATCCCCCCCCCCCCCCTCCTTCCTCCCCGAAGGCGTTGTAGCATTCCATTTCTACTGCCACGACTAGGGGGGATGGAACTTTTTTCTGCTAAAGAGACGGTAATACAGAAAAGTTTGGAAACCTATCTTATATATATAAAAGTTGCTTACTAAGATATTCAGACTGAATTATATAATATACTTCCATGTTCCCTATACGCTAAAAAATAAATGCATATACGTAATAGTCAGCGAAAGCATTCTCAGGGCCGGTATTTCGATCGTCCCTTATTCTTTACCTTAGAATAAGATTCACATTTAATCTAAAATTCACTTTAGGGGCACAGAAGTGTATTTCAATCAATCTATTCCATACGTTAAGTTAAGTAGGAGCATAGACAACATTACGGCAAGATTCAGTTAGTTAACACATTCAACGCAATTATTTGTATGGACACTAGCGCCATTTTGTCATTTGGAGCTGTTTCGATTGGAGGTTATAGTCTTATAGCATACATAGATTATTATAAATCAATAGAATTTTGTGAAAAGTCACGAAAAAATTATTAACAGGAAAATTAATAGTTTTGCAATTCCATCCAAAAAAGTTTACACAAAACAAGAAGTTTAGACAGTGTCGCAATTATAACAATTAATATATTTTACTCCGCTTCCCATGCTCAAATATAATTATCAGTTAAAATAAATGCATAATATTTTGTAGAAATCTATTTGAAATAACTGTATCCAAAAATAATAGTTACTTTAATTTTAATACTTTTATATTATACTATAGACGACCGCGTGGACTAGTGGTCAGAGTGCCTGACTTCTACGCCGCGGGTCCTGGGTTCGATTCCCAGCCGGAGCAAACATTTTGTGCTAAAACACAAATTGTTGGTTTTCGGGTCTGGTTGTGTTGTGATTGTCCCCGTGTTTCCGACACTGCATCCTAGCCTACCTCCGGTCTTATCGCATCAGCGTTACATCGGGCGCGGGTAGGTTGGGACGAGTGAGTGCCTCTGTGTTTGCGCGTACACTTGTGGCACTATAATATCTCCTGCGCAGTTGATGGCTCTCGACAGTATTCGGAAGTTGTCGCCGTGGTCGAAATCGGCTAGGAGAACATCATCAATCAATGAATATACTATTGGCAACATAATAAATCCAGGATTGAAACTTGAGTCGTATAGCATCTATTCCTTATCCTGGAACCGTATAAATAATACTTTAGAGTGTCACATAACATTAATCCTGAATTGAAATACACTTAAGTGACACTTAGTGACAGCGTCAACCTGAAACCTAGATAAGGAGCGATTGAAATAGCGGCCCATAGAGAGTATAATGTATGCTTTAATAAAGAGGTTTTCTATTACTGAGCAAAATACATAATGTTAAAGACAAATTACACAGCTAATTATTACACTCCACCGTGACCGAATTTATTTATGTTCTTCTTTTCTTTGATTGTTGCATCCTGCACATTAAAATGGAAGAATTCGTGAGTTACGATTCTTTGTTTCATTTTGTATAGGGGAAAGTGACGAGACAAAATATAACTGGAATTTTGTGAACCACACCAACAGACATTGTTACAAACACCCGTCATACTGTCCGCCACAATGAACATTAATTAAAAAAAAAAAACGATGACATAATCTGTGTTAGTAAAATTCAAAGCTTTTAGCATAAAAATAGCACAAGAAAAGGCTGAAGGTCAAGGCAATCAATAAATGAGCATGAGTTGAATGTATTTACAATGTGATGTCTATCAAGAAGACTGATTGAAAACAAACATATTTTATGATATAGATAAAAAACTGGATAAAATAGAATTACGTCTAAATTAGAATCGAATTTGAATGCGCAAACTAACATGCACAGAAACCAAAAATATATTCGCAAGAGCAAATAAAAATTCAAGCAAAAAGTTTCGAATTAAATACGATCGTCATTATTTAGAACTGGATTGTAGAAACAAGGACCTTGCTATAGGACTAAGCTACGGATTAAGAAACTGGGGTTTCGTACGATATTCGAAAAAATAGCAAGAGGTGAGAAAAGAAGAATCTGCCATCACATCGCAACCCATGGGTGTCGTAAAAGTCGGCGCAGGGAAAATGAAAACCAGGAGATGGGCAGCAGCATCTTCCTGGAACATCTGAATAAAAAAACCGCGGTTGCCAACCAGCCTGCCAAGCGTGGCAACTATGGCAAAATCCCCCCATAATGAGAGCTACAAACTTTTGTGGCAATCTATGGGGAGGCCTATGTTTAGTAATGGACTAGTGATAGGCTGAAATGATGATGAAAGAAAATGTAAAAAAGTAATCAAGACTGTTAAAGATTTAAAGCCACTGATTCCATACCAATGCATTGAAATGTTAAAGATATCGAGGCAGGCGCAAGCTACAAAATGATGTGAAATCGCTAGCACGCACGAGTGGGACGGCAGAGACCCTCGTTGCCACAGGCGATCGCACTAACTCTCCCATTTATGACATTTCGTACCATTTCTGGGCGTCAATGGCGCGATGGCCGCTGCCGAGTCGTCAATGGAGTACGTGGCTGTTGAACAGACGCACTGTCTTATACACGAGCCAACACACAGTCCCTTTTCTGCAATAGATTTGAGCCAATGTAGCTCTTACACTTATACATTGAGAGTTGAGTTTTGATTGACTCTTGTCTGAAAAATGATTGAGCCAATGTAGCTCTTAAAATTTACATGTTTAGGGTAGGTTTTTGGGTTTGTCTTTGATTTCTTTTGTGTTCTTACATCATGCTCTTATAGGTAAAGACAAAACTTAGAAAAAAAAATACCACCACCGATTACTGCACTAAATCTACGCTGCAAAGACAAATTCTAATCTACAAATTACAAATTGTAACGAATACATAAATATCGGAGCAACAATATTAAGAATTCCTACATAAAATATAATTCAATTACAACTAAACAAAAAAAGAGAAAATAAAACTATTTTAATTTGACTTAATTTTAGCACAGTTTTATAATTCGAATATTGTTACATCGATTATTTACGATTCGTTACAACCTCAAAAAAAAATGGTTAGTAATTTTGACAAAGCAACCGTTCCGACCGTAAACATTTTTTTTCAAATTTAAACCAAGTAACACGCAGACAGACAACCTGAACTTGAATATTATTATAGTGGGAACGGTTGCTTCCGCGTCACTTCCGATATAGATCGCAAAGTTTTGAGCTAAAGCCAATTAGCACAAAACGTTTATTTATTACAAAAGACATTTTTAAATAATACAAGTAAGCATTTAGTTGCGAACTACATCACAAAATAACTTTTTTTCAATCTACTACTAGTGCCGGTGGAAGTGGACTTTACTGCGGTGCATGTGACCATAATGAATGTAAAGAAAGTCGAAAAACTAAATGATTGGGACTTTTGGCGCCAACTCGAAAAATGGCAGTAGCGTTTTTATTTAATTTTGTAATTTCTGTGTATATTTGGAGTTTTGTTGTTTATTATTGATAGTTTATTATGCAGCAAGTGCTCCTGAAAGTGTTCAGTGATTGGAAAATTCAAGTCAAGACCAAAATTGTGCTTTTCGTTGTCTCCATCAGTCCGGCAAATCTTACAAGTACACTATCAATTTACAGTCGATCAAAATTTTGAAGTATTGCTGCTTGAAGATTGTAAACTTGGATATGTTCCTTGACACTGGAAAATAGTTTATAACTATTTCCATTAATAAATAAATAATAATAATAAAAAAACGATTTGTCAAAACGCCATGTTAATTGTGAGACTAATATCTACAGATACAATTTATTTTTAAGTAATTTTTTTCAACATTCAAACATACCTCCCTTTTTTTTGTTTATTTTTTTATAGGAGAGGGGGCAAACTAGCAAGCGGCTCACCTAATGGTAAGTGATCACCGCCGCCCATGAACATCCGCAATACCAGTAAATTTTATTAAATTTGTAAATTTTTGTCCTATATGTAACAGATTATTACCTTATGCTGGCTACCAAATATGTGATATTGTAACTAAATAATATACTGTATACATGACATTATGTAATATGAGATTGGAAAAAAAGAAAGACCCCAGAGTTTCTTGCCGGTTCTTCTCTGAGAAGGTATTTTTTGAACCGGTGTAGATTTTGACATTCATAAGAGCTTTATACAAGCCTAAACTGAATAAAGAAATTTTTACTTTAGACTTTAGCATATAAAAGGCGTTACTTTTGCGTATACTTCTGAAGGAAAAATATTGAAGCAATTTCTTTTCAGCACGATTTTGCTAGCTTCGTCTGTATGTATATAACTATGTATGGATGTAATGGAATCTTTCCATTCAATTGTCACTCACTTCCCGAGGTAATAATTTGAAATCTTTCACGCATATCATGGGCAGATGACAATACAATAATTTCAAGATCATGGTATTCTCACCAGCGTAATCAGCTCATCTTTTCAAGTGTGTTTTTTACACTATAAAATGACTATTTCATAATTCCGAAGACAGAGTGCATTCATTTTTTTCCCCCCGCTACACAACAAACTGACCGATAAGCCAGTTTACTTCGCTCAAAATAAGTCTAAAATGGTACCTACCGCTATTTTAGTTAAAATAATTTATTTTTATCATAATAATTAATTTTTACTGCTCTCAAAGTAATTAATTAAGTAATTAACTTAACGATATTCGTTAAATATAAAATGCAAAACCAAATTTTGTCTGTCAGTTTTTAAAACAAGTCTGTTATCAAAAAAACGAATATGCTTAAATATGAATTATAGAGAAAAAAAACAGAAAAAATTGGTTCGTTCACAGTATGAATGATGCTTGATAGGGAACAACGAGAGTTGTAGTTTTTGTGGTTGTACTAGTTTGTTTGTGGTTTAAAAAAAAACGCCTCAAATTGTCCTAATTGAAAATTTTCTCAAGAGCATCATAGGCTTTATAATTTATACCTACTTTTACACTGCTTTTAGCCGTGTGGTGGCGGTTCTATAAAAGAATACTACCACTCCATCTCATCCATTGGATCTCGTAAAAGGCGAGTAAGGAATTAAACTGCACTGTGCACCCAGCGGCGCATGGTGGCGATGGGCTCACCACCTATCACACCAAGTGCATTATATTGTTTTGGTGAAACGTGGATTGTGGCAGTCGTCTGTTTTTACAGTGAGTGCCCAGTGTCTGACTGCCCCTTATGGGATACAGTCGTGATCTTATGTATGTATGTACTTTTAAATTTAATAATTCCAGTAAGATATAAATTAAAAAAAGAAATATATTTTATCATGATTTTTATGTAATCTGCTTTCGTCATGTACTGCCCCAAACACGACGGACGTATACAAGCAATAATTATTAGTTTTAATGCATTTTACTTAACATTTAACGACGAATATTAACCGTATCTCACGGTTAATAATCGGGCCATCCGTTTATCACAGATAAACAAAAAAAAATAATGAGGTAATTAAAGAAGTCATCGACGCGTAGTTTCAGCAAACCTAAACTTGAATAGTACGGATAACAAATTAAATAATTGTATTGTATAATCGTTTTATTATTTAATGTGTTGTGAAGTTCAATTTGAACAATTAAGAATTTATAATAACGTTTGTAGATATTTCGGTAACTAACTCCATTAATTATTATAGTATTACTTTATTGTAATACGGTCTTATGCATAATAAATTTTAAGCCTTGTTAAAGTTTATAGCCTTGTTACAAAGAGTTTACACATTTTGACAGATGTTTGCAGCCAAATATATACAAATTCACAGACATGAAATTTGATTAGGACGACAACATAACCATGTTGTAGTATCCCATAGCGGAATTTTACAAAACCGTGTGGTGGCGGCTCTATAAAAGAATACTACCACTCCATCTCATCCAATGGATCTCGTAAAAGGCGAGTAAGGAATTAAACTGCACTGTGCACCCAACATCGCATGGTGGCGATGGGCTCACCACCTATCACACCAAGTGCATTATATTGTTTTGGTGAAACGTGGATTGTGGCAGTCATCTTTTTTTACAGTGAGTGCCCAGTCACTGACTACCCCTTATGAGATACAGTCGTGATCTTATGTATATATGTATTTTTGTCAAATATATACAAATTCACAGACATGAAATTTGATTAGGACTACAACATAACCATGTTGTAGTATCCCATAGCGGAATTTTACAAAACGCCTATTGTAAAGTAGTTGTTCAGTGGCCTTCAAACCGAAACACAGTAATGTTTTCACACTACTGCTTCACGGCAGAATAACTGGCCCTGGGGTGGTACCTACCTAGATGGGTTACTGCATAGAAATCCTACCACCAGTAAATAATCCTGACATATCTTTACTACTAATACTTGCAACGCGACTTTATAGCCACCTTAAAGCTAACTAATTAAACACCTTACAACGCTTAGTATAGAGTTGAAAATCGCAACTTACCGTTGTACAGTCCGGCTCGGCCCCGACCATCGGAGTACGTCTGCCGTCTGGTGGGTAGCGGGTTCGTTCCGTCTAGTAGTGAACTTTTGCCCAAAATTATGTGATCCTTCTCGTTTTCCGTCTCTTTCGCGCAGTTTCTCATTGCACTAGAAGTTACGAATGTTTCAATGTTAAATTTAACTGTAACGAGGCGTCAAATGACTGCATGACCTAGTGGTCAGAGTACCACGGATCCGGGGTTCGAATCCCAGACGAAACTGTATCCTGTGCGTTTTACAGACATAAATTTCACAATCAGACCTGAAAACCAACCATTTGTGTTTTTACACAAAAGTTAGCTCCGGTTGGGAGTCGAATCCAGGTCCCGCGACGTAGAAGTCAGGTAACTAGGCATTTTTCACATTTCGTCATAGTCCCCTGGATCTGTCTAGGTAGGTACCACCGCAGTGCCGGTCATCATGCAGTAACGTAGTAACGAGCCAACATTATTTTGATTCGGTCTAGAGTGCACTGTTAGCTACTGGGCATATGGAACTGAAGAACTGATGTCTCAGTGTCTGTGACGGGCGCAGTGTGGTGCCACGCAGAAACGTTCTGCGTGACACAGCATTTGTTATGGACGGACGCACTTTGCTTTTTTTTCCCAAAGTGGTCTATATAGACCATCAAGGGTCGATTTCGACTCGTACCAAAATGGCGGCGACGTAGTTCGCCAACCTTCACGTCTCGATTCCAGCGGGGGCGAAAAGTGGGATACATGTGTAGTCTCTGCCTACCCCTTATATGGGAAAAAGGCGTGATTGTATGTATGTATGTGAATATAAGGGTTCATATCAGCCAGATAAAAATTAGGGATACATAAAAGTAAATGAGTTGAAGGTAACTAGTTTAGGAACATTGAAAATTAGGCAGACGAAAAACTAGTCTTAAAAAGTTGTCTTTTTACTGGATAAAGTGACGAGACGAGCAAAACGTTCACATGATGGTATTTGCACCGTCTGCCATAGCAATGGTGTGTCACCCAGAACATATCCGTGTGGCCACCACTCTGCGCCCGTCACCCTCGAGACATCAGTTCTTTAGTCTCATTTGCCCAGTGATTAAACTAGCTCTCAGTGCCCTTCAGACCGAAACACAGTAATGTTTGTTCACTACTGCTTTACGGCAGAATACCTAGTGGTACCTACCTAGACGGATTCCCGCATAGGAATCCCACCGCCATTAGTTTGGGGATGTCTGATTATATAAACATACTACTCACTGGTATATGGTTGAGTGCATGCTCTGCGCGATGTTGGAGTCTTCGGAGTGCATCCAGAGCTCACCAGCGCCGGTCGCCGTCTGTCGGCCAACTTCCATGTAGAAAAAGCACTCCGAATCTCCGCATCTGTACAATAGACGTCACTATATAAATTTATTTATTTATTATTAAAAAACCAACAGCATTTTTTTAAAATAACAATTGTACCTTATGGAATAATCTTAACACTAGCCTAGCCAAAATATTTCAAAATACTCAAACGAGCTACTAGCTTGGTCTCATCATCATCATTTCAGCCTATCACTAGTCCACTGCTGAACATAGGCCTCCCCCATAGATTGCCACAAAAGTTTGTAGCTCTCATTTTGGGGGGATTTTGCCATAGTCGCCACGCGGGAACCGCAGTTTATTTATTAAGATGTTCCAGGAAGATGCTGCGGCCCATCTCATGGTTTTCATTTTTCCTCTTATCGACTTTTACGACACTCACGGGATGCGATGTGGTGGCAGATTCTCTTAAGACGCCATCACACGGTAATATATATACATTTTATACCATCAATTCAAAATTCAATCATTCAGAATTCTGTATCAGTTTTTTGCATCACACTTTTAGGAATTTCGTCATAAAATTTTATGGATCTACTAAGAAAAGACATTTTAGTTTTGGCCATATAAGCACAGGAACCTCTAGCGTGTCGCCTCGGCCCATTCTACAGGATACAGTCACTTTTTTATTAAACAAATTCATGTTTCCGTACGTACATTATATTTTCATAAAATATTAAACGACGGAAGTGTTAAAATATTTTCGTCCTTGATAGACTAAACGCACAGACACAAGCAGTAGCAAACATCATTCATCAAAAACCAGCAAGGTAACAGCCTATTAATGTGTGTGACATTAATAGTGCCTCCTCACATTTTCGAGAGGGTTTAGGAGCTGGGAAGAATTCGTCACGCTGCTCCAATTCGGGTTGGCGGATTTCACATATCGTCAAAATATTTTATATTTCTCAGTTCTCACTCAACAATTTTAGTGGTGCTGGCACCGGGCATCGATCTCCAGGTCACCCGCGTACTATGAAATTTAAAGCGAGCGTCTAGCCCCTGAGCTACCACGGCTAACTCATACCACTCACTCATACCAAAGTCTAATACTTACTCCATAAACAGTATTATCCCGCTTTACGCGATGGTTACGTTCCACAAAAACTTGCGTTAAGTAAAATTCGCGTATACAGGAGTTTGCGTTTAAACATCGCCAAAGGTCAGTACAAAATGTAAAACAATACTTTAATTCTAATATATTTTCGGTGATGTAATTGCTGTTAGCCGTCTCGGCTTTTACAGCTTCATCGGATACTGTGCTCGCGGGCCAGGGGCCCGTGTGCCAGGTTTGGTTTGACCCAAACATAAATAAATAAATAAATAAAAACTCCTACAAAACCCTCGAAGTTCGGACTGTGTCGCGTTCGCTGCGTGCTTTCGCGATTTCGAAAATCTTAAACATTTTAAGTCGTCTACTGACCGTCCGAAGGAGGCTGCGCGCGACCATTAGGACTGTCGACTTGTGTGTCGGTAACTCTGGGCGGTGAGAACCGCCCTGGAACACGGGTGAATCTTGTGTACGCGATGTGATTATTGACAATTGCGCGCCGCTCTCTACGGCGGTCGCGCGTCGTGGTGCGTGTTATATTAAAGCTATTGACTGTGTGTACAGTGTGGGTTGGATCGTGACTGACAGTATCGTGGTCAGGAAGAGCTGAGACGTCCGTGTCGTCTAGCACGTTTCGCGGGCGACGTTTGCGTTCGGTCGCGTTTCTGTTTGGTCGGTAATTTGCTGCTTTAACCACCAGCGGGTTTGAATGAACCGCGGCTTTTTCGAAAAACCGCCGTGCCGAAAAACCGCCGTGCTTTAATTCTAAAAACACATGGTGCAGCGTTTTATTAAATGTTAAATTCCTAAGTAAAGCCTTTTCGCTCTTTTTTCTTCTCGGGCGGTATTTTTAACTTAGCGTTGACCTATTTTCATCAAAGCTTAGAACACGACTGCCAGCCGAGATAAAAAAATATGTCGGCGGTATTATTCCTATGCAGGAATCCGTCTAGGTAGGTACCACCCCAGGGCCAGTTATTCTGCCGTAATGTAATACTGTGCAAACATTACTGTGTTTCGGTCTGAAGGGCACTGAGAGCTTCCGTAATCACTGGGCATATGAGACTTAAGAACTTGTGTCTTGTGTGGAAATATCGCGTCCAAAGACGAGTGAGCAATTATATTACTACAGACATGTAACCAATCCGCGTAAATCGAGGCATTTCAGCGGGAAATTTGAAACTCCCGTAAAACCGAAACCGCGCCTAACGTGGTCGCGTAAAGCGGAGTGTTACTGTACTCTTAACACCTCACGACCTCCCACGGGGGGGATAATGACGCGGGCGTGCCAAGAAAACGAAAAATATTGCGGAGGCAGAGCAGTGGACTGATGTTGAAAGAATAAATTCTTGCCTTCGTTGACGTGGTCGCTGTGTCACAAACCAGGAAATTGTTACCGGGTTGAGCCTTCGATGAGACGAGAAATGAACACCCGATCTTCAGGTCGAGGAGTCTTTGACGTTGCAGGAGTTAAATGAAAGACGTATATCACTTAACACAAACTATCCTACTAAAAACACACGAGAACTTTATTACCACCGCTCTATACTTGTGACCATCCACTACAATAGACCAGATATAGCACTACTGTATAAAATATCAACAATGGCGTTAACCTGCAAAGTACGGTTCACCTAATGGTTGCGAACGCGAACTTCTCTGAATTAGTTGTCGCACCGTACCATCTCAAAACTACATACATACATACATAAGATCACGACTGTATCCCATAGGGGGTAGTCAGATACTGGGCACTCACTGCAAAAACAGATGATTGCCACAATCCACGTTTCACCAAAACAATATAATGAACTTGGTGTGATAGGTGGTGAGCCCATCGCCACCATGCGTTGTTGGGTGCACAGTGCAGTTTAATTCCTTACTCGCCTTTTACGAGATCCATTGGATGAGATCGAGTGGTAGTATTCTTTTAACAGGCCGCCACCACACGGTGCCACACACCACATCTCAAAACTAAAGGTATGTAAAGCATTAGGATGTGTAATGGCTGCAATTTAAATGTTTTGTTTGTAATGTTGGAGACTAACCTCCTTATATTCTTCAAGGAGTACTCCACTCGCTCCGGTATGCCAAGATCACTGATGATATTGTTGTGGCTCTTAATCTTGACCAGCGTCAGGGTCTTGTCCGTTAGGCACAGGTTGTACAGCCCTTGGATGTTCTTCGACGCGCCCAGACCCTTCTTCTGAACGTTCACTTGCCATACGTGTTCTGAAAAATTATATAATTGTTTTTATTTATTTTTTTATGGATGAAATCGAGAAGATCTAATCGTTCACCTGGTGGTAAGTAGTGCGCCCATTACAAATGCTGTGGCACAGAGAACATTTCTGTGTGACAACTCACTGCGCCCGTCGCCCTGAGGCATATGTTCTTAAGTCTCATATGCCCAGGGATTACACTACATCTCAGTGCCCTTTAGTCCGAACCACAGTAATGTTGCCGCTACTGTTTCACGGCAGAATAACTGACGCATCACTCAGTAATATCTACCTAGACAGATCACTGCACAGGAAGTCTACCACCAATAGGTGAAAAAAGACATTGAGGAGTGGGAATTCGGCGGCTTTGTTTACGAAGGCAGAAAGTGAGGGTACACGAAGGTGTATACTGCAGTTAAAAAATCTTAGTAAAGGTCGCTTACAACAGTTCCCAAAAGACAACATGCCAATATCCTTTAATTTTATAATTTTATAAAGTGACGAGACGGATTGACGGATTCCTGCATAGGAATCCTACCACCAGTAAAATTTCCACATTCCACTCAAGCTGCATATATTTCTTGAATGTTTTTTGCGGTTTATGAATACGTTTACTCTACCATTCCTTTACATTATCCATAGAGAGATATTATTAACAAAAACAATATACATTGTAAATCTTTCGTTTTATGTCTATTTGTTCGATATTCTTAAATATTACATTTTTGAAAAGTAAAATGTCAAAATACGTATAAGATAGGTATTTATTATTTTGAAGTCGAGACTCGACAGTTTGCCAAAACAAAAATTTTTTGGCTGACAATTGCTGTGTTTCGACACAGAACTATTTTGTTCTGTTTTTTAATTTTTATATATATTTAATGTGTTCTGTTCCTGTGCCGAATCAATGCATTATTCTATTCTTATTTTATAAATATGTTTTTTGTATGTCAATGATTTAACACAAAAGTTATTGCTCACAACAGCTGAACTGTATTCGCTACTACTCCGAAGTTACTATATGTTTACTGGTGGTAGGATTCCTATGCAGGAATCCGTTTAGATAGGCACCACCCCAGTGCCAGTTATTCTGCCGTGAAGCAGTAGTATGCAAACAATACTGTGTGTTCGGTTTGAATATTCGGAAGTGCTGCAAATTTTACGTCCGTAATAACTATACCACAATAAACGCACCAACGTGGCAAGTTTTTTCTAATGTTCCGCGGAAACTCTTTGATTTTCCGGGATAAAATCATATAAAATATCCTACGTCCGTCTCCAGGATGCAAGCTATCTCTGCGCTAAATTTCGTCAAGATCGGTACAGTGGATGAGTCGTGAAAAGGTAACACAGACAGATGGACAGAGAGAGTTACTTTCGCATTTATAATATATTTTTTTATTTGATTAAAGTGACGGAACGAGCAAAACGTTCACCTGATGTTAAGTACAACGTCTGCCCATACCCATAACAAATGCTGTGTCACCCAGAACAGTGTGACACCACAATGCGCTCGTCACCCTGAGACATCAGTTCTTAATTCGCATATGCCCATTGATTACGCTAGCTCACAGTGCCCTTCAAACCGAAACACAGTAATGTTTGCACACTACTGGTTCCCGGCAGAATTGATATCAATTCTCCAGTCGCCTCCAAAACAACATAAATTGTCACACCGTCCGCACGGAACCAAATGAAGACGTCAAACAGCCACTAGCCGGACAATGAAACTTGAATTAATTAGTATATACTAATTAGCATCAAAACAGCAGTGACCCGGAGACCTGCGAGATTTTCAACTGCCTTGTTTGTTTTTGCCGGGCGGAATGCGCAGACACTGTGAAACTATCAACATATATTAAACTAGTCATAAGCGACTACGTTCGCGTGTGTTTAGGTTCAAAGTCAAAGTCAAAATTTCTTTATTCAATTTAGGCTTGTTTAAAGCTCTTATGAACGTCAAAATCTACACCGGTTTTTATTAAAACACCGTGGGGACTCTCACATTGTCCGGAACAATGAATATTCTATGTCAGACTCCAGGATGCAAGTTATCTCTGTAAAGGAGGGAAAGTTAATTTGCTAAGATCCGCATGCAAAATGTAAAATGGTGTGTATTACAGTCAACCGTCAATATCACTTGATAATGCCTCGTTTTGAGGTGAAACACGTGTCGTGTTAGTGGTGTGTGTTGCCTAGTGGTAGTGTTGTAGTGGTGAAGGGTATCTGGTGGCGGCTCCCGGTGGCGGTATTGGTTTTCTTGTGCACGCTGTTGACGGAGGGCGGGCGGTGCTCTTCAAAACTAGGTAATACACACCATTTTACATTTTGCATGCGGATCTTAGCAAATTATATATATCTATATCTCCTTTTCTATTATGGATTTCCGCAAAGTAACGCCTGATTCTATTAGTTATCTCTGTGCCAAATTTCATAAGGATCAAATCAAAGACCCTAGGGACAGCGAGAGAGTTACTTTCGCATTTATAATATGAGTAAGGATATACTATTAATAACTCGTTTCCGGTTGAAAAATACTGTAAAATAATTAAACGATTTATAGTAGGTATTAAAAGACTTTTCCTGAATAAACGGGCTATATAATGCACATTTTTTTTTAAATCGAATTAGTATCTCTTGAGATTAGCGCGTTCAAACATTCAAACTATCCAGGTTTATTATGTGATGTTCTCCTGGCCGATATCGACCACGGCGACAACTTCGAATATTATAGAGAGCTATCAACTGCGCAGGAGATATTATAGTGCCACAAGTGTACGCGCAAACACAGAAGCACTCACTCGTCCTAACCTACCCGCGCCCGATGTAACGCCGATGCGATAAGACCTGAGGTAGGCTAGGATGCAGTGTCAGAAACACGGCGACAATCACAACACAACCAGGCCCGAAAAGCAACAATTTATGATTTAGCACAAATGTTGAGCTCCGGCCACTATAATAAACCTGACGACCGCGTGGTCCGGGTTCGAATCCCGCCATATGTCTATAGGAGGTCACGAAGCACGAGTAACAACGCAAATACACCGATATCAATAAACCAACAGACGTACGCAAAGTGACGTAGTAACGGAGAAATAGAAAAATGTGTGACGTGAAAAAGAATCATTATCTATGGAATTCCTGCACAGGCATTGCGCAATCGACGAAGAATTTATTATTCTACGTACATTCTTATCAACATGCCTATCTATAAATGTAACATAAATAACGATGTATAATAATCGAGAAGGATTTTATACAATGTTGTTTATTATTAATACATCTAGATTAAATAGAGTCGGCTGAAAGCAAATAACCTTTGCTTATTTTTAAAAACAAATTCCGTATACATTTTTTTCCCTTAATTGTAAAAAGTCGTCGCAGATTTTTTTTTATTATTGTATAAAGTGACGAAACGAGCAAAACGTTCACCCGGTGGTAAGTGCAACGTCCGCCCACAACAATTGCTGTGTCACCCAGAAAATTTCCGTGTGACACCACACTGCGCCCTGTCACCCTGAGACATCAGTTCTTAAGTCCTCAAACGCCCAGTGATTACGCTAGCTCACAGTGGCCTTCAAACCGAAACACAGTAATGCTTGCACACTACTGCTTCACGGCAGAATAACTGGCCCTGGGTTGGTATCTAGATAGACGGGTTCCTGCATAGGAATCCTACCACCATTAATTTCTTCCGCGTAATTCATAAGTCAGCATAAAGACTTTAATGGTGCTGATACTTTGGTTACCGCCTTTCACTTGACCAAATAAAGTATAATGGTCGACATACGTAGGAAAAAAGTACATTGTATAAAAATAAAGCATTGTTCATTTTAGTTCCATCATTATTACAACCTATCACAAGTCCACTGCTGAACATAGGCCTCCCGCATAGATTGCCACAAAAGTTTGTAGCTCTCATTTAAGGGGTACGGAACTGGAACGTCTGTGTAAATAAACTACGGTTGCCATCCCGCCTTGCCAAGCGTAGCAACTATAGCAAAGTACCCCTTAATCTGACACCTGTGTTAATGATGATGATGAATCACACTGAACGCAAGCAAACTAGGCCGAAACTAAGTACATGATAAAGTTTAAGTTCAACCGTTTGAAATTAATAATTGGTACATTTTTTTTTTTTTAATTCACAAACAGGAGAACGGAACATCATTTTTAACCACATTTTATCATGAAAAAAAATAATGGTTTTCATAACATTGATAAGGCCTCAAAGCTGACTGTGTGCATTGGCGGACATCGGGGAAGTCCCAAACGTAACTAAATTACCTTTACACTTTGCCTTGTACCTTGTACGCTTTGCGGCAACGCAACGGAGATAGGCAATAAGTGAACACACTAGCGGACTATTCTCGTTTATTGTAATGTATTGTCATCATCATCATTTCAGCCTATCTTTTGAGGGGATTTTGCCACAGTTGCCACCCTTGGCGGGCATTGTATTTTACCAGTTTTTATTTCATACTAGCTGTGGGCTTAGGTTATCGATGATATACATATCGGAATCGGATTTCGGGGTTTTAATTTTTTTTTTAATCAAATTATCCTAAGTTACCCGTTATGATCTCAGCCATCTGTCAGTGAAAGTTCCGTCAGAATCGGTCCAGCCGTTTCGGAGATTAGTCCGGAACAAACAGACAGACAGATAGACAAAATTTTTAAAAATAGATTTTTTTCTTTTAAGTACCGAAAAGAGCCGTGGTATCTAAGAGCCGTGGTAGCTCAGGGGCTAGGCGCTCGCTTTAAATTTCATAGTATGCGACTGACCTGGGTACGAGCCCCGGTGCCGGCACCACTAAAATTGTTAATTGCAATTTTAAGAGCTGATTTACCACGTGGTCGGCGGTGAAGGAAAACATCGTGAGGAATCCTGCATGTCTGAGAAATAAAAAATATTTCGAAGACATGTGCAGTCCGCCAACCCGCATTGGAGCAGCGTGGCGGATTCTTCCTAGCTCCAAAACCTGTTCTCAGTAGTGGGACATTGATAGGCTGAAACTTTACTTTACTTTTTTTTAAAGTAACGTTTATACTTTCGTAGCATTGAGTAAAAATCTGTTATTTTGCTATTACAGGCTTCAATTTTATTTATTTGTATAGATTTTACAAGAATGCCTTGTATTATATGAAATAGCTTGTAAACCAGACAATGCCTTGTAGCATTAAGTCCGCCTTTTTCAAATAAAGTTGTGTGTGCATATACAGTTTAAAAATAAAAATTGGTTAATGATTTCTTATATTTACGCGAATACTACACGTTTAAATAAAACTAATTTAAACGGATTTTATCTATTAAAAGTACTATTTAAAGTTAACTATGACATTAGGACATCTGTCACCTCAGTCCCTCCGTGAACGTGGGTGCTGTAAAGCGCTCGAAACGTCGGGTTATAAAAAGTTCAAAATTAAACGGGATTAAATCCGTAAAAAATTGTGTTACTTAATTATTTCGGTAGTTTTATTATGTCGTGTTTTTTTTTTAAATCGACTCGTTAGGCAATTGCTCTAAACTTATTTAATGACTTCGTATGCCAATCGAATTACAAATAAAGTTTCAGCCTATAAATTTCCCACTGTTGAGCACAGTCCTCCTCTCATTTCTGAGAGCGTTTTTGGAGCTAGGAAGAATCCGCCACGCTGCTCCAATGCGGGTTGGCGGACTTCACGTGTCCTCGAAATATTTCTATTCCTCGGACATGCAGGTTTCCTCACGATGTTTTCCTTCACCTGCTTAGCGGTGATGGTGGATGGCGGCGTGGTAAATCAGCACTTAAAATTGTAGAACACTTTTAGAGGTGCTGGCACCGGGGATCGAACCCAGGTTACTATGAAATTAAAGGCGACCACCAGACCCCTGAGCTAAATAAATAAAAATTAAATTGAACAACACGAATTCCGTTTACACAACTAGAGAGTTTCATAAAGCCCCGAAATCAAAAGTTAGAGAATAGTTAAGAATGCTGGTGGTAGGATTCCTATGCAGGAATCCGTCTAGGCAGGTACCACCCCAGGGCCAGTTATGATGATGAGACCAAGCTAAGTCTCGTTTGAGTATTTTGAAATATTTTGGCTAGGCTAGTGTTAAGATTATTCCATAAGGTACAATTGTTATTTTAAAAAAATGCTGTTGGTTTTCTAAATAAATAAATAAATAAATTTATATAGTCACGTCTATTGCACAGATGCGGCGATCCGGCGCTGGTGAGCTCTGGATGCACTCCGAAGACTCCAACATCGCGCAGAGCATGCACTCAACCATATACCAGTGAGTAGTATGTTTATATAATCAGACATCCCCAAACTAATGGCGGTGGGATTCCTATGCGGGAATCCGTCTAGGTAGGTACCACTAGGTATTCTGCCGTGAAGCAGTAGTGAACAAACATTACTGTGTTTCGGTTTGAAGGGCACTGAGAGCTAGCGTAATCACTAGGCATATGAGACTTAAGAACGATGTCTCAGGGTGACGGGCGCAGTGTGGTGTCACACAGTAAACAGTTTCTGGGTGACACAGCATTTGTTATGGGCAGACGTTACACTTACCATATGGTGTACTTTTTGCTCGTTCCGTCACTTTTATGAAATAAAAAAAAAAGTTATGTAACAGCCATTAAAGTACGGTTTTTAAATCGGAAGTCGTCGTGAATATTCGTTTTAATATCGGCAGGCGGATGTAACAAAATTTGCGCCAGAGGCCGCCAAAGTGATTGTTGCATAGAGTACACGATCCTGGGTTCGGATACCCGGCTACCCAAGGCACGCTATTCGCCAATTTGTCCAGGAGAATCAGGTATATTTCTTTGTAAAATATTTTTTGATAGAGATAACGCCGTGTGGTAGCGGCTTACGAGAATCTACCACATCATCTCATCCCGTGGGCGTCGTAAAAGTCGACAGAGAAAAAATAAAAACTAGGAGATGGGCAGCAGCATCTTCCTGGAACATCTGAATAAATAAACTGCGGTTACCAACCCGCCTGCCAAAGGTGGCAATTATGACTAAATCCCCGTAAGATGAGAGCTACAGACTTTTGCGTCAATCTATGGGGGAGGCCTATATTCAGCAGTGGACTAGTGATAGGCTGAAATGATGATGATGACCGCAGTGGGCCTATCACCATGAGGCATCGATACGTTAGTCTCATACAGCCTATATTACACTAGATAGAATGTCTTTTAACGCCACTGCTTGCGTTTTCCATTTTGCCATTGCGCAAACATTACCGAGTTTCAGCCTAAAGGGCACTGAGAGCTAGTGTAATTATTGGGCATATGACAGTAAAGAACCGATGTCGCTGGGTGAGAAGCGCAATACGGTGCCACAGAGAACTTTGCAATCCAAAGCGGTGACACAGCATTTGTTATGGCCAGACTTTGCACCTACCATCAGGTCAACGACTTACCCTCGTCACACACTTCCATTAAAAAAAAAAACTAGCACGGCTTAATCTGCGTCTTAAAAAGCATGACTAGATGTGTCACACTTCAGGTGTTTGAACATTCATTACTTGATATTACCCACGTGTTCGAAGTTGTTATTGAAGATAATGACCTCGAGTAACACTGGAAGGGGCCGCAAAAAACATCACGCTCTTACACAGCCCTAGACGTAAGCGTGAATCATTAGTTACATTGACCGGTCGGCGGTATGGTGTTCGCTGTAGCAGTTTTTTTTAATGAATACTGGAAGCGCTTTTAACATTCTTGATGTTCCTGTTAACCACTACAACTAAGTTCAAAAGGTTGTTGCCACAAAAACTGTATGACATGTCCTATTCAAACCAATTTTCGTTACAAATTTAGAGGGGGGGAGGGGGGACTAGACTAAGACTGACAACTAGTAGACGGTTCCCGACTATCGTCGAATGGCGGGCTCGATCCTATGACATCATGTTTTGAATTTTATAGCCCTGACCCTAAACCATTGAGGATTAATGTTACGAAAGATTTCTAAATTAAGATTATGTTTTCGCATATGCACACAACATGTATTTTGGGCCGTGTGGTAGCGCCCTAAGAGAATCTACCACCCCATCTCGTCCCGTGGGTGTCGTAAGTCGACTGACGGGTAATGTAAACTATAAGATGGGCAGCAGCATCTTTTAGAACATCCGAATAAATGAACTGCGGTTGCCAACCAACCTGCCATGCGTGGCAACTATGGCAAAATACCCCCAAAATGAGAGCTACAAACTTCCGTGGCGATCTATGGGTGAGGCCTATGCTCAGCAGTGGACTAGTGATAGGCTGAAATGATAATGTAAACATCGGATATATACCATGCGCGATTAATAGTACTTAAGCGAATTTAATTACAGAATAATTTAAGAACACAAATTAATAATGCATGTTACTCGATTTCACAGGGTCAGTAACTCTTTTACGGGGGCAATGTGTACGTTGTGCCGTGTGGTGGCGGCTCGTTAAAAGAATACTACCACTCCATCTCATCCATTGGATCTCGTAAAAGGCGAGTAAGGAATTAAACTGCACTGTGCACCCAACAGAGCATGGTGGCGATGGGCTGACCACCTATCACACCAAGAGTATTATATTGTTTTGGTGAAACGTGGATTGTGGCAGTCATCTGTTTTTGCAGTGAGTGCCCAGTCTCTGACTACCCCTTATGGGATACAGTCGTGATCTTATGTATGTATGTGTACGTTTTTACAACAAAATCCCAGAAAGTGCACAAAGTCTTTCAATCAAAAAGTTCAAATTTCTTATTAAACAAAGACATCATAAAAATGGTTATTATAATATTAAAGAATACACATATAGAGATCGCTGTCAAGCTATTTCTCCATCATTGTAATACTGCAATTGTACATTATTTTTAAAATTACTTGGAAAAAAAATGTCCGCTGGGTTAATTTGCTAAGATCCGCTTGCAAAATGAAAAATGGTGTGTGTATCCTAGTTTTGAAGAGCACCGTACGTTCTCCCTCGACAGCGTGCACAAGACTCGTCGGTTGACTGTCGTAGAGTCAATATCACATGATAATGCCTCGTTTTGAAGTGAAACACGTGTCCGTGTTCTCGACTTCAGTGGTGTGTATTGCCTAGTGGTAGTGTTGTGGTTGTGGAGGGTATCTGGTGGCGGTATTGGTTTTCTCGTGCACGCTGTTGAGGGAAGGCGGGCGGTGCGTTTCAAAACTAGGTAATACACACCATTTTACATTTTGCATGCGAATCTTAGCAAATTAACTTTCTCTCCTTTACTATAATGGATTTCCGCAAGTAACGCCTGATTCTATTAACTATAAAAGAAAATACTTTCAATAAGTATTGTGTAAATAATCTATGTTGACTAAAAATTATTCTATTCTTATCAAAGTATTATCGATTTACAGTCGTCGCCTATTTAGTATTAAGTTTAATGATTTATTATTAACAAACAACATACATAGAGCGTTTACACCGTGGTATATAAGCAAACGTAGCCGCGGAACATTGCCTGACAAACAGACACAACTACAGTATTCATTGTGCAACACGCCCACCGCGTCACTGATTCCGTTCAGGTAGACGCCGTGTTTGCCCGAATGTCATTACCACGGCCCCAATAAGGTCGGCGACACCGCCGGCAGCCTTGAGATTCCCCCTCTAGCCGTTTCCACGATAACTTTTCCGCTAGCATCCGCTGCGAGCAGGTTACGTCACGTATTACGTTTCACGTACGTCAGCGATACGTGGACACAATATACGTACGTACATACATATGAGTGCTCGCCGCATTTATAACAAATCGATAGAGAAAAAAAACTTTGACTGGTGGTAGGATTTCTATGCAGGAGTTCGTCTGGGTAGGTAGCACTGCAGGACCAGTTTCTGCCGTGACGCAGTAGTGTGCTGAAGGGCACTGAGAGCTAGTGTAATCACTGGGCATATGAGACTTAAGAACAGATCTCAGGGTGACGGGAGCACCCAGAAATGTTCTGGGTGACACACCATTGCTGTGGGCGGACGTTGCACTTACCATCAGGTAAACGTTTTGCTCGTCTCGGCCCTTTCTCCAATAAAAAAAGATCGCCTGACCTATTAGAGACTACTACGCAGCGGTTCCTGGAGTCCCAGCAGGAGCCTATGATTCGTGAACAAATCGTTTTTTGGGTCGTGTTGTGTCATGTGAAATTGAAGTCTGTAAAATCGAACACTAGCTACTTCATCCACTAATAGGATAGAAGAAGATGCAAGCGCCAATAGTCGTGCGGTAAAGTAAGGTAGGTAAAAAATACATACAATCACGCCTTATATGGGAAAAACTGTATGTATGTATGTTTAAAATCAAACTGTAAATGTTCAACAACTGGACACATTCTATCCCGGCAAGTTCTATCCAGCTCCTCCAGCTTTCCCTGGTGGTAGGATTCCTATGCAGGAATCCATTTAGGTACCACCCCAGGGCCAGTTATTCTGCCGTGAAGCAGTAGTGTGCAAGCATTACTGTGTTTTGGTTTGAAGGGCACTGTGAGCTGGCGTAATCACTGGGCATTTTAAAACTTAAGAACTGATGTCTCAGGGTGACGGGCAGTGTGGTGTCACACAGAAATGTTTTGGGTGACACAGCATTTGTTGTGGGCAGACGTTGCACTTACCATCAGGTGAACGTTTTGCTGTTTTGTCACTTTATACAATAAAAAAAAAAAAAATTATACATGCACTTGGATTCGCTGTGTGGTTGCGGCTTAAGAGAACCTACCACCCCATCGCATCCCGAGGGTGTCTTAAAAGTCGACAGAGGGACAATTAAAATTAGACGATGGGCGGCAGCAACTTCCTGACATCTGAATAAATAAACTGCGGTTGCCAACCCGGCTGCCAAGCGCGGCAATTATGGCAAAATACCACATGCCGACACGTTGCTATTGTCGGCTTATTTTACGCGAGTAAAAGCGCGAGGTACAGCTAGTCTATACAAATAAATAAAATTGAACACACAGACACTGGTTGTAATAATAAAATAACAGATTTTTACTCAATGCTTATCAAAGTATATGCGGTACTTATAAGAAAAAAAAAGAAGCGGCTGGATCGATTTTCTGATGAGAGTTTCACTGATAGATAGCTGATATTATAATAAGGCAACTTTGATTTTAGAAAATATATTTAAGGTTCCGCAAATAAAATTATAACCTCAAAATCCGATTCAAACAGGGAAGTATATATGTATATCATCGATCGCGGTCGGCTTTTTTGCGCGGTCGAAACCGCGGGGCACCGCTAGTTACAAATAAAAATTTATGAATTCGAACTAGTTTTCATTCTATGCGAAATTTCAAACAATAAGTTCTTGTAAAAAATGACTAAAAAGCCTTTACGACAAAGCGCAAAAAAGGCTCCATTCATATTTTTAGCCAAAAATAGATTTTAGCTCAATGAGATCATATTTAGCAAAGCACAAAATCTTAAGATATGTGCCAAACAAGCATGACCCCTACTCAGTTGGGAAAATAAAGCTCAAATTTGAATGCAACATGTTTTGTTTTAGTTTTCTCTTTTGGTTTGTTATACAGTATTGCAACACATTACATGATACAGATAAAGACTTTATTGGAAGGTGTTATATGATCAATAATAGCATGCACATTCATAATTGGCATTGTTGTTAAGATCAGAGGAGAATTCAAAACCCACGTTACAAAATAAGAGGAAAAGTGAAAGAAAAATATATCAACACCAATAAGAAATCAGATGTTTACTGGTAGTAATCTGTCTAGGTAGGTAGGTAGTGTGCACACATTACTGTGTTTCGGTTTGAAGTGCACTGTGAGCTAATGTAATCACTGGGCATATGAGACTTAAGAACTGATGTCTCAGGGTGATGAGCACAGTGGTGCCACACAGAAATGTTCTGAGCGACACAGCATTTGTTATGGGCATACATTGCACTTAGCATCACATGAACAATTTACTTCCCATCACTTTCTTTAATCCTAAAAGAGACAAGGAAAGCAATATTTGATTTATCACTAGACTTTCAAATGTGCCAGATTCTTAAGAGGATTCAATATGTCATCTCTCGCCATGGGTATCATAAGAGTATATGATACCCATGGTATGTAATGGCCATGGTAATCATAAGATATAGTAAGGGAATAAATAAACCGTTATGATGTGCTCTAGGGCGATTTGCGACCATGTCTTCATCTTCTGGACACTGTCGGAAGCTATCAACTGGGAATGAAATATTATAGTGTTACAAACACAGACACACCCACTTGTCCTTGCCTACCCATGCCGGATGTAACAACCATGCGTTGAATTCGGAAGAAGGCTAGGGGTGCAGTGTAAGAGCATGGGAACAATCAAACAACAACCATACATGAAAACCAACTAATTATATTTTTGCACAAATGTTTCCTCCACCTGCGATTCAAAGCCAGGACCAAGGCATAGAACTCAGCTACTACCCCTAGGCCATGGGGTTGTCAATGTCATTACACTGTGGTTACACAGACAAGTCTCTTACTGGCTTCAAAACAGATTTTATAAGAATTGAGGTTTGTGAACAGCAGTGTAGTATTTATTTTTATTTCTTATACCTGCCATGCCTGCCATGAATGAATCAATGGCAAATTTCTAGAGCCCATAGCCTACATTATAAGGCTAAGATTGCTACAAAAGTTTGTAGGTCTCCTTTTGGGGGGTACTATAGTGTCAAGGTTGGCGGGCGGGTTGGCAACCACAATATATTCAGATGTTCCAGGAAGACTGCTGCCCATCATCTGGTTTTAGAGGGACATAAAAAGTGAGCTCAATGAAACAAAATTACCATTTATAAACTTTAAAAAACAAGCTTTTGTAGTATATTATTACTTTTGTAGCATAGTATTATTTTTTCGAATATTTTTAAAATTAGAATAAAAACAAAAAGTGTGTTTTATCCAATAAGAATACTCAGTAAAGAGTTATAAAAAGAAACTACTATAAAAATATGTTAATTGTTATAAAAAGAAATAAAAATATATAATTTTTCTGCAACAAAAAGTCTCAATATTTGTCTATTTATATAACTAGTCGGGTCACATATTGTTTCACATCTTTATTTAATTTAAATTTCGAAAACTGGTCAGAAATGTTTGGAACTCACTTTGAATAAAAACTTTTGGGTCATCTTAAAAAAAATTGATTTGGTACTATTTAAAAAATGTAGTGGAAGCTATAGGAACAGAGTCGCGGCTATTGCGATGCACAGATGCGGTTACGCGCCGACCAAGATTTTAAAACTTCAGCACAAATTTGAAATAACCAAGGGGTTGTATTATCAAACGATTTAGTGAAGATTCGACCTATGAAAAGCGTAAAAGGAGCAGCCGGCCTGGTACAGTTATGAAATGTTAGCCATTCAAATAAGGTTAAGTAGAACTACAGTCAAAGGAGTGCTATCAACAAAAAATAGCATTATCTTACTGAGCATCTGAAAAAATTAAGGCTTGAGAGATCCAAGGTTTTGTTAAGTGCTTCGCGTAATACCACTAAATCCTTTATTCAGAAAAAAATTTAAATTCAAAGAAAGTTACAATGCACAAAATAATAAAATGTATGCACACAACAGTGATGCAATAAAGTGTTTGTGACAGAACTAATGACCTGACTATGTAGTAGTAGATTGATTTTGGGATTCCACAAAATTATCTCGAACCATGTTTTACAATACACAGTACTTAGTAAAAGTAAAAAATATGTTGTTTAACTGTTAAACTGTGACAGAAGAAGAAATTTTAAAGTTTTATATATATATATATATATATAAATATATATATACACATATCTGTATATTATCTAGCACCAGTAAAAACATTACTAATAACTTGTTTGTTACATTATCTAAATGATAGACTATGAATCACTTTTCCTGTTTGGTGGAATAATTTTTATTATTTAACTTCAATGGTACTTAATATGAATAAAAAAATATAATTGTTGTTTAATCTAATTAATATCTAAGATGTTAATATTACATTTAAAAATTACTAATTACTTCCACATTTTCTTTAAGTTATAGTTAATATGATATTAAAAATTTTGAGATATATTATTAAGTTCATCTGTGCTAGATCACACTGCAGATATTGACTGTAGCATAAAAATGGATTGATAAGTTATTATTTTTGTATACTTAATAAATAACTTGATTTATAAACTTGATATATCATCTGAATCCAATTTCGCAAAAAGATTACTTTCAATATTGTAAAAAAAAAGTTGCACTCCGTACAGGTTTCTGTACATGTCAGTTAAAAGCCACACAGATTAAAATATAAAAAATACTTACGAATAGGATGCAGCAATTCATCACTAGCATCGTCAGAGCGGTGCAGTTTGAGGATAGCTGTGAGCCAAACATGAAGATCTTGCTCATTTTCAGCAACAATACAAAGTTGCTCTTCCCTTGTGAAAAGAGCAATAACATGCTTCTGCTTCAGATCCAATCTTCTTGTTATGTTATAGCAGCTCTTTAGAGGAAGAACACGACGCGGCGCCGCTCCAGACCGAAACTTTTTCTCAGATTCATAGTACTCCAAGCGCGCGGAACAGTCTCCGGTTTCAGCTCGTAACACAAAATATTTCTTCTTCATGGTCTTCAACTTCCGAAGGTGGCCCTGGCGCACCACGGCGCCTCCGCCCGTTATCGCAGCCATGTCAGCGTGTCTGCATCCCAGCTCTAAGCTCAGACATACGACAACGGCTTAACCTTGAAGTTGTTTACGTGACGAAAGTCACAAGAATTATAGTCTTAACCGTCGAAGCGACTAAAAATACGTACTATCTCTTTTCAACAGCGCGTAAATAGTAAAGCGCTCGGTAATAAAGCGAATGGCGTAGCAAATCCGCGTCCGGCGTAGTCCGACGGGCGCCATATGACCGCTTACGCTTTTACTCTCTACCGCGCCAGTACGATTCCGGGACGAGATAACAACACTTGCGTCGCATTGAAAATATCAAAATACATCAACAACAAACACTTTTCAATCCATAATTCGGTACGCTTGCTATTACACTCGGTCATTCACAGACACTTGAGTTTAGAAAGAGATAAAATCATTCATAGTAAACGTAATCTGCACGCCCTTCCGTAGAAACGCAGGGCATGGAAGTCACGCCGTCGACATGCCTGTTCAACATGAAAACAATATATTTTTCCTCTTATCACGCAAAAGGACAACGCTACAAACTATATAAATTAAAAGAATCAAATTACACGTTAACGTTTGTATGTTATGCACTTGATTTATAAAAAACTGATGTATTTGCGCGTCGTTTTTATTGGTTCCTCGCTATTGCGTGTCATTTATTCGAACGACGATTACGAGAAAATAGTACTACGGTGTTCGGATTCTCGTACACACAAATATTATTTGAACAACTGTCAGTTGAGTGAGCCAGTACGCAGTAGGTCAAAGTAAAATACTTCACTTAATAATATAAGAATGTTGTAATTTGTAGATAAAAGACGTTTTTATTTGGTACGAAATCCAATTCAAGAAATTCGTTTTTACATTTATTACAATGTAATGCTTAAATTAACAAAAAATATTATAGAAAAAAATTAAATTTACAAAAAAATTAACAAAAAAAAATTAAAAATTATAGAAAATAAAAGTATTTAAAAAATCAAATAAAATAACTTTAAGCAGTAAAAAAAGTAAAGTACGTACATACATAAGATCACGCAACTCACTGCAAAAACAGATGACTGCCATAATCCACGTTTCACCAAAACAATATAATGCACTCGGTGTGATAGGTGGTGAGCCCGTCTCCACCATGCGTTGTTGGGTGCACAGTACAATTTAATACCTTACTCGCCTTTTACGAGATCCATTGGATGAGATGGAGTGGTAGTATTCTTTTAACGAGCCTATAAATGTCCCACTGATGAGCACAGGCCTCCTCTCAATTCCGATAGAGTCGGGAAGAGTCCGCCACGCTGCTCCAATGCGGGTTAGCGGACTTCACATGGCTTCGAAATATTTAATAATCCCCTGACATGCAAATTTCCTCACGATGTTTTCCTTCTCGGCCTAGCACGTGGTAAATCGACACTTTAAATCGCAATTAACAACCTTAGTGTTGCCGGCACTGGGAATCGAACCCATGTCACTCGCGTACTATGACATTTAAAGCGGGCGCCTAGCGTCTGAGCTACCACAGGATCACTCTAAAAAATAATACTCTTTAAATTAAATGAAATCGTACACTATTTATTAACCCCCTTACTTATAAACGTTGTATAGCAGTCGTATAGTTATGCAATGCTTTGTCTTCTTCTTCTTTTAATTCTGGCCTCTTTCAATAGAATTCTGCCAATGTCAAGTCAGTCACGAGAGTGACAATAGGTAATTCAAAATGTCGATCGTCACTAAAATTAAAGTTGACTTTTACTGAAGATTTGCTTAACTGATGGAGACAAAACGAAAAGTACAATTCTGGTCTTAAATTGAATTTTCCTATCACTGTACACTTTCACAGGCATTTGCTGCATAATAAACTATCAATATTAAACATCAAATCTCAAAATATACAGAAATAAGAAAGTTCAATTAAAATACTACCGTCACTTTTCGAGTTGATGCCAAAAAAATTGTCTTCTTCTTTGATGACAGAAAGAGAGACATCGGTGCGTAACTATTCACCTGCTATTCAATGTTTATTAGTAAGGCCATTAGATAATATATACTATCTTGAAATCTTATACTTTTAATAAAAGTTAAAGTATTTTTCAAACGCATTTAAAAATATTATGTCATACCTACCTGCTAATATTTTTATAACGTAAATGAAAAATATAATTTTTAAACATATTCGGAAATATGAAGTAAGGATGGTATGGTGTGGATAATCAAATCACATAATAAGCTGACCACATCTTGAGTATCCAAACATAGAGGAATGTAGTTAATTTATTTTGATATTGACAACACTACCTAATATGTCCGTCCTCTTTTGTGTCCGTCATTCATTCACTCATTTGCTTGCTAAAAAAGTTACAGAAACGGTAATTGTTGGCAAATTACTTGAGATAAATACGTGGTAATAATTTGTTGTCTTATTTTCTTTAATCTACACTTTATCTGTTACTTTGAGTTTGAATTTCGATATTTAATTATAATTAAAGTGTTTACATTGTGAAATTTCAATCATTTTAACTTGCCGTGAGATGTAAGTACGTAGCGAAAGGAGAGTTTTTGAGGAGTTTTCGGTGTTTTGAGACGTTAGTGATCGTATTTATGAACAGTACCTTGGCGCAGTTATCTGATATCGGCAAAAGATTACAGATTTTCGTTCATGTTTGATCGTTTTGTGCCATCTTCTTTGCAATTTGTGTAAACAGCAATGAGTTGCAACAGTATCTTTAGCTTTTGCGGTGTCGTATTTTGCAACTATCATTAGAGCGTGAAAACCGTGTCAAGCTTGCACCCTCTATCTTTTCCAACTATACAAAGCCATGTCGAAGTTGATTTTTTCTAATTAGATCACTTTTATTGTAGGTATAAAAAGTAAAAGAGACAATGGACCAAAGATCATAATATATAAGGTAATTTGTATACACTTTATTTTCTCAAAATTGCTGTAATATAAATAACCCATATGTATTTGTTATGTATAACATCTATATGTTTTTAATTTTTTTAACAGTATTATGGCATCTGGAACGTCATCCTTAGAGAGCAACGGAAGTAATGGTAAGTAATAGGTTTTTTATAATTATTAAAGATAATTATTAAAAAAAATATACATACACAACGGTGGATAGCTCATCAGCAACATTAAGTTAACACATTCATAACTATATGTAACTGTAAACAAATTTGATACTTAGTGGCAAAAACCATCCTGTAGCTATTGCTACATTAATCTACTTATCTTTGATCTGAGTTCACAGACTTATGTTGTTGATTATTATATTAATCATTATCATAAGTAGATGAAAAAGAAGGAAAGATATTACTTCTATTTTTTTTTTCATAATATTATTGTGATATTTATATGTGTAATGACAACTACAGTGAATACCAAAATTTTAATAGTAATTTAAAATTATTAAAATTTTAATTTTGACAGAATGGAATCATCTTACATTTATGTGAAATTTATGTCTGTAAAACTTGTGATACTCATGATACAGGGAAGTCATAGTGTAGCACTGTTTTTTAAATAGAAAATAATTAGGTGTAATGATTTCTTATATTTACGCGAACACTACACATTTAAATGAAACTAAGTTTACAGATTTTATCGCATTTAATTTATTACTATTTATAACCCGGCGTTTCGAGTGCTTTACAGCACCTATGGTCATGGGAGGACTGAGGTGACAGATGCCCTGATGTCATACTTAACCTGGGGTACCTTCAGCTTTTAATTATTATTTTTGGGTCCGATCTACGCAGAAAGAGCTAACTGTGTCTTGAAGTCTTGCAGTGGTATGCTTGGTTTTTGTTTTAATTTTATTTATTATTGGATCCCAAGCTGGTGGTAATACCCAACCATCTTCTCTATTGAAATTAGGATGTTTTTTAATTTCAATAGCCTCGCGAATAATCCTTGGTAGGAATCGGTGTTCTTTTGCAAGGATCTGTGGTTTATCAAATCTGATGTAATGGTTGGGATGATCCAGAACATGGTCACAGACTGCAGACTTCCTAGAACGACGATGCTTCACGTCAGCTATGTGTTGCTATAATTAGGTGTACTTTATCTTACAACAAAAATATTTACTGAAATCATGTAGTTAATCATTAATAGTAATAGAACATTTTACCCAGGACATATTTCTGTGGTACCAAACTGTCCTCGTCACCCTGAGACCAAGTCAGTTCTGTAGTCTCGAATGTCTAGTAATCACACTAGCTATCAGTGCTCTTCACACCAAATGTTTGCACCATACTGCTTAATGACAATAACTGGCAATTCAGTGGTACCCACCAAAAATTACCATGGTTTGGTTTGAAGAGCTGAGAAATAGCTTAATGACTGAGCATATAAGACCAAAGAATTTATGTCACAGGGTGACGGTTGCAGTGTGGTGTCATTCAGAAATGTTCTGGATGACAAGGTATTGTTATGGACATTACACTTACCATCAGGATGAATGTTTTGCTTGTTTTGTCACTTTATCCAATAAGAAAATCATGTCACCAGTAAATTATATTAATGAACCAACAAAAAAATATGTTAATAAATAACATATAACACATTTCAAATATTTTATTGAAGTGAAAACTTCTTTACAATCATTGTGATTTGAAACTCAATAAAATTATCCTGTTTCCATTTCTTTATTTTCTCGATGACAGCTGCTGTGAAAACTTGAACGAGCGTCTATTTTACATTACGTATGCATTATTTTATAAAAATATGATGTTTACACGCGTACAAGGTTATACCAGAGTCGGAGAAACTGATTGGGATGGAGCTACGAGGGTGGATTGAAAAGTACTCGGCCTAACCAAGAAAATAAACACATACTAAATCAGTTATATTTTTATTTTTCTACATAATCACCATCAAGTTCAATACACTTTTGCCACCTCCCCTTCCAAGCATTTAGACCATTAAAAAAAAATGATTCTTCCTTAGAGTCAAAATATGCGTCTACAGCTGCTTTGACCTCGTCGTTTGTGGAAAATCTTTGACCTCCCAAGTGCTTTTTTAGGTTAGGGAACAGAAAGAAGTCTGATGGTGCCAGATCAGGTGAATACGGCGGATGCGGTAACAGTTCAAAGCCACAGTTGTGAATTCCAGCCATTGACTGTACTGACGTGTGAACACGGGCGTTATCTTGATGAAACAGGACTTTTCTTCTGAGCATTCCTCGACGTTTTTCTTTTATTTCCTCTCGTAAACGACGTAGTAAGGTGCAGTAGTAATCAGAGTTTATAGTCTGACCCCTTTTCAAGATAATCAATCATAATCACACCTTTCGAGTCCCAGAATACTGAAGCCATCACCTTATTTGCCGACAAAATCGACTTAGCCTTTTTAGGGGGTGGTGAACCAGGTCTTCTCCACTGTTTTGATTGTTGTTTTGTTTCCGGTGTACAGTAATGAACCCATGTTTCGTCCATAGTAACAAAACGATTCAAAAAATCATCTGCATCGGCTTCAAATAACTCCAAACAGTCGCGTGAAATAGTCAATCGCGTCCTTTTTTGTTCAACTGAAAGCAGTCGCGGAACCCACCTCGCAGACACCTTGTGGAAACCCAACTCGTTGACAATGATGTTTTGAGTTCGTTCATAAGAGATGCCTATAATCTCGGCTATCTCTAATTTTTAATCTGCGGTCTCCCATTATTAAATCAAGTACTTTTTTAATATTTTCGTCAGTAGTTGACGTCGAAGGCCTTCAGAGCGGGGTTCATCTTTCACACTCTCTCTACCACGCTTAAATTCTGCTATCCATTTTTTGACGGATGAATATGACAGAGCACAATCGCCTAATGTACTGACCATGTCATCATGGATGGCTTTTGATGATAGCCCCTTCTTATGGAGGTACTTAATGACGGCACGCTGCTCGATTTGCTCCATTCGCGGAAATTATGACCGATTACTTTGTTAATAAATTTATAAAATCACAACTAATTATCGCACACGTTTCGAACTTCAAACAATGAACTAGTCTGAACTGAACTAAATAATGTGGGTAGATTTGATTTTTAGAATTGAATGGATCTGTATTAGGCCGAGTACTTTTCAATCCACCCTCGTATATTTTTATAATTTTGTTGTATTGTAATGTGTAATGTCTTTGTTCAAAATATAATAAATATATGCGATTGATATCATTACTTATTTGTTCACAACACTACAACTATCAAATTAGAACTGTCATCGAGAAAATAAAGAAATGGATATAGTATAAAAAGCGACACTAAAACGAGACAAACATACTTCTGTAGTATTTACCATACAAGAGAATGAGATAGATAATAGAATACAGTATACAGTGTTTCTCATTATATTTATACAAGCTGATGCCCGTGACATTGTCCGCATGGATATAGGCTTTTCAAATATCCTGTGGGACATATTTGATTTTCCAGATTAAAAAGTCCTGTTTATCCTATGTTTGTCACGACGATGTAAGCTATCCCTGTGCCAAATTTCAATGAAAAGGTAACACAGACAGAGGGACAGGGAGAGTTACTTTTGCATTTATAATATTAGTATGGATTTTAGCAATTTAATCTGTATAATATTGACAATACTAATTACACTAGCCAACACAACTTTCATGATTGATGATATAAATATTACTAAGAAATATTATTTGTATTATTTGATATACAGGATTGTTAAAAAAATACTGGCTCTTAGTTATTAATTAATCATCATCATCATCATCATTACAACGTATCACTAATCCACTGCTGAACCTAGGCCTCCCCCGTAGATTGCCACAAAAGTTTTTAGCTCTCAGGGGGTCTTTGGGGGGATTTTGCCATAGTTGCCATGCTTAGCAGGCGGGTTTGGGTTGGTTAATTAATATCATGTAGCATAATCATGTATCGAAATGTAACAATAAGTATATGGTAGCAATGATTAAACAGCCTGTAAAATATTATTTAAGAGTTAGTAGGTGACCTTGTTTTGTAGGTTAATATATCGCTAATAAAATAGAATAAAAACTTAGTTTCAAAATGTACAGTAATTGTGAACAGCAGAAGTAAAATATGTCATGTGCACTTAAACTTTTTACTTCACATTTTGAGCAATAATGTGCAGCAAATAATGTCTATGGACGTAACGCAGGGTCTATTCTTGGTCCATTTCTATTCCTCATTTACTTTTATTATCTTTTAGTTAGTCACCTGCTAGATATTGTTTGCTGATGATACATCATTGATTATCAAAAAAAGCGTCAGCTATGCATATAATATGACAATGCGAATAATGCTATTACAAAAATGGTACCATTGGTTAACTGTTAATAAATTGCTTTTATGAAGCAATAAAACTAAATGTATTCAGTTCATAAAACTGAACATTAAATGATTAAATGTAAATATACTTGTACATGAGTAAGTAACAGTTACAATACAATGAGATCTGCAGTTTATAATTAAAGAAAAATTAATAATGTGAGCAATGTTGTAATTGTTTAAGTTATTTTGTATTTAATACAAAAATAATATGAAATATATATATATATATATAAAAGTATATCGTCGTCGTCGTCGTTTCAGCCTATTACTAGTCCACTGCTGAACATAGGCCTCCCTCATAGATTGCCACAAAAGTTTGTAGTTGTCGTTTTGGTGGGATTTTGCCATTGATTTTGCGATCGTTGCCACGCTTGGCAGACGGGTTGCCAACCGCAGTTTATTTATTCAGATGTTCCAGGAAGATGATGCTGCCCGTCTCCTAGTTATTATTTTCCCTCTGTCGACTTTTACGACACCCACGGGATGAGATGAGATGGGGTTCTAAAAGGACATTGAAAATTTACTAAGAGAGGATACCTGCAGAGTTTCTTTCGCCAAAAAAAAGACGTTTGACAAAAGAAATCTGAATTTCTTACAGCAGAGAATACATATACTACATTTCATAGGTTCATAACTTAATAACTGAAAATTTTAAATAAAAAAAGATGTCATTTTAAAGAAATCAATAATTACCCTATTTATGTCTTTATGAAAACGCTAATATTTTATTTTAAAAAACAAATAATAATAAGAATAGAAATAATATAATAAAGACAACTTTCTGAAACAAACACAAACTATTATTCAACTCCAAACAATCATTTACTCAGTCATCTATGTATAATTCTAAGGAACAAAATCCCAGAAAGCAGCTTTCCTATCAAAAATCCATAATTATTCAACAAAGTCTGGAAATGGCACTGGTGGTAGGATTCCTATGCAGGAATCCGTGTAGGTAGGTACCACCCCAGGGCCAGTTATTCTGTCGTGAAGCATTAGTGTGCAAACATTACTGTGTTTCGGTTTGAAGTGTACTGTGAGCTAGCGTAATCACTGGGCATATGAGACTTAAGAACTTATGTCACAGGGTGATGGACACAGTATGGTGTCACACAGAAATTTTCTGAGTGACACAGCATTTGTTATGGGCAGACGTTGCACTTACCATCAGGTGAACGTTTTGCTCGGTTCATCACTTTATCATCACTGGCTATATGTTGATAAAGAGATTTTTAACTTGCCAAACTCATTAATAATGTTTTTCATTAATAATAACAATAATAATGGTTTATATTGCTCTTATGGAACTAAGGGTCACAAGCAGCACAGAGTCCAGCTTATAGTAAGTGGTTCCAGTGGCTCTCAAACACCTAAATCAATTACATTACGACCAAATTGGTATTGCTTTCCTATTTGCTTGTGGGTATGAACAATCTGTTACTTTTCCAAAAGCGAATTGTTTTGCACTTTTAATGCAACTAGGGTGTTTTGTGAGAAAAATCTATACAAATAAATGAAATTGAAGTGTCTGTTTGTAATAACGAAATAACAGCTTTTAACTCATTGCTCATGAAAGTATATACGGTACTTATAAGAAAAATTAATTTTCAAGATTTTTGTCTGTCTGTCTGTCTATTCCGGCTAATCTCCGAAATGTCTGGACCGATTTCGACGGGACTTTCACGGACAGATAGCTGATATTATAGCGGGTAACTGAGGCTACTTTAAATTTAGAAAAATAGGGTTCCTCGCAAAACAATTAAAACCTCTTAATACGATTCAAAGGGGGTCGGCTATTTTACGCGGTTGAAACCGCGGGGCGCAGCTAGTAAATATAATAAAATCAGCAAATTGTTTTATGTATTTCATAGAAAAATATGTGGTTGTTACGTAAATAAAGAAACAATAAAAATATAATAAGGAAGTGAAGTAGCGCTATCCATCATATGTGAATGCAACAACAAAACACTTGAGTTTTTCGATGACAAACAAGTCTACTAATAGTAACCGTAGTTTTCCTAATCTGTAGTTTGATGTCGTCGTCATTTCAGCCTATCACTAGGTCACTGCTGAACATAGGCCTCCCCCATAGATTGTCACAAGTTGGTAGCTCTCATTTAGGGGGGATTTTGTCTTAGTTGCCACGCATGGCAACCGCAGTTTATTTATTAAGCCAGAAACATGCTGCTGCCCATCTCCTGGTTTTCATTTTCCCTCTGTCGTCTTTTACGACACCCCACGGGATGAGATGGGGTAGTAGATTCTCTTGCGCCGCCACCACACGCCATAAATCCATTTTTCTAATAAAATTAATAATAACTATGGAGTGTTGAATGTTGTTTTGTTTATATACGTGATTATAGATGTTATATATATATATTTAAAAAAAACGACCGCGTGGCGTAGTGGTTAGCGTACCTGACTTCTGCGCCACCGGTTCGATTCCCAGCCGGAGGCAACATTAGTGCAAAAACACAAATTGTTGCTTTTCACAGCACAGTAGGATTTTCTCCTGTGTCGTGGGTGCGTTTTACTAACATAAATTCCACATGCACAAACACCCAGACCCGGAACAACTATCTGTAGGTCATACGAATATTAGTCCCGTACGGGACCCGCGGCGCAGAAGTCAAGGGCTTAACCACTGCGCCAACCGAGTTATCGGACTTTAATTTTTTTTTATTTCATAACTTTAATTATTAAGTAAATGTTTTTTATATGTTTGAGCAACTAATATATGAATTGCAGTGCCCTATAACAGGGTTTATCCTCTGCTACTGGTGGTAGGATTCCTATGCAGGAATCCGTCTAGATAGGTACCACCCCAGGGCTAGTTATTCTGCCGTGAAGCAGTAGTGTGAAAACATTACCGTGTTTCATTCTGAAGGGCACTGAGAGCTGATGTCTCAGGGTGACGGGCACAGTGTGGTGTATCACAGTAAGTTTCTGAGTGACACAACATTTGTTATGGGCAGACGTTACACTTACCATCAGGTGAACGTTTTGCTAGTTCCGTCACTTTTATGAAATAAAAAAAAAGCTCTTTCCGCGAAGATCGGACCAAAAATAATAATTAAAAGCTGAAGGTATTCCGGGTTAACTATGACATCGGGACATCTGTCACCTCAGTCCAACTGTGACCATGGGTCTCCCATATACTTATTATACTCTTTGCCATGGGTGCAGTAAGGCACTCGAAACGTCGAGTTATAAATAGTAAAATTAAACGCGATAAAATCCGTAAAATTAGTTTCATTTAAATGCAAAAGAGATTTTGGATTTTTTACAGAATCAATATCAAACAGTTACGTGAACAATGAGCGACACAATACCAGCCAGATACAGAGCATCCCCCACCAGATAGACTACGAAGTGCTGACTGCCAACCAGTGCTATGAGAAGCAGAACTATTCGGTGAAGGGCCATGGGCATAGTATGAACAGTACCTATGAGCCGCTACAGTATGACGTCATCAACAAGCAGACCAACGAGAGCCTGAAGCAGCAATACGACAAAGCGCTACACGACCTTAATCAGTCAAGGCGACAGAACACAGAATCATCGCGGAGATATGAACATGTTATGAAGGTATGTGGAAACAAGTTTCTATTTGTGTTAAACACAATTTGATACTCAAAAAAAAAAAGTTTTAGCCTATAAATGTCCCACCTGCTGAGCACAGGCCTCCTCTCATTTCTGAGAGGGTTTTGGAGCTAGGAAGAATCCGCCACGCTGCTCCAATGCGGGTTTGCGGACTTCACATGTCTTCGAAATATTTTTTATTTCTCAGACATGCAGGTTTCCTCACGTAGTTGTTTTCCTTCACCGCCGAGCACGTGGTAAATCAGCACTTAAAATTGCAACTAACAATTTTAGTGGTGCCGTCACCGGGAATCGAACCCAGGTCACTCGCGTACTATGAAATTTAAAGCGAGCGCCTAGTCCCTGATCTACCACGGTACTACTTTACGGTACGGTACTTTGATACTCGTTAACTTGGATATTAGTTCCAAGTTAAGTAGCCCTGGCAGCTCAGTGGCTAGGCGCTCTCTTCAAGTTTTATAGTACGCGAGTGACCTGGGATCGATTTCCCGTGCCAGCTTCACTAAAATTATTAATGTCAATTGCTGATTTACCACGTGCTCGGCGGTGAACGTACACATCGTGAGGAAACCTGCATGTCTGAGACATAAAAAAAATCGAAGAAATGTGATGTCCACGAACTCGCGAGCAGCATGGCGGATTCTACACCTGTGCTCAGTAGTGGGACATTTATAGGCTCTTACTTTTACCATTGTAACAATCAGATCGGTGAACTTTTGAGTAAAGGTCACGTTAAAAGTACCCGCAACCGACGAGCGTGTGTGAAAACGCTGATGAAAGTAGAAGAAGCTAAAGATGTGTGTCAGGATCGTATCAAGTGGAAATATGTGGTCTCTGCCTACCCCAATGGGAATGTGACTGTATGTATGTATATGTGTACTTTTACTCTACTTTACACCTTAACTTATAACAGTTTTATCCATGTTTAATGTCCTCTAAAATCTTGTAATTTGAATATTTATTAATTTCATAAAAGTATTTTAAATTGTTATTATATACATACAGTCACGCCTCTATGGGGTAGGCAGAGACCACATCTGTCCACTTGCTACGATACTGACACACATCTTTAGCTTCTTCTTCTTTCATTAGCGTCGGACAATTTTGGATGTGTTTACTAGACCTAAAAACGTATGATTATGTAAACTGTGTATCATTGTTAGTAGCTCTGTATGTTCTTAAAAAATTAAAAAAAAAATTCTGCCAATACCAGACTGCCAATTCCACTACAACACTAATAACACTCTTCACAGGTGAATTCTTTTATACTGGTGGTAGGATTCATGTGGAGGAATCCGTCTAGGTAGGTACTACCCCAGGGCCAGTTATGCTGCCGTGAAGCAGTAGTGTGCAAACATTGCTGTGTTTCGGTTTGAAGAGCACTGTGAGCTAGCGTATGCGTCACACTTCTGTGTTGTGTCTTTCATACTGGTGGTAGGATTCCTATGCAGGAATCCGTCTAGGGTCTTACATTTCTGCATTTCACTCTGAAGGACACTGATACCTAGTGTAATTAATGGACGTATGTCACCCCCAAGGGCGAAAAGAAGGCTACGTGAGTGGCCCCTGCCTGCCCCTTATATGGGATAAAGGCGTGTCTGTATGTATGTATGAGACTTAAGAACTGATGTCTTGGGGGACAGGTACTTTAATATTACTTAATATTACTTTTTTGTTTAATATCAGGAGTTGGAATATTTCCGAGGCCAACACAGGGCAGCTATGAATCAGTTAGAGGTGTCCGCCCAGGAGGCTAGCAGTCTCCGTGGCAAGTATGGTGATCTGTTGAGTGACAACCAACGGTAAGAATACACATTTGCATTACAAATCAATGTATAGAGCCGTGGTAGCTCAGGGCTCGCTTTTAATTTCATAGTACGCGAGTGACAGGGTACGATTCCCGGTACCGGCAGCTCTAAAAATGTTAATTGCAATTTTCATTGCTGATTTAACATGTGTTCGGCGGAGATAAACATCGTGAGGAAACCTGTATTTCAGAGAAATAAAAAAAAATCAATTACATGTGTAGTCCGCCAACCCCCAATTGGAGCAGCGTGGCGGATTCTTCCCGGCTACAAATCCCTCTTAGAAATGAGATGAGGCCTGCGCTCAGCAGTGGGACATTTATAGGCTGTTACTTTACTTTTTTGCCGTGTGGTGGCGGCCTAAGAGAATCTACCACCCCATCTCATCCCGTGGGTGTCGTAAAAGTCGACAGAGGGAATGAAAACCTGAAGAAGTGCAGTAGCATCTTCCTGTAACATTTCAACAACTGTTATATGTTATAAATAAACTGCGGTTGCCAACCCGCCTGCCAAACGTGGCAACTATGGCAAAATCTGAGAGCTACAAACTTTTTTGGCTATCTATAGGAGGCCTATGTTCAGCAGTGGACTTGTGATAGGCTGAACCGAGAAGCTCCCGGTTGCTTTTGGACTGATCATTACTTCCACATGGAAAACTGAGTAATGAGAACTCCATTCATTCTGCCGTGAAGCAGTACTGTGCCAACATTACTGTGTTTCGGTTTGAAGGGCACTGAGACCCAGCGTAATCACTGGGCATATGAAACTTAACAACAGATGACTCAGGGTGACGGGCGCAGTGTGGTGTCACACAAAAATGTTCTGGGTGAAACAGCATTTGTTATTGGCAAACGTTGCACTTACCATCAGGTGAATGTTTTGTTCGTCTCGTCACTTTTCCAATTATAAAAAAAAACCTTAGTCGCCTCTTCCGACACCTCTGTAGGGAAAAGGTGGGCACTATTCTACTCGGCAAATGTATGAAGGTGATTAACACAAAAATATTATTTTTATAAATTTTCAATTTTTGCTTCCAGCCTAGAGCGTGAAGTACAACACCTACAACAAACCAGCAACCCCGAGGGTAGCTCAGACGCTCTGGTACACACCCTAAGGAAATATGAATCAATGAAAGAGGAGTTTGACTGTTATCAGAAAAGGTGGGAATCTACATATATACATAAGATCACGACTGTATCCCATAAGGGGTAGTCAGAGACCGGGCACTCACTGCAAAAACAGATGACTGCCACAATCCACGTTTCACCAAAACAATATAATGCACTTGGTGTGATAGGTGGTGAGCCCATCGCCACCTTGCGCTGTTGAGTGCATAGTGCAGTTTAATTTCTAATATCTATTTTATCTATACAAATAGATAAAATTGAAGTGTCTGTAATAACAAAGTAACAGATTTTTACTCAATGCTTATGAAAGTATATGTGGTACTTTAAGAGAAAAACAATTTTTACAATTTTTGTCTGTCTGTCTGTCTGTCGGTTTGATTTAGATTAGCCGGATAGACTGGGCCGATTGAGAGATAGCTGATATTATAGCGGGTGCCCCGCGGTTTCACCAGTTTAAAAAAGCCGACCCCGATCGATGATATTCATATATACTTCCCTATTTGAATCAGATTTTGGGGATTTTAATTTTTTTTAAGCAGAACCTTAATTATATTTCTAAAATTAAAGTAGCCTTAGTTACCCGCGATATAAAAATACCCAATTTGTGGCAATTTATCGGGGAGGCCTATGTTCAGCAGTGGACCAAGCGTGTTTGTTATTTATATTAAAACGATGCCCCAAAATGGGATTTCTCCAGTGTCGTGGGTAAGTTTTACAGACATAAATTCCACATGCACAAACCACCCAGACCCGGAACAGCTATCTGTAGGCCATACAAATATTTGTTCCGTGCGGGAATCGAACCCACGACCCGCGAACCGAGCCGACAATGACAATGGATATTTATGGACGATCATGACCGCCACTTGTATTTTTCAGATATGATGACCTTATAGAGAATCACAACGCGTCTCTAGAGAAGTTGCGCGTCGTCCAGGAAGAGAACAGTCGGTTAAAAACTCAGTGCCATGAGTTGACACAAGAGAGGAACGCTGTTGTAAGTTGATATATAAAATTAGTGAACCATTTTTTAGTAGAAATTAATCATGATGTAGCGACATCTATGTCGCCACATGAGAAGCTCAAGAAATATTCGCATACGTCCATAATCGCGCTATGACAGTTTTCTGAGATACTAACTACATATACAACATCTATATATTACTAGTTGGAGGAGACGTCCTCACCAGATCAGACCACCAAACCGACGACGATAGCGGGTAGTTACCCTTTTCCGGGGCAATTTCATTCGCCAAAATCATCATCATCATCATTTCAGCCTATCACTAGTCCACTGTTGAACATTGGCCTCCCCCATAGATTGCCACAGCTCTCATTCTGCGGGGATTTTGCCATTGTTGCCACGCTTGGAAGGCGCGTTGGCAACCGCAGTTTATTTATTCAGATGTTCCAGGAAGATGCTGCTGCCCATTCTGGTTTTTAAATCAAAATCAGAAATTGTTACTTTAAGTTAATGTTAATTAAGGGAGAGAACTAGTTTTTTATAAGCAGTGAGTAAAGTACATTTTATAGTTATGCGAGTAAACTATTTACGTTTCCAGAAAAGTAAAGGAAAGAAAGTTAATTTGCTAAGATCCGCATGCAAAATGTAAAATGGTGTGTATTACCTAGTTTTGAAGAGCACCGCCCGCCCTCCCTCAACAGCGTGCACAAGAAAACCAATACCGCCACCGGGAGCCGCCACCAGGTACCCTCCACCACTACAACACTACCACTAGGCATACACACCACTGAAGTCGAGAACACGACACTTGTTTCACCTCAAAACGAGGCATTATCAAGTGATATTGATATTGAGTAGCTCGGCGGTTGACAGTCGTATAGTTGCCTAGTGGTAGTGTTGTGGTTGTGGAGGGTATCTGGTGGCGGTATTGGTTTTCTTGTGCACGCTGTTGAGGGAAGGCGGGCGGTGCGTTTCAAAACTAGGTAATACACACCATTTTACATTTTGCATGCGGATCTTAGCAAATTAACATTCTTTCCTTTACTATAATGGATTTCCGCAAAGTAACGCCTGATTCTATTAACTGTTTCCAAAAAAGTAAAAAATCTTTGTTACTTTAGTTGGGAATCAGCATATTAGTTTTTCACTATAGTTTCTTATGTAATGTCAAAACAACCATCTGTTTATTAAAGAAAGAAAGAAATTATAAAATTAATGCACAAGTTGGTGCCAATCGGTTTTACCGGTGGTAGGATTCCTATGCAGGAATCCGTCTAGGTAGGTACCCCAGGGCCAGTTATCCTGCCGTGAAGCAGTAGCGTGCAAACATTACTGTGTTTCGCTTCGAAGGGCACTGAGAGATAGCGTAATCACTGGGCAAATGAGACGTGAGTGCAGCGTTTGTTTTGTAACAAATGCTGTGTCAACCAGAACATTCTTTCAGACCGAAACCCAGTAATGTTTGCACACTACTGCTTCACGGCAGAATAACTGGCCTGAGTGGAACTTTCCTAGACGGATGCCTGCATAGGAATCCTACCACCAACCGACAAACGTTTTTCAATTGCAGAATAACTATTCTGCCGTCAAGCAGTAATGTGCAAACATAATTTATTACGGTTTGAATGGCACTGAGAGCCAGTGTAATTGATCCAATTCCTCCTGGCCACTTTTCGACCACGGCGACACCTCCCGAATACTGTCGTAAACTTTCAACTGCGCAGGAGATATTATAGTGCTAAGTGTACGCGCAAACTGAGCCACCCGTCCCAACGTACCCGCGCCCGATGTAACGCTCATGTTATAAGATCGGAGATTATTCAGGAGGCAGTGTCAGAAACACGGGGACAATCACAACACAACCGGACCCGAAACCAATCATTTGGGTTATTTGCGTAAATGTTGGCTGCGGCTGGGATTTCAGCCCGCAGCGTAGAAGTAAGGTTCTCTAACCACCAGGTCACGCTGTCGCGGGCGTAGTGTAATTACTGGGAAATGTTCCGGGTGACACAGAATCTATTATGGACAGACGTTGCACTCACTATCGGGTGAACGCTTTGCTCGTCTCGTCATTTTTTTTTATTGTATAACCTGACAAAACGACCAAAACGTGTACCTGTTGGTAAGCGCAATGTCTGCCCATAAACAATGCTGTGTCACCCAAAACATTTTTGTTTGACACCACACTGCTCCCGTCGCCCTGAGACATCAGTTGTTAATTCTCATATGCCCACTGATTACGCTAGCTCTCTGTGCCCTTCAAACCGAAACACAGTAACGTTTGCACACTACCGCTTCGCGGCAGAATAACTGGTCCTGTGGTGGTAACTACGTGATCGGATTTTTGCATAGGAATCCTACCACCAGTAAGTCATCTCCTATAAAAGAAACATGGTCTGTTGCATAGATCCGCGAGAGAAACGCCTTGAAGCAGCAGGTGGCCAGCGTGGTGCGGCAGTGGGAGGGCGGCGTGCGGGAGCGCGCGGACATCAAGCGCCTCACCGACGAGCGCAACGCGGCCATGGCCGAGTACACGCTCATCATGAGCGAGAGGTGAGCGCTCCCGTACATTACATTGTATTCGCACTCCACTATCGAGCGCCTCACCGACGAGCGCAACGCGGCCATGGCCGAGTACACGCTCATCATGAGCGAGAGGTGAGCGCTTCCCGTACATTACATTGTATTCGCACTCCACTATCGAGCGCCTCACCGACGATCGCAACGCGGCCATGGCCGAGTACACGCTCATCATGAGCGAGAGGTGAGCGCTCCCGTACATTACATTGTATTCGCACTCCACTATCGAGCGCCTCACCGACGAGCGCAACGCGGCCATGGCCGAGTACACGCTCATCATGAGCGAGAGGTGAGCGCTCCCGTACATTACATTGTATTCGCACTCCACTATCGAGCGCCTCACCGACGAGCGCAACGCGGCCATGGCCGAGTACACGCTCATCATGAGCGAGAGGTGAGCGCTCCCGTACATTACATTGTATTCGCACTCCACTATCGAGCGCCTCACCGACGAGCGCAACGCGGCCATGGCCGAGTACACGCTCATCATGAGCGAGAGGTGAGCGCTCGTACATTACATTGTATTCGCACTCCACTATCGAGCGCCTCACCGACGAGCGCAACGCGGCCATGGCCGAGTACACGCTCATCATGAGCGAGAGGTGAGCGCTCCCGTACATTACATTGTATTCGCACTCCACTATCGAGCGCCTCACCGACGAGCGCAACGCGGCCATGGCCGAGTACACGCTCATCATGAGCGAGAGGTGAGCGCTCGTACATTACATTGTATTCGCACTCCACTATCGAGCGCCTCACCGACGAGCGCAACGCGGCCATGGCCGAGTACACGCTCATCATGAGCGAGAGGTGAGCGCCCGTACATTACATTGTATTCGCACTCCACTATCGAGCGCCTCACCGACGAGCGCAACGCGGCCATGGCCGAGTACACGCTCATCATGAGCGAGAGGTGAGCGCTTCGTACATTACATTGTATTCGCACTCCACTATCGAGCGCCTCACCGACGAGCGCAACGCGGCCATGGCCGAGTACACGCTCATCATGAGCGAGAGGTGAGCGCTCTCGTACATTACATTGTATTCGCACTCCACTATCGAGCGCCTCACCGACGAGCGCAACGCGGCCATGGCCGAGTACACGCTCATCATGAGCGAGAGGTGAGCGCTCCCGTACATTACATTGTATTCGCACTCCACTATCGAGCGCCTCACCGACGAGCGCAACGCGGCCATGGCCGAGTACACGCTCATCATGAGCGAGAGGTGAGCGCTCCCGTACATTACATTGTATTCGCACTCCACTATCGAGCGCCTCACCGACGAGCGCAACGCGGCCATGGCCGAGTACACGCTCATCATGAGCGAGAGGTGAGCGCTCTCGTACATTACATTGTATTCGCACTCCACTATCGAGCGCCTCACCGACGAGCGCAACGCGGCCATGGCCGAGTACACGCTCATCATGAGCGAGAGGTGAGCACTTTCGTACATTACATTGTATTCGCACTCCACTATCGAGCGCCTCACCGACGAGCGCAACGCGGCCATGGCCGAGTACACGCTCATCATGAGCGAGAGGTGAGCGCTCTCGTACATTACATTGTATTCGCACTCCACTATCGAGCGCCTCACCGACGAGCGCAACGCGGCCATGGCCGAGTACACGCTCATCATGAGCGAGAGGTGAGCACTTTCGTACATTACATTGTATTCGCACTCCACTATCGAGCGCCTCACCGACGAGCGCAACGCGGCCATGGCCGAGTACACGCTCATCATGAGCGAGAGGTGAGCGCTCTCGTACATTACATTGTATTCGCACTCCACTATCGTGATGACTCAGAGGTGACGGGCGCAGTGTGCTGTCACACAGAAATGTTCTGGGTGACGCAACATTTGTTGTGGACAAACGTTGCACTTACCATCAGGTGAAATTTTTGCTCGTCTCGTTATCCAATACAATAAAATGAAACATAAGTTATGTTCATGCTAGGTGCATATGAGCTGACGGTGCGAAGGGCGTGTTTCAGGGACACTGTGCATAAGGAGATGGAGAAGCTGTCGGACGATCTGCAGGCTGCCCTCAAGCGCGTTGCGGCGCTGGAGGCTGCGCTGCAAGCTTCGCGAGATGAGCAGCGCGCCACTGCCCTGCAGGTACCGTTTGCAGGGATACACTGCATGAAGTGAGAGAACTGTCGAAACATGCGCAGGCAAAGAAAGTGACTGGAAAAGTCTATTTGAACAAGAAATGTTATCCACCTAATTTTCTTTCTAAGCTTTAGGATTTTGCCTATCAGTGGTGTAACTATACGGCCCTGGGCAAATGTATCGGATCCCTTCTCTCAATGTAAAGAATCTCAAACAACGCTGTAGTTTCTTAATAATTAATCACTACGCCGTGTTGTGGAGGGAAAATAAAAATGAAAAGAACGAAAGAGCCAGCAGCATCTTCCTGTAACATCTGAACGAATAAACTGCGGTTGCCAACCCGCCTGCCAAGCGTGGTAACTATGGCAAAATCCCCCTAAATGAGAGCTACAAACTTTTTGTACAGTTGTATGTGGATGTCTATAGGGGAGGCCTATGTTCAGCAGTGGACTAGTGACAGGCTGAAGTGATGAAATCACTACGTATGAACAAATATGTACATACGTAAAAAGTATGTTAGTCAATAGGTCCAGCAGAGTAGAATAGCACCTACCTCTTTCCTGCCGAGGTGTCGTAAGAGGCGACTAAGGTATTGGAACGGACAGCCTTTGTTCGTGCTGAATAACACCGTAATATGCAATGCCGTCACTCTACTGCTCGTGGGAACGCAATGGGGAGTAAGAATGTTTTGACTTGTATCGAAATGGCGACGACGTGGTTCGGCGTCCGTCACGTCCGCGAGGGAGAAAAGTCTGTTACGTGAGTGGCCTCTGCCTACCCCCTTATATGGGAAAAATGCGTGACTTTATGTATGTTCTCTTTTCAACCAAAACTTTGATTTGATGGTAACTGCAATGTCTGCGCATAACAAATATTGTGACACACCATTTGTTATGGGCAGACGTTGCACTTTCCCAGAACATTTCTGTTCAGTTATGTGTGATGCAACACTGCAATAATGCCAGTTACTCGACTTTACAGGGTCAGTAACTCTTTTATGGGGCAATGTATACGTTTTTACAACAAAATCCCAGAAAGTGCACAGTCTCAATCAAAATGTTCAAAATTTTATATTAAACAAAGACTTCATAAAAAGGGTTATTATAATATTAAAGAATATATAGATGATGATAGCCACTGGGAATGAGGTGATCGCAACCAAGCTATTTCTACATCTTTATATATATATACTGCTGTTATTGTACATTATTTTAAAAATGACTGAAAAAAATATCCCGCTGGGATACTTACTGGTTCTTCCCAGGACAGAGGCTTTTTTTTGGAACCAGTGCAGTTTTAAAAAAAAATATTTTCCATAAGTATTATATCAATCTACATTGAATAATTTTTTTTTTTCTTTTTAAGTCTTTTTTAGTTCTTAAGTATGATATGTCCAGTAATTACAGAAGCTCTCAGTGGCCTTCAGACCGAATCATAGTAATGTTTGCACACTACTGCTTCATGGTAGAATAACTGGCCCTGGGGTGGTACCTAGTCGGATTCCTGTAGTAATACAAAAAAAAACTTATTTTTGTTTTTGTTACAGGCAGAGAGTTTACGTCGAGAAATCGAATCCGCACTCGTAGATCGCGATCGCGCTATCAAGGAGTGCACCGACTTGAAGACACCTCAGAACACGACCACCCTTGGGAAGTCCAGGTGTGATTTAATTTAGAACTACTAGAACCTTTTGTAATGTTATCTTATGTTACTACTGTAATAAATCTGGTTTCGTATGTTGAACGCGCCAATCTCAGGATTCAGGATTTCATCATCATCTCATCAACTCAGCCTATCACTAGTCCACTGCTGAACAGAGGCCTCCCCCATAGGTTGCCACAAAAATTTGTAGCTCCCATTTTGGGGGAAAATGCCATAGTTGCCACGCTTGGCATGCGGGTTGGCAACCCCAGTTTATTCATTCAGACGTTCCAGGATATGCTGCTGCGCATCTCCTGTTTTTTTTCCCCTCTGTCAACTTTTACGACACCCACGGGATGAGATGGGGTGGTAGATTCTCTTTAGCCGCCACCACACAGCCACGGAAATAATTATACGATTTGAATTTTTTTTTATTGGATAAAGTTATGAGACGAGCAAAACGTTCACCTGGTGGTAAGTATTTTTGTTACCCAAAATATTTCTATGTGGCGCCACACTTCGCCCGTCATCCTGAGACATCAATTCTTAAGTCGCACATGTCCAGTGATTAAACTAGCTCTCAGTGCCCTTTCAGACCGGAATACAGTACACATTTGCACACTACTGCTACACGGCAGAATAATTGGGTATTTTTGCACTAGATAGCGTTGTTGAGGAAGGTTATCATCTTATCACGCTGAGAACCGAACATTACCGACGTGAGCCGAACTGTGAATGCTCAGATCGTCGAGGTACCATGCCGTACGGCTGTCATGTTTTTTTTTTTTCCCCAAAGTCGAATATGCCCAGTGGTAATCACTGCTAGCTCTCAGCGCACTTCAAACCGAAACACAGTAATGCTTTCACAGCCTTCTTTGCCTAGAGGCTTTCTCTCCCAGTCAACCCTGGGAGACTAGAAAACTGATGGCAGGTGCAAATATGTAAAATATGGAGTGTGGTGTGGAAATATAAATACTATTACATAATAATCATGTAATAATATAAATAATCAATATATGTATTCACAGAATTAACATAGATTTTTTTTTTATTGGATAGGACGACGAAACGAGCATAACGTTCACTGATGTAAAGTGCAACGTCTACCCATAACAAATGCTATGTCAACCAGAACATTTCTGTGTGACACTACACTGCACCCGTCACCCTGAGACATCAGTTCTTAAGTCTCATATGCCCAGTGATTACACTAGCTCTCAGCGCCCTTCAAAGCGAAACACAGTAATGCTTTCAATCCACCGCTTCACGGCAGAACAACTGGCCCTGGGGTGGTACCTACCTAGACGGATTCCTGCATAGAAATCCTACCACCAGTAAGTCGACTTATTTTACTCAGGTGAAACCGAAGGACGCAGCTAGTATAGTAGACCTGGAATAATGTTTAAATTTTTTTTTTCAGACAAGATAACTCGGGGTATCACCACTTAGGACTAGCAAGTGGTGTAGGCACTGACGGCTTCCTAAACGGCCAACATCCTAATGATCCCTCGTTAGATAAACTACAAGGTAAGCGTTCAGCATTTTCTGGATGACTGAATATCTTTAGAAAAGATTTATGTGGCAAATTATCAAGTTCCATGAGACTATTCTTTGTAAATTCATCTATAAAGTATTTTTACAAACATACATACATAAGATCACGACTGTATCCTATAAGGGGTAGTCAGAGACTGGGCACTCACTGCAAAAACAGATGACTGCTACAATCCACGTTTCACCAAAACAATATAATGCACTCGGTGTGATAGGTGGTGAGCCCATCGCCACCATGCGCTGTTGGGTGCACAGTGCAGTTTAATTCCTTACTCGCCTTTTACGAGATCCATTGGATGAGATGGAGTGGTAGAATTCTTTTAACGATCCGCCACCAAACGGCTTTTGACTAAGTTAAATAAAATATTTACATAAAAGGGGATATCTACGGAGTTTCTTTCGCCTGTTTCTTCACCAGAGGAACCTCATTACGAAACGGTGGTAGATTGTAAAAAAATATGTTTGACAAAATTTAAATTTTTCGTCGCTGAATACATCATCTTTTCAGCCTATCACTAGTCCACTGCTGAACATAGGCATCCCCCACAGATTGCTAAAAAATTTTGTAGCACTTATTTTGGGGGATTTTGCCACAGTTGCCACGCTTGGCAGGCGGGTTGGCAACCGCAGTTTATTTATTCAGATGTTCCAGGAAGATGCTGCTTCTCATCTCTTTGTTTTTCATTTTCCCTCTGTCGACTTTTACGACGGCTACGGGTTGAGATGGGGTGTGTATTCTCTTCAGCCGGTACCTCACGGCATGTTGAATACATGATTTTAATTTATTTTTAAATTTTTCATATATTATTCAGTATGAAAACCGTATTTTTGAAGGTTTAGTGGGGATGGTGGTGGACGCGGTGGACAAGGAGCGAGTGGACAACCTGGAGCAAGCCAACCAGGAGCTGGAGCGGCTGCGCAAGCAGGTGGACCGCCTGCAGGCAGAGCTCGCCGACGCACAGCGGGAGGCAGAGGTACGGCACCGCTGCATGTGTGGCATGTGTGGCATGAGTGGCATGCAGCCAGCTGTAGTGGGGACGCGGTGGACAAGGAGCGAGTGGACAACACAGTCCACATAAAATTCTTTATAGGAAAAGTTTTATAAACCTGTGATACACCTTGCAGTATACAACGTATTGAAGTGTACTCTCATTGTGAGAATATTTACTGCAACATTATTGACTATATATTGATTGATAGGTGTCCAGCAAAGTACAATAGCACCTACCTCTTTGCTACCGGGATGTTGTAAGAGGCCACTTAGGTATGGTACGGACACCCTTTATCCGTGCAGAATAACATCATAACATGCAATGCTGTCGCTATACTGCTCGTAGGAACGCAATAGGGAGTGAACATTTTTGACTCTTACAAAAATCGCCACTCGTCCCATCACGTTTCCCGCGAGGGTGGGTGGAAAGTGGGCTACATGAGTGGCCTCTACCTACCCCTTATATGGGAAGAAGGCGTGACTGTATGTACGTATGTTATTGAATCTACTGTATAAGCTCTGAATGTTGTCCAACTCAAATAGTTTAGTATTTCATCATCATCATCATTTCAGCCTATCACTAGTCCACTGCTGAACATAGGTCACCCCCATAGATTGCTACAAAAGTTGTTGTTGTTGAGTAGCTCTCGTTTCGGGGGGAATTTCGCCATAGTTGCCATGCTTGGCACACGCGTGTTGGCAACCGCAGTTTATTTATTCTGATGTTCCAGGAAGATGCTGCTGCCCATCTCCTGGTTTTCATTTTCCCTCTGTCGACTTTTACGACACCCACGGGATGAGATGGGGTGGTAGATTCTCTTAAGCCGCTACCACACGGCAAAGTTTAGTTTAGTATTTAATGCCACGATATATAAGATTTACTCTTTTTAGTGGTAGAAAATTACATATGACAAACTAAATTTAAATATCATATGTCGAAGAACAAAGAATATTCATTTGGTTTTATATCTTTCATATTTATAGTGGTCCATATACCAATTTATATGTATTAATATTTATTAGCCACAATATGTGGTTTTAATTCGAGAATTGTTGTTGAAGGTCTCCAAACGCAGAAGAGACTGGGCGTTTGCCGAAAGAGATAAACTATTGCAAGAGCGAGAAAGCGTCAAGGCGCTCTGTAACAGGTTGAGAAAGGTAAGTTGGTGAGGCCATTTCCAACATCGGTTTAAGATTCAGATATTATGATTATTTCAGTAAACGAACAGATTGTCAAAATATTTTACGTAATAATGATGATGATGTTCTCCTAGCCGATTTCGACCACGGCGACAACTGCCGACTACTCTCGAGAGCCATCAACTGCGCAGGAGATATTATAGTGCCACAAGTGTACGCGCAAACACAGAGGCACTCACTCGTCCCAACCTACCCGCGCCCGATGTTACACTGATGCGATAAGATCGGAGGTAGGCTAGGATGCAGTGTCAGAAACACGGTGACAATCACGACACAACCAGACCCGAAAACCAACAATTTATGTTTTAGCACAAATGTTGGCTCTGGCTGGGATTCTAACCCAGGACCCGCGGCTTAGAAGTCAGGTACTCTGACCACTAGGCCACGCGGTCATCAAAGAATAAGTTTTAGTGATGTTCACCATGATGATGTCAATCCTAGAATTCTTACTGTACCATTTCTTTTTATAATTTGTCTATGCCTGAATCTTCTGACCTGAATTAAAAGTGGATTATCATGTGGGCCGCTGTTGTTGCCCTGTACGTCGATACTAATATTAGAATGCGAAAGACCGATGAACCGATCTTTACGAAATTCGGAACAAATACCTTGCATGCACCCTAGAGACGGACATACGATAGTCAAAGTGAAAGTCAAAATTTCTTTATTCAATTTAGGCTTGTTTAAAGTTCTTATGAACGTCAAAATCTACACCGGTTCAAAAAATACCTTCTCAGAGAAGAACCGGTAAGAAACTCTGAGGTCTTTCTTTTTTCGCTGCCATATTCATATATAAATTTAAAAAAAAAAAATTACATCATAAATTTAGTAGCCAGGAGGTTTAGCCAAGTGCACAGTATGAGTTATTTCCGCACATCTTTGTCCTCTATATAGTGATCTTTTTTATAATACGCTTTATCTACTAATGTCTTCTTTATGAGTTTCTTTGAAATCCATGTCCGATTTTTGTGTTACACTTTTAGGAATTTTACTATAACATTTTATACATCTACTAAGAAAAGAATTTCTAGTTTTAGCCAACACAGGAACCTCTAGCTACCGTTCTACAGGACACAGTAAATTTTTTGTTAAATTAATTAATGCTTTTCCGTACGTACATAATATTTATAAAAATAAACAACGACCGAAGTGACAAAATATTAGTCAATCCTAAATAGTTCTCGTAGCGACTCCTTTTATTCCGAAAAATCGTATAGTTTGCACGTAATATTTGAAAAACCTAAATCCACACGCACGTTTAGCTTCAGCTATAATTTTTTTTAAAAAAACGCAAGTAGATTTTTATGTTTGTTCTAGGAAGGGTTGGTCTGAACCTGTTTATCATTAAGTTATTATAAATCTGTAGGCTACCTTATCCACTAACACCATATTTGTCCAAACATACACACATAAATACATACATACGAAGACACACATATGATCTGCATTACACATACATCAAAACACTAACATACATACCAGTTGGCCGAGTTATCGAGTGTTTATTGTCCGGCATCGAACCCCGGCCGTAGTGGCTGCATCAGACAGCGCGCGACCGGACGATTATTATTTGTCTCACCTCGATGACGTAGTAGCTGCCGGTCGGTTGCGCGAGAGCACCTTCTGAGAGCACAACTTACCGCTTACGTCGCCAGGTGCATCTATATACATTACTTTTTCAAATGTGTTTTTCGTCAAAATTAATAATTGATACGCCGTTTTGAAGATTATTATTCCCTCTAATGACGAAAAATAAGTAAAGGCCTTAAAAATAATTTCGTTAAAAATTATTAAAAAGATTGAATTAATTAATTTAATTTTAAGAAAGCGCCATCTGTTGACAATATGTTCAACTAACATGTAGGATATGTAAACAACTCCAACCGATAAGGTTGGAGTTGTTTACATTCTTTAAAGAAGGTAGATGACGCCGTCTGTTTATGATCCAGATACTGTGCGATATTTGCACGGGTTAGCTAGTAAATTATATATTGTTGTAGGAGCGGGATCAAATGGTAGGCGAGCTAGCGGATGCTCGACGCCACGGCAACAAGAAGCAGTCATCAGACGCAAAAGATTCGAAGATCATCCGTGCCAAGGCGATGTCGCACGAGGATAAATGCAGAGTGCCCGGGAACAGGGACTCGGCTGTGGACGCCGATGTTCAGGTATGTTGAGATCGGATATTGTGCTTGTTTAACGATTATAGGAGGATAAAAACTCGACTGCTGAACATATACTTCACGCATGGATTGCCACAAAACATGGCTTTGAGCCATCTGCATCCATCAACTTCCCGCAAAGTCGGACAGATTGTCCATTTAGTGGGAGGTCCAAGAACTTTTCTTCCCTAACAGTTATCAGTTCTACGAGTTATGTGGCCCATTGTCACGTCAATTTGCTGATTCTTATTTAGGTCTTTATGGTGTTTATTTTTCATGGGGAGACTGTCTGCGCCAAACGAGTACTCAGAATATTGTTTCCATTCAATTTAACACACGAATTTTATTTACATTAAAATTACTACATTACACACCCGTCGCTAGTAATTTTGTAATACAATACATTTTACGTAAATTATTTTTTGATGTCGCAGGATTTCGAATGGGAAATAATTGAAGTAGAACTAAGCGGCCTGGGCAAAGATGGTGAACTCGGCTTCGAGTTGGCGGGTGGGCGCGAAGAGCCCTACTATCCCAACGACACCAGCGTCTACGTCACTTCCGTCAAAAAAGGCTCCATCGCCGATGGGAAGATCAAGTAAGTGTTATTCTTTTGAGCTATTGCTATATACGAGGTGGATTGAAAAGTACTCGGCCTAACACAGATCCATTCAATTCTAAAAATCAAATCTACCCACATTATTTAGTTCAGTTCAGACTATTTCATTGTGTGAAGTTCGAAAACGTGTGCGATAATTAGTTGTGATTTTATAAATTTATTAACAAAGTAATCGGTCATAATTTCCGCGAATGTAGCAAATCGAGCAGCGTGCCGTCATTAAGTACCTCCATAAGAAGGGGCTATCATCAAAAGCCATCCACGATGATGTAACTATTCAACTTTCACGTTGATAAATTAATTTCGTGACCAGAAAATCGACTTAATCTTTTTCAAGATCAATTTCTAAAGGTTATTTCATTCTAGGCCATTTGAATGATATATGTTAATAAATTGTGATCGTCATAGGTAGGACTCTTTTATTTACGTTGTGTTTATTTATAGTAACTTGTTCTTTTAGGTGTATCATGGAAAAATGTTTATTCACTAGAGAAGCTGCAAGTCCAAGACAGTGTACTAATACTAATTAATTACTATTCCCTATACTCTTGTAAAGGGTTCACAATGTTTAATTATCACAATATCTATTGCAAAGAGATTTGTATTCCGCACCTGTATAAGATTAACATTAAATTATTAATAACCCACTACAAGCTATCGCTCCCCCAACATTTTTATTAAAAAAATGTGGGGAAGGCACACGGCTCCAACTCCCGCCGTGTGCGGTGAGCGCCTTCCAATCCATGCGCTCCCCCCGACACAGGACAAGAAGTCGGGAACAAGGACCGTAGTCCACAGCAACACTGGCGAACCAGCAAAAAGAGGGCTTGGCCTCTTGCTAGTGCGTAAGCACAAACTTAGACCGAAGTCTCGCATGTCAATGCGTGTTTACATCATACAAGTATACAGCTAGTCCAGTCTTCGTGAATGTACGTCGCATGGATTTGGCACACGTCGAGCAGTTATGAGCACTCGGCCCAATAAACTAGTAAAGCCTTCCGTACGCGCCATCACTTCGCCAGACCGCTGCAACTGCAGATGAATGTCGAGTGTGTGGCATCAACATCCAATACAAGGTCAGCACGGCAATTTGCCGCAGAGCACGTCGTGAGTCCACTGCTCACTTCAAGGGTATGGGGTCCCACGTTGTGCAGCTTTCGGCTGCAGCCTTGAGAGTCTCCTCCCGCCAGCTACCATCCGCATGAAGTAGACGCATTAGCTCCACCAACCATTGTAATGATGTATTTTGCCATTATTTATCATTTATAATTATCATTCAGCCATCAGCATTCTATTATATTCGTCAAATGGGTTTGTGTAATTGACGTTGAGTATTATGTATTTCGATCAAGTTTGTCTCACCCACTACCAAGTTTCCAGTTATCATTCATTTGTGGGAATTTACTGAGAGCTTTATTTAATATTGTTATTATTCAACACATGGAGGGCAGACAGTCTGCAGTCTCGTTATAGAGAGACCCGACTTGGACAAAGCTAAAGAAAATGTGAGTCAAACCAAGTGCAAGACGCAACCATTATATTAACGACATCTAAGCAACTGTCACTAGGACGCATTGTCACAGGTGCAACAAGCATCATTACGATCGCTCAGTCTTAGCAAACATCTACACTTCTGCAAAAAACCTCCGTCAACCCGAATCATAAGTTGTATTGAATCAGATGCAACTCATTCATATAACCGTCACTAAAACACAATACCACAATAGCAGTAAGTATTATTGTGACTATCACATAGATGGTGCCTCCTCACAACACCCCTATATGATAATTATCGACTTTGGCAAAAGTTGTTTAACTAAAAAATTTACCAACGTGTCATAGTAGCAAGCCACTAAGACGCCGGTGTATGAACCATGTATCATAGAACTAATGCTCTAAGACATGGGGCGAAAGAGTAAGCTCCAGCACCGAAATGCTAAAAGCCACACCCTCTCTTATGTGATTGTATGAAAGTCTAATGAATTCTCTATCTTAATAATTTTAAGTTCCAACTTATTTTTATAATATCATATCTTACAAGAGACCTTCAATGATAGACCATTTTATCATATACTTTACTTACATAGGATCTTTGTATGGAACATTAGCACTATGCAACTTGATACTATAGAGAGTCATGCTCGACCTCACACACGTCTATGTTGAGCTGTTGGTATGCCCCTCCGCACGGTACTCGCGTCTCGGACTTAATAGTATGGTGACTTAATTATAGCTAACAGCTATACACGAACACTTTCTAGTTTTAAGTTTTTAAGGTTTTATAATTGGCATTACATGAACACTTCCTTATTATGAATAACTATATAGAGTATTTTCCATACAAATGAAGTTAATTTTATATTGTAATATTTTTAATTAACTTCTATAGTACTTCGAGAGATAAGGTCTCTTGGATATATTTTATATGTTTTAAAGTAATTTTTAGGCACTGATCTATGTAATATTATGCCAAGAAAAATTAAATTGAAAATAATGAAATTTCACTATTGGGATTGGTCCTCATATATATTTTCCCAACTTTTTTGGACCATTTTTTTTTTTTTTGTAATTTTTAATATTTTCTTAAATCTTTCTAAAACTTAAAAATACGTAATTAGAGATAGTATATCGTTACAAGTACATGGTCAGTACATTAGGCGATTGTGCTCTGTCATATTCATCCGTCAAAAAATGGATAGCAGAATTTAAGCGTGGTAGAGAGAGTGTGAAAGATGAACCCCGCTCTGGAAGGCCTTCGACGTCAACTACTGACGAAAATATTAAAAAAGTACTTGATTTAATAATGGGAGACCGCAGATTAAAAATTAGAGAGATAGCCGAGATTATAGGCATCTCTTATGAACGAACTCAAAACATCATGGTCAACGAGTTGGGTTTCCACAAGGTGTCTGCGAGGTGGGTTCCGCGACTGCTTTCAGTTGAACAAAAAAGGACGCGATTGACTATTTCACGCGACTGTTTGGAGTTATTTGAAGCCGATGCAGATGATTTTTTGAATCGTTTTGTTACTATGGACGAAACATGGGTTCATTACTGTACACCGGAAACAAAACAACAATCAAAACAGTGGAGAAGACCTGGTTCACCACACCCTAAAAAGGCTAAGTCGATTTTGTCGGCAAATAAGGTGATGGCTTCAGTATTCTGGGACTCGAAAGGTGTGATTATGATTGATTATCTTGAAAGGGGTCAGACTATAAACTCTGATTACTACTGCACCTTACTACGTCGTTTATGAGAGGAAATAAAAGAAAAACGTCGAGGAATGCTCAGAAGAAAAGTCCTGTTTCATCAAGATAACGCCCGTGTTCACACGTCAGTACAGTCAATGGCTGGAATTCACAACTGTGGCTTTGAACTGTTACCGCATCCGCCGTATTCACCTGATCTGGCACCATCAGACTTCTTTCTGTTCCCTAACCTAAAAAAGCACTTGGGAGGTCAAAGATTTTCGACAAACGACGAGGTCAAAGCAGCTGTAGACGCATATTTTGACTCTAAGGAAGAATCATTTTTTTTAACGGTCTAAATGCTTGGAAGGGGAGGTGGAAAAAGTGTATTGAACTTGATGGTGATTATGTAGAAAAATAAAAATATAACTGATTTAGTATGTGTTTATTTTCTTGGTTAGGCCGAGTACTTTTCAATCCACCCTCGTACTACTATATTATTGCTATTGAATAAACGTACTATTAAAGACTAAAAAACTCTTCACTTCATTTCTGTTATATAATTCATTAGTTCGCACAATTTTAGAATATTCATCAACAGTTTGGAACCCTCAGTATAAAGTATACATTACTAAATTATGTTATCATTTGTAGATCGGCGCGTAAAATACTGGTATTTTTATTTAAAACGCTAAGCCATTTAGAAGTCTTAAATCTAAATTTTTCTTTCGCAATATTTTTTATCTCAAACCCGGCGATTATTATTATATTTTGACAGACTGATAAAGATAAAAAAATGTTCAGGGTTCTGGATCGAGTGGCAGAGGCGTGCGGAGCGTCGGCGTGGGCTCGCGGCGCAGCGTGCGCGGCCGCGCTGCGCGGAGCGCTCGCGTGCGGCGCCGCGCTGCTGCGGCTGCAGCGCGCGCGCTACCTGCGCCGCCTCGTGCGCCTCGCCGGCGGCGTCGCGCTGCACCACGGTCAGTGCCCCCGCCCCGCCCCGCACTAGCTGCCCCCGCCCCCGCTCCCGCCGCGCTGCTGCGGCTGCAGCGCGCGCGCTACCTGCGCCGCCTCGTGCGCCTCGCCGGCGGCGTCGCGCTGCACCACGGTCAGTGCCCCCGCCCCGCCCCGCACTAGCTGCCCCCGCCCCCGCTCCCGCCGCGCTGCTGCGGCTGCAGCGCGCGCGCTACCTGCGCCGCCTCGTGCGCCTCGCCGGCGGCGTCGCGCTGCACCACGGTCAGTGCCCCCGCCCCGCCCCGCACTAGCTGCCCCCGCCCCCGCTCCCGCCGCGCTGCTGCGGCTGCAGCGCGCGCGCTACCTGCGCCGCCTCGTGCGCCTCGCCGGCGGCGTCGCGCTGCACCACGGTCAGTGTCCCCGCCCCGCCCCGCACTAGCTGCCCCCGCCCCCGCTCCCGCCGCGCTGCTGCGGCTGCAGCGCGCGCGCTACCTGCGCCGCCTCGTGCGCCTCGCCGGCGGCGTCGCGCTGCACCACGGTCAGTGCTTTAGTAGTAGTAGTGCAGCAGGGTTAGTTGTAAAACCGTCGTTTTGTCGTTATAAGAAAGCATTTAGTTTTGGGTATTCACTTATATCCATCCACGTTGTTCCTTATTTTCAGCATTCTTTTTATCATCGAAAACCACGACCATAACGTAGAAGGTTTTTATTGATATGGAATGAAAATGAAATTTAATGAGATGAAATGTAATGAAACCTAACCTAACTCATTGAATCAAATCATTAAATCTGATATTGAAACAAATTAGTAACTTCTTTTTAAGAATCATAAAAACTTCTATGAATTTTTTATAGTAAAAAATTCGTGGTTGGTTTTTTCTTTTTAATAGACATTATTTTGACAGTTGGGAAAGAGAACTCACGAGTTCGGAAAAGGTAAAGACAAAGCTCGAGTATGTAATAGCCCACATCCCGAACGCTATACGTCCCTGCAATACGCCACTTTTTGAGCAACTGTATTAAAAAATTATTTACCACTCCGGTTTAGTCTTGTACTTAGCAAATACAACGATCAATTAAACATAATATACTTGAATGTAACGGATCATGTACCAATCCATATTTTGAACCGTTGTCACTGTCCGCAGGTATTTTCGTAAGCAAAATAGCGTGCGGTAGTGCCGCGGCCAAAGAAGGCAACATATACGTCGGTGACCGCGTCGTCAGCGTAAGTTGGACATTGATCTTTACCGCTTTAAGTGTAGAGGTATAAATGTTTATATAGCGTAATCAAATGACACCTAATATTAAGAGAGAGCGAGACAAAGATCGAGGGACGAAGGTACCGAGCCAGAAGGAGATATATATGGAACCACAACCACTTTATAGAATCGGCTGCCGATACAACTTAGGGACCTTTAAGAAAAGAGCTTGTTCCTTTCTCGAAGGCAGGCAACGCATCTGCTATTCCTGTGGTATTGTAGATGTTGATGGGCGGTGGTGATCACTTACCATCAGGTGTGCCACTTGCTCATTAACCCCCGTCTTTTATAAAAATACATATATAGATTTTTATAATGTGAAACATTGCTGTGTTTCTGTCTGAAGGGCACCATACAGAAATGGTTAATTATGGCTGACCTTAATTATCTTGATGGGCGGCAGTGTCAGTGTGTCTGTAGGCAGTGGGGAGTCTTTTCCTGTTTTTTCTTTTTCAACAAACCTACTATCACTACGATTTCCCTGGATCGTGGGTGCGTTTTACAGACGTCAGTCGGGAGTCCATGCGATTTTCTTGGCATTTATCTTATTCAACTTTTACGACATCCACGGGATGGTGGTAAGATTCCTATACAGAATCCGTCTAGGTAGGTACCACCCCAGAGCCAGATATTCCGCCGTGAAGCAGTAGTGTGCAAACATTACTGTGTTTGGGTTTGAAAGGCACTGAGAGCTAGAGCAATTACTGTACATATGAGACTTAAGAACTGATGTCTCAGGGTGATAAGCGCAGCGTGGTTTCACACTGAAATGTTCTGGGTGACACAGAATTTGTTATGGGCAGGCGTTGCCTTTACCATCAGATGAACGTTTTGCTCGTTTCGTCACTTAAAATTAAAAAAAAAGATTTTTATTGTACCACAAGATTTAGGAAAGGTTGTGAAAATAGTTCTTGATGGTAGTTGGTACACGATTTTGAAAATTTCAAACTACAAGCTGTTGCAAAGCAACGTTTAAGTAGTATTTAACAATTGAACCTAACCTAAAACCAAAAAGATTAGTTTGTGGTTGTTGTTAAAATAAAAAAGCAAAAATTATATAATTACTAAAAGCAATTATATAATTTTGCTTTTGAGTTATTCAAAATTTACTATGAAAACATTTTTTAGAAAATATGATTAAAACCTATTAGCTTAAATGAGTACCAAGATTCAGGTAAAACAACAAGTGTGAGTCAAATAAAATTTAATTAATGCCCGTTTAGTGATTAGATGGTTTGGACACGTAGAGAGGATGAATGAAAGATGATTGACGAAACAGATTTATGAGGCGAGTGCGAATGGGAGAGCCAGTACGGGTCGACCTAGAGCGTGAGTATCGCAAACAGACCGGAGAACCTTTGAGGAAAGGTCACGTTAAACGTACCCGCAACAAACGAGCGTGTATAAAAACGCTAGTTAAAGGGAAGTTGTCAAGATGTTTGAGAATGGAAAGATGTGGTCTCTGCCTACCCCAATGGGAAAGAGGCATGACTGTATGTATGGATGTGTAGTATTCATCAATGAATCGATGCGAATTTCATGCTAAAATCATTATGACGTATTTTTAACGTTTACTCGTTAGAGTAGACGGATAAATAGCTATTTTATTTCCGCGGATTGATGGCAGAGTAGAATAGCACCTACCTCTTTCCTACCGAGGTGTAGTAAGAGGCGACTAAGCTATCTTTATTCGGGCAGAATAACACCAACAACATATGAAATGCTGTCGCTGTACTGCTCGTGGGAACGTAATGGCGAGAAAGATTATTTTTAACTCGTACGTAAGATGACGGCGACAGTGGTTCGCCAGCCCGTCACGTCTCGTTTCCCGCGATGGCGAAAAGTGGGCTACGTGTTTGTCTCTGACTACCCTGTTGTATCGCAAAAATGCTTGACTGTGTGTATGTTTATTTGTGTTGATATTGTGTGGAACAGATAAACAACCGCTCGCTAGATGGCGTGAAGAGCGTGTCGGAGGCGATGGCGATGCTCAACGACTGCCAGTACGACTCCGTGCTGCTCACCGTGCTGCGCCCGCTTTACCCCTGCTGCGATCCTAGGAACAGGCGAGTTTAAACCCTACTACAATAGCATATACGAGTTATTTTTGAATATCATTTCAACTTCGAATCTTTGTGATTTTAAACCCGATGAAACGAAAAAGCATATACTGGTGGTAGGATTCCTATGCAGGGATCCGTCTAGGTAGGTACCACCCCAGGTCCTGTTATTCTGCCGTGAAGCAGTAGTGTGCAAACATTACTGTGTTTCGGTTTGAAGGGCACTGTGAGCTAACGTAATCACTGGGCATATGAGACTTAAGAACTGATGTCTCAGGGTGACGGGCGGAGTGTGATGTCACACATTAATTTTCTGGGTGACACAGCATTTGTTATGGGCAGACGTTACACTTACCATCAGGCGAACGTTTTGTTCGTTCCGTCACTCATACGAAATAAAAAAAAATCATCTATAGGATTTAGCCTGCGAGAGAATGAGATAGTACACAGTATACAGTCATCATCATCAATATTTCAGCCTACCATAGTCCACTGTTGAACATGAGCCACTGGCATCCACCGACTTCCTGCAAAACGGTCCTACACCGTCGCTCCATCAAACGGGGGGTCGCCCTACACTGCGTTTGCCGGTACGAGGTTGCCACTCGAGGACCTTTCTTCCGCAACGGTTATCGGTTCTCCGAGCGTTGCCACTTCAGCTTGCTAATAATATATAGTGTTTCCTATTAAATTTATATTTTCGAATTCGTCCAAATCTTCGATTTTACTTCGTAGATTTTTCTCTCATTAGCTCGACAACAATAATTTTGGTTGTCGTTGAATTTGATTTCAAATATATATTGATCAAATCCAAACCAAAGCATTTATTTCATACTTTAGTCACTATAAGGCACTTGTGTCATTTGTGTAAATTGAAAATTTGGAATCTCTACAATATGTAGAATAAAATGTAAAAATATTTTTGTAATTTTTTTTTAACAATGTTATGATAAATAGACCCTACAATGAATCCATTCGTGATGCTCTGCATTCGTCTCATTCTCTCGAAGCTAGTTACTTTAGTTTTCTGAAGGTTTTACTTCTACGCGTATAAATTGCACACATTTTTCAAGTTTTGTTATTCTTACACGCAAACTGATATTTTCTGTCTTCGATATTTCATACAAGACTAGTATTTTTAGGAAGATGTCAGACGAAATTTTTAATGTTTAAACCGATTCAGGGCTATTTTATATAATATATCTACTTGGACTAAGATATTGATATTTGGCGGATGATATTGCCAAGGACAAGGGTAGCTACCCCGCCAGATCGAATGGTCTGATCTGGTGAGGATGTCTCCTCCAACTAGTAATATTTAGATGTTGCATCTCAGTAATCATTCATAGCGCGATTATGGAATGTACTCGTATGAAATATTTTTTCAGCTTCTCATGTGGATGTCGCTACAGATACATACTCCGAGGTTTTTGATAGGCAGTCAATTTTATCTGGGGTCATTCTACGAAAAGTCTTCTTTAACTGTCGGTTAGAAACTACCGAAATGGCGCTAATGTTCTAAAGAGTATGTGACTTGAATCTAGCGATATTAGATGAAGTAAAGTATGCTGAAGGAAATTACTAAAATATTAAAGTAGTTGTATTGCATGAAGTTGTTGATAAAAGTTTATTAATTTTTCTTTATCGAAATAGAAATATGAATGAAAAATATGACATCTAGTTTAAAACAAATTATTACAAAATAAATATTTCGTTTAAAATAGCGCCTTTGCAGACCGGATGGTGCTTCTTTTCAAATTTAGGAGTTTTGCTAACAGTGACGCCATCTTAAATTTATATATTCGTCACTCCTTCCCTCTACACTCCATACTTCTCTGGCGCGCAAGTGACGATCTCGTTCGCAGGAAAATTGAAATTTAAGTACGTGGTTAAAGTATCTACGTAATAGATCTATAAAGCCACGGGATTTTGACATATTGCAAATTTATAAAGCATCTCTATGTAAAATGGACACCTTGGTAAAGATGTTAAACTGAATGGTTAAGCGAACACCAATGCTACATAATGCGCATGCGGATGTGCGGATTTAATTAGGCTAACATTAGATACGCAACGTCTGCCCATAACCAATGCTGTGTCACCCAGAACATTTCTATGTGACACCACACTTCGCCCGTCACCCTGAGACATGGGTTCTGAGGTCTCATACGTCCAGTGATTACGCTAGCTCTCAGTGCCCTTCAAACCGAAACACATTAATGTCTGCACACTACGGATTCACTGCCAAATAACTGGCCCCAGGGTGGCACCTGCCTAGACGGATTCCTGCATAGAAATCCTACCACCAGTAACATAACACCAGTCCATAGAGTGACGTGAACGCGTTCGTTGCTTGCTGCTTGAAATAATCAAATCAACTATTTCACTGCGCCTGCGCAGTCTAGATTATCAACAAATCCACAGATTCTTTCTCGGCTCGCTACAAGTTTACAAATATTTTGTTTACTGCATCCTCGTATTGTTGTGGCTGAAGCCGTCGTTTTAGTGAACCTATTGCTTTAATACAGGTTGACGTCGTACGAGCACGTCTACGCGGATAAGATGGTGAACTTCTCATCGCAGACCGACGAGCCTTGTGGCCAGTTCCTACCTCCTCCTGACCCCAAGGTACGGACATGTTTATTTTCGTTAAGAGAACCTACCACCCCTTCTCAACCCTCGGGTGTAGTAAAAGTCAACAGAAGACAAATGAAAACCGGGAGATGGGCAACAGCATCTTCCTGGAATATCTGAATAAATAAACTGCCTGCCGAGCGAGGCAACTATGGCAAAATCCCCCCAAAATGAGAGTGGTAATCTTTGGGGCAGGCCTATGTTCAGGGTCAGAAACCTATGTGCAGTGTCAGAAATTCTGCCTTGAAACAGCAGTGTGCAAAAATTATTATGTTTCGGTTTGAAGGGCACTGAGAGCTGGCGTAATCACTAGGCATATGAGACTTAAGAACTTATGTCTCAGGGTGACGGGCGCGGTGTGGTTTGTTATGGGTAGACGTTGTACTTACCACCAGGTGAAAGTTTTCCTCATTTCATCACATTATTAAATTTAAGAAAAAATAGTATGTATGCTTCTAGCATATTGCTTCTAGTTAACATGGGAAATAGTCAAAGAACTTTCATATTTAAAAGTGTGCCACGACCGCATTACTTATCTGACTTCAGAATGCATGAAACTGGTGGTAGGATTCCTATGCAGGAATCCGTCTAGGTAGGTACCACCCCAGGGCCAGTTATTCTGCCGTGAAGCAGTAGTGTGCAAACATTACTGTGTTTCGGTTTGGAGGACACTGAGAGCTAGCGTAATCACAGGGCATGTGAGACTTAAGAACTGATGTCTCAGGGTGTGGGGCGCATTGTGGTGTCACACTGTTCTGGGTGACATAGCATTGGTTATGGGCAGACGTTGCACTTACCATCAGGTGAACGCTTTGCTCGTTCCGTCACTTTTATTTAATTTAAAAAAAAATCTCCTCGAAGTATTTGAGATATCATGACGAAACAAAAGGTAACTAGCTGTAGTTACATTACGGGCAATAGATTTCATCATCATCATATCAGCCTATCACAAGTCCACTGCTGAACGATAGGAGAGAGGTTATTTAGGATTATGTAGGATTCCTTTGGATTCCTTTGCAGAAATCCGTCTAGGTAGGTGCCACCCAAGGCCAGTTATTCTGCCGTGAAGCAGTAGTGTGCAAACATACTGTGTTTCGATTTGAAGGGCACTGTGAGCTAGCGTAATCACTGGGCTTAAGAGACTTAAGAATTTATGTCTCAGGGTGACGGGCGCAGTGTGGTGTCACACGGAAATATTCTGAGTGACACAGGAGTTGTTATGGGCTGCACTTACCACCAGGTGAATGTTTTGCTCGTTTCATCACTTTATCGAATAAAAAAATATATATAATAGGAAACACTGTACACTGTATTCTATCTCTTTCTCTCGCAGGCTTAAGATAAGATTTGAATGTTAGTCTCTTTTTAGTGACGCGCTTACGTTTTTTCCAGTTTCAAATCACAACGATTCTAAAGGAGTGCTCACTTCAATACAATAGAGCTCGATTTGTAACTGTTTGTTCCAGGTTCATATAGACCATAGCGTGGCGGATTTCGACAGGCGCTACGTCTACCACGTAGCGGCCGGGAGTCAGGGGAAAATACACCAGGAGAGAGGTCAGAGTAATTCCAATTTTTTGAGACCGGCAAATCGCTCATCATCATAATTTCAGCCTGTCACAAGTCCACTGCTGAACACCCTCATAGATAGCCACAAAAGTTTGAAAGTTTCAGCTCTCATTTTGGGAGGGGTTTTGCCATAGTTGCCACGCTTGGCAGACGGGTTGGCGACCGCAGTTTATTTATTCAGATGTTCCAGGAAGATGCTTCTGCCCATCTCCTGGTTTTCATTTTCTGTGTGTCGACTTTTACGACACCCACGGGATGAAATGGCGGGGGGGATATATTCTCTTAGATCGCCACAACACGGTCACCCGATTGAAAATTGAAAAGTTATTTAGCCGCTCGTAACTTTGTAACGTCGGTTCTTACATGCCTTATTGACATCTTTTTTTTTTTAAATAAAACTACTTTTTACGGATTTTATCGCGTTTAATTTAGAACTATTTTTAACCCGACATTTCGGGCGCTTTACAGCACCCATGGTCACGGGGGGACTGAGGTGACAGTTGTCCCGATGTCCTAGTTAACCCGGAGTACCTTCAGCTTTTAATTATTATTTTTAGTCCGATCTACGCAGAAAGAGCTTACTGTGTCTTGAAGCCTTGCAGTGGTATGCTTGGTTTTTGATTTAATTTTATTAATAATAGGATCCCAAGCCGGTGGTAATACCCAACCATCTTCCCTATTGAAATTAGGATGTTTTTTAAATTTCAATAGCTTCGCGAATCATCCTTGGTAGGCTCATGCCTTGGTAGGCAATGACGCCTCTTTCCCATTAGGGTAGACAGATAGCAAATCTTTCCACTTGTTACGATCCTGACACACGTCTTTCGCTTCTTCTACTTTCATGAGCGTTTTCACACAAGCTCGTCTGTTGCGGATACTTTTGACGTGGCCTCTCCTTAAAACGTCTTCGTTGCTTAATACCTAATGAAAGAGCTTTGTATCTTATGCCACATTTCCTCACTGATTATCCATGGCGATGTTTATCTCTTGATACATTATAGGCGTGAAGATATAGAGCCGTTACCGAAGTAAACAAACTGTTATATATCGGCGATACGATACCAACGCAAAAATGTTGTTATCAACAATCGAGTTACGCGATAAGATTTCGAGTATTGATACTGGTATGTAAAGGTTATGGCACACTTATTTTAATTTAGAAGAGGAAAGCGGCGATGCGAATGCAAAAACGGTGCAAGTAAATGAAAGAGCTTAGCCAAAATCACAATTATTCTCCTCGCGAGTAGCATTCACTATTTCCCTCTCTAACGTCAAATTGTTTCATTTTGGCTAAAAGTTCAGCCCATAAATATCCCACTGCACCATGTGGCGACTGCTTATTAGAATCTACCACACCATCTTATCCCATGGGTGTCGTAAAAGTCGACAGAGGGGAAAATGAAAACCAGCAGATGGGCAGCAGCATCTTCCTGGGACATCTGTATAATAAATAAACTGCGGTAGCCAATCCGCCTGCCAAGCATGGCAACTGTGGTAAAATCCTTTTGTGGCAATCTATGTTGGAGACCTATGTTCAGCAGTGGAGTAGTGATGGGCTGATATGATGATGTTGATGAGCACAGGCATCCTCTCATTTCGGAGAGGGATTGGAGCCACGCTGCTCCAATTCTCACTTCCTACTTCAAATGTGCTCTATTTCTCAGAATTTTGCTTTATTTCTCAGACATCAAGGTATACGATTTCAGTAAAAGTTCTCGAGTAGTAACGTCTTACCGGCAAACGTAGTGTATGGCAACCCATTCGATGGAGCGATGACCTGCACGATTCTGCGGGATAAAGAGTTTCCTGGAAGTAAGTGGCTCTGGACCGTGTATTGTAGCAATTTATGTGATGACCTGAAATTATGATGATACACAAACTTCTGTTCAGTCTTTAAAAAGCTGTTGAAGTGCCTTTTCGATTTTAGATAAATGTTTTTTTTACTTCAAAAATGTTAACATCCATACTTAATAATGATTTCTTATATATATATATATATATATATATATATATATATATATATATATATACGCGAATACTTCACATTGTAATAAAACTAATTTTAACGGATTTTATCGCTTTTAATTTGAACTATTTTTGACGAATTAGATTCTGTGTGGTCTCTCTTACATATGGCAAACAAACAGATCGATAAAAACCTGCGTAAAATAACATATGGCTGATGGGAAGCATCGTAGCTCTAGGAAGTCTGCAGTCTGTGACCATGTTCTGGATCACCTCAACCATTACAGCCGATTTGATAAACCACAAATCCACGCAAAAGAACACCGATTCCTACCAAGACTTCAAGACACAGTTAGCTCTTTCTGCGTAGAGCGGACAAAAATAATAATTAAAAGCTGAAGGTACCCCTCAAAACTTGAATAAAGGGGTTTACTATGACATCAGGACATCTGTCACCTCAGTCCTCCCGTGACCATGGGTGCTGTAAAGCGCTCGAAAAGTCGGGTTATAAATAGTTCAAATTAGACGCGATAAAATCCAGTTAAAGTAGTTTTATTTCAATCCATACTTAATATTATAAATGCGAATGTAACTCTCTCTCGCCGTCTGTCTGTTTGTTACCTTTATACGGTTTCACCTCCGAACTGACATTAATGACAAATGGTACAGAGATAGCATGGATCCCCGAGACGGACATAGGGTTTTTCTATCTCGGAAAATCAAATTGCTCTCACGGTATATTTAAAAAAAACCTGTGTCCACGCGGACGAAGTCACGGGTATCTGTTGTAAGTAATAGTTTTCTTATTGTGTCACCACATTACGTCACGGTGGCGATATATTCTTTCACATCACTTTTGGAACAGCCGATGTAAATCGTCCCATCAACGCACGTCTCTCGTACAAGTGTGTAATCACCTTTATGCGAGACACTTGACCATCTTAGCGTTATCTGTTGCGTGTGACGAGTGTTTTGTTGCAGGCACGTGGGACATGATCCGGGGCAAGATCGAAGCGGTCACTGGACGCAGCAAGTCCAAGGACAAGCAGAACAAGGTATACCCGTGCTTCCGTTGTACGAATATGGCGAAAGAATGCAAGCAGAATAATATAAGAAATCTATTGCGCGAAAAGGAGGCAATTTAATGTTTCCTGTTTGGAAACTTTACAATTGGAGATATTGCAATACCAGATTAATAAAATGAGTCTATATCCATTACGGTTTCTGCTTTTGTAATTTCGATACCCGATAGATGGCATTAAGATGACGAAGTCTCACTGGTGGTAGGATTCCTATGCAGGAGTCCGTCTAGGTAGGTACCACCCCAGGGCCAGTTATTCTGCCGTGAAGCAGTAGTGTGCAAACATTACTGTGTTTCGGTTTGAAGGGCACTGTGAGCTAGCTTAATCACTGGGCATATGAGACTTAAGAACTGTGTGACACTACACTGTGCCCATCACCCTGAGACACCAGGGTGATGGGCACAGTGTAGTGTCACACAGAAATTTTCTGGGTGGCACAGCATTTGTTATGGGCAGACGTTGCACTTACCGTCAGGTGAACGTTTTGCTCGTTTAATCACTTTATGCAATAAAAAAAAACTAATCTAAACCTGTCAAAACATGAGTCGTACTTTCGCAGGTGCCCGAGTCAGACGCTATCGCCGAACTGGATTCCGTTATCGACAGCTATCATGGGAAAACCTGGTGAGTTTTATTCACGACTAACTATTTCAGCGACTTCAGCCGCGAGGTCTTTTTTATTCAAATCATAGAAATCCTTCTCACAAATCAAGTTAACAAAAAACCTTAAATAATTTTCAATTGTGGTAGGAATCCGTCTACTGTGGTAGGTACCACCCCAGGGTCAGTCATTCTGCCGTGAAGCAGTAGTGTGCAAACATTACTGTGTTTCGGTCTGAAGGGCAATGACAGCTAGTGTAATCACTGGGCATATGAGACTTGAGAAGTGATGTCTCAAGGTGACGGGCGCAGTGTGGTGCCACACAGAAATATTCTGGGTGTCACAGCAGCTGTTAATGGCAGACGTTGCATTTACAATCAGGTGAACGTTTTGCTCGTCTTATCAATTTATTCAATAAAAAAAATGTGTATTGTCAATAATATTTGGTTTTGTTAATATTTCTTTTCAGTTAAAGAAACTAGCAGCGTTCTGAAACGTTCACGTCGAAAAAACAAAGAAACGCAGAACGATGCCAAGAATGGCGGCACGTGGCCTAAAGCTCGCGCCAATTTCATTCTCGAAGAAAACTCCACCGGCACTATAGTGCAGCCACGCTCTAGAAAGGAGAGACCACCTCTATCCATATTGCTAAGCCCACCAACAAAACTGCCCCCTGAACCGCAAAGATCGACTGTCAACAGAAATTCAAACCCGATACCTTTGGGCCACATGCCTCTGACGCAAATCACAGCGCCGGCGAGGCATTCCGTCTACAAATCGATAGAATCATCGCCAGCCATCGAACACTTTCCAAAGCCTGCCCCATTAACAATACACAATCCGTTCGCCTCGCCCAGCAGTTTGAACTTCGAGAAGACGAGGACCTTAGAGAAAGACAAGATATCCATCAGCGATTACGAACACGACGTCACACCTAACAGACTCAGCTTAGTCCTAAATCCTTCTGACGATTCGTTAGATTACCAACCCGCTTTAAGGAATAGAACAAAAAGCCCACACTCTTTGGACTTCATGGTAAACAAGGGGCCCAGCTCGCTGGACTTCGTCACGAGGAAATCACCGAGCTCGTTGGACCATGCGATAAAGAACCACCCGGGGAAAGATATATTAGACCAATACTATTCGTCTAAGAAGTCATCGCCCAAAACGGTGAACAAATACCCGTCGGATAGCGACAGCTTCGGACCTGACAGTCTGAACAGCACTGCCAACTTTCCCATGGCGGGGACATTGCCGTCGCAATCGCGTCTACAATCTCAGTATTACAGAGGCCCTTTTGTTAATTCCAATCCTCACACATCGAACAGGTATTCACACCTTTCCAGCCCAACGAACATACCACAAAGTCAGTCGGGAGAGAGCATCGGGACTAGTTACGACATGCATTGTTTCACTTCACACACCCACAACATGTCCGACATACAACCAGTGCCGAGAGCCAATAGAGAATACCAGCACACCTACGAAGGGGGCACGTTTCCGAGGAAGAAGGAGAACCAGAGGTTTCGAATACCCTCAAACCCGAGCGTGACTTCAAAAAACTCAGCCGGCAAACTGAGCACCGGTTCTATAGAGAGGAGTTCTGAAAGGAATTCACCGATGCCGACATTTCACGTGGAAGTCTTGAGCCCGGGACGAGGGGCGAAACAGTTGACGCACAAAGGGACCAGGAACTCGATGCCTGAGTATTGCGGGCTGGGTTGGAACAAACCTTTGCCTGGAGAGCTGCGAAGAGTCCACATAGACAAGAGCCAGCAGCCGCTTGGCATACAAATCTCCTGTCCCCCTAGTAGTGGAGGGGTGTTCGTTTCCACTGTCAATGAAAACTCTTTGGCCAGTCAAGTGGGGTTGCAAGTTGGGGACCAGTTGCTCGAAGTTTGCGGCATAAACATGAGGTCAGCGACTTACACGCTAGCTGCTAGTGTACTGCGACAAATAGGCAATTCGATTACCATGCTAGTGCAATACAGCCCTGAGAAGTATAAGGACGACTTGGAAGTTCCAGGCAGCTCGTCATCGGGAGAGAGCTCGCACGACGACGAAGTCTCTTTGTCCGGCTCTCCGACTCCTAGAAATTCACCTGGACCACAGCAGTCGCTGCGGATGGACGTTCCATCGACTGACGTTGCGACGTTAAGGCAATCGCAAGGCAACAAAGACCTGCCGAGGTTCTTGCTGATAGAGATGCGAAATTGCTCCGACCTGGGTATAAGTTTGGTGGGGGGTAACGCGGTGGGAATTTTTGTGCATAGCGTTCAGATAGATTCGCCGGCATACATAGCGGGATTGAGGACGGGGGATCAAATTTTGGAGTATAACAATGTGGATTTGAGGAGAGCCACCGCGGAGCAGGCCGCTTTGGAGTTGGCTAAGCCTGCGGACAAGGTAAACAGTCTTTCTAAATTAATTTACAACAAAATATTGTTTACTTTAGAGAAGCGAACAGCGAGAGTCTGCAACGCGCCAGCACTGCAAATGTGACCATGACCTCTGAATATTCTTAATTTCTCAGATTTGATGGCAAACTGATGCTCTAATTTCAGGTCTTATTTTGTTTATATATGTATTATTTGTGTATTATATTTATTATTTGTATGTATGTATTTATCTATGTTAATTCTGTGAATACATATATTGATTATTTATATTATTATATGATTATTATATAATAGTATTTATATTTCCACGCCACACTCCATATTTTACATATTTGCACCTGCCATCAGTTCTCTAGTCTCCCAGGGTTGACTGGGAGAGAATGCCTCTATGCATTAAGTCCGCCCATTGTATTCCTTAGATTAAGGTGTTACAATAAAGGTTAAATAAATAAATATGTCGGCTTCCTCACGATGTTTACCTTCATCGCCATTATCATTTCAGCCTATCAATAGTCCATTCCTAAACATAGACCTTACCCAGAGATAACCCCCAAAATTTTTACCTCTCACTTTAGTTATATTTTGACATATTTGCCACGTTTGGCAGGCACTTGACAACCGCAGTTTATTTATCCAAATGTTTCAGGAAGATGCTGCTGCCCATCTCCTGGTTTTAATTTTCCCTAGGTCAACTAACTACACCCACGGGTTTAAATGAAACTAAGTTTACGGATTTTATCGCGTTTAATTTATATATAAATTAAACGCGATAAAATCCGTAAACTTAGTTTCATTTAAATGTGTAGTGTTCGCGTAAATATAAGAAATCATTATGTACACCCACGGGATGAAATGGGGTGGTACATTCTCTTCAGCCGGCACCACACTTAATCGCGCTTATGATAAATTAGCACTGAAAATAACAATTGACTATTGATTGGTGCCGGCATTCAAGATCGAACCCGGAACTTGGGCAGTTTAATTTTATGGATGTTTAATTGATGAAAATATCGAATAAGATAAAATACTCGTAAAACACCTTTAGACACAGTCTACAGCAGCCAGAGGCAGACAGATTCCTGTGCAGAAATCCGTCTACCTTTACCACCCCAGGCTAGACATTCTGCCGTGAAGCAGTAGTGTTGAAACATTACTGTGTTTCGGTTTGAAGGGCTGTCAGCTAGTGTAATCACTGAGCATATGAGACTTAAGAACTGATGTCTCAGGATGACGAGCGCAGTGTGCTATCACAAAGATATCTTCTGGGTGACACAGTATTTCTTATGGGCAGACGTTGCACTTAGCGCCAGGTGAACGTTTTGCTCGTTTCGTTACTTTATCCAATAAAAAAAAACCGTTTCTTCTTATTTTTCTAACGTGATTCGTAATTCCACAGGTTAGCGTATTAGTACGTCACGACTTGCAGCAGTATCACGATATAAAAGACAAACCGGGCGACGCTTTCTACATACGCGCCGGCTTCGACCGATGTGCGAAAATCACCTCTATAGGCATGGACACCATAGACGAGTATTCCCTGTGGTTCAGGAAAGACGAAGTTCTATTCGTTGACAATACTCTATTCAACGGAGCCCCGGGATTATGGAGGGCTTGGCAGCTCGATGGGAAGGGTACGAAAAGGCATTGGGGGACGATACCTAGTAAGTTCAAGTAAGTATTGAGTTTTCGTACATACATACACGCCTTTTTCATATGAGGGTTAGGTAGGTTAGGTTAGGTTAGGTTAGGCACTTGAGACGTGACGAGTGGCGTACCACGACGCCGCCGTTTCTGTACGAATTCAAAGATTCTTACACACCCCATTGCGTTCCCGCGAACAGTTTAGTGACATAATTGCGTAAACGTAATATTTTTTTAATTCAATCTCCAAGTTATGAAGCAATTTTTGTAAGATCACGACTGTATCCCATAAGGGGTAGTCAGAGACTGGGCACTCACTGCAAAAACAGATGACTGCCACAATTCACGTTTCACCAAAACAATATAATGCACTTGGTGTGACTAGGTGGTGAGCCCATCGCCACCATGCGCTGCTGGGTGCACAGTGCAGTTTAATTCCTTACTCGCATTTTCTTCTCGCCTCGAGTGGTAGTATTCTTTTAACGAGCCGCCACCACACGGCACCAATTTTTGTAAATGGGACTTAATTCACAAAAACTTGGTAGCCGTTGTAACTGCCCCGGTTTGTAAACCAAATTCCCGATTATTTTTCCGGCCCGAAATTGGACACACTGAACCTGGCAGCACTGGTAGTAATATATAAGATTTTTTGATGCAGGTTCGTTTGATACCCTCTATCTATTTTTCTTGTGTATTTCAAAGGCGGTGGACCCATTGTTTTCGGTTTCTGCGCTATTGTTCCCCGCTTAAACTGTTTGGTTTTAGGCGCATAATGGTGGATCACTGAAATATTCTTTAAACTATCCCATCGCGCGTTTGATGGACCACAATGTTTATTATATATATAGCTATATATTATATTTACCGCGTACTCAGTATGCAAATTGAAGCCGGGGTAAGGGGGGGGGGGGTCTACGACAACTACCGAATATTTCTGAAAGCCATCAATTGCGCAGGAATTTTAAAATTTTTGTTTGTGTGTTTGTAATGGCTAATCTCCGGGATCCCCGCAAAAAAATAAAACCCCAAAATCCGATTCAAATAGTCTTTATGTATATCATCGACCCTTGTAGGCTTTTTTACGCGGGTGAAACCGCGGGACAGCTCGTCTACTATAAAGCTGTAGTTTCTAGATTTGTACGCGCTAATTTCTGGAAATACTTAAAACGAATTAAAAAGTAATTTATGAAAATTCTAGGTTACTACTATCTGATACAAGTATCCGACAGTAGTAATCTAGAATCTTCCAGCGTGCGGCTCCTTAGATCTATAGGAGTCGCACGTGAGAACCACACATTACCATGCTCTGGTCAGAGAGGCACTCCGTACGGCGCAGTCATGTGGCTGGCTTGTCTTTCGCGGGTGGAACCGCAGGCCACAGCTAGTCGGACAATAAATGACTTTGCATTAGAAAGAAATCGATTCTTTGGGTGGGGCAGCTCCTACTTGGCGACGCCCTAGGTCCAAATCTGGGGGGCGGTACGTCAACCAATAATGCCAAACCTGATAATGTTAATGGTTGTTACATACACTTGTGACTGATTGAGTGATGTAATGTGAACTGAGTGATGTAGTGTATGCCTGCGCGTAACTGATGAGAACGTTACGCTTCAGGTGAGGATGCTGGATTCTTTGAGGAGAAAAGATGTTGGTTCAATCTATATTTGTTTTCGCCCATAGCAAATGCTGTGTCACCCAGAATATTTCTGTGTGGTTCGACACTACGACCGTCCCCCTGAGGTGTCAGTTCATAAGTTCTTATTGCCCTTCAGACCGAAACACTGTACTGTTTGCACACAACTGCTTCACGGCAGAATAACTTGCCCTGCGACGGCACTTTATCATTAGAGCCTATCACTACTCCACTGCTGAACATAGACCTCCTCCATAGATTACCACAAAAGTTATAGCTCTCAATTTGTGGGGGATTTTACTGCAGTTGCCGCGCTTGGGATTTGACTACCTCAGTTTATTTATTCAGATGTTCCAGGAAGATACTGCTGCCTGTCTTCTGGTTTTAATTTCTCTCTTTGGACTTTTACGATACCCACGAGATGAGATGGGGTGGTTGAGCCGCCATCACGACGGTATCTAACTAGACGAATTCTTGCATATGAACCCCACTACCCGTAACCGTAGTACCGTGCGCCTTTACCTTGATTGAGTTTACATATCTCGAAAGGTTGGTGGGATCACGTGAAGCATGATGTGAATATGGCGGCCCAACACCAGCACTGATATAATTGTTTTTTTTTTGCCTGCAGAGTGGAAGAGGTGCTTCGGCGGTCGACGGGCGCGCTGGACAGCGAGGCGCAGAGGCGCGCTTCCAGCACGGCGCGCCGCTCCTTCTTCCGGCGCAAGAAGCACCGCGACAGCAAGGAGCTGGCCTCCTTCTCCAACACCGAGCTGGGCTGCTGGAGCGACTCCGGCACGCTGGCGGAGGACGCGCCGCCGCTCTCCTACCAGCGGGTGGAGAGGCTGCACTGTGAGTGCTCACTGCTGCCTGCTGCCTGCTGACTGCTGACTGCTGACCCGTAGCCCGCATTCCTCAGCTGGTGGGATTCCTATAAGAGGAATCCGTGTAGAAAGTTCTGCCGTGAAGGAGTAGTGTGCGAACATTACTGTGTTTCGATCTGAAGGGCACTGAGAGCTAGCGTAATCACTGGGCATATGAGATTTAAGAAATAATGTTTCAGGGTGACGGACGCAGTTTGGTGTCACACAGAAATGTTCTGGGCACTGACTGACTGACACAGCATTTGTTATGGGCAGACGTTACACTTGCCGTCAGGTGAACGTTTTGCTCGTCACGTCACTTTTTCTAATAAAAAAAATTGGAATCAAACGCTAATAAAATTCTTTTTGTGGGAGATTATTGTGACCAAACACCCTCGGAGTAGCGGACTTTTTCGACTTTTTTTTTATGACTGATGGTCACTGTTAGCCCGTAGGCTTTTACAGCTTCGCCGGATTGAAAGGTGGCATAGCGCTGAGGGCGCTTAGCCGAAACCTTTATTTATGGATGACTGGCGCAAGGGCCCCCGAGAGGGGACCTCGGCTTGGACCGTCATCCTGTTCGCGAGAGTAACCGACTCGAGGGTGCCCAAGGGGGCCGGTCTCGGCTCGGTCAGTTACTGCAATCGGGAGGGGCTTTTTCGACCATTTTCTTTTGTGACTTAGAGCAGTTGAGTCTTGGGTGCTCAACGTTAGGTACCGAGATCATTAATCTGATGCTCAAGCTTGATATAGACTTGAAATGTTCTACATTTTTTTTTTCTTAAGGGAGGTTTACGTTTCAACACTAATAATTTCGATGGTGTTGAAGCCACAAGGAGATAACTTCACGCCGGCTGTGTTACTTTTGTTAGACGTGGATTATCTCCGAACGTGTTAGATCACACACTAACATATAGTAAACGATTACGCCTTTTCCCCAAGAGGGCCACACGTGTAGTCCACGAGACGTGATGGGTGGCAGGACCCTTGTCGATGCCATTTTGGTACGAATCAATAAAAAAACCTTGACTACTCATTAGCGTTCCCACGTTACGTGTGGTCACATTACGTGCTGTGATAATGATAATGATGAAGCTACAAGTAGGATACTGATAGTGATGACGCTACAAGAAGGAAACGGCTTTGGCTCATTTCCAATCCCTTGTGGAATGTAAATTTTCTCGACTCGTGTCCGATTATGGGTTGATGATGGTGATGAAGTTACATGGACCAAAATTACTGTTGGTAGTTCCTATGCAGGAATCCGTCTAGGTACACCGCAGGGTTAGTTATTTTGCCGTGAATCAGTAGTGTGTGAACGTCACTGTGTTTCTGTTTGGCATTGAGAGGTAGTGTAATCACTGGTCATATAAGACTTAATAACTGTTGTCTCAGGACGACGGGCGCCCATAACAAATGCTGTGTCACACAGTAATGTTCTGGGTGACATAGTATTTATTATGGGCAGACGTTACACTTACCATCATGTGAATGTTTTGCTCGTTTCGTCATATTCTCCAATAAATAAATACTATGGTGGTAGGATTCCTATGCAGGAATCCGTCCAGGAAGGTACCACCCCAGTGCCATTTATTCTGCCATGAAGCAGTAGTGTGCAAACATTACTGTGTTTCGGTTTGAAGGGCACTGAGAGCTAGCGTAATCACTGGGCATATGAGACTTAAGAACTGATGTCTCAGGGTGAGGGGCGCATTGTGGTGTCACACTGTTCTGGGTGACATAGCATTTGTTATGGGCAGACGTTGCACTTACCATCAGGTGAACGCTTTGCTCGTTCCGTCACTTTTATTAAATAAAAAAAAAAAAAAAAAAAAAAAAAACTTATCCCGGCCGAGTGTCAATATTTTGTTAGATGTGGATTTCCTAGAGCCGTGTTTGAGGGGGTTTTGACGAGGTGTGTGTATGTGTATGTGTGCGTGTGCGTGTGCAGACGGCAGCCAGCGGCCGGTGGCGGTGCTGGGCCCGCTGTGGGAGTGCGTGTCGGGCAAGCTGGTGTCGGACTGGCCGCACGTGTTCGCGCGCGCCCGCCCCGACCCGCGCGCCGTGCGCGACCTCGCCGACAAGGTGCCACGCCCTACTTACCTACACACGCTTCACCTACCTACACACACTACACCTACGTACCTCCAGCCACTACACCTACCTACAGCCACTACACCTACCTGCAGGCACGTTATCTACCTACAGCCACGTTACTTACCTGCAGGCACTTTATCTACCTACAGACACTTTATCTACCTACAGACACTTTATCTACCTACAGCCACTTTATCTACCTACAGACACTTTATTTACCTACAGCCACTTTATCTACCTACAGACACTTTATCTACCTACAGCCACTTTATCTACCTACAGCCACTTTATCTACCTACAGCCACTTTATCTACCTACAGACACTTTATCTACCTACAGCCACTTTATCTACCTACAGCCACTTTATCTACCTACAGACACTTTATCTACCTACAGCCACTTTATCTACCTACAGCCACTTTATCTACCTACAGCCACTTTATCTACCTACAGCCACTTTATCTACCTACAGACACTTTATCTACCTACATACACTTTACATACCTCCAGGCACTGTCCGATAAAATAGAATTGAATGCTTTTTGCACACACACTCTCGCACCTTTTTCCCATGTAAGGGGTAAACAGAGGCCACACACGCATCCCACGTTTCGCACCCGTGGGAAACGAGACGACACGTGGCCGCCATTCTGATACACGTCAAAAAATATTACTCTCTACTCCCACGAGCAGTATAGTGACAGTATATTATAGTGTTATTCTGCACGAACAAAAGCTGTCCGTGCAATACCTTAGCAGCCACTTACGACACCTCGGTAGAAAAGAGATGGTTACTATTCTACTCTGCCGGACACCTATCTGCCTAACATAACAATAAATTTCATGTGAAGCCAAAGCGAGTAACTAGTACTATACAAAGTTCAGTCACAATATACATTAAATTTTTGACAGAATGAGGTGCCGAGAAATGCTATGTATTTCTCCCTCAAACATTTTTTTTAAATCCGTAGTAGGATGATATGGCCGGCTTTAACAGCTTCGCCCAACTGAAGTTTCCACAAGAGAAATAGGAGATCTGTGAAAAAAAATGTCATATCGAACCAATGACGTAGATTATACAACCACTAAAGAAGGTAGATTATACAATCACTACTTGAAGTAGCGATTTAAAAAAAAAACACTTGCTGAAACCGGGAATTGAACCTGAATATTGTTTCGCACTATAGAATTAGAGGTAAGAGCGAGGCTTTCATCGGTCATCATCGTCATTTCAGCCTGTCACTAGTCCACTGCTGAACATAGGCCTCCCCCAAAGATTGCCACAAAAGTAAGTAGCTCTTAGTTTGGCGGAATTTTGCCATATTTGCCACGCTCGGCGGGCGGCTTGGCAACCGCAGTTTATTTATTCAGATGTTCCAGAAACATGCTGCTGTCCATCTTCTGGTTTTTATTTTCCCTCTGTCGACCTTTACGAAACCCACGGCATGAGATGGTGGTTTTAGCCGGTATTACACATCTATTAATCAAACTAAATTATTTCTGACAGGGCATACACTGCATCCTAGACATCAGCGTGTCAACGATAGAAAAACTCCACAAACATCAAATATACCCTATCGTACTGTTCATAAAGTTCAAATCGTTCAAGCAAATAAAAGAAGTCAAAGATACGCGATATCCCGCTGATAAAGTGTCTGCTAAAGCTGCCAAGGAAATGTATGAGCACGGACTGAAAGTGGAGAATGAATATAGGAATTACATTTCTGGTAAGTTTGTTGAGATATTTATATATGATAGTTTGTTTACTCACTTGCCATACGTAAAAAAATGTACACATGACAATAAGAGAATCTTTTTCCTTTTTTACAATTCCCTTTTCAATTCCCAGAGAATTAGCATAATACTCGCCACCGATCTTTGTTTCGGAAGTTAGCTGCCAATTCGGTGCGCGCATTGTACAGTATGCTCGGAGTTTCTCTGCGTGATAAAATCCGTAACGATGATATACGCAGCAGAACTAAAGCTATAAAGATATATCCCTAAGGATTACCAAGCAGAAGTGGCAATCGGCCGGCCATATAGCTCGAAGAACCGATAACCGTTGGCGAAGAATGGTTCTCGAGCGGCAACATCGTACCGGCAAGCGCAGTGTGGGGCGTCCCCCTCCATGGATATGATGACAATAGATACCATATTAATGTTATAGCGCCATCTATGATCAACTGGGTGGCGCTGTTTATAATTCTGGAACACTTCATTCTTTTAATGAACTTTTTATTTTTGCTCACAAACATATTTCTTTTTTTAAATACGTACAAGTTCTATTACCTTTTTTTTTATTTTACATTCTAGAAGTCCAAATAAAAATCATGCAATCGAATTTAATCCAAAATTTACTTACAAAATTTACCTAATTCATCTCATTAAATTGTTATTAAAAGTAAATTTTTAACTTGCAGCCGAGATCCCTGCCGGCGTCAACATTGCGTACATGTGCACGCAAATCAAGGAAGCGGTGGAAGAGGAGCAGAACAAGACCCTGTGGGTGCCGTCCGTGCAGGCCTGACCCCTGCCCCCCGCGCCGCACAAGTGCGTCACCTTCTGCACGCACTATGACCACCGCACCTACCTGCACTCACACAACGATCTGCGATACTACTCCGACCCGGGTAACCACAGGAAGCCCAAGAAGCAAAGGAAATCCGACTCTATGGACAGCGACGTGAGGTACTATTCCGAGCCCGACGTTAAATACTTTGAGATCGATTACGAGTTTCTGAAAGAGCTGCGTCGTATCGCACGCAACAACTGTCCGAAGTGCAAAAGAAAGAGAAGTAGGAAGAATGAAGAGTACGGAAAGAGAGTCGGCAGAGCGGGAGAGACTTACGTGCTGTGTAACGGACGATACCACAGCGATAAGGAGCACTGCAGAGTGTGTTGTAAGATTTGCAACCGGTCCACCGACACACTGGACTCGATCGAAGACGAATACTCAATGGCATCGAGGAGTTACAGCCTGCCGTCCAGCAGAGCGACCGTCAGCTCCCGTTCCAGGTCCACCCCTGGGAGCAAACAACGCGAGCGGAAAAACTCGATACAATCCAACAAGTCCGTATCGTTTCTGGAATCGAGCAACGAGGAATCGACGAAGGACGAACCCAATTACACAGCGAAGAGTTTCACCAACGACCTGAAGAAGTTTCTCTTAAAACCTTCCCCGCCCAGACTGAGCCTCCGCGACAAATTCATGATCAGCTTCAAGCAGGAACTAGAGGCGACCAGAAAGTCGCCGAAGCTTAAAGCCATCCGGGGTCTGTGGAAGTCCTATTGAATAATTGTATTCTAGTGTATAATTTTATTTATTTGTAATATATTTGAGAAGTTTTTAGTTGAATTTCATATCGGTGACTTTTTTAATTATTTCATTAATGTTGTTAATATTTTACTGTGAAGGGCCATGCCAGTTATTGAATCGAAACTTTTACTTAAATTTATGAAGGTTTAATGTGTTAAGATTTTATTTGGATAACGTTTCACAGTGTTAAATGAAGTGAATGTTACAAGGAAGTAAGGGGAACTGTAAAATACTCGATGCGGAAAATAAGTGATTCTGTCTGTGTTTAATGGAATGAAGATATGGTGGTGATACCTGACCTACGCCGCGGGTTCAGGGGGTCTACTGTGTAACTGTGGTTGGTTTAGTGATCGGTTTCATTTGATGGTAGGAACTGGTGGTAGGATTCCTACGCAGGAACCCGTCTAGGTAGGTACCACCCCAGGGCCAGTTATACTGCCGTGAAACAGTAGTGTGCAAACATTACTGTGTTTCGGTTTAAAGAGCACTGAGCATACACACTTATCCATATTTTAATATACTTTAATATTACAAATGCGAAGGTAACTTTCTCTGTTCCTCTGTCCGTTTGTCACCTTATGAACCGATATTGACGAAATCAGCACAGAGAAAACTTGCACCCTGGAGACGACTTATACCGGAAAATCTGAGTTCTCATGGTACTTGTTTAGACTTAAATCCACGTGGACGTAGTCGCGAGCTTCATCATCATCATCATCAGCCTACAACCAGTCCAACGCTGAACATAGGCCTCCCCAGTAGATTGCCACAATAGTTTGTAGCTCTCAATTTGAGAGGATTTTGCCATAGTTGCCACGCTTGGCAGGCGGGTTGGCAACCTCAGTTTGTTTATTCAGATGTTCCAGGAAAGTGCTGCTGCACATCTGTTTTTATTACCCCTCTGCCGTCTTTTCCGACACCCTCAAAATGAGATGGGCTTAAGGGAATATACCACATATTCCCTTAAGCCCCTACCCCACGGTATCATTCTAATCTACTTCAAATCATGTTTCTATTTAATTAAATCGCTACTTGTCTACATCAGTTTGCGTTTATCCAGATCCCTTAGGTAAAACCATACCACCAAATAACTTGTCATATTCCAAGATACGTGTTAAAGCGATTTTCAGGACCGTAGATCAGGTTGTCATACTTTCGACCATCACCACTCATACACCACCACACATAAAAGAAACCTTATAACAATTACAAAAATACGTTTCCGAAATCCTTGCAACATTCATTCTTGTTGTTTAATGTAAATGTGTGCTTCGGCATGGCTCTTTCGTTCTACGCTAATTCCTATTCCACTTGGTGCTTATTTTTATTTGGATTGTAATCCATTTGTATGGGGGCATACAATTCATGCAACGGAAGTGTTCAGTAATGGTCTAAAATTTGTATTAGCAAGGTCTAGGTGCTAATTACTTAGCTGAAAGCTTTTGATACATCTTTATCTTATCTATAATCACATGTTTAACTTATTATTATACACAGTTACGGGGGTTATTTTTGGACTTCATAAATAATGAGAGAGAAGTTAATTTGACAAATTCCTCCAATTCTCTAAAGTTGCTTGCGGTTCTTAGAAAATCCTTATTATTGTTTAAACTAAAATAATACAATTTCACAGACAGTTATTTGAGTTGGAAATTAAGAGTGAATGTAAAAAAAATCCCTTATAATCATTCTTTTATTTCTTGCCAAGTTCTTTCAATGTGTGTTTAATAAATTTCTGAAACCTGTACAGCAATACTTTGTGATATACAGAGTTGTCAAGGTGGAAAGTTCGAATTTTAGTCATAATAACAAATTGACTTCCCACGCGGCTTAGAAAATAACATAACTAAATTTGTAAAATGCAAACGATTATAAAAGTTCTACAATTTAAAGTTATTTAAAATTTTTTGTATAATCTTTGTTCAAAATGACTTTTCTAGGACAACTATATTTTTTAATGAGCGCTTGTTGACTGTCATTAAAGAAAAGATAATTTTCACAGTGATAAATCAACATAATTTATATGATATTGTCGAGCATGCACTGGTTTACAGGATTCATTTTTTCTCTGCGCAGTCCGCTGCAGATATATCAAAACTAAAGCATGCGAATGTTGTTTTTGACATTGGATCTACTGTGATTTTTTAATCTGTACTACTGAAATATATCAACCGTTGAAAGTAGACGTGGCAACAGTGTCTGTAGCGATATTGAAACAATTGCATTTGGAATAGTTCCAGCGATAGGTTTCATTTGGAACACTGTGTCAGAGTAACTTATCAGGATCAATGACTCAAACGGCTCGCATTGAACACTAACATTAGTGTCACTGGCCGCCTGACAGGTGAAATTTAAAAAAAGTTCCAAATTAAACATTTGTACTGACCATAAATGTTCCAGAACAGTTAGATCACATCGGTCTTTAGGTACAGTGAACCGGTCCACTAAAGCTACACAAGTGTAGCTTACAGTTGTCATCATTCATGCTAAAATATAAAACTACCCTCGTTCGCATTTCAGAATTGTCAGCTGCTTATCTTGTGCAAGTAAAGCAATGTAATATAACTATTGTGTAATGTTTGTATCGTGCGTGTGCAAATCCTAACTCTAAAAACGATGTAATATACTGTTTCATAATAGTTATAGGTAATAGTTTCCGACTGAGCGAGTGTATAAGCTCATTTGGATGTAGTTCCATAGGGATCAATAGAAGACCTTTGTTGTGTTTATAGATATTTATATACGAATTATGTATATTAACTATTGGTATATAGAATTTTATAGCGACTTTACAATCGTATTTTAACTGTAGTGTGTGTCGAGGATTGTATATTCCATTCGTCTTGTCGAGTAATATCATATCATGTAGTTCTATTTTGTGATTGTCGATGAAAGTGCGATCACTTGGGGGATATGTATAATTTGTAGTTCTTAGTACCATCCAAACCTATTGCAATGTTTTTACCGTCTTCTCTGGTGCTAGTGTTCGTCCAGTTTCCTTGTATATACTTTGAGATTCATAATAATTGGTAACAAATAATACTGCTGAATTATGTGTATAATTTGTTCTGCTACAGCTTCAGTGATTTAGCCTCACGCCCAATTGCCACTGGAACCTCGTCCCCTAACTATCTTAATATATCCACACGCCCTATAAAAGTAAATAGGGTCCAAATCATCCAGTTTTCCAACTGAAAGTTGCAAGTTGTTAAAAAAATCATAATTTGTTGAAAAACATACTGGCAATAAACCTTTTCTAAAGGTGCCAAGGTTTACTTTAGGTAATGAGGGACGCGAACCTTAAGGTAAATGGGTGTGCGAGATAATTTAAAAAACAAGTAATTTTTTTTGCCTATGTACTAAACTGTAAAAAGCAATGTTAAGCACGGCATCCATTAGCTTACATACGCAACAACAATGATTATGGTATTATTCTTTAAACAAAAAAAAATATTTTAAATTTTTTATCTACGTACATATTCTCCTTACGTTTGTGAACATCCAACAGGTTATTCTGGAGTCTATTTTGTAACTTTGGTTGGTTACAAATAGTCGTGATCGGTTTTAGCGTATGAAGCTCATTCATTGGTTAATGGGAATAAATGAGACCGATCACGAAGTCAACCAGAGTTACACAGTAGACCCCCCAGGTCATGCTATATTCTTGAAGCATTGCAGATTTGCAGTGGTTCTTTAACATAATAGTAATGCAGATAAAGCTTCTCGGCGTATATGTATATATTTAATTTCCAAGAATGATAGTGAACCGCATGATCTCTATTTTCACTATGCACTATTAAAATATATAGAATATCAATATTACTTCTACAAAGAAATCTAAATGTGAATCCTTTCATATAACTGTGACCCTAAATCAACTGATTAATATCTATTTTTGCAAAGAAAACAGTTTCGTAGATGTTTCCAGATGACTCATTACTATAGGAAACCATGTACGGTTAGGAGAAGGGATGTTAAGGTAGTGCAGTAAAGTATTAGCTAATTTAGGGCGTTCAAGTATTCACAATAAATTACGTATAAGAAATAATTGAGAGAAACAGTTGTTTGCTGCTTTATATCTACGTATATCCCCTCATTTTTTAATTATAACCTAAGATATGTTGTAGGCTGCATTAGTGTGTTGCCTCTGATAAATATTGTGTTCTACTTCAAATGCTGCAGTATGAGTTCTTTCGTATACTGCATAGGTATTGCTACTGAATTATAGTATTTTATCGATGTAAAAGAAAATATGCTTGATATAAATTGATATTTTGACAATTCCATGCTATGACGTTATTTTATAACACTTGAGGCATTATTTACAAAATTTTTTGGTCACTAAATTTTCTGATAAATGTCTGATGATCTATCAGATGATGTCTTGGAATAATTATTGGTAAATATTTCTATAAAATATTAAGATTTCATTTTAATTAAACATTACAACCTTCTCAAAATTGTATACTTCTCTATAGTTTTCCAGTTCCTATTTCTAAATCATTTCTTCAGCTACATAATATTACAATTATTCTGACAATTCCTCGATGGCATTTAAAATCGATCGAGCGAAGTAAATCTCCGTTCAAGACTTCTGGAAAGTGTTTTAAAGTAATGTGACCCAATAGACGCTCTTTAGCCCAATCTTCTGGTTGATGCATCCAGTTACGGTACTTCGTACTTGGTTATTAAGAAAATGTTCTCCGTTTCGAGACACACGGACCCATTTCATACTTAGTTATATATAACAGTGCTTCTGAAATGCAGTTTTATCGCGATCTCATTGATAATTAACATGTGATGAGGCTTTATAATATTGATTTTTTTTTTTTAATTTTCAGCACATTAAAGTTAAGTTTTGTATTGTACAGAGATTTGATATGAGTTTATGTTACGTTTTACGCTGTGTGCTTTGCAAATTATTGTTTTAGCTTTACGCATGATTTTTTAGTTCGTCCTGTTACATATTGTTTCGTAGGAAGCGCCACGTTACGGCGTTCAGTAGTCCACTTTAAAGTATTCGTTGCCAGTAAAATATATTGTTTGAATTTGGTAGCTTATGGTAATTTTTTTTATCGTCGGTTCAAAAATTGCGGCTTGAATGCTATGTTGTAATTAATAGATGTTTCAGTTCGAATCATTTGATTTTACTGGTCAACTTTATTACGCCGAAATCATAATAGTTACCATGTACAGTGGTCAGCACAAAATAACAATTCAACCAACAAAACTAGCTCTATGGGCCAGCTAGCTGTTAAGCCTACGATATTTTGATCTGATATTATAATTAAGTTACGTTAGCTGCTAACAGTTTATTTCTCTATATTTTATATATTGTACATTTATAAATTAATTCTATGTATTTAAAAAGCGTTATTCACTGAGAATGTATTTTAAAATTGACAATAATCAGTATTTAAATTATACTTATACAAGGTAGTAGTTTCGATTACTTGTTTTGGAGTTATTATATTTGCCTGTTAATGTTTGACGATATTTTTTTTCTGTATTTCTAATGGTATTATTTTTATGTCGATTTTGTTTTATCTGTAAGTATTCTGTGTATATTTTACGTATCGCCCGACTGTATGTAATTAACTATAGAAATGTTTACAAAACATGTTTCAACGAATTGTTTACATCCTATAGAGAAGCAATAAATCATTTACGAAACGATTAAGACATGGGTGTTTCATTAGCTATATAATGCCGATAGGTGTCCGGCAGAGTAGAGTAGCACCTACCTCTTTCCTACCGAGGTGTCGTAAGAGGCGACTAAGCTATTGTACGGGCAGCCTTTATTAGTGCAGAATACACAATATTATGCAAAACTGTCACTGTGTATACTGGTCGTGGGAACCCAATGGGGAGAAAGAATTTTCTGACTCGTACCAAAATGTCGGCGACGTGGTCTCCTACCGTCACGACTCGTTTTCCGCGAGGGCGAAAAGTGAGCTATGGCTGTGCTCTCTGATTACCCCTTAGATGGGGATAAGGCGTGCCAGTATGTACTCGTATGTTTTATTAGCAGTTTTCTAACAGCACACCTGCCTGGTCCTCCGCCTGATTCCTGAAGTGTAGAGAATTAGGTTCGCAGCCTTGATGTAACTGTTAAACTATATGCTCGTTTCGTCGCTTTTTTCATAAAAACACTTATATTGTTTTCTGTCCGCTATGTTGACTATGACTATTAATTTATTTTTAATAAAAGATCAAATTATATCAATATGTTAATATTGAGATATCCAGAATAGTTGCGAGCGCTACTGTTATTTATATTTTGTGGTATTTTTATAGTGTTAACATTCATCAAGTACCGTGCATAATTGGTGGTCCTTTGAGCCGGGTCTGAACCAGCGACATATGTACTAAATATCACGAGTTAAATTGGACGGAAAATGAAATAAGTATATATTGGAAACACTTTATTTTACATAATAACGTACAAATTCAACGTCAATCACAGCACCAAACAAATTCTATACAAGTCAAACATTTGAATGCAAAATTTGTTTCATGCAGCGGATATATAGACGAAGGTACCGCAGGAGCGACTACATTACAAGTTAGTCGTTTGCTGACAAAATGAGAGCTCAACAATTTGTTTCGATTCATTCAATAATGAAATCATACAACAAAATGCTAATCAATTAAAAATAAATATTTAATAATCAGGTTTCTTGATGAATATACAATCGTGTGAGTATGGCACGGCAGGACAGAAAAGTTTGTTTTTATTTTATTTAAAGACAAAATGAACTTTCTTTTTTTGTAATTAGAAAAAGTGAGTGTATATTTGAAGGAAAATTGATGACTATGTACACCATCGTTTAACTTCGATCGAGCTTAGAATAATTTCATTAAACTGGGGGTAGTTAAGTGACAAAAAATAAAAATAACTAAAGCAACAGCTCAAAAGTCCCACTGATCGACACAGGTCCTCTAATTTTTACGGGTGGGAGAGCCGAGAACAAAGTGCGGGTTGGCGAACTTCACATGTCCTCGGAATGTTTCTCTCAGGCATGTAGGTATTCTCACTATTTATTGTTCCACCGCCTATGGCCAAAACAGTCCCTAAAATTGGAATTAACAGTGGTAGTGCAGAAATCCAGGTCATTTGCTTATTATTAAATTTAAAGCAAAAGTCCGTTCCCCAGTCACCAACTTACAATAAATTAATTAAAGGATTTTTTTATGCACATTTGTTAGTTATCAGACCGACTCGACTACCCGGTTGAGAAACAATGACGTACTTAAGATAAATTTCATAGTATTTTTTATTATAATTAGTTAAAATCATATTCTGCAATCCCTTATTTGGGATCGGTTACCTATCAACTAAGTCGAACATGTAAGATATTCCACATAAATTATCACTATCACCACGGCAACATACTTCGTATAACGAAACCAGCCTTTAAAGTTAAAACAATACGGTAAATCTAATACTTACTATAATTTCATTTAATTACTAAGACAGATTAAAAAAAAAATATTTTTTACATATGGAAATTATTAAATAAATAATGTTTACTAACGACATTCACCAAAACAAATATCCCACATGTTAACTTTTCCTAATAATAGACTTAAAGTATGAAAAAATAAGTTTTAAGCTAAAATCATATTTTTGTTACAAGCTTTTATTTGTGGGGCCTATGTCAGTAGTGAACTGCAAATGTTGCCAGGGCTAACTAAGAACTAGTCAAGACAAATTTAAGCACGATATGGCTGTTATAATACATTGATAAGTTGTGTGGTCTGCAGGTGGCCCTGGCAACAGCATCACGACCAACTCACCATAATATTGCATTATCATCATGTTTATGCATGAATACCAAATTTCAGCCTATTCGGGCTATGAGAACTGGTTAAAATTCATTTGCAAATTTTGACCTGAACAAATATGAACATTGCAAGTTAAATAAAAGCTTGTTTATAATATTTTTTGGAATTATCAACGTAAGAAAAAGAATATATTATGATTTTATGGTAACTTTAACAACATATTATAAATGGGTATCGTAATATAATAAAAATGTAGGTAAAAAAAAATTGCCTGCAAAGGAAAGTAGTAGGTGTTTCACCTACTATAACAAGATGTGTTTAAATACACGCACGAAATCCGATTTCAAACTTCTGTGAATGATTGGTGGGGTCTATTATGGCAAAATGATATGACAGAATCATTTAACAATTAAAAAAACATTTTTTTATACATACATTGTTGAAAATAAATAATTTCTACACAGAATAAGCCATTTAAATTACCAGGGTCAATAGCTCACCTCATTCATTCATAAATCAAAGCGGTTGAGTACCTGAGATGGAAAACATCAATCATGTCGACTAAAGTTAATAAATACAACAACAATCAATAATTCCATTGAAATAACTAGTGCCATAATACTGGAAATACAAATACCTTATCACTCACAAATATCTTTTTTAAATGTCTATTTAATTAAACATAAACAATTCTAAGTCGGATACATGGTTGAAAGCGACTTTACACTACAATCTCAAGGGTAGGCCAATCCCCACCCGTCATATGTATATCCTCATTTACTTCACTTAACACTTTAGATGTAAGAGTGACAGGATCTGACCGTTTAGGTAGGTACCACTCCAGGGCCAGTTATTCTGTTGTGAAGCAGTAATGTGAAACATTACTGTGTTTCGGTTTGTAGGGCACTGAGAGCCAGCGTAATCACTGGGCATATGAGACTTAAGAACTGATGTCTCAGGGTGACGGGCGCAGTGTGGTGTCACACATATGATGTTCTGGGTGACACAGCATTTGATATGGGCAGACGTTGCACTTACCATCAGGTGAACGTTCTGCTCGTTCAGTCTCTTTTATCAAATAAAAAAAAGACCCCTAACCACAATTAAGCTGGCACCGTTCAAAATAGGAATGTAGTTTATATACAATCAACCAATGTAGAAATATATCAAATAATGCAGAAATCCGTCTAGGTAGATACCACCCCATGGCCAGTAATTCTGCCGAGAAACAGTAGTGTGAAAACGTGTTTCGGTCTGAAGGGCACTGAGAGTTAGCGTAATCACTGGGCATTTGAGACTTTAGAAGTGATGTGTCAGAGTGTCGGGCGCGGTGTGGTGCCACACACAATTTTTATTGGTGGCAGAGCATTTGTCGTGGGCGGTCATTGCTCTTACCATCAGGTGAATGTTTTGCTCGTCTAGTCATTTAATACAACAAAATAAAATTAAAGACTATTCGATACTGTAGCCTTCATCACAGCTTTTATCAGACAGAATCAAGAATTCATGAAAATTGAACCAAAAGTTAATTTAAAATATGCAAATTTAAAATAAATACATTTAGGTGGGATGGACAAAAAGAGAATTTATTACTTTTGATTTTGTCGGAAACAGGAAATCATATTTGCACATGACACAAGACTTCCATTTTATTTATGTGCATAATGTATGGTGATCAATCATTGGAATGCCAGAATTAGACATTATTTAATTCTGGCGTTCCAATGATTCCTTGTTTAAACTTGCATTTTAGGGTCAAATAAAGATGTCATAAACATCTAACAATATTTTACGTAAACCTAATAACGATATATCAGTGAACAAACGAATTCAAAACTAAATAGTCTAAAAAAGTTAATGTACTTTGACACATCTCCTTAACAGAGCTTACATAGAGTACAAAATACTTACAAATACTAAATGTGGTACTACTTCGGTGGTGATCTGCCATTCATGATGGCGGGCGTGTCTTTCCATGATTTGCCTTTCGCAACGGTCTTTTTTCTGACTACCCTCCTGACTGTTATCTCCTCATCGGAGAGCATTCTCTTCTTTGGTTTTATTCTTTTCTCCTCAATTGTGAATGAATCATCAAATATATCTCCGCTGGAATTGGCCGATTCGTTATCCTTTATAGATCGAAAAGGCTTTTTACTTCCTATAATCTCACTGATCGGACTATCGAAGGACACCTGTCTGGGATTCCGTTTGCGTTTCTCCGTTGACGTTTGCGTCGCGATGTTCGCGTGGTTTCTCTTAGCGGGGGGTGTTGCTTTTGGGGTCATTCTGGTTTTCTTTACTTTGATAACAAGTGACGGCTCCAATGATTTTCTTTTTGTTGACCTTTTTATGGGTTTATTGATTTTCTCCTCTTCTTCTGGTTCTTTGTTTTCAGAATCTTCAGTCTCTGGATCAGTCGAATTGATTGTTTTCTTTCCGCGACTAACTCCTTTGGCGTTGTTCTTTCGCTTTGTTTTCTTCTTTTCTATTTGACCAGTTTCTTCGCTGTCAATCGCATCACTATCTGCAATGGTGTCATTGTTTGTTTTTCGTTTATTTGTAGTCTTTTTGAACTCCAACTTACTTGTCTTCGTTTTACCTTCACCTTTAAGGTAACTTTCGAAGAGATTACGACATTTAACATAGTCCACTTGGTCCTTTGGTTTAAGTGAGTTGATATATTCAAAAAACTTTATTAATGCTTCTGAAAAAGAATTAAGTATGTTTAAATGTTCCAGGTTCTTGTACATTAGGTGATTAAATTTTTTAATAGGTAAACATTTAGGGGTTTACATCCGTTTTTAGGTATTAGTTATGATTTTCCGTAGAAGCTCAGGGGCTAGGCGCTCGCTTTAAATTTCGTAGTAAGCGAGGGACCAGGGTTCATCACTAAAATTGTTAATTGCAATTTTAAGTGCTGATTTTACCAGGTGCTCGGCGGTGAAGGAAAACATCGTGAGGAAACCTGCATGTCTGAGAAATAATAAAAAAAAATATTTCGAAGACATGTGCAATCTGCCAACCCGCATTGGAGCAGCGTGGCGGATTCTTCCTAGCTCCAAAACCTTCTCAGAATTGAGAGGAGGCCTGTTCTCAGCAGTGGGACATTTATAGACTGAAACTTTACTTTAGTTTTAATTTATAATTTTTCTAGTGGTAGGATTTCTATGCTAGGAGTTCAGGTAGGTGCCACAGCAGAGCCAGTTATTCTGCCGTAAACCAGTAGTGTGCAAATATTACTGTGTTTCGGTTTGAAGAGCACTGAGAGCTAGTGTCATCACTGAACATACGAAGACTGGAGAACTGATATCTCAGGGTGACGGGCGCAGTGTGGTGCTACACAGAAATGTTCTGGACGACACAGCAATTGTTATGGGCAGTTGTTGTATTTCGTCAATATTGTTGGTCGCATATACCAACCCGTCTGCCAAGTGTGGCAATTATGGCAAAATTCCCTCCAAAATGAGAGCCACAAACTATTGTAGCAATCTATGGGGAAGGTTATGTTCAGCAGTGGACTAGTGATAGGCTGAAATGATGATGATGATGATGATGATGATGGTGATGAACATTTGGTCGTCTCGTCACTTTCTCCTATAAAAAATATAATCATTAACGATTTCATTGTAAAAACATACATACCAGGTACAGTAGTATACTTCTTGGTGATTTCGGTGCGTACATTCTTCATGAAAGCCTCCTTCATACTCATAACAGTGTTGGGTTGCTTGAGGGACTTCTCCCAGGGCAGCTCACCCACCAACCACTGTAGCATGTTGTATCCGAGTATTTCCAAATCACCACGCATCGTTGCCACTGTAATATGATAGTTTCTTCTATAATTGGACGTAGTTACGCAAAACAGAACCAACCCTCAATACATCAAGAATAAAATTACTTAGATGTATTTAAAAAAAAATACTATCGATAAATTTGTAGGATCAGCGGGGCTATTACGTATCCAAAGTGATGATCACTTATAAAAGTGTTGAACGAATTTCTCTCAAATAATTGTTTTCGTACTGGTTACGGTTTATGAAAATGACCATTATTTTTCATGTGTCGTTTTTTTAGTTAATCATAACCAGTATGCAGACACTTATTTAGCAGATATTCGTTCTACACTTTTATAAGTGATCATCACTTTGGATACGCAACAATTTAGTTCCCTGGACCATTCGATTCTGTTACGACTGATAACTTCATTAAATACATTTTGTGGGTTGGTTCTAGTTTGCATAACTATGTACAATTTAATACCAGATTAATTTGTTACAATAAGAATGACTCATTGTAATTCTTAGTTACATACATATAATGTAATGGGGATATTAATTATCGAGAAAAGCACAGTCTAACCGATATTCGCCTGACCACAGATAAATTTATCACAAAAACATAATTTCTTAAATATTTTTTTTTTTAATAAATGTGACGGAACGAGCAAAGCGTTCACCTGATGGTAAGTGCAACGTCTGGCCATAATAAATGCGATGTCACCCCGAACAGTGTGACACCACAATGCGCCCGTCACCCTGAGACATCAGTTCTTAAGTCTCATATGCCCAGTGATTACGCTAGCTCACAGTGCCCTTCAAACCGAAACACAGTAATGTTTGCACACTACTGTTTCACGGCAGAATAACTGGCACTGGGGTGGTACCTACCTAGACGGACTCCTGCATAGGAATCCTACCACCAGAGAAATATAATTTAATAAATAATTATAATTTGATTGATTATTTGTGCATAGCAACCCGTTTGCCAGGCATGGCAACTATGGCAAAGTCCCTCCAAAATGAGAGCTACAAAATTAAATGTCTTGTTGCAATCCGAGGGGGAGGCCTATGTTAAGCAGTGGACTAGTGACAGGCTGAAATGATGATGATGATGTATAATTATAAAATTCGCGTTTAATAACAGTGTAGTTGAATGTATTTAATGTTCGCACCTTTTTTATCAAATTGTTAACAATTGTCATCTGATCAACGAATGACTTTAGATTTCCAAATGATAACAATAATGAATAATCTAGTGAACAATAGAATAGTGGCATACCACTTTGCATACAAATATGTTTAGTGCGACACTGATCAGTGATTTACGACTAATAAGTAAAAACTCTCGATCGTGTCACCAATAACTGGCCTGTGTTACATCTTCTTAAATTTTTAAGGAATACATACATACATAAGATCACGCCTGTATCCCATAAGAGGTAGTCAGAGACTGGGCACTCACTGCAAAAACAGATGATTGCCACAATCCACGTTTCACCAAAACAATATAATGCACTTGGTGTGATAGGTGGTGAGCCCATCGCCACCATGCGCTGTTGGGTGCACAGTGCAGTTTAATTCCTTACTCGCCTTTTACGAGATCCATTGGATGAGATGGAGTGGTAGTATTCTTTTAACGAGCCGCCACCACACGGCTCACGGCTTTTAAGGAATATTCAGATTTTATCCAATCAGAATAAATCTGAATATCCCTTACAAATCGGCCTTCCTTAGAAGTCGCTCTGTTGATTTGAGGGAATTGATTTCAAACAAAGTTAACACTTTACACTAAACCTACCGACATTTTATATATATTTATTACTATTATATTCTACTATATAATTTCGGTGATGTAATTGCTGTTAGCCTTTTTTGGATTTTACAGCTTCATCGGATACTGTGCTCGTGTGCCAGGTTTGGTTTGACCCAAACATAAATAAATAAATAAACTCCTACAAAAACCTCGAAATTCGGACTGTGTCGCGTTCGCTGCGTGCTTGCGCGATTTCGAATATCTCAAATGATTTTAAGTCGTCTAATGACCGTCCGTGAGAGGCTGCGGGCGTCCATTCGGACTGTAGACTGGTGTGTCGGTAACTCTGGGCGGTGTGAACCGCCTTGGAACGCGGGTTTATCGTGTGTTATATTCTACTATTTCTATTATATAGCCTTTTAGAAGATAGTATGGCAATTAAACATTAAATATAAAAACTGATGTCAATTTAAACAAAATATGTTAAGGATTATTACAAAATCCTTCTTTTAACAAGTCTCAAAAGCGGTCATTTGACCGCTTTGGTAGGTTTAGTGTTAATGACATTTCGTCTCTATAGGGTATAAGGGATCTGTCCGAGGTATCGTAAGTTGTGTGGTGCGGTGTTACGCAGATTATTCCAATGCAAATTTCTGGGATTGTTACGAGCCAGCATGGCTTTTACCATAAGGACTTGCTAATTTGGTCATTTACTTCAATTGAAAAAAACTTATCTCTACTAACCTCCCACATGTGCATCTCTGCTGGTGTACTCTATGGTCCCATTGTGTGCGCATTTTGGGTCTGGCTTGAATTCTTTGTCATTCACACGTGTGGCCAGACCAAAATCAACGAGGTAAGTCTGATTCTCTGTGCCCTTTTTAAGTCCCATTAGTATGTTGGCGCCTTTAATATCTGCGTGGACGTATCCTTTGCTATGAATATATTCTAAGACATCTAACTGAAAAGAAACTAAATAGTGAGAGAATGTGAATTACGTATACCTTTGTAATAGAATATGTAGCGACATCTATGTCGCCACGTGAGAAGCTCAAGAAATATTCCCATACGTCCATAATCGCGCTGTAGTTTCTGAGATGCGAACTATATATACAACATCCAAATAATAGTTTTTTTTTATTCGATAAAGTGATGAAACGAGCAAAACGTTCACCTGATGGTAAGTGCAACGTCTGCCCATAACCAATGCTGTGTCACCCAGGAAATTTCTGTATGAAACCACACTGTGCCCATGACCCTGAGACATAAGTTCTTGAGTCTCATATGCCCAGTGACTATACTAGCTCACAGTGCCCTTCAAACCGAAACACAGTAATGTTTGCACACTACTGCTTCACGGCAGAATAACTGACCCTGTGGTGGTACCTACCTAGACGGATTCCTGCATAGGAATCCTACCACAAGTTGGAGGAAACGTCCTCCCCAGATCAGACCACCCGATCTGGCGGGTACCTGCCCTTTTCATTGGCAATATCATCCGCCAAAAATAGATTTTGTTAATACGTAGTTCCAGTATTCAGTCTATACTTTCACAGTATAGACTCACTGTTTATTGCCCATTCATACAAAAAAGTTCAGTAAGGAACAACAGCTTACTGAGCACAGGCCTCTTCTCATTTTTGAGAAGGCTTTGGAGTTCGCCATACCAACACGCCGCTCTATTTGTCAGCAAATGTGTAGGATTTTGACATAAGAGCTTTATACATGAATAAGATGTTATACTGCTGTTTGAAGGTCTGAAATTATGAGTATACTGAGCTAATGTAAACAACATTAGCTCACAGTGAATTTCAACATTTGGGCATATGATACATAAGAACTTAAGTTTCAGTGACGGGCGCAGTGTGATGTCACACAGAAATAGTTCTCGATGACATCGTATTTGTAGACGTTGCACTTACCATCAGGTGAACGTTTTGCTCATTTCGTCACTTTATACAATAAAAAAAAACACGTTACCTTTTCACGGGCGAATCACCCAGAGTGCAGACAGGCAAAGGCACCTTTGCCCTGTCATCAACAGTCACATCTCCAAGGTACTACTTCGTCTGAATATAAACCCAAATCAGAACGAATGGTAGCGCCATAACTGGAGATAGATGGATTTAACAAACATCTGTTTACTTTAGGTGTTACAGACAGCCCTCTGTGCAGAGCCTGTATGGAGACGGACGAAACGGCGACCCATGTCCTGCTGGACTGCCCTACGATCGCCCTACACTGGGTCAAGCATCTCGGCTCGCCGAGATCGCTCCCTGAGGTCGCGGGGAGATTAAGGTTCTGCTGCGATTAATGGAGGAGCTTTGTTTAGTTGGCTCTAGTAAACTATTATTCCTGCCTACACGCAAAATACGCGCTAGACGTGGTGTTGCAGAAAACCGGCCCGTTGCAATCTTCAATCTACCTTTTCACGGTTCAACCGCTGAACCGATCTTGACTAAAATTTGACACAGAGATAGCTTGCATACTGAGAACGGACATAGAATACTTAACGTTTTCTTTTATTTACGCGAATACTACACATATAAATAAAACTAATTTTTACGGATTTTATTGCGTTTAATTTTACCGACGTTATAAATAGTTACAATTAAACGCGATAAAATCCGTAAAAATTAGTTTTATTTAAATGCATAGGATACTTTTTATACCAGGAAAATGAAATAGTTCCCATGGGATATTTAAAATACCCTTTTTCGACGCGGACGAAGTTGCTTTAAAAGCTTTAAAAGTATACAATTTAAAAGACTTTCAAAATTGTTAAAAATTTAATTATAAAACAATATACAGCCTGTAACCTGTGCCTATAACCTGGTTAAGTGGGATCTGAAGGGACCTATATTTTTGCCAGAGGCTTTTACTGGTGGTAGGATTCATATGCAGGAATCCGTCTAGGTAGGTACCACCCCAGGGCCAGTTATTCTGCCGTGAAGCAGTAGTGTGCAAACATTACTGTGTTTCGGTTTGAAGGGCACTGAGAGCTAGCGTAATCACGGGGCATGTGAGACTTAAGAACTGATGTTTCAGTGTGATGGGCGCAGTGTGGTGTCACACAGAAATGTTCTGGGTGACACAGCATTTGTTATGGGCAGACGTTGCACTTACCATCAGGTGAACGTTTTGCTCGTTTCATCACTTTATGCAATAAAAAAACCTGAAACCTGGTTTAGTGGGATCTGAAGGGACCTATATTTAATGTTTTATTTTATTTACGCGAATATTACACATTTAAATAAAACTACTTTTTTACGGATTTTATCGCGTTTAATATATATCGCGTATAAATTAAACGCGATAAAATCCGTAAAAAAGTAGTTTTATTTGGACCTATATTTTTTTAATACTTACAGAGGGAGGCTTTTCATTTACCCAGTTTCCCAAATAGGCAGATTAACATTACAGTTGCCTTATTTATAGAGGGTCCTAACTATACTTAATCAGCGACTGTTAAAGAATCACACTTTCGTTTCGGCATTTGATGCACTTTTATTCATGAAGGAAAGTAAGTTACTTTGCTAAGATCCGGATGCAAAGTATAAAAATGTTGCATATTACCTAGTCCTTTGAAGAGCACCGCCCGCCCTCCCTCAGTAGCGTGCACAAGCAAACTAACACCGCGACGACGACGACGAGTGACTCGGCGGCCGTCTGTCTTAGGGTCGATGACGCTTGATAATGCCTTGTTTTGGGGCGAAACACGTGTCGTGTTCCCGACTTCAGTGGTGTATATTATCTAGTGGTAGTATTGTAGTGGTTGGTGGAGGGTACCTGGTGGCGGTGTTAGTTTGCTTGTGCACGCTACTGAGTGAGGGCGGGCGGTGCTCTTCAAAGGACTAGGTAATATACACCGTTTTTATATTTTGCATGCGGATCTTAGCAAAGTAACTTACTTTCCTTCATTATAATGGATTTCCGCAAAGTAACGCCTGATTCTATCAACTATATTGCACTTTTATTCACACGTTTACCGTGGAAACTCTTTGATAGTACTGACAAACAAAGCAAGTATGGAAGGGCTTGACTGTTTGTAAGCAAACATGTCATAACTTGTCTAAACCTGATAATTTGTCCCACTTATATGGGCTATTGAGCTACAAAGTCCCAATTATAGAAGTAAACAAACATTACAAAGGTATGAAAATTTCCAGCAATAAAGTTATTTAAATGCAAGTGTCGGGACCTCATTGTAATTACCAATAACAGAGGTTTCTCAAATATCCAGGGCTCATTTATCCAGGTTTCACTGTATATTTACATAGTATATCCATTTTTTTTAGATAAATTCTTGGTATGTAAATATTGATTTTGCTAATGATTATGATGTAATAAATTAGTAGTCTCTAAAATGGGATCGCGAAATACTTCAGGTTTTACATTTGATAATGAATGTAAAATTAAAAACTTTGTTTAAAAAAATTCCAAAATTGTCGCCTGCACACTAGGTATAGCCTATTCTGTGGGTGGAAATAAAATATTTTAACAGGATTGGGCCTATCTATACTAATTAAAGAAATTTCTTACCATTTGTAAGCCTATTTGGAAGATAGTTGCAATAGGAAATGACCGTCCATACTCTTTAAACAAACTCCAGAGATCTCTGCCGTACCTCTCCAGCACTAAATATCTGTACTTCTCTCCTTTAAACTGATGTGAACCATTGCCATAATAGGAAGGCATGCCGAAGGTTGACAATTTTTTAGTTTTCATAAATTTGGCAACTGAAAACATAATTCATATTACAAAACTGCTGCTGTTATTGTACATTATTTTGAAAATGACTGAAAAAAAATAATTTTTTGCGAACCAGTGTAGTTTAAAAAAAAATTACTTTCAATAAGTATTATGTAAATAATCTATATTAAATTAAAATGTGTTCTATTCTAAACAATTCTTTAAAAAAGTTAATTATCAACTTACTGTCGTCTTTATTTGCATTTCTTATATAAAAATGCTTTTCCACAAACAGTGGGCCATTTTCATGTGGTTCCTGTGGGAACGAAAGAATAAAGTATGTTATTGTTAAGCCGTGGTATCCGAGTGGTTGTGTGCTCTCGCTAATCATCTCGGTGTGTGAATTGGGTTTTATTCTTAATGCCATTACCACATAATTTCTTAGATGTATTTTTGTGCTTGGTACAAAAGGAAATCATTGTGCAATGGCGGTAAGCTTCCTATGCAGGAATCCGTCTAGGTAGGTACCACCCCAGGGACAGTTATTCTGCCCTGAAGCAGTAGTGTGCAAACATGACTGTGTTTCCGTTTGGCTGATGTAATCATTGGGCATATGAGACTTAAGAACTGATGTCTCAGGGTGACAGTCACAGTGTGGTGTCACACAGAATTGTTCTGTGTGACAGATTTCTTATGGGCAGATATTGCCATCAGGTAAACATTCTGATTGTTTCGTCAGTCTCAAATAAAAAAAACTATGGTGTAACGTGTCATGTAAAGTCCACTAACTAGCAATGAAGCAGAAATGTGAACTCTTTCTGGGTGCAAAATCCTCTCAAAAATTAGAGGAAGCATGTGTGCAGCGGTAGGATACACCCTTACTTAAACTTATCTTTTATTATTTTTAATAATTTCAAATGGAAAAGCTGCATAAATTTTATACTTATAGACAGGTTGCTCTGGTATTCAATGTCTAGAGTCTAGAGGTAATTACACACCACTGAAGTCGAGAACACAACACGTGTTTCGTCCCAAAAAGAGGCATTATCAAGTGTCATAGACTCTATGACAGACAGCTGCAAAGATATTTATATTTTGCATGAAAATCTTGGCAAATTTAGTTATTTTCCTTCATTATAATGGATTTTCGCACAGTAACACCTGATTCTATTAACAAAAACATATTTTTTTTACATTAAGCCTAACATTTCTGGTTTTATTGGTAGTTGAGGTCGAAAGTATGATTATTCTCACTGTTGATACAAAATAAGAATAGCAAACTTGCACATTTATTGCCATAGTTCCTAAAAATGTTTTACAGGATGGAGATTTTAAGCATTTTTCCAAATAATGCTTATATCACTAAAAATACTTTTTTTTTTACATTATTAACAGTGTAGTGTATGACTGTTGACCACAACACTCTCCGTTGAACATTGAATATCGGGACTCCATGTATACATACTGTTATGTGCAGGTTCTGATTTGGTCCAATAAAACCATGCTCCAAGGATAGATATATATCACTCAAATGTACAAGATCTAATTCGCGAATCACAACCACTATTACTTGTTTCGTAATTTAGCTCGTCCTAACTCAGACTAATAACTAATTAACTCTCCCATCGCGCATATTGAACGTTTTTTTTTATTGTAAAAAGTGATGAAACAAGCAAACAGTTTGGCTGATGGTAAGTGCAACGTCCGCCCACAACAAATGCTGTGTAACCTAGAATATTTCTGTGTGACGCCACACTGCACCCCTCACTCTGAGACATCAGTTTTTAAGTCTCAAATGCTCAGTGAATATAATGTTTTTATTAAATCTAGAACCCTTTTCAATAAAGGAAAGATATAACGTTCTAGAAACTTCAGTTTCTTTTAAGGGGAAGATATAGCATTCTAGAAACTTTGCTATTTGTTAAAGGGGAGGTATAATGTTCGAGAATGTTTCTAACAATAATATAAGTCTATTATACTTTATATGGTTTTTTGAATATTGAATTTATTGTATTTAAGCATTTCTTGCAATTTCTCTTCTAAAACGATGTAACAATATATACACTTGTACAAACACTAGCTGACAATAGTATGCCACTTTATTTAGTGCAAGTGTTCATGATATGTTTTATTTACTGATCATGTCTGCAATAACTAATTTCTGAATACTAATGTAGATCTTTAATTATTTATATTGACAGATTCTAAAATTGAGAGGGTTTTGGAGATGGAAAGAGTCCCCCACACTGCTCCAATGCGGGTCAGTGCTTTCACATGTGCTCAAAATATTTTTGTTATTCAGACATGCAGGTTTCCGAATAATGTTGTTCTTCACCACTGAGTTTCAACATTTCTGAACAACTTGGTCTTTAATTATTATTTTTTAATTCCATCAAATTCATACTAATATTATAAATGCGAAAGTAACTCTCTGTCCCTCTGTATGTTTGTTACCTTTTCACGGCTCAACCACTGAACCGATCTTGTTGAAACTTGGCACAGAGATAGCTTGCATCCGGAAGACGGACAAATGATACTTTTTATCCTGGAAAATAGCTCCTATGGGATATTTAAAAAAACTTTATCCACGCGGACGTAGTCGCGGTCATCAGCTAGTATAGTATATATAATAAAATAATATTGTAATATTTGTTCTATCAAATAAATTGTCAAATGTCACTGGTGGTAGGATTCCTATGCAGGAATCCGTCTAGGTTCCTCAAATAACAAGTATAAACTATATTGACAGCATAGTATAAAGATATGTGAAAATAATAGAACTGTGAGAATTAATGATATTCAGCTTTTCACAAAGTCTAGCAAGTTTTAAATATTAGTGTTTATTTTATTTTATTATTTTTCATTACATTAAATCTCAGCTGCAACAAAAAAAATCAAATTCCCAATTAAGTGGTAAAGCGTGATACTCACAATTTTTACAACGAAAGGATAACTAGATCCCTTTTTAGGTGAGCCATCATGATCGCACGCAGAGTAAATTTCACCAAACCCACCAACACCAATAGACGGGCCTATTCGCCATTTCTTTTTAGCAATTGTATCGTGAATCACTTCACCGACGGGAATAGGGTCTGGCATTTTATAACCATTAGTTTTCTTCTTTGGCGCGGCGGCCTTTTTACCTCTACCAGACATTGTGGTTAGGTTTAGTGAACTTACAAAAGTTGTACGTATCCTAAGTGACCCGTGTTATTGACTATAGTTGCAGTATAAAAATAATAAACTTAACTAAACGAAATTAAATAAAAACAGTCGTTTTTGTTGACACAACTGAACATAGCTAAACGCCATTAAAATTAATAGTATTTGTAGTTTGAAGTTTCGTTTCGGTTGGGGTTGCCAAGCAGAGTTTACAACCTGAAGCGAGGCAGTTATCGTACCAGGGGCTTAGAATAATCGTATATTGACCAAATTTGACGAAAATTATCTTACTTAAAAAAGTAATGTCTTTAATAAATAAACAAATCATATTTAACGTAATATTGAAATTTTTTCAAATACTTTATCACAGTGTTGAAAATAAAATAACCTTTTTTAACTATATTACTATAGTATTACTCTACTCGTTGGACCTGTGGCGATCAAGATTGATCGAATCAATTTACTTACGGATATAAGGACATTTAATACGGATATGTAAATTAACGTTCGGAAGTCCTCTTTTGCTGATTCTGCCTTATAGTTGGACCAGTTTATTTCCTTGGAACTGTACCTACGTGGGGATTTTAATGTTACATTATTCTTTTATAATAACTCAGCATTTTTGCGTTTTAATCGTAATTCTTCCAGAATATCCTTAATTGCATCAGTGGCTCTTTTGATGTCAACCGATGCAGTTTACAAGAATTGGCTTGGACTCTGTAGATCTTTACATATATAAAACCATTTTAGTACCTATCTATTCGTATCGTTTATTATTTAAATAGGGTGAATCAATAAAGAATAAGTAAATAAATAAATATGGTAAAGGTTATATGCCCGCTATAGAGTAGTATAATAATACCAAAGAAATAATGCAAAAGCATTTTTTTTTTCATTGGATAAAGTGATGAAACGATTAAAACGTTCACCTGATGGTAAATGCAACGTCTGCCCATTACAAATGCTGTGTCAGCTAGAAATTTTCTGTGTGACTTTACACTGTACACTGTGCCCATCAGCTCGAGACATAAGTTCTTAAGTCTTCTATGTCCAGTCATTACGCTAGTTCACAGTGCCCTTCAAACCGAAACACAGGAATGTTTGCACTGTACTGCTTCACAAAAGAAAATTGTCAAAAAAAATCCTAAGATTAGCGGGTTCAAACATACTAACTCTTCAGTTTTATTAAAGTAGCAAGATGACTTTGTAAAATAAAATTCTAATGCATAGGTGAAATTTTGCAATTTAGTTTCGATTGTAAATCTCAAACAACGATTTCATTTTATTTTTGTGAAAGTAATGGTGATATCAGGCCCGAATGCAGAAGTCCTTAGGTAATGGTGTCACCTTTTCTATTTTCTACCTTTCTTTATCAAAGTTACACTAACGTAATTGTCTATGGATCACGTCACGACTGTTCAAAGGAGTCGGATAGAATCTTTACGGGCTCTACTGCAGTAGTTGTACTGGTGATCATACTTGGAGAGACAAGATATGAGGCTGATTTACGAGTAAGCCAAAGTTGAACTAATTTCGATGTCCCTTTAAATTGTTCCTTAAACTTGTTTGGGCTTTTACATCCCGAAATTAATTAAGGGGGTAAATCTTAGGGGGTTCCGTTGAGCTATGTCGGCACTTTAATTATTTTATGTTATAGACACGGTTGCCATAATAAAGAACAAAAAAAATACGATAAGGTAAAAATGAACGATAAAAATGATATAATCGCAGTAAAATAACAAATAAACTTTAATAACTCTCAAACACATGATATAACATTAGCTATACGTTTACAGAATATATTTTACAATTTCACTAGCCTTAAACATAAATTTTAGTTTTTAAACAATATTAAATAACGTTATTCTTTATATACATTACATGATTAATAAATTATATTATACAGTAAATAAATTACATCTTACAGCAAAATAATAACAGTTCAGTTTAAGCTAAATAATATAATTGTTTTCAGGTGAGTGGAAACAACAAAGTTAAAAAGCTTTATTAGACTAATATTTTTTTTATGGCAGTTTGATTTAAATAATTGACCAAATTTAGTTGTTTTAACACTAAACCTACCGACATTAAACGAGTATATGTATATATTTGTATGATATAGTTATAGCCTTTGAGAAGACAGTATGGCAATTAAACATCAAAAGTCAATATATAAAGTTCGAAGATGCAAACTGATGTCAATTTAAACAAAATATTACAAAATTCTACTTTTAACAATTTTGATTATACTCGGAAAGGCGGTCATTTGACCGCTCTGGTAGGTTAGTGTTAAGCAATATAAGTGTTTTCAGGTGAGTGGAAACAAAGTTAGTTAGCTTTATTAGACTATTTTTTTATGGCAATTTAATTTAAATGATTGACCAATTAAAGTAGTTGTTCTGAACAATATAAGCGTTTTCAGGCGAGTGGAAACAACAAACCTTTATTAAACTAGTGTTTTTCTTTTTTTATAGAAATTTGATTAAAAACATTAAACCAATGAAATAAAAAAAATTGTAATAGATAAATCTCTGACAAAAATATCTAGTCTTATCTATCGATCAAGCCTGAAAGTCCAGGTGGGTTTGAAGAGCTCTTGCAGGTGATGTTTTTTTTTTGGCAACATTAGAGACCTGGAAGGAAAATGGATATAGTTAATTATAGTACGGACCTACGAATAGATTCAATGTGCTTAGTCGACTAGGATGGCGCAGAGGCTAATCGATTGGCTTCTGCGTTATGGGTCGCAGATTCGATTCCAGCAGGGCACAAATATTTGTATGGCCTTATTTAGGTGTTCGTGTAGGTGGTGCCATTTATATTGTTCGCAACGTTTGGTTAAAAAATAAATAAAAACATAACCACACCCTACATTAGGGTTTCTTCTTGTATCGCAGGTGCGTTTTAAAGACATAAATTTCGTATGCACGAAACTTGACCTTTAAATAAACAATTTGTGTTTTTTTAACAAACGATGGCTCCGCCTGACATTTAAACCCAGGACCCGCGGTATAGAAGCCAGGTACTCTGACCACTAGGCCACGCGGTCTTTATTCACCGATCCCATTCCTCTTCCCTTTACCACATTCGTTGGTGGGTTCCCTGAGTCAATATATAGACTGCCATTGTCAACTGACATATGCCAACCATCATTAAGATCTCAGCAGAAAACGATTAGCTGGCACTTAGCTGCATGATATGTTAGAAAATACACTTTAATTTAGCATGGGTATTATCGCAATTAGTTTATCATGAATATACGGCCGTGAAGTAACAGCCTATAAATGCTCGCTGCTGAGCACAGGCCTCATTTTAATTTCTAAGAGGGTTTTGGTGCCTGGGAAAAATCTCCCACGCTGCTCCAATGCGGGTTGGCGGACTTCACATGTCTTCGAAATATTTTTTAATTTCACAGACATGCAGGTTTCCTCACGATGTTTTCCTTCACCGCCGAGCACGTGGTAAATCAGTACTTGCAATTAACAATTTTAGTGGTGCCGGCACCGGGAATCGAACACAGGTCACTCGCGTACTATGAAATTGAAAGCGAGCGAGTGATACGGCCGTACTCAGAGACATTTAACGTGACACTTCCGGCGGTATATGCGATACAAAGGCCAGTGGATCTAACCTGATCGTCATCACATCGAGCCCCTCTTCGTTGAATGCGGTCAAATGGAAAGAGATGGCACTGGGATGCACCCGCTCAGAGATAAGAAAAGTATTCTATGACGGGCCGAACTTGCTCCTTTAGATGCCAATTCGGCCTTCTCCTCTAGGTGACCGCGGAACTGAATATCACTCGATATGTCAACGCCAAGGATTCCACTACTGGCTGAGGCAACAAGGGAAGTGTTCCCGAAATAAGGAGACGCGATAAAGGGTTTCTTTTTAGCGGTAAACGTGCAAACCTGTGTCTTGATAGGGTTGAATGTAGTCGACTCCAATCAGAGATTTTGTTAAACAAATATTCGCACGGCCAGTGTACAAAGTATCACCAGTGCTGTCGTCTGCATAGCTATAAATGCTACTAATTTGCAATATATCATAGATATGCAGAAGAAACAGAGTTGGTGATAACACACAGCCTTGTGGAACACCAGCATTCACAAAATTGGAGTCCGAGCATGCACCGTCAACTACGATTTTGATGCTTCAGCCTGTGAGAAATCTAGTGACCCAATTGTATAATTTCTCGGGAAGGGAGCTTCAAGAAAGTTTTTCCAAAAGGAAAGAAGCTTCTAGAGAAGTGCTTTGTGTCAGACCTAAACAAAGGCTTTCAGTATGTCCAAAGTAATTGCCTACCCCTTGGTTTCGACTGCCTCCACCCATCAATAAGTGAGGTAGACTAAAGAATCACCAGCTACACGGCACCGGCGGAAACCGTACTAGCGGTCACTAATCACTTTGTTCAAGCTGGCTCAAGGTACCCCAAGAGCTGAAAGTTTATAATGGATGGATGGAAGTAATGGCGATCGGCCTGCAGTTGGACAGATCTGAGCGGTCGCCGATTTTTGGGATCGAGTGCACGAAAGCTGTCTTCCAGGAGTTCGGGACAACGCCTAGAGAGTGGGAGTTCCGGAAAAGACGCGTTAGAATCGGTGCCAATTCACACATCTTCAGCACAATGGCGGGATTCCATCGAGACCACTACATTTGTTGATATCTAGGGAGAAGATTGCTTTACGCACTGAGTTCTGCAAAATATTAACGTCCGGCATAAAGCAATCACATCGCGGGATGGCCGGCAGTGTGTTCCCCCTGTCATCGAGATGTTGAGCGTCGTGTTGGACGCAAAAAGAGAGCCTAGAAGGTTGACATTCTCCTTTGCGGCATTGGCCAGCGAGTCGTCCTCTCTGTGCGTAGATGGAAGTGATGGCTTTCAGAAATTTACAGATTACAGTGATTTGCTATATAAAATTAATACGAAGGTTATAATTATAACTGTTAAACTTCTCTGAGCGCGGGAGCTAGATCCACATGCAAAAGGATAAAATGTTGTATTCGTATCTTAACGAATTAATTTTGATTACTTTTTCATGAAAGAGGGGGCAAACACAACAGGTCCATCCGTAAATCCGTCCGTAAAACTACAGCAAATGACCCTCACATTTGCTGTAGTTTTACGGAATTTTTTTTGCCGTTGCCGAAGATTGAGAAACTACTTTTGTCGAAGGCCCCTGCGTCGTATATTTTTATAATGTAATTACTCACATCAGTACAAATCGTCGTCTTCATCATAAACAGACATTGAGTACCAGTCCCTCGCCACATCTTCATATATGACCCTCTTGACCTCCTCGTCATACTGAGGGTGCAGGATCCTCGGCGACCTGGCGCGGAACTCCAGAGGCACGTCGTAGCAGCGGCACACGCAGCAGGCGGGGAACTTGAACCAGTCCGCGAAGATGCCGCGGCACTCGTTGCGAGGGTCGTAGGCTAGCAGACGGTGGAGCCGATATTGCTGCTCACATCTGGAATTAATGATTTTTTAATCAAAAACCGACTTCTTCGCAGCAGCACCAAACAGTTTCATTATTTTCTCATGGATCCCATCGTCAGAGCTTGACCAAAATTATGAGAACACTATTATTATATTCCCTATCTAATAAAAAATTGAAATCTTTTCATAAACAAAGAAGTTATGCCCGAATTTTGAAAATTGAGAACCTCTTTCTTTGTTGAAGTCGGATGTAATTTCGTTAAAGACCTGATTCCTTTGACGGGCACACTATAAGTATTTTATAAAGATGTTCATATCAATGTTGCGAAAGAATACTTATTATCTTCAGGTGTTATGTTTAAGATAAAAGAGAATCAAATCGGGGCTAATTGCTGTGCCCATAAAAATTATTCTTATCGCACGAACCTGCAACCTTCTCTACAGTACATCTGCTTTTTTTCATGGACGCATGTCTCCAAGTGTATGTACTGTTCGAACGGGTACATATTCAGAAGCGCCAGCACCTCACCTCGCGTGCTGTTGGCCCAAAATGGCGCTGCCATTTCTTCTTTAGATTCACAGGCGTTACTGGAAAAGGTTTTTAAAAATTTTAAAGCACCTATTACAATATTTCTCCATGATCATCTCATTGACTAGAAGAGAATGCCAAAAGGCATAAAGGCGGTCTTTATAATCCTTTTTATAGTTAATAGAATCAGGCGTTACTTTGCAGAAATTCATTATAATCGAGGAAAGAAAGCTAATTTGCTAAGATCCGCATGCAAAATATAAAATTGTGTGCATTACCTAGTTTTTGAAGAGCACCGCCCGCCCACCCTCAGTACTGTGCACAAGCAAACTAACACCGCCACGAAGAACCGATACTACCGATCACTTGATAACTTGATAATGCCTCGTTTTGGGGCGAAGCACGTACATAACATATTACCCAGTGGTAGCGGTGTTAGTTTTTTTGTGCACGCTACTGATAGAGGGCGGGCGGTGCTCTTCAAAAACTAGGTAATCATTTTATTTTTTGCATGCGGATCTTAGCAAATTAACTTCCTTTCCTCCATTAGTCCTTTTTATCCTATAATAAGGTGAATTACAATAAGGAAGAAATAATTTTTTTCTTTCTTTCTATCTTCTTTCAATATAATAATTTCGTTCTTTTTTTTAATAAACGATGTCTCACACAAGGATTTTCTCCTGTATCGTGGATACGTTTTACAGACATACTGGTGGTAGGATTCCTATGCAGGAAACCGTCTAGGTAGGTACCACCCCAGGGCCAGTTATTCTGCCGTAAAGCGGTAGTGTGCAAACATTACTGTGTTTCGGTTTGAAGAGCACTGTGAGCTAGCGTAATCACTGGGCATATGAGACTTAAGAACTTATATCTCAGGGTGATGGGCAAAGTGTGGTGTCACACAGAAATTTTCTGGGTGACACAGCATTTGTTATGGGCAGACGTTGCACTTACCATCAAGTGAACGATTTGCTCGTTTCATCACTTTATCCAATAAAAAAAATACATTTCACGTGCACAACTCAACCTGACCCGAAAACCAACAATTTGTGTCTTCACAAATGTTGCCCTCGACTAGGATGTGAATCCAAGACCCGCGGCATTGAAGTTAGGTGCTGTGGCCACTAAGCCACCCGACAAAAAATAGGGAAATAAAAGTTTACTAAGATTACCTTAATATTTTTTTTAGGTGACGAGACGAGAAAAACGTTAATGTAAGTGTAAGTGCAACGTCCTATAACAAACGCAGTGTCACCTAGAACATTTCCGCGTGGCACCACTGCGCCTGTCCCCTTGGGAGATCAGGTCTTAAGTCTCATATGCCCAGTAATAACACTAGCTCTGAGCCCCTGTCATACCGAAACACAGTAATGTTTGCACACTACTGCTTCACGGCAGAACGACAGGCCCTGCGGTGGTACCTACCTAGACGTATTGCTGCAAAGGAATACTACCATTAGTAGTTCTATTCCCATTCAGATGCTAAATAGTTGTCCCCGTGTTTCTGACACTGCATCCTAGCCTACCTCCGATCTTATCGCATCAGCGTAACATCGGGCACGGGAAGGTTGGGACGAGTGAGTGCCTGTGTTTGCGCGTACACTTGTGGCACTCCTGCGCAGTTGATGGCTCTCGACATTCGGATTCGGAAGTTGTCGCCGTGGTCGAATCGAAGGAAATCGGCTCGGAGAACATCATCATGGATTAGGAAATAACTACAAGCGTATACAAATGCTTATTGCTCATTACCATCTTCTAATTAGTAACAATTAGTCCTAAATATATGATATGAAGACTTGCGCACATTGCTGATACGCCCGGTCGCAGCGGGTCGCATTGCAAAAAACGAAAAAGTCACGAAAGTCGCGATCGGGTAAGAATCCAGCGTAATAACGATTTCCACTCAGTTTTGTAAAAGTGGCAGAGAGAAAACTTAAAACTTGTAGCGATATCTCTGTCGCCACATGAGAAGCTCTAGAAATATACAATACGTCCAACATGGCGCTATTAAAAGTTTCTGTGATGCGAACGATATATACAACATCTAAAGATTACTGGTTGGAGGAGACGTCCTCCCCAGATCAGACCATCGATCTGGCGGAGATTTACCTTTTTCCTTGGCAATATCATTTGCTGAATGCTTAATATTCATAAACTTTAAGTTTGTCGTCAAGCTTAGTATGCGAAGCGAGATATTAAGTCCAAATTGAATACCATAAATACCAAAATAAATTTTCAAATAAGATACTTACGCTCCTCGCAGTTTAATAATAGACGGTCTCATAGAATCTTGTTGGGTCGGTTTCGGATGAAACTCCTCTTTCTTATCACTCACTTTGGTTTCAGTCCTGTCATTTTTAACCTTGTCATGTGTCGAGAAAAGTAACGTCGATGGTAGTGTGGATGTGTCCGTATTCATTGGCTTCCATCCATCTTTGTTTGACTCCGTTGTTGTGTCGTCGTACACGTCCGTAGTTTCTGTAGTGTTTATTGTATATTCTGTAGTTGATGCATTTCTGTCCGTATTGTTTTTAGAGTCAGTATCGTCTCTCAAAGGTTCGCTTTTTGAGGTCCCCGAAAATGTAGGGTATATACTGTTAGTTTCTATCGTTTGTTTGATAACAGCTTCTAGTGTTATTACATCAGGTTCCAAATTGTTTATTTCAATATTAGCTATGCTTTCTAGTTTAGTTTTGTATGATACGCCTTTATCGTCCTCTATTGTTTCATTGTTTGTTATTTCAGTCCTGTTACCATATTCTGTGTTATTAACTCTAGAATTATTTAGGTAATTCTCCAAAGGTTTTACTTTTAAAGTATCATTATCAAACCTTTTATGTTTCTCAGCTATCTGTATAGGTCTAAAGTGAGGTTTATCTCTCATGGCACGTCCGTGACTTTTCTTTGTGTACATTAACTTAGCTTTAATTACATCTTCAGCGAACTCACTTGATTTTCTATCGGCTTCTTCGTCGTCATCTTCTATAAAGTTTTCTAATTCAGCCTTTAGCACTGATATATGGCGTTCTTCGCCGTACATTCTTCTCATTAAACCCTTAAAAAAGAAATATTTCCTATATTCATGCACACGTTTTAAACTGTTAACTTATAAGCATATGGTATATATACCGGAGACAAATAAGAACGGCAAATTATATTTATTAATAAAAAAAACCTTTAATTGCTGTTTCATCAATTCTTTTTGTACAGTATCCAGATATATACATTTTATCTCTATCATCATCATCATCATTTCAGCCTATCACTAGTCCACTGCTGAACATAGGCCTCCCCACATACGAGTAGATTGCTACAAAGATTGTACCTCTCATTTTTGGGGGAATTTTGCCACGGTTGCCACGCTTGGCAGGCGGGTTAGCAACCACTGTTTATTTATTCTGATGATGGATGATGCTGCTGCCTATCTTCTGGTTTTAATTTTCCCTGTGTCGACTTTGACGACACCCACGGGATGAGATGGGGTGGTAGATTCTCTCAAGCCGCTACCATACGGCGTTATCTCTATCAAAAAACTAGTTTCAATTTTAAAGAAATATACCTGATTCTCCCGGACAAATCGCCGAATAGCGTGCCAGGGGTAACCGTTACCCGGTGTGGTGCAGTATGTTTGCTTGGAGAGGTCGCAGGGAGCGGCCGGTAAGGGACGCGCGCGGTTCGCTCGGTACGGCCGCGCGCACGACGAGGAGTAGTCGTATGCATCGCAGGACCGCCACGTCGCCTACTTGCGGGGAATACACGCTGGTTAGTTAATTATAAAATGCTAAAAAAAAACATTCCTGTGTCGGTGTATAAATTTACATGCACAACACAATCAGGCCTTCAAATCTCTCTCCCCATTGCGTTCCCACGAGCAGTATAATTGTCACTATATTTACTGGTGCTAGGATTCCTATGCAGCAATCTGTCTAGGTAGGTACCACCCCAGGGCCAGTTATTCTGCCGTGAAACAGTAGTCTGCAAACATTACTGTGTTTCGGTTTGAAGGGCACTGAGAGCTAGCGTAATCACAGGGCATATGAGACTTAAGAACTAATGTCTTAGGGTGACGGGCGCATTGTGGTGTCACACTGTTTGAACGAAATACTCGTAAACCACTTTATTTGACACAACATCAACAAGAATCACAAAAAAATATAACTAAATTTTTGATGTAATGTCAAAAAGGATCTCGCCTCAGTGATAATCTGTGGTACCCCACAGCACTGGTTTTCAGTCGGATCCATTTTGACCTCACGAGCAACCGGACATAGACAAAGCGCAAAAAATGAAAGAAATAAAAATTCAAAACTTAACTGTTACTAAAAAATAAACATAATGAAAAAAAAGAATACGAAAGAAATAAGTAAAAATACAAAAATGAAAAATGAACACACGTTCAATTATCTCAAAATTCGTAGGCAACAATAACATATCATTTATATATATCAACACAATACTGATAGATAGATCATAAATAAAAGTGAAATGTGATCTGTCGATTTAAATTAAGGCAAAAAGAAATATAAAAAATATATATTTGCGTCCACATCACAAACAAAAGGATAAATAGAAAAAAGTAAACACGAAAAAAGATATAGTGCACAAGAAATTGTACGAAATAAATTGGTAATATTCGTACGTATCACTTAACTAAGGAATACTTTTGGGATCTTAGCACGTACAACTTCATATGTCTACTAAACGTTTTTACTGAATGTAAATTCCTGAGTGGCGGTGGAAGGTCATTCCAACACTTGGACGCTGCAAATCTAAAACAACCCCGAAACGCAGCAGTTTTGTGTTTGGGTAACAGAATCAAGTAAGATGAAGCACGTGTCTTATGTTTATTATAACTATAATCCCAATTAATTTTATTATAAAGATAGACAGGAAACTGAGATTCTACTACACCAAATAGCAAAGTGGCCAAGTGTAAGTGTCTTCTCGCACACATTTTTAACAAATTCGCATTGTTTACAAATGGCTTGACATGAGAGCGAGGAGGGATAGTGAAGCAAAATCGGGCGCAGGCATTTTGTACTCTTTGAATTAATCGTGCGTGACAGAAGGCAAGGTCCATAAACAACACCAGCATAATTGAGCTTCGAAAGAACAAGAGACTTACATAACCTGATTCTAAGTTCTTCCCCGCTCACACAGAAATATTCTGGGTGACACAGCATTTGTTGTGGGCGGACGTTGCACTTACCATCAGGTCAACGTCTTGCTAGTTTCTTCACTCACAATAAAAAAAAAAGAAAGTTACTACAAACAAAATCATAAAGTGTATGAACACAACATTTAAGAAACGAGCAGGCGTATCCCGAGAATCTAGCGTGGGCAGTATCCTTCATCATTTATGGTTTGGCTTAGAGTCTCATATTTAGACACTGAGGTGTTGTTCTGTGAAAATGGTGTAAAAACTAGCGCAGTTGTGTATCAAAATACCGTTGTTACAAACGTACAACGTACAACCTCTTTCTCAATGTTCGAAAATAGACACTAGGTTTTCAAACAAGAATCAACGCCAGCTCATCGGGCAGCAAGCACGCAAAACTGGAATCGACTTCATCAGGAACTACGAGTGGCCCTCTTCCAGCCCAGACTTAAACCCGTTAGATTACAAAATATGTCAACATTTGGGGGAGAAAGCCTGCGTTAAGCCACACATGAATTTGGAGTCTCTCAAGGCATCCCTAATTAAATCCCTTCTAAGAACTGTTGGTGACAGATCTTATGACCTGACTAGGTAGTAGTTAGATAAGGCACTCGTAGTATTTAATCAAAAAACCGACTTCCTCGCTGCAATTTTGAGGTGGTAGGAATCCTATGCAGGAATCCGTCTAGTAGGTACCACCCCAGGGCAAGTTATTATGCCCCGAAGCAGAAGTGTGCACTGCAAACATTACTGTGTTTCGGTTTGAACGGCAGTGAGAGTTAGTGTAATTACTGCATATGAGAGGACGAGCGCAGTGTAGTGCCACACAAAAATGTTCTGGGTGACACAGCATTTGTTATGGGCAGACTTTGCCCTTACCACCAGGTGAACATTTTTTTTTATTTCATAAAAGTGACGGAACGAGCAAAACGTTCACCTGATGGTAAGTGTAACGTCTGCGTATGCAGACGTATATCATCATAACAAATGCTGTGTCACCCAGAAAATTACTGTGTGACACCACACTGCACCCGTCACCCTGAGACATCAGTTCTTAAGTCTCATATGCCCAGTGATTACTCTAGCTCACAGTGCCCTTCAAACCGAAACACAGTAATGTTGGCACACTACTGCTTCACGGCAGAATAACTGGCCCTGGGGCGGTACCTACCTAGACGGATTCCTGGATACGAGTAGGAAACCTACCACCAGTAACATTTTGCTCGTCTCGTCATTTTCTCCTATCCTTCACACCTCAAACCCCGCTTTCCGTCTCGAGTTTGCGTATTTCAAGTCTGGCATTTTTCGAGATGATTATCCCGCCAGCTGTCGGAAGCCATGAAATTATCCTGGAATTAAGCTTAGTTGACTCTTATACTCGCCGTGTGGTGGCGGCTTAAGAGAATCTACCACCCCATCTCATCCCGTGGGTGTCGTAAAAGTCGACAGAGGGAAAATGAAAACCAAAAGATGGGCAGCAGCATCATTCTGGAACATCTGAAATAAATAAACTGCGGTTGCCAACCCGCCTGCCAAGCGTGGCAACTATGGCAAATCCCCCCCAAAATGAGAGCTACAAACTTTTGTGGCAATCTATGGGGGAGGCCTATGTTCAGCAGTGGACTAGTGATAGGCTGAAAAGAAGAAGAAGAAGAAGACTCTTATACAGGGACGGATTTCCGTAAAGGCCCAGCCCGGGCCTCGACCAGCAAAATTTAGTAATTTTATTGTTGCTATTTATTGTTACTCACAAATAAAAATTGTAAGCATCAGTATGTCTATATCACTGCTGAACATATGCCTCCCCAGGGGATTGCCACAATTGTTTGCAGCACTCAATTTGGGAGATTTTGCGATCGTTGACACGCTTTGTGGGCGGGTTGGCAACCGCAGTTTATTTATTCAGATGTTCCAGGAAGATCCTGCTGCTCCATCTTCTTCTTCTTTTTATTCGTCTATCGACTTTTACGACACCCACGAAATGAGATGGAGTGGAAGACACTGATTGAGATAATTTTATCAAGTAGGTACATACTTTCGTAGTTTTTTACTTTAATTTAATTCTCATACGTCACCAGCTTTGTCACGCGGTTTCACACGCGTAAAAAAATCGACCCCGATCGATGATATACATATATACTTACACATTGGAATCGTATTTTGGGGTATTAAAATATTTTTCGCGGAACTCTAATTATATTTCTTAAATAAAGTAGCATAAGTTATCCGCTATAATATCAGCTCCCTGTCAGTGAAAGTCCCGTCAAAATCGGTACAGCCGTTTCGGAGATTAGCCAGAACAAACAGACAGACCGAATATAGAAGTACTGTATATATATACTTTCATAAGCATTGCGTAAAAAGCAGTTACCAGTAAACAGTTGCCCATCTCCTGGTTTTTATTTTTCACTCTGTCGACTTTTGCGACACCCACGGAATGAGATGGGGTGTTAGATTCTCTTAAGTCGTAAGAATGATTCTACCAATCTATCTATCTCTATCTATTCAAATAAATAAAATTGAAGTGTCTGTTTGTAACAACAAAATAACAATAAAAAAATTAAACAATTTTTAAAATTTTTGTCTATCTGTTTGTTCCGGCTAATCTCCGAGGCAGTTGGACCTGGTAGCTTATGCTTATTAAATTTTAGAAAAATAATTAGAGTTCCGCGCAAAAAAAAAATCGAACACCAAAATCTGATTGAAATAGGGATTTTAGTCCCTATTACTTAGTGTAATGTTTTTATTAGCAAGTATTTAAAATTATGAATTTGCACATTGTAAAGCACCTAAAAAAGCCGTGTGATGGCGGCTCGTTAAAAGAATACTAACACTCCATCTCATCCAATGGATCTCGTAAAAGGCGAGTAAGGAATTAAACTGCACTGTGCACCCAACAGCGCATGGTGGCGATGGGCTCACCACCTATCACACCAAATGCATTATATTGTTTTGGTGAAACGTGGATTGTGGCAGTCATCTGTTATTGCAGTGAGTGCCCAGTCTCTGACTACCCCTTATGGGATACAGTCGTGATCTTATGTATGTATGAATGTATGTAAAGCACCAATAACAATATCTCAGCATGCCTTGGGTTGACTCGTTTTATCACTTCCAATAAAAAAAAAGACCGCCCCCTGGTAATCCTTTTTTTTTTAATTAGGTGAATATAATAAAGAATAAATAAATAAATAAATAAATAAATATTTGTATATAATCGATCGGGGTCGGCTTTTTTACGCGGATGAAACCGCTAGTGATTTTTAAAAACTGGCAGATGCTGATGATTCATTATTTATCACGTCCACCAATAACGAGGGCTGTGGCCGAATCGAGTTCGATCACTAATGGAACGAAAGCAAACGTCAAATGTTATTCGATAATTGTTCGCTGTAATTGGGATCTAAGACGGTTTCACTTTTGCCTAGACTTTCTACGCTCTCTCTAAGGCTAGGAAGGCAGGCACATATGTCTGTAAGCACACCAACGACACGAGCGTAATCCTAAATGGTGCGAATTAAAAAAAAAAGTAACAATTTATCAGCGTTTAATGGATTTTAATAATCGAGAAATAAAAAGATTCAATAAATTTCACAAACGTATGTATGCACAGCACGCGATGAATACTACAATTCGCGTGTTTATTAATATTTATTTAATGACATAAATGGCCCCCCGTCGCTTCGCAAGTTATGTGTAACGGGTTTTTAAAAAGAAAACTAAGAGGAATGTGATTTAGGAAGCGAGAAAGAAACATTTAATACATACATCGTATTATTTGTTAGTGGTCGGACTTCTATGGTTCGCTTAGTAATCGCCACAATGCCAGTTATTTTGCCGCCAAATAGTAGAGTACAATGTAGCAGATAGTGAAATTACAGGGTATTTTGGCCGGCTTGGTACTTAACATATAATCATAATCCTTCATAAAAATATTCATACATAGCAGAAAAACTGTTATCAAATATGTGTATAACAGATACATTATAATTCAATGACAACATAGCTTAAATCTAAAGCGTTGGATGCTTTCTAAAAGTCTATTAGAAGTCTTTATAGGTTTTATATGTAAGGCACATATAAAACCATAGATAATACAGTGTGCCTCGTTGCTCTTAGTTATTTTAAAGTATATATATTATGTTTATCAGTTATGTATATATGTAAGGAACTCATTTATTTTTCTTTATTACTCTTTTATAACTGCGAACTTTCCGTTTGTTGATTTACAATAATTACGTCAGTATGATGTCATTGTTCAAACTGTCTACGATGTAATAACATTTGACACTGAGCTTTTACAATGTTTAAATAAAGTATCAAAAACAATCTACACTAGAGTATTCACAAATTCATAAGAATAACTTTTTAATAATATTTTATAGTTTTTTTTTTTTTAACAAAATGTACACAAGTCGCATCGACTCAGCTCAACGAATTTGTAACACTTTTATTTTCTTTTGCGATATTTTTAAGCGATAATAATCAGTAGCATTTGTACAAACACAGCGAATGAGTCATTCATTCATTGTGTTTGAACTTTCTATTGCTTTCGGATAAAAAAACATCGTTTATTATATTTCGTTGTTAAAGAAAGTTATTGGAAAATTACGCACTTAGGTGTTATAAAAACAAATTACTGGCTGTATGTTGAACACAAAGAATAAAAAATAAAAATTAAGTTAATTGATGACAAGACAGTAAAAAAAACATTGTAACATCAGAATCGCTAATCTGGGCCAGCGAGATGTAGTGCCGTACGATCTCAGCTGGACTGATACGTGTGCGCCCGCGATACCGTTAATAAAAAATGTACAAAATTTTAATCGAACGCACTGAATTTGTTGTTAACCAATGACAGTTTGTATTTTCACTAACTTCGGCTATTATTTGTTAAGATTGATTGTTAGAACCTGTCCAATTATACCTACTAGTGGTAGGATTCCTATGCAGGAATCTGTCTAGGTAGGTACCACCCCAGGGCCAGTTATTCTGCCGTGAAGCAGTAGTGTGCAAACATTACTGTGTTTCGGTTTGAAGGGCACTGAGAGCTAGCGTAATCACTGGGCATATGAGACTTGAGAACTGATGTCTCAGGGTGACGGGCGCAGTGTGGTGCCACACAGAAATTCTCTACGTGACTCAGCATTTGTCATGGGCAGACGTTGCACTTACCATCAGGTGAACGTTTTGCTCGTTCCGTCACTTTTATGAAATAAAAAAAAACCAATAACCATAATATAAAAGTAAAATGGTAGATCAAGTACTCAGTCTTTGTATAAGTAATACAAATTGTTAGTCGGAATTTTTGTGACAAATTTGCTAATTATTAATATTAAATTTTACATTTTTAACACCTTAGTTAAATTTATACATATTATGAATTTAAACTAATCTCATAGTGCTATATTTATCGCATTGTTATCAAAGTGGAAATAATTAACAAAATTTCCATAAAAACTTTTTGATAATGTTTTCTTTTATTTACGCGAATGCTACACATTTAAATAAAACTATTTTTTACGGATTTCATCGCGTTTAATTTTAACTATTTATAACCCGACGTTTCGAGCGCTTTACAGCACCCATGGTCACGGGAGGACTGAGGTGACAGATGTCCTGATGTCATCAGGTTGTTAATCCTTAGGGCTATGTTGGTTACTTTAGTTCTGCTGCGGATAACATCTTTACGGATTTTATCTCGCAGAGAAACTACGAGCATAGCACTTTCCATAGCCCGCTGCGCGATTCTGAGCTTCCTTATGCGGCCTGCAGTGAAGGACCACGTCTCGGTTCCCTATGTCATCACTATCTCAGTAAAAACGACAATTATTAATTAGGAATAAGAGAAAGGTTGCACGAAAACGCTGCATTCTAATTCGACCTTGAAATTTTACTCTCACCACGCCCAGAGAAGTTCAAATATAAACTATAAACTTTTACAAAACGCAATTTTAAGTAACAGTGAGAAAATTCATAAACACCTAATTGGCTTAAAATTCTCAACTAAACAGAGAATTTCTTTTTTGAAAACCAGTTCGTAAGAGCATACTGTGATTATATAAGGAACAAAAGAGTTGTAAGGTGTTGCCACAATAGGCCGGTAAGTGTGGACAGACGGACAGGTATGTAGTGAAAGTGACTGATGGTATTTGGGCGCAGGTTGTGACGTCACGTTCGGCGGCCGATCTATTTGTCTGATAGGAACGGATTGGAACATAAACAATTTTACGTCTTCTACAGCGAGTAGAAAATTTCCAAGTAATATAGATACATATAATAGATACATATAACGTAATATGTTTATGACACACTAGCTTATGCCCGCCACTTCGTTCGCGTGGATATATGTGTTAAATATCCTGTGGGAAGTATTTGATTTTTCGGGATAACATATGTAGGTCAGGGTATCATATGTCCGTCTTCAGGATGAAAGCTATCTCTGTGTCAAATTTTATCGAGATCGGTTCAGTGGTTGAACAGTGAATAGACAACAAGCAGCGGAGGGACAGAGAGAGTTACTTATGCATTTATAATATTACTCGTAGTATGCAGGAATCCGTCTAGATAGTTACCACCCCAGGGCCAGTTATTCTGCCGTGAAGCAGTAGTGTGCAAACATTACTGTGTTTCGGTTTGAAGGGCACTGTGAGCTAGCGTAATCACTGGGCATTTGAGATTTAAGAACTGATGTCTCAGGGTGACGGGCGCAGTGTGGTGTCACACAGAAATATTCTGGGTGACACGGCATTTGTTGTGGGCGGACTTTGCACTTACCATCAGGTGAACGTTTTGCTCGTTTCGTTACTTTATACAATAAAAAAAATGGAGTTTTTGCAAATAAATGTCATAAACGACATTAGATTTTAACAGCCCTAAATTGGATAAAGAATTTTTACTTTGACTTTGACTATTGTATCAATTAAAAAAGAATTTTAAGTAAAGCTTTCCTTATTATTGACTAAATATATATATTTTCTAGATTTCTGATATAGTAAAATCTTTGTAATGAAATTAAAACTTTTTATGTTTCTACGTATAAAATATAAATTTACTTTGCTAACGTAATTCTATTAAAAGCTACCACCGTTTCGTAATGAGCTTTCTCTGACCGAGAAGAAACAGCCGAAAGGACCTTTTACTCGTAAGTGTATCTCTTTTTTGTAATTTTTTATCTTAAATATATTATTGAGCCGTGTGGTGGCGGCTCGTTAAAAGAATACTATCACTCCATCTCATCCAATGGATCTCGCAAAAGGCGAGTAAGGAATTAAACTGCACTGTGCACCCAACAGCGCATGGTGGCGATGGGCTCACCACCTATCACACCAAGTGCATTATATTGTTTTGGTGAAACGTGGATTGTGGCAGTCATCTGTTTTTGCAGTGAGTGCCCAGTCTCTGACTACCCCATATGGGATATAGTCGTGATCTTATGTATGTATGTAGATACATTATCAATTCCGTCTTTACCGGTGGAACACGTACCCAGGGCCCCCAACGTGCATGGCGGTCCGATATGATGAAACTCTGTGTTTTGGACCGCAACGCTTTTTTTGGCTTTCCGAAAGGTCCCCCCCCCAACGCTGTCTGTCCAAGACCCGTGTATGATCTAAGACGGCCGTGTACATTATAAATTTACAAAGACTTAGACATAATTAATACTACACAGTACAAGGACGTCTGAGGTATACTAGTTAGTCTAGTTACATTAGGCTACTGTACTTTGTCATGTGGAGAAAAAAGAAAAGAAAGAAACTGTCGACTTTTTTGCGGGGTTTTAGGGGCAAACACTCGAGGAGGTAAACTAACAATACTTATACTATGTACAAAACAAGATGTTATGAAGTTTACCGCCGTTGTTTGTCCTTTAAATAAATTTAAAAAAAAATTATGACGGAATGGTCATGTATCATGTAGTAAAAGTTAAGTAAAGTTTCAGCCTATAAATGTCCCACTACTGAGCACAGGCCTCCTCTCATTTCTGAGAGGGTTTTGGAGCTAGGAAGAATCCGTCACGCTGCTCCAATGCGGGTTGGCGGACTTCACATGTCTTCGAAATATTTTTTATTCCTCAGACATGCAGGTTTCCTCACGATGTTTTCCTTCACCGCCGAGCACGTGGTAAATCAGCACTTCAAATTGCAATTAACAATTTTAGTGGTGCCGGCACCGGGAATCGAACCCAGGTCACTCGCGTACTATGAAATTTAAAGCGAGCGCCTAGCCCCTGAGCTACCACGGCTCTCATGTAGTCTATCATGTAGTACTTAATTTTTATTCATAAATTCGTGTTAATTTAAAGTATATTGTATAAATTTAATGGCTTTTTATGTAATGTAGTTTGATTATAGTGACTCTTAAAACTATGACATACTTCATCAACGGCATTAATTTCTAGACTTTTCGAACGTTTTTTGTCGAAAAAGCTAACAAACATAAAAATTTGTCAATGGCGGTTAGTTTACGACGATAGCCATAAAAACTGCGTGAAAAAGTGAATTTTTTCACACAGTTTTACATATCGTAAAACTTTCATCGAACAAATACCATAACTCGGAAATGTTCAATGATAATAGACGATGATTAAGTGTTTATTCGATACGATATAAAATGGTGAAAAGATTATATAAATAAACTTATTATCGAAGCAATCGCAGAAAGTTTCATTAGAGAAACGGGGTTATTACTTAGCGAGTCGACTATATCAAGGTGAAATCAAAGCGCGCCCGAGTTAGGTACTTTCGCCGCTACGCATTGGATTGTAAATAGTAAATCTTGACTTGATTCGCGACGTCTTTATAAAGAGATTCGTTATGTCATATACTTTATAACTTAGGCGATGTATAAAGTTTTGGGAGTTTTTCTTCGCTCTGCATCGTCGCTTTATCACTTTTTTTTTAATTTTATAAAGCGACGAGACGAGCAATACGTTCACCTGATGTTAAGTGCAACAACTGCCTATAATAAATGCTGTGTCACCCAGAACATTTGTGTGTGGCATCACACTGCGACTGTCAGGCTGAGCCATCGGTTCTTAAGTCGCATATGTCCAATGACCGTGATACCGAAACTCTGTAACATTTGTACACTACTGCTTCATGGCAGAATAACTGGTACTGGGATGGTACCTACCTAGACGAATTCCTGCATAGAAATCCTAACACCAGTAAAAGAAGAAATAAGCCTATAAAACTAGATGGGACTTATGCTAACAGGCCTACTCTAATTTTGGAAAGGACCTTGGATCCCACTTTGATTGCGCCCGGCGATACCACAGCTCTAACCACCAGTATGCATCGTTTTAATTCGTTATCTTCGTATGTTTTAACAATGTAGCAACAGTATTTCCAAACATAATATTTGGAATTTGCTGGCTATCAGGAACTTTTTCTTTTCAAGTTTGCCGAACTTATCAAATCTTACCTGTTGGCTTATTACATAAAAACGTGTTCGGGTATACCTGCTTTAAAAAGACTTATTAATTATATCTAATTTTGTTAGTTTTATACAGTTTTTGAAGCGTAAGCGTAAGATAAACATGTCCTATTATATTTTCCATAAAATATTTACCATCATTAGAATGTAAGATCTTGCACGGAACGAATAATCATTAATTCTCGTGTATGAATAATAATTATATTATTGTCTTAGTTAATTTTATTATTAGAATGTTATTTATTAACAGCCGTGGTAGCGTGGGAGCTCTTGCAGGGCATCGAATTCAGGACTCTCTTGATCTTTCAAGAGAGTCCTGAATTCGATGCCCTGTGCCGGTGCTATTAAAATTGTTCTGCAGTTTTACGACGTGCTCAGCGGTGAAGGAAAACATCGTGTGGAAACCTGGAAATATTTCGAGGAAATGTGCAGTCCGCCAACTCGCATTGAAGCAGCGTGCCGGGCTCTGCGGCTCCAAAACATTCTCATAAATGAGAGGCCGCCTTTGCTCAGCAGTGGGACATTTATAAGTTATTACTTCTTCACTAATATGGTAGTTACGGAGTCCACAAACGGCTTCCACTGATGCGATTTCTGGCAACTAGACCAAGTCATTCCGGTGAAATGTCGTTCTGCGGTCGACCATCAATCTTACAAAACGTTCTATTTACATGAGTGTGGTGTGCTTGTTCTATTGGTATTCTGCAAGTCAAATAGTCCATCGTTATTTTAAAGTTTATGTAGAATCTAATATAATATAACAATATTTTTTCTAAAACATTTACCTAGGCATAAGCATGCCTCAAATAAGATTAAAATTTTTTTTTTCGACCTTATTTAGATTTTTTAATGTGCCATAATGTACTTTAATTTTTTTTACTTTGTTTAATATAGTTTTCTAATAATTTTCATTTTTAAATTAGTTTTTTCCGAAAATTTTAGATTGATATAATATGTTTCATATTTAGGATATAAGCTTAGTTCTATTATTATGAATAATGTGTTCTTCCATAATTCTTGAAGCATTGACTGATTTCAGATATTGTATCTTGTTCTATTTATATTTTGCAAGTCAAATACTGATTCGATATTTTAAATTTTATGCAGAATCTACTATATAATATAACAATACTTTTTTAAAATGTTTACCTATTTCAGATATTATGTTTTTATGCGAAAGGTCTTTAATTTTGAAGAAATAGGTATTTCAAATTTATAAAGTCTGAAGTTACAGTAAACAAACCGGTAGAGACATCAACAGTCTCAAACTGTTCACTGCAGTGCAAAGGCTTTAGTTTACCCAGTTTTCGTATTGTTTCGATTCGTATTTTTTTCTGTAATAGCAACACTAGCAATTAACCAACTTGGGAATAATGACGTTTACGACTTTTGGCGCCAACTCGAAATGTGACGGCAGTGTTTTTATAGAATTTAGTAATGATAGTTTATCTGCTCGTGAAAGTGATCAGTGATTAGAAAATTCAATTGAAGACAAAAATTGTTTTGTCTGCCTCAGTCCAGCAAATCTTCAGTAAAAGTGAACTAACAATGTTTGAAGATTGCTACTGATCTAATAATTAATATATAATTATGTTTATACCTGAATAATGTGTCACTTGGACACTGGAAAAATGTTTATAACCGTTTTAAATCTATACAAATAAATAAAATAGTAGTGTCTGTCTGTGATTTCGCAATAAAGATTTTTCTTAATCTCATACGATAATTTAAAGAATACAAACACTCAAACACGCGTTTTTAAAACTTTGTCTGTCTGTCTGTGTGTTTGTCCGGGCGAATCTCCGACTGAATCGATATTGACGGCACTTTTATTGGCAGGTAGAAAACTTTTAGAGTACAATATAAGCTCTACTTTTAATTTCGGAAATATTTGGGGTTCCTGCGTAAAATCTGAAAAACTGTTGAAATTTGCGGATGGATGTGTTACCCGCGGCTTTTATTCGCATTTTGGTGAACATAATTTTCGTTCATGGCAGTTTAAATATTTATCTTAATATCATAATAAGTGATTTAGAAAACTCATAGTACTTTTTTATGTCTTCACCTTGTTCTTTAACCTTATCTATAATAAAGCTTGTGACTTTGTATGTTTGAACTCAATATCAGGAAAAACTTATCAGATTTGAAAAAAAAAATGCATTCGTTTGCCCGTTTTTTAAGGAAGATATCTATATATATTGACATACATGCTGAGAACAAGGCGATACAAAGAATGGCCGAACAGCGAATGCCCGGGATTATATGGTACCATGCCGTACGGCGCAATCATGTGGTAGGCATATTGAACGCGGGTGAAATCGCGATTAGCTAGTAAATAAATAAAAGACCGCTAACTAGATTACCGAGGCTGTATATCTCTTATCAAGAGTCAAGGAGTCAGGTTTTCAAAACTAAAACATTTTAAAACATTCATTCGATTAATTCTCTGTGATTCACTCTTTTTGATACAGTATTCAATGGTTCTCATCATAGTTATGATCATCATCATTTCAGTCCATCACTAGTCCCCTGCTGAACATAGGCCTCCCTCGTAGATTGCCACAAAACACGTAAGTTTGTGGCTCTCATTTTGGGGGGTTTTACCATATTTGCCACGATTGGTAGGCGGGTTGGCAACCGCAGTTTATTTATTCCGATGTTCCAAGAATGCTGCTGTCCATGTCCTGGTTTTAATTTTACCTCTGTCGAACCTAACGACATTAACGGAATGAGATGGGGTGGTAGATTCTCTTAAGCCGCCACAACACGGCAAATTGTTTTAAATTGTATTATTAATTTTAATGCTTTAGTAACGCACGACATGTTAACCTGTAAAGCGTGCAGGTCAATTGGCCACTGTTTTACCACTGTTTGTTACCGTTTGTCACCGTTTGTCAATTCTGTTGTAAGTTTAGTTTAAAATGTTATTTTTTTAATGATGTCCTCATTGCTGATTTTCGACGTTTGACTTGCGACTTTCGACAACTGCGCAGGAGATATTATAGTGATAAGATCCGGGGAAATCCTACAAGTTGTGTTCGGATAAATGTCCACTCGAGTCCAGGACCTGCCGCGTAGTAAATACTCTGACCACTAGGAAACGTAGTCACTGTCTCTTTTTATAGGAGAAAGTCACGAGACGAATTATTGCTGTGTCACCTAAAACATTTCTGTGTGACACCACACTGCGCTCATCAACCTGAAACATCAGTTCTTAAGTGTCGTGTCCAATAATAACAGTGACTCTCAGTGCCCTTCAGACCGAAATACAGTAATGTTTGCACACAACTGCTCCACGGCAGAATAACCGCTAAAAAGAAACCCTTCGTCGTAGCACCTCGTTTTGGAAGCACTCCCCTCGTTGCCTCAGCCAGCATCGGAATCCTTGGCGTAGACATATCGAATGACGTTCAGTTTCGCGGTCACTTGGAAGGGAAGGCCAAATTGGCTTCTAAAAAGCTTGGCGTGCTCAGTAGAGCGGGACAGTACTTCATGCCGGTCCACCGCTTGCAACTTTACAAGGCGCAGGTTCGGACTCACATGGAGTACTGTTCTCATCTTTGGGCGGGGGCACCCCAGTGCCAGCTCCTTCCTTTTGACCGTATTCAACGACGAGCGGCTCGAATCGTCGACGACCAGGTTCTTTCCGATCGGCTTGATACACTGGCCTTGCGAACAGATGTTGCATCTCTTTGCATTTTTTACAGGATTTACAACGGGGAGTGTTCCGAGGAATTGTTCGGAATAATTCCAGCCGCTGGTTTTCACCATCGCACTTTGCGGCAGAACACAAAATTCCATCGTCACCACCTGGATGGTTGGCATTCCACCACAGTGCGTTTTTCGCGGAATTTTCTGCCACGCACTACCACTTTATGGAATCGGCTGCCGCCGGCGGTTTTTGCGGACCGATACGACTTAGGGACCTTCAAGAAAAGAGCCTATTCCTTTCTCAAAGGCCGGCAACGCACTCGCGATTCCTCTGGTATTGCGGTTGTTCATGGGCGGTGGTGATCACTTACCATCAGGTGAGCCACTTCCTCGTTTGCCGCCTCTCCTATAAAAAAAAAAACCTGGCACTGCGTTGGTACCTAGACGGATTCCTCAATAGGAATCCTACGATTAGTAAAAAAGCCTGTGAATGCATAATTAACCTAGTATAATATCTGTATATTTTGGTAAGCATTGATGTATGTTTGTTGGTAATCCTCATCAATTAAATAAATGAACGCTTGACAAGCCTCTGTGACCAAATTTTGGAAGATCATTTAAATAAAATAGGAAACAAAATGTGACCCAATAATTTACCTTGGGAGATCGTGCACGTTTGATTCTTGCTACAGTTCTGTTATTATTTCTTAGTTTGTCAATGATTCCGTTTGAACTATATAGTAAAAGTAAAGTTTCAGCCTATAAATGGCCCACTGCTGAGCACAGGCCTCCTCTCCTTTCTGAGAGGGTTTTGGAGCTAGGAAGAATCCGCCACGCTGCTCCAATGTGGGTTGACGGACTTCACGTGTCTTCGAATTTTTTTTTATTTCTCAGACATGCAGGTTTCCTCACGATGTTTTCCTTCACCGCCGAGCACGTGGTAAATCAGCACTTAAAATTGCAAATAACAATTTTAGTGGTGCCGACACCGGGAATCCAACCCAGGTCACTCGCGTACTATGAAATTTAAAGCGAGCGCCTAGCCCCTGAGCTACCACGGCTCTTACCACGGAACTATATAGTAATAAACAGTAATTACACAAAAGCAAAAACAAACTAGTCCACGATGCCGGAGTCGTCTATTCTTTATCAATATGCATAAGAATTTATCATTGGCTTTCGTTACGTCCAATAATCCTAGAACATGTTTTTTATAATTAATATGAGGAAGCGCTTTTTAAAAGTATTTTCGTTCTGCTGGCGGTATTGACTGTCATTTTCTGAAGTCAGAAGCTCATGCGAATTTTTTGAGAAAATATGACTCGTGGTAACGTCTTATTGTTATTGAGCTCCAAGTACTTCATATGAGATTTTTTTAAAATAGCTTTCTACTTTACTACGTGGTATTACAGATAAATTATTATCATGTGATCCTTTTTTTTTCCTCCATCTCATCCAATGGATCTCGTAAAAGGCGAGTAAGGAATTAAACTGCACTGTGCACTCAACAGCCCATGGTGGCGATGGGCTCACCACCTATCACACCAAGTGCATTATATTGTTTCGGTGAAACGTGGATTGTGGCAGTCATCTGTTTTTGCAGTGAGTGCCCAGTCTCTGACTACCCCTTATGGGATACAGTCGTGATCTTATGTATGTATGTATGTTTTTTTATATGTGGGGAAATCCTGCATGGATACCCGACCAGCTAGGGGATTTGGCTGCTGAATTATGTCGGACTCTAACCGACAAAAATCCTAAGGTGGTCTGCATCCGCGCTGAAGAGGGAATACCTATCGTGGTCTCTCCATCGCTTTGGCTACGACGATAGCCCGTCAAGGGGACAGTACTCGCTGGCCCCCGCATTTGATTAAGAATAATTGTTGATTAAGAAGATGTATATTGGTATAGTCACCATTTACCATTAGGTAGATTGCGCGCTCGTTTGTTTTTCTTTAGTTTTTCTTTTCCTTTAGTTTCAAAGCCATGTTTTTTTAAGTGAAATTTCTTTGGGTGCGATAAGAGTTAATTTCAAGATTAAATCTGAATGTAACGTTTAAAAATGAACCGTTTCTCACGCAAAAAGGACAGGAAATAGGTACATGGCCAGAGAGAGAAAAAGATGTAACTATGCTAAATACGTTGGTAAGTTTCAATTCTTAATTAATATTGGTTGAATTATTAATCATTGTCTATATACAATTATTTTACAGTGAGTTATATTTTCGTAATTTATTTTTATTTAGTTTCAATATAATCAAATTTCTAATAAATATTAGAAGCTTCTCCTTCTTCTTCTGTCTCGTGAACTGTCTTGTGCGCGTTTTTTTATATTAGGCTATCTCTATCTGCGGTGGTGAAAAAAGAATATAAGAACTAAAATTATAATTAGTATAGTAGTGGTAGGATTTCTATTCAGGAATCCGGCTAGGTAGGTACGACTATGGTGACAGTTATTCTGCCGTAAAGCAGTGGTGTGCGGACACAACTGTGTTTCGGATTGTAGGGCACTGAAGCTTGTGTAATTACAGGGCATTTGAGACTTACTAACAGAGAGTCGTGTAGTGCTACACATAACTTTCCAATACTAAGTTCTACGTTTTGCTCAAACCCAACAGCGGGTCCAGTTTTTACTGATAGAGCAATTGCTGGAGACACATAAATTTATTATCGTATGATTATTATGGGGATTAAGAGGGTGAATGTATTATCTTTGTCAAATGTAATAGTATGCTTATGTAGCCGCAGTAGCATACGCTATAGCAAAAAAGCTAATAAGCAATATTTTTTTATTGATTTCTTATATATACGCGAATTTGAAATACATTTCTAGGAGCAAGTATATTTTTTTTTATTGGATAAAGTGTTGAAACGGGCAAAACGTTCACCTGATGGTAAGTGCAACGTATGCCTATAACAAATGCTGTATCACCCAGAAAATTTCTGTGTGACACCACAATGCGCCCATCACCCTGAGACACAAGTTCCTAAGTCTCATATGCCCAGTAATTGCGCTAGCTCACAGTGCCCTTCAAACCGAAACAGTAACGTTTGCACACTACTGTTTCATGGCAGAATAACTGGCCCTGGGGTGGTACCTACCTAGACGGATTCCTGCGTAGGAATCCTACCACCAGTAAGTTTTCTCTATTTATTTTTTTTCATTTATCTCTCACATCAGGCCTTTACTGAAAACTAGCGTCACGAAGTATTTTACATTAAGTGACATCAAACAGAATGGAGACTTTCTCATTTACTTTTTTTTAACTTTTTTTTTTATATAAGTCACGTGAATTATTAATTGTACCAAACAAACTCATTTCATTCTATGTAATGATTTGGCAAAAAAGCCGTTTCTGAATGTGGATTTGGTGAAGGTTCTATTGATCATGTATTTTAATTGCTCATAACATTCCTCGTCCAACAAATCTTAAGTCTTTGCTACATTTTGTGTATACTTTAGAATATCCTTTAGCACAAGTGTTATGACTTTATATCTATCAAATATTTTAAGTTGTAGCTTCTTTCTTCCTTTACATTCATTTTTGATAATTGGTGTTCGTATTTATGTGGGACCTGATGATGTTCTCCTAGCCGATTTCGACCACGGCGACAACTTCCGAATACTGTCGAGAGCCATCAACTGCGCAGGAGATATTATAGTGCCACAAGTGTACGCGCAAACACAGAGGCACTCACTCGTCCCCACCTACCCGCGCCCGATGTCACGCTGATGCAATAAGATCGGAGGCAGGCGAGGATGCAGTGTCAGAAACACGGGGACAATCACAACACAACCAGACCCGAAAACCAACAATTTGTGTTTTAGCACAAATGTTTGCTCTGGCTGGGATTCGAACCCAGGACCTGCGGCTTAGAAGTCAGGTATTCTGACCACTAGACCACGCGGTCGTCATGTGTATCCTATCAATAGGTCGTATGTGGGACCTATTTATATTACTTCATGAAAAATGGGGTAAGCATTAACAAAGTATTCTTTGATTTCAATAAGGTTTTAGTTTCTATTCATCAATTCCTGTCAAGTGTCTTGTTGATTGTATCTGTTTCTTAGAAATATTTTTTAATCAGACCAATTTATTTAAAAAAAATATTGGAACACCTTTCGTTTCCAACTCGTTAGCGAGGCGAGTAATTGCAACGAATTCGCCATACAGAGTTCGACCTGATACACTAGCCGGTAAAAAGTGGGTGTGCAATTGACTGGCACCATTCCCACGTTCTCTATGTACTTGCCCCCGTTGCGATTGTGCCTCGCGACGCCATGATATGCAGTGAGATCTATTGGAAACTGTCAATCAAAACTTGAGTTGTTATGCTACAATAATTGAAAGAGATCTATTGGAATATGGATTTCAATGTGGTGGAACCATACGGCATATAAATGGTCCGTTTCAAGCGTGGTTCCAACCGCTGCAGCGTACTGTCTGGTCTGCCCAACTTCTCATCACCTCCGAAGTGAAAACGTACTTATACCTTTATTAATTGTTCATAATCAATTTTCAATATGAACTCAAAAATTACTGATTAACGCTTATGTCAAATGCATGGTGTGCTAAAGCCAATATTTGGAGTTTGACCACACATATAACCGGTGGTAAGTTGACCACAATGTTGCCAGATCTAGAGCGGCATTGAGAACCAATATGGTGACACTGTTGGTTATGAAATTTTTGCTTGGTTTCTTCTTGGGAAAACCAAGAAATTAAAATGTGAACCGTATGAATCCAGTGTTATATACGTGGAATATCTCCCACACATATCATTTGTAGATAAAAGAATGAGAAGAAAGAATTAACGAATGCAGCCTCTGCTGGTGCTGTAAGAATAAATTAATTTGACTCTGGAAACGAAATCTTCATAATATCTATCGTATAATATAAGTAGCCATAGACAAGAGACTTGGAGAATAGCCTCTCTAACAGCTCTACCATTTATCGACCACAGATGATAGTTGCTATTAGATATTGGAAGAGGCGAAGAGAAATTACCGCATCGCTGTAGTTAAATGACGACTTTATAATAAGCATATGATTACATGGTTGGAATCAGTCACACAAATTCTAAAAAAATATGTGCTTAAAATTGAGAAGATCGTAATGAGTCGATAATAGACGATTAAATAAAAGTCGGAGACATTCATTCTTGAATTTGCAAATCGCATAAATGATCTTGTCTTAATTTATATATGTCATAAATGAACTTGTTAAGATTCATCGTACATAATTGTAACAATGTTTACATTTGTACCCTTTTCAAATTACGCTTCAGTCTCTGTGTAAAAATATCCTTATTTTTAAATGAAATGGCCTCCGTCGTAACAGGCATATGAATTTTTCCATTGGAATAGAATACGAGTATGTCCTCAAATTAGGACAATAGGCGTTTCAATCTACTCCTGATAGGTTCAATGAACTCAGAATTCTCATAAAACATTAAAGAATGTCTTATCTCTGCAGGTTTGAAATGACGGAAAGCATTGTTTGAATACTTTCATATTAATTTGGGAACATTAAAGAAACACTATAATTAATAATTATTACTTTATAATGTTTGTTCGTTTTAAATTAACGAACGAAAAAGTTTGGTTTGAAACTTGTTAGAATTTTCATTGCTTTAAAAAATATTAAATAAAAGTAAAATGTACATGTTATTACATATTATTAGCCGTGGTAGCTAAAGAGCCGGGCGCTTGCCTTAAATTTCATAGTACGCGAGTGACCTGAGTTTGATTCCCGGTGCCGGCACCTCTAAAATTGTTCTGCAATATGAAGTGCTGATTTACCATGAAGGGAAACATCGTGAGGAATCCCGCACGTCTGCGGAATAATAATAATGAAGACATGTGAAGTCCGCCAATCCGCTTTTAAGCGCGGCGTACTCTCCCCGGCTCCAAAACCGTCTCAGAAATGAGACGGGGCCTGTGCTAAGCAGTGGGACATGTATAGGCTGGTGTTTTACTTTTTTTACATAGGTTATTTTTAGGAAGGTTTTGGTCATATTTAACACAATATTGTTTTAGAAATTGTGTCGCAATATCTTCCGATTTCGTATTTAAATTTTTAATCGTTGTAATGTTATACTTTTCTGGCCAGTGTTGACTCATCGCTAGCGCCAAAATTTTGGACAAGCAGTTGTTATAATTTATTTAAATTTATACCACCTCGAACTCGAAACCACTTCAACCCTAAGATTTCCGATGTGATTTCAGTTTTTTGTAACCAACAACAAAACCACAGAAAACACCCTCCGTTAGCACTTTTAACGTAATTAGCACTCACCACAAACAGAAAGGCGATCGCAAGCCGCATTTCTCTATCGAACTTTCACTGTGAACGCGCTGGGTAAGTTCATGGTGGACGCAGCCGTACACCACTGCGTCTGGCCACCGACTGGCGGGAAGCGGCGCTTTCGCATTGCCCCCGTCAAGGACTGCATCTGATGCACTTGATTTTTAATAGCAATCGATAACCCTAAAGGAAAAGTAACCGGTACACTTGTCTCTAGTTCGACGACAGCCCAAGATCGGTAATATCGTCCGGTGGGTTTTATATGGCGATACAAGATCGCGGCAGCTCGTAACAGTTTTCCAACGCAGCATCATTTGAGGCACTTCCGTCGATAAATCTCGGAATCTATCTGTATTATTACCATTTCGTCTATTATCTGTAGGTTATGATTCCGTTAAGTTTTGATACAACGTTGTCTAAGGGCCCATTTCTTATCGACTTTATCCAGTGTTGTCAGTAAGAAATATTACATTAAATATAAAGTTAATGGATATTCGAAATGTTGAAAGTCTTGATGTTAATCTTTATAAGTATCAAATTATCGGTAATTTTACAAATAAATATATGTCGATAGGACTTTCATTTTAGTCGATTTACAATCATCGCGTTTCCTGCGTTGTAATTTCTGCATGGACTAATATATTGCTGTGCTTACTGTATTTAGAGCAGCTGCGTGCTGAATATTGATGTTCTGTTTTGTCAAGGTTAAATGACCAGTTTACATACATACATACACACATAAGATCACGACTGTATCCCATAAGGGGTAGTCAGAGACTAGGCACTCACTGCAAAAAACAGATGACTGCCACAATCCACGTTTCACCAAAACAATATAATGCACTTGGTGTGATAGGTGGTGAGCCCATCGCCACCATGCACTGTTGGGTGCACAGTGCAGTTTAATTCCTTACTCGTCTTTTACGAGATCCATTGGATGAGATTAGATTGATGATTTCTCACCCACTAGTTTAAACAAATATAAATGCTATTTGAGTACACTTATTGTAGTATTTATGGATATCGATTTTCTTGTAAGTCGTGAACAAATCGTGGTCATCATTTCCCTTGTCACGTGGCAAGGCAGGCACCTTCATTAGGATACCGTTTCCACCAGGAATAGTATACTTCGATCATGATCTCTTACGTCGAGTTTTTTAAGAGTTGCGAGACCCTTTTTTAATCTGCTAATCTTAATCCGCCTTTTTGATTCCGCTGCTGGAAAAAAAAAACAAGTAAAGCTTGCATACATTTCAAGCTTAATCTCATACTCATAATGCTGCGCAAACGAGGTGGTGACCGCAGTACCGATACCGTTGCACTAGTGACGTTCTCCTGGCTGATTTCGACCACGGCGACTACTTCCGAATATTATCAACAGCTATCAACTGCGCAGGAGATATTATAAAAACACAGAGGCACTCACTGGTCCCTACCCCCGACGTAACAATCATGCTATGAGATCGGAGGTAGATGGATGGATGGATGCAGTGTCAGAAACATGGGAACAATCACAACACAACCAGATCCGAAAACCAACAATTTGTGTTTTAGCACAAATGTTGGTCCCGGCTAGGAATCGAACCCAAGACCCGCGGCGTGGAAATCAGGTAGCGTGGCATTGATTAATAATAGGATCCCAAGCCGGTGGTAGTAACCAACCATCTTCCCTATTGAAATTGGGATTGGGATCCTATTATGAATAAAATTAAATCAAAAACCGAGCATTCCACTGCAAGGCTTCAAGACATAGTAAGCTCTTTCTGCGTAGATCGGACCAAAAAAATAATAATAATTAAAAGCTGAAGGTCATAGTTAACCCGGGGTGTTAACTATGACATCAGGACATCTGTCGTCTCAGTCCTCCCGTGACCATGGGTGCTGTAAAGCGCCCGAAACGTCGGGTTATAAATAGTTTAAACGAAACGCGATCAAATCCGTAAAAATTGTTTTATTTCGATTTGTAGTATTCGCGTAAATATAAAAAACCATTAAGATTTAATGTCCTTCTACTGCGGTACCTTCCTTCAGTTTAAAGTTTCGGAAGCTACGTTTTTTTGTTCTTTACGTAATAATCGCACTGTAATTAAAACTATCAATATAGCATAGTGACATATAGTGCGATTGTTCCCAATAATCGATTACTACAACTGAACATTCTCCATAGTACAGCTTCGCTTCGTATTGTTTCAAATGACACCTGAATGCGATATCTGTTAAACTAAGATTTAGAAAAAATATTTAAGTCGTGAGAATTGTGTTGAGCTCTAAATGAATGAAACGAATGTACTTATATAAGAAGTTCAGGAGATCGGATCTCTTAATCTGACAAATGAAGAAAGGTACCATGTTCCTCATCTTTCCACAAAAGTCATATCAATTTAGTTTATAAAAGGCCTTGGACTCCTTCCAATGTTTAGAAACTTTTAAGTCAATAAGAAAGAAGAAATAAGTTTTTACCTTATTGCAGTGTATACATACTGTGTTTATTTGATAAACTGTCAATGAGAAATGTTATATCTTTGTTTTTCCATGCATTAATAATTTATAGTCAAGTATCCAATATCAGCAGTGAATGGATGTGATTTAGTTGGATTTAAATTTTCATTCTCTTTATAACATATTTCTCAAATTATTGAAATTTACATTTTGTACAGGTTTAGTGTGCTATCCATCATTGGAAAAGTTGGATAAGGTTACTTTTTTATGCTGTCCATGGTATCATCGTTTGTCAACAATTAATTATTTGCTTATTTAAAAAAAAGTGAAATGAAGTAACAGCCTCTGCATGTCCCACTCCTGAGCAAAGGCCACCCCAGATTTTTGGGACGAGGCCTGTACTCAGCTCGTGTTATTTATTTAGGCTTTATCTCCACACAAAAATATAAATACATCTATGAAGGCACTGCAATTTGTCATTCGTGGTAGAATTAGTATTACCATATTAGTAGTAGGTAGAATTCCTATGCCTCAGTAGGTAACACCATAGTGTCATTTATTCCACCATCAAGTAGCGGTATGCAAACTTCACTGTGTTTCGGTTTGAAGGGCACGAAGCCAATGGAATCACAGGGCATATGAGACTTTAGGCCTATCTCATGATATGCAAAGTTCGTGGGTGAGATCGCAACTGTTATGGGTAGGGTAACTACCGTTTATAAAAAATGTAACATTTTTACGATTGAGTATTAAACGTAGTTTGGTAGATGGAGGTGCCCCTTCAGGCCAAGAACTTCCAGACTCGGAGGGGGAATGTGGTGTAGATCACCACCCCGCAGACACTGAAACTTATAGTGAGAGTGAAGATTGAGACGATGAGGTGCAGTCTGGCGATTCGGTGAGACTGCGTCCAGGATCTTCGGTCCGTCGAGACTTAAGGAGGCAGCGGTGAAGCCTCGAGAGTCAGTCTGAGTAGAATGAGCGGCCGTTGATGATCCTCAGTGGCCCAGAGACTCGGAAGCACGCGTTGTGTTGTAAAACAGGAGACCATTATCATCATACACATATTTTTTAATTATATATTTAAAAAAAATTGCCATTCACTAGGATTTCTCGTGCATAGTGGGAGCGTTTACAGATATAAACACCGGGAACCCGATTAATTATCTGTAAAAATCGTGTCGTGCCGGTATCGAACTTGGAACTCGTAACGTCGCTTAGCCACTGCTGCCTGTCACGTGTTTGGTATAATATCTGTCTTTATTTAAGATATTAGTACATATAAAAAGTTTTTGAGAAGTTTTTGGAGTCGGTTTTTTCAGATTTAACGATACGAAGCACAAAATTTGTCGATGTTAAGTGAAACGATATTTGTTATTATTATATGCATGTAATGTTATACACTGTGGAGATTTTAGATATAGGTACCACGTGAAAGATTATTAAAAAATAAATAAAATATAAACATATAAAGATACATAAAATTCTGTGCTATATAATTGCGTCAAGAAGCCACAGGCGCTCGTGAATCATTTTTAATTGTGTTATTTCATGCTATCAATGCGATCGAATCGCGTTACATTGCTAATTCACACGACGGAAAAATTAGGTTCCGCTTGTTGGCAAGAAAGAGTGTGTACGATTGAGTAGGTCAGTCGAGTAATCGTTCGCTGCCCGACGTTTGCGTTCGCCTCTGTCTCGCTAGCGTTGTTTATATACCGTTAAAGAGGGACAGAGAGTGCACGCGTGCTCAGCACCGTTATAACGCGACGATATCTTGAATGAAGATGGCGTTTTCTCTCGCGCCAAAACAATGGCCCGTTTAGGTTACCATTTTTCAATGGGTAAAATACAAGACGTAGTTATTAGATTTAACATTAAGTGAGTAAACTCTATAATTCTTCATCAATAAGTACGTACCTAGTTTTACTTTAATTTATACAACTTTTAAATTTTTTAAATAAGATGTCTAAAATACGTAAAATTTTCATGAGGAACAAAAATAAAAATAAATATTTGTTACTATATCTACAGGTTTGGGCTTTTGATTGATATAATTGTAATCAACGTATACTGTAACGGTGAACGAAAATCCGTAATGCTGCAAAATATCGAAGAACTTGTGATTTGAATGATATTTGTTTATTTTTAATAACTATGTTAAATGTTTTTTGTCACTGCTATAGTTGTTCCATGGTAAGTACATATGCTGTGTTAGGCCGGTACAATTTCAAAGCAAAGCTAAATTAAAAAGAAATATATGTAAAAAAAAGAAGTAACAGCCTGTAAATGTCCTTTGGCTGAACCCAGGGTCCGCGACGTTTAAATAAATAAAACCAGCACTTTACCCGTCAGGCGGTTTTTATTTGTGGCAACGTTAGCAATATCGTACGTTTCGATAGACTACTTGACGGGCTGTAATGAATCAAAAAAAGATAAATTTCGAAATGTTATGCCTAATATAGTATGCTATAAAACAGTATAGAAACAATAGAAAACAAATCTTCTGTTTTTTGTATGTGTTGTTTATAATAATATTCATATCTAAGAATCAAAAGGAAATATCTATAAAGTCGCAGTCATATATTTTAATTTGCAGCAAAATATTGTAAGCTTGCAAAAGATCTTAGCAACTGCTGATTTTGGCACCCTCGTGCATTAAAGAAATGTATGTTGTTAGATTTTAAAAGGAAACTTCTTTTGGCGCGAAAGGAGGTCAGACTTTTTGGTCTGTGGATGACAGTAGAATTTCATGGACGAATTTGAGTGCAGCGTTTTCATGCAACGCTTCTGTTTTTCCTAATCAATATTTATCGATTCATTAACAATTGTTTATGTACTGATGCAGTCATTTTACAGCGAGTAATTTATCACATCTTACTGAAACATCTAAATAAATAAACTGCGTTTGCCAACCCGCCAGGTGTGGCAACTATGGCAAAATCCCTCCAAAGTTAGAGCTACAAACTTTTGTGGCTATCTATGGGGGAGGCCTATGTTCAGCAGTGGACTTTTGATAGGCTAAACCGAACGAACGAACGAACGAATAGTTTTGTAAATTCATGTTATTTTTTTTAATCGTATTTCTAATATATATTAGTTTCACTTCTGTCACATGTACCGTGTTACGCATTTTTTATTAAAAATACGAAGCTTTCGATTTGCCTGCTGCCACCCCACACGTTTTGTAGAAGCCGACTTAGGAATATTCCAGTAAATTCCTGCCTCCGACAGATGGCGGGACGATGAAATACGTATAATAATGATATCTTCCTGGCCGATTTTCGACCGTGGCGTCTACCTGATTCTTCTTGTGTCTCTGACCCTGCATCCTAGCCTATACTCATGCGATGATATCACGACGCACGACTAGGTGAGAACGAGTGAGTTACTCTGTGTATTGTAGTGTTCGGAAAAAATGACTTCCGTTATTTTTCATTTACTTAAACGTCCGGCAAATTTCAGACGAATGGTAAACCTAAGGCAGTTGCAAATCGACCTGCCACTTTAAAATCGAAAGGCGGCCCTGATTGGGTTTAATCACTTGTACTTGATTAGTGCCAGTGTTTGAGTGGTCACAATGCCTATGTGTTAGTAAATGTAATGGTCAATATTAAACGACGTAAGCTCCAGACTTTGTTTGTATTTGTTCGGCAGGGGTCATAGAAATGATAATTATTCATTTTTCGACGTAAGAATAGTAAATTTCGTTTGTCGAACGTCATTTTGTACAATTTACCACCGTTTCGTAATGGGTTTCGTTAGCCGTGTGGTGGCGGCTCGTTAAAAGAATACTACCACTCCATCTCATCCAATGGACCTCTTAAAAGGCGAGTAAGGAATTAAACTGCACTGTGCAGCCAACAAGGCATGGTGGCGATGGGCTCACCACCTATCACACCAAGTGCATTATATTGTTTTGGTGAAACGTGGATTGTGGTAGTCATCTGTTTTTGCAGAGAGTGCCCAGTCTCTGACTACCCCTTATAGGTTTGAAAGAAAACCAAAGTACGCCCCATGTTAAACATTATGACAAGATTCAATAAATATAACTGTATTGAAAACTCGAGCAGACCAGCCTCCACCAACAACGCATAAAGGTTTTTTTAATGAAATAAAGTGATTAGTTTCATAGAAAGTGCAACGTCTGCCCATAACAGTTGCCGCGGCCCCCAGAATACTCTGTTGCAAAGTTGTGAGTGGCACCCGCACTGCACTCGTCACTGCTGAGACACCGATTCTAAAGTCTGGTGGCTGGATTCCTATGCAGGAATACGTCTAAGTAGGTACCACCCCAGGGCCAGTTATTCTGCCGTGAAGCAGTAGTGTGCAAACGTTACTGTGTTTCGGTTTCAAGGGGCACTAAGAGTTAGTGGGCGTATGAAATTTAAGAACTGATGGATCTTGTTGGTATGGGCACAGTGTGGTGTCACACAGAAATTTTCTGGGTGACACAACATTTGTTATGGGCAGACGTTGCACTTACCATTAGGTGAACGTTTTGATTACTTCGTCAAATAAAAAAAAAGTAGTGTGCAGACTTCTACGCCACTGGGCCTGGGTAAGAATATCAGCCGAAACAACATTTAGGACAAAAACACAAACTTTGTGGTGTCACACACAAATTTTCTGGGTGACACGGCATTTGTTATGGGCAGACGTTGCACTTACCATCAGATGAACGTTTTGCTCTATTTATCACTTTACCCAATAAAAAAACTACACTAGTTCTACTCAACTAGACGGATTCTTGCATGAAATGAAATGAAAATTATTTATTCTTCAACGTAAGAAATAAAAATTTCTTTTGTCAAACGTCATTTTGTTTACAATCTATCAACGTTACGTAATGAGTGAGAATGACGGAGAAGAAACAGGCGAAAAAAAATTCCGTAGGTATCGTCTTATTAGTTTTTTTTATCTTAGTCAAAAGTAGATCCATACTAACCCATATTAATATTATAAATGCGAAAGTAACTACCTCTGTCTGTTTGTTACCTTTTCACGGTTCAACCTCTGAGCTGACCAAATTTGGCACAGAGATAGCTTACATCCTGGAGTCCCTCTCCGGGATGTAAGCTATCTCTGTGCAAGGATCATCTGTCAAAGGATACATTTTATTCCGGAAAATCAAATATTTCCAAACAGTAAATTAAAAAAAAACCTATATCCACGCGGACGAAGTCGCTGGCATCAGCTATAAATACATTTACAACGAATAATCACATAGAAAACCAAAGCATGCGCCATGACGAAATGTTAGACAAGATTCTATAATAAACATACAAGTGCATTGTAAACTCTAACAGACCAGCCTCCGCCATAGAAATCGAATCAGTAAAGCACGTGAAACGTACCAACCTTTTTACGCAAAGGGTCTTGTACCAGGTACATGTGCCGTGCACCTCGTTTTGCAGGTCGCATTACGAGGTACGCGGCACATCCGGGGGATGTCATTTGATTCTTTCAAATATATAGATATATATAAATATAAAAATATTAAGTATAAAGGGGAGGCCTATGTTCAACAGTGGGCTAAGATAGGCTGAAATGATGATGATAAAGTATAAAATAAGGCTTATGGCGTCAACTCGAAAAGTGACGGTGGTGATTTATTGAATTTTGTAATTTCTGTGTACATTTAGAGTTTCGATGTTTAATATTGATAGTTTTATTATGCAGCAAGTGCTTGTGAAAGTGTACAGTCATTGGAAATTTTAAACCAGAATGGTACTTTACGTTTTGTCTCCATCAGTCCAGCAAGTCTTCAGTAAAAGTCAACTATCATTTTAATGTAGATCGAAATTTTGAGTTATCTATTGTCACTGCCGTGACTGACTTGACATTGGCAGGATTCTAGTGAGAGAGAGCAGAATTAAAAGGAGAAGAGGAAGTACAAAATAAGCTAGTGGCAGAGTTGCCATATTTTATAGTAGGTATTAGTTCCACATATGGACTAAGGGCCAGTGTGGGGCAGACCGGGGTTGGTTGGGGACTGGGGTAGGTAGAATAGCTGCAAAACTAAACTTCATTCAGGTTTGAGTGAAAGAATCAACGTTGCACTCAAAGAAAGCCCGTTGCTTGATTGATCATTCGCACCGAACGCGAGACACAGGGAAATGTCTCACTGCCAGTGAGAGCGCAATATCAATAATTGGGATACCTAAGTAGTTTTTCACTAAGATATTTTTTTCGTTCTTACATTGTAATTTATACAAATTTAATTTGAAATTGAAAGTAAATTATTACAAAAGGTATACAAATACGTATTATGACTATTATGCTAAGCATTTTAGTTTTTATTTTATTAGGATTTTTGAAAGCAAAAACTCCGGTCGGGGTTGGTACGTCAATTGCATATTGGATTCGGTTGACTATGACCCAGCTATTGCAGTTTTTCGAAAATATATGCAGTTTTTCGATAATATATTTTAGGTTTACGAAAAAAATAAAAGTTTATGATAAAAATTAACCATTAAATTATAAAGAAGTCTGCGAAGAAGTCTGCAAAACTTATTTTTTTAAATTGGACGAGACGAGCAAAACGTTCACTTGATGGTAAGTGCAACGTCGGCCCATAACAGCACCCAGAACATTCCTGCGTGACACTACGCTGCGTTATCCAGACTTCAGTTCTTTAGTCTCATATGCCCATTATTACACTAGCTCTCAGTGCACTTCAGAACACAGCAATGTGTACAATCTGATTTATAACTGGCCTTGCGTGGTATCTACGAGTACATAGACGGATTCTTGCATAGGAATCCTTTCACCAGAAAAATAATTTAAACTATTAAAAATGAAGTTATACTATGAATAATTTTTACTTTTATATGTATATAATATAATACGGCTATAAACTCATTATCACTGTAGTTTAATTGTTACAAAGCTAATTTCTCAATAGTCTCAATCCATTTCTACAAAAAATGAGAACATATGAAAGAAATACGACGAGGTCAGAAACTCCGATAGATGTTATCGACAGAGCCTGTAAAGAAAGTATGTTTGACAAAAAATATTAAAAAAAAAAAAAATTAAATTAGATAAAGTGACGAGACATGCAAAACGTTCACCGGATGGTAAGTGCAACGTCTGCCCATAACAGATGCCGTGTCACCAAGAATATTACTGTGACATTTTTAATACACATTAAATATTGTCATCAAGTAATTCAAGCCAACCTGCTCCAGTGGACTAGTCTACCTTCCCCAGCATTGGGGCAGGTTAGGTCAGGTTAGGTTTAATCGTATGTCGTATTTTACTGTTGGTAGGATTCCTATGCAGGAATCCGTCTAGGTAGGTACCACCCCAGGGCCAGTTATTCTGCCGTGAAGCAGTAGTGTGCAAACATTATTGTGTTTCGGTGTGAAGGGCACTGAGAGCTAGCGTAATCACTGGGCATATGAGACTTAAGAAATTATGTCTCAGGGTGACGGGCGCAGTGTGGTGCTACACAGAAATATTCTGAGTGACACAGCATCTGTCATGGACAACACTTACCATCAGGTGAACGTTTTGCTCGTCTCGACACTTTATGAAATAAAAAAAAATAAAAAAAAAACAAAAGTATATCGTAATCAGCGTAACACCGGGCGCCGGTATTGGACAGTAACATACATACATACATAAGATCACGACTGTATCCCATAAGGGGTAGTCAGAGAGACTGGGCACTCACTGCAAAAACAGATGACTGACACAAATCACTTTTCACCAAAACAATATAATGCACTTGGTGTGACAGGTGGTGAGCCCATCGCCACCATGCGCTGTTCGGTGCACAGTGCAGTTTAATTCCTTACTCGCCTTTTACGAGATCCATTGGATGAGATGGAGTGGTAGTATTCTTTTAACGAGCCTTATGGCAGTTCAATATTCCAGTGCGCTTCACAGGTTCCGATAGTAACGATTTCTTATATTTACGCGAACACTACACATTTGAGTGAAACCATTTTATCGCGTTTAATTTTACTCTTTAATCATAACTATGTCGTCACGACATCTGTCACCTCAGTCCCCCCGTGACCATGGGTGCTGTAAAGCACCCGGAAACGTCGGGTTATGAATAGTAAAATTAAACGTTTCATTTTAAACCTTCCGATTGTATTTGAAAGTTGGCCAGGAGGACACCATATCTATATTTCATTTTATTTTATTTCGTAAATACAGATAAAATATAAACTGACACGTATTTTAAAAGCAGCCTTTGTGTTGGCTGACAACTACTTTACATTTTACGTTAGTTCATGTTTATTCCCTTTGCGTAGGCAAAGAGTTAATTACCGTTTATTGTTAGTGCGTAGGTACGGGTGCGGCTCGCTGGGTTTGTTTAACATCTTTCTCTGTGTTTACGACCGTCTGTCGGTAGCTGCTTAACCGATTTCAACAAGATATGTGTCAATATAGACGAGACAAGCCATAAAGTTTGTAAATGTTATGCGAAAGCCGGCCTATTTCTCATTGGACAATTACATTTGAAAGCTTTTAAGTTGTTTCATAAAATTATGTTTAAGCTAGCTGTGCCCCGCGGTTTCACCCGTGTAAAATAAGCCGACCACATGATTATATTCATCATCATCTTCATTTCAGCCTATCACTAGTCCACTGCTGAACATAGGCCTCCCCTATAGATTACCACAAAAGTTTGCAGCTCTCATATTGGGGGGATTTTGTCATAGTTGCCACGCTTGGCATACGGGTTGGCCACCGCAGTTTATTTATAAGATGTTTCAGGATGATGCTGTTGCCCGTCTTTTGATTTTTATTTTCCCTCTGTCGACTTTTCAGACATCCACGAGATGAGAATGGGGTGGCAGATTCTCTTAAGCCGCCACCACACGGCATGATTATTACAAGCTAGCTGCCCCGGCATACGTTTTCCTGCCCGTTCCGGTATGTGACGCGATGAGTTTGATTTCTGAATAACATTTAAGTATGATAGTCCGTGGTAGCTCAGGGGCTAGGCGCTCGCTTTCAATTTATTAGTATGCGAGTGACCTGGGTTCGAGCCCCGGTGCCGGCACCACTAAAATTGTTAATTGCAATTTTAAGTGCTGATTTACCACGTGCTCGCCGGTGAAGGAAAACATCGTGAGGAAACCTGCATGTCTGAGAAATAAAAAAATATTTCGAAGACATGTGCATTCCGCCAACCCGCATTGGAGCAGCGTGGCGGATTCTTCCTAGCTCCAAAACCCTCTCAGAAATGAGAGGAGGCCTGTGCTCAGCAGTGGGAACATTTATAGGCTGAAACTTTACTTTACTTTTTTTATTTAAGTATGAAACGGAGCACCACCTACCGGGTCGGATTTTGTAATTTTCCTTTTTGGTTTTCCGCTTAAATTTTAAAATTATATTAACGACGTGATTCTCTACAGTTATATCGTCGACGATACATTGGATTGCCATCGTTGCCAGTGATAGTCACCGCCGTCAAATTTCGTGGATAACGCTTGGAACACTTGCCGTCCACCATGCACGGTGATAACGGTAGAACTATCACAACGAAAGTGAAAGGAAACAGTTTTGCGGTCGACAAGACCTTGGATTGTTCCGTATTCGCTACTTCTTTCCGAAACATTCAAGGCGCATTGCAACGTGGAGTATTGTAATTTCATTTCCAGTGGATTGATCCTTAGTATTGCCATCTTCTGGTCATATCATTTCAGCCTATCAGTAGTCCACTGTTGAACATAGGCCTCCCCCACAGATTGTCACAAAACACGCTCCTGAGCCACCTGCATCCATCGAATTCCCGCAAAACCGTGCAGGTCGTCTGTTCGCGGCATTGTAAATAACATAAAAATATGTATTCTGTCGCATTCTTTTATTTCATTCGGTAGCTATAGTATAGTTGTACTCCTTCCATCAAAATTGTTCCGTAATTACTTCGTGAGCTAGTGAGGTTCATTTTGTTTTTATTTCTTTTATTGTGTGTATATACTTTTTTTTGTAATTGTATATTGGACTGAATAAAAATTTTAGTTATATTTTTTTTCATTTGCAATTGTAATACGTATAAAGTAATTATTTTGATATTATGATGTCTTATATTTACGCGAACACTACACATTTAAATGAAACTACTACTTTACGGATTTTATCGCGTTTAATTTTATTATTTATAACCCGTGACCATGGGTGCTTTACAGCACCCATGGTCACGGGGGGACTGATGGTGACAGATGTCCTGATGTCATAGTTGATGACATCAGGACATCAAATCAAACAAAATCACATCAAAGGACAGAAAAGGAAGTAAATATAGTTTCATTTAAATATTTTGATATTTTTATATAACTGGTTTTACACTACACATTATATAGTTAATAGAATCAGGCGATTCTTTGCGGAAATGCATTATAATGAAGGAAATGAAGTTAAATTAGCTAAGATCCGCATGCTAAATATAAAATTATGTATATTACCTCGTTTTTGAAGAGCACTGCCCGCCCTCCCTCAGTAGCGTGCACAAGCAAACTAACACCACCACCCGGAACCGCCACCAGATATCCTCCACCACTACATTACAGCAGTATTACTGCTAGGTAATATACCACCACTGGAGTCGAGACCACGACACGTGTTTGGTCCCAAAGGAAGGGCTGGTCGTCCTCTAAAAGGGTTCATGTATAATTGTTAACGTGTTTACGTTAAGATCTCTGTAGGTAGGGGAAAGAGCATTAAAGAGTTCAAATTTACTTTCTGGTAGTAGGATTCCTATGCAGGAATCCGTCTTGGTAGGTACCACCCCAGGGCCAGTTATTCTGCCATGAAGCAGTAATGTGCAAACATTACTGTGTTTCGATTTGAAGGGCACTGAGAGCTAGCGTAATCACTGGGCATATGAGACCTAAGAACTGATGTCTCAAGATGACGGGCGCAGTATGGTGCTACATAGAAAATATTCTGAGTAACACAGCATCTGTTATGGGCAGACGTTGCGCTTACCATCAGGTGAAAGTTATGCTGGTCTTGTGACTATATAAAAAAAATATTATTAAGAGTGTAGGTTTGTTCTTATATAAGAGGTTGATAAAACGACTGAATCATTTTTGAATTCTCATATTTACGAAGCCTACCAAGCCATTTGGGCAAAGAACAGTCCAGAACAAAAACTCGTATACTTATTTCCATACGAAACTGCGATGGATTATTCAATGCGTGGGCGCCACGTGTCTGACGTCATGCAAACGCGCTATGTACGACTGATTTATATGTTTGTTTGTCTACGTGTAATATGAGTGGGCAGGTATCCGATAGGTGTCCGGCAAAGTGGAACCTTGCACCCACCTTCTTTCTACCGAGGTGTCGTAAGAGGTGATTAAGGCATACTGACAGCCTGTATTCGTGCAGAATAGCACGAGATTCCCACGAGCCGTATAGTAACAGCATTGCATATCAATGCTGTTACTATACTGCTCGTGGGAACGCAATGGGAGACAGATACCAAAATGGTGGCGACGAGGTTTGCAACCCGTCACTCATTTTCCGAGGAGGCGGAAACTGGGCTACATGTGTGGTCTCTCCCTACCCCTTATATGTGAAAAAGGCGTGACTATATGTATGTATGTACATATATGAACCTTATATTTACGGTAAGCAGTCTTGATGGTGATCAGTGTGGTGCTCTCAGGGCTCACCCCTAAGGCTACACCCAGAACATTTCTGTGTGACAACACACTGCGCCCATCACTCTGAGACATCAGTTCTTAAGCCTCATTAGCCCAGTGATTACTAGCTCTTCAGCGCCCTTCAAACCGAAATACTAATGCTTGCGCACTACTGCTTCGCGGCAGAATAACTGGCTCTTCGGTAGTAGTTACCTAGACGGATTCTTGCATAGATTCTGGAATCCTACCACCAGTAAAAATTTCTATCTATCGGAAGCTGTCAACTGCACAGGTGGTAGAATTCCTATGCAGGAATTCATCTAGATAGGTAACAGCCAAATCTTATAGAATTATTAAGAAGGCGCTCCAATTTTGTGAGAAGATTTTATAAATCATTGTAATTTAAATATTGTGTATAATTTATTTATTAAAAAAAAATCTATGCAAATTATTGTTTTTTACACAATACCTTGTCCATGTTTTTTAAAATTAATATTTGTTGAATAGCAGAAAATTTGTTTATACCGCGCGTATTCCCACGATACCACGCGACTTGTTTAAATTCTCTTTGGACAAGAATTGCAATATCAAGATTGTCGATAGTAAATTGTAATACATTTAATGGTGTGACAGTATTCTCTTCATCAGCAGCCTATCAAGAGTCCTCTGCCGGACATAGCCGTCAGCCAAGTAGAGAGGATTTACTGTAACATCACGCATGCCCACACTTGAACTTGGACCCACACAGTTTGGGGAGCTTTTGCAAAGCCAAAGAAAAAAACGTGAATTAAATAAGTAGAGAGTTCTTTTGTCTAAAATCTATAACTTATACTAGTTGAACTAACAGACGTATGTTTTTTGCATATATACATAGTCACGCCTCTTTCGCATTGGATTAGGCAGAGACCACGTCTTTCCACTTGCTTTACATCTCGTACCTCTTTTGCTTCTTCTACTTTCATAAGCGTTTTCGTACAAGCTCCGCGGTTGCGGGTACTTTTGACGTGGCCTTTCCCTAAACGTCTAATGTTTTTTTTAAACTAATCTAATTGGATATAACTGGGTGTCGGCGTTTCGTCGTTCTCGTCTGATTGGGGGCCCTGGGTAGTAAAGACGGATTTGCTTGGCATTTCCCTATGTAGACTTACTACACACGACGAAGCGGAAGATTTTCTTTCGCTGCCACATTTTTACTGATGCCAACACGAAAAAATGCAGTGTTTCATTAAAAATTTAAATTAATACGTACAGAAAAAACTACACTGATCTCAATTAAAATATCACAAAAACGCGTAAAAATACACGATATATTTTTGTATTGTGTTATTCCATTGTTCTAATTATTAATTAATAAGTACTGCAAATAAAGTAAACACCAGAGGGTTATGCAAAAATTATGCAGTACATAAGTGCATCACGTACTGGCGTCAGGGTTGTCAACCACGTTTAGCTAATAAGCAATTACACTCTACTAGCCGATGCCCGTGACTTCGTTCCCGTGGATAAAGATATCTGTAACATCCCGCGGGAAATATTTTGATTTTCCGAGATATAAAGTGATGACTTAATATGTTCTCCTAGCCGATTTCGACCACGGCGACAACTTCCGAATACTGTCGAGAGCTATCAACTGCGCAGGATATTATACAGAGATATTATAGTGCCACAAGTGTACGCGCAAACACAGAGGCACTCACTCGTCCCAACCACCCGCGCCCGATGTAACGCTGATGCGATAAGATCGGAGGTAGGCTAGGCTGCAGTGTCAGAAACACGGGGACAATCAAAACACAACTAGACCCGAAAGCCAACAATTTGTGTTTTAGCACAAATGTTGGCTCCGGCTGGGATTCGAACCCAGGACCCGCGGCGTAGAAGTCAGGTACTCTGACCACTAGGCCACGCGGTCGTCAGTCGAGATATAAAGTATCGTATGTCCGTCTCCAGGATGCCCGTAAAAAGGTAACAAACAGACAGAGGGACAGAGGAAGACTTTCGCATTTATAATATTAGTATGGATTTTACGTCGGTGTACTTTCTAAAAAAAGGAAAGTAACATCCTATAAATGTCTCATTGCCGAATAGTAGGTGCTGGGCCTTCTCTTATTTTTGAGAGGGAAGCTGAAAAGGGAGCTGGGAAGTGTCCACCACGTTGCGCCAAAGCAGGTTGGCGGACTTCTCGTGTCTTCGAAATGTTTTTACTCCTCAGACGGAGGTTTTCTTTCCATTGATCACGTGGTGGGTCACTTAAAATTGCTGAACAATTCTCGGGGATCGACTTCAGCTCACTCACGTACTATGTGACACGTACATTGTGAGATACTACGGTTTGTCGTATGCTTTACACTCTTACATAGTAATAGTTCGCGAAAATACTGGTAACTGCTGGAAGGATAAACTGGAGGGAGCGTACTAGATATTGTCAAGAGAATCTACCACCCCATCTCATCCCGTGGTTGTCGTCAATGTCGACTGAGCGAAAATAAAAAACCAGGAGATCGGCAGCAGAATCGTACTGGAACATCAGAATAAATAAACTGCAGTTGCCAACCCGCCTGTCAAGCGTGGCAACTATGGCAAAACCCCCCCCAAAATTGAAGGTCTATGTTCAGTAGTAGACTAGTGATAAGCTGAAATGAAATAATTTTAATATTTTATATTTAAGATTTAAACTACTTAATATTTAGCTCTTCCTGAGGTTAGTACACGGTATAAGCCTCTTAGAAGTTGGAAACCCTAACTGGCGCGCTACCGTTCGAGGTGCGTTTTCCTCATGACGAGTAGTGTCGCCAAGCGATTGTGAATAAAAATCGGATTTTGAAAGACCTGGCACAGAACCATGATGATGCGCACCTGGCCGATTTTCGACCACAGCGACAACATCAATTACACCTGCCACAATAACTCCACATACTTCGGGTTGACTGGCAGAGAAAACCGATAGGCATTAAACGGACTTAAGGAAGAAGAATGTAGCAATGAAGAGTTGATAAATAAATAATGTTCCGAATACTGTTGGAAGTTTGTGGTGTAGTCCGCGCCACTGATGGATGCAGAAAAAGAAGAAAGAATAAGCAACATCTCTCTCGTTGACACCACACACAATTTAACAGCGCACTGTATATTATTGTGCCTCAAGTTTTTTTTATTTTTATTTGATAAAGTGTCGAGACGAGCAAAAAGTTCACCTGATGGTAAGTGCAACCATTTGCCCATAACAGATGCTGTTTTACTCAGAATATAAATAATAACTAGGAATATATTTTTGAATAGGAAATATTTCTGTGTAGCACCACACTGCGCCCGTTACTCTGAGACATAAGACTAAGACTTAAGTCTCATATGCCCAGTGATTACGCTAGCTCTCAGTGCCCTTCAGACCGAAACACAGTAATGTTTGAACACTACTCCTTCACGGCAGAATAACTGGCCCTGGGGTGGTACCTATCCTAGACGGATTCCTGCATAGGAATCCTACCACCAGTGTACGGGCAGAGAGAGTATATCACTCGTTGTAACCTAGCCCCACCAGATTTAACGCCCATGTGATAGATAACTTCGTATCACGAAGGGCACGGATAGCTAGTTTAATTTACTGGGCATATGAGCCTTAAGAACTGATGTTCTTAAGGCATTTGTTATGAGCACTTACCACCAGGTGAACTGTTCGCTAGTCTCGTCACTTTCTACCATAAAAAAGAAAAGTTTCACTAGCGAAACTGAGACACTGTACCTACAAACACTGGTCAGTTGGTTGACACATCGCCGACTGTTCAGCGTAGAAAGTGGCGACGAAATCGGATGAGTGCCCGGTAAGTATAAGCGTTATTGCACTTTCGTTCTCTGTATATTTAACTTTCTCAAGGATTTCTCAACTTTCATACCGCTCTGTTATGGAGATAAAGCCTTTAATAAATGTGTATTATTAGTTTATATTATTGATTTTTGCACCACTCAATATGGAATTGGTTTATTTGAATTTCAAGCTTTCCAATTTGCGATGGTAACGTGTATCAATCGATGTTATGATTGATGGCTCAGAATGTCGACCGCGTGGCGTAGTGGTTAGCGTACCTGACTTCTGCGCCACCGGTCCTGGGTTCGATTCCCAGCCGGAGGCAACATTTGTGCAATAATAGAAATTGTTGCTTTTCGGGTCTGGTTGTGTTGTGCATGTGAAATGTATGTTTATAAAACGCACCCACGATACAGGAGAAATCCTACAGTGGAGCTTCGTTTTTTAAGAAAAAAAAAAAAAGTTGTGGCGGTAATACATTGTTTTAAACAGTTTTTGCCCGCGGTTACGTCCGCTTTGCTCCGCTATGCGCATGTATGTGTATGTGTGTGTGCATTTATGTATATGTATATGTATATATATATATATATGTATATGTGTGTATGTATATGTATATATGTATATGTATATATGTATATGTATATATATATATATGTGTGTGTGTGTGTGTATCCGTGTACATGTGCGCATATTTATTTCTTTTAAATTAAACTAAGTCAATTAACAATATGTCCGGAAGCTGCTCGGTAAACCTGAGGCATCGACAGAATAACAGCGCTGTGGCAACTCTGCCATAGCATTATGCTGAGTCGACAGCCTTTTCGTTGCTACAACCCAACGTACGTCTGACAATGTAATACGTCGTATTTTTTATTTACTTATTTTTTGTATGTTGTGTTGTAGTATTGAATAAAAAAAATTTTCTTTCTTTCTTTCTTTCTTTCTTCGGCTATATGGCTTTAAATATATCTCCGTCTATAGTATATAAAAGAGGTTAACTATTGACTCATCGCGATATCTTCGAAACCTATTGACTTGAAATTACATACATTCATACAGTGGTATGTGGGTGGCCGTGGTAGCTCAGGGGCCTGGTGCTCGCCTTTAATTTCATAGTAAGCGAGTAACTTGGGTTCGATCCCCGGTGCCGGCACCTCTAAAATTGTTCTACAATTTTAAGTGCTGATTTACCACGTGCTTAGCGGTGAGGGAAAACATCGCGAGGAAACCCGCATGCCCGAGGAATAGAAATATTTCGAAGGCACGTGAAGTCCGCCAACCCGCATTGGAGCAGCGTGGCGGATTCTTCCTAGCTCCTAAACCCTCTCAGAAATGAGAGGAGGCCTGTGCTCAGCAGTGCGACATTTATAGGCTGAAACTTTACTTTACTTTTATACATATATTCACGCCTTTTCTCGTATAAAGAGGTAGACAGACACACAGTACTTGCGCAGCCCACTTTTCGCCAGCTATCCCTATAACCTATCTTGTCGCCGTCTCGTTTTGTGCCGCCATTTTGGTAAGAGTAAAAAAAAATTACTCATACCATTGCGTTCCCACGAGCAGTATAGTGACAGCATTGCATATTATGGTGTTATTCTGCACGAATAAATGCTGTCCGTCCTTGAATTGAAATTTTGCATACAAATTCTTTTCCCGACTTAGGCAACCACTAAGAACGATTTTTACGAACATTTAATACGACGGTGGTCAGAGTACCTTACTTCTACGCCGCTGGTCCTGGGTTCGAATTCCAGCCGGAGGTCTGGTTGTGTTGTGCAAATAAAGTTTTTGTCTGTAATCCTTTCCCGACTTAGACAACCACTAAGAACGATTTTTACGAACATTTAATACGACGGTGGTCAGAGTACCTTACTTCTACGCCGCTGGTCCTGGGTTCGAATTCCAGCCGGAGGTCTGGTTGTGTTGTGCAAATAAAGTTTTTGTCTGTAATCCTTTCCCGACTTAGGCAACCACTAAGAACGATTTTTACGAACATTTAATACGACGGTGGTCAGAGTACCTTACTTCTACGCCGCTGGTCCTGGGTTCGAATTCCAGCCGGAGGTCTGGTTGTGTTGTGCAAATAAAGTTTTTGTCTGTAATCCTTTCCCGACTTAGACAACCACTAAGAACGATTTTTACGAACATTTAATACGACGGTGGTCAGAGTACCTTACTTCTACGCCGCTGGTCCTGGGTTCGAATTCCAGCCGGAGGTCTGGTTGTGATGTGCAAATAAAGTTTTTGTCTGTAAAACGAATCCACGATACACGAGAAAATCTACTGTAGGGCATTTTAGAAAAAAAATTAAACGAACAGGTGCTGTTTTTGACTATGCAGACTTTAGTTTAGATTGCACTGCACACTTTAGTTTAGATTGCACCTTACCTTATCAAATATTCCTGGCTTTACGATGCTGCGAGTGCTAGCATATAAAATTGTTAATTTTCTACTCGTTTCAATGTGTTCGTAATTATTAACTAATTGATATGTGCTATTTTTGCAATTCTGTTCTGTTTTTAATTTTGGTTTTTTATTCATCATCATCATCATCATTATCACTTCAGCCTATCATAGTCCACTGCTGAACATAGGGCTCCGCCAAAGATTGCCACAAAAGTTTGGAGCACTCATTTTGAGGCGATATTGCCATAGTTGCCACGCTTGGCAGGCGGGTTGGCAACCGCAGTTTATTTAATCTGATGTTCCAGGAAGATGCTGCTGCCCATCTTCTGGTTTTAATTTTCCCTATGTCGACTTTTACGACACCCAAGGGATGAGATGGGTTGGTAGATTCTCTTAAGCCATCACCACATTTTTATTAGCTACACTATTTTACAAACACCTTTACGTATTTAATAACTAAGTCTTTCTCACCATTTTCTGTACGTTGCTAAAGCTTTTCTTTTATTTTATTAAAGTACTGGCTGTGCACCGCGGGTTCACACGCGTAAAAAGCCGACCCCGATCGATGATATACATATATACTTCCCTATTTGAATAGGATTTTCATGTAACTAATTTCGATACGCATGAAAGTAGTTTCAAATTAAATTTGGTGTTGCGAAATCTTCAGTGTCGCTGCGACTATGGCTTCATTAACATCAAAGCTTTATGTAGTGATGCACAATTTTGTCTTACATAATTTAAAAATAAAAAAAGGATATCTGGTAAGAAAAAAATAGACAAAAAACATGGCGATGAAATTAGTTCCATGACACGAGTTTCGCCGTAAATCGCGCAGAGCACGAAATTATTTTAGTTTCATGAAACCAATGAATACATTACGAAATACAATTACATGTGAAAAAATTGTTGATGAAATTAATGTTAATCCTGCTTTAGTTTTATTTTTATTACGTAATATTCTTCTAGAGATATATTCTGTTTCAGAACATACTTTTTATCGGACGAGTTTTATTGATCGGTATTTTCCAAGTCGGATAATGGACATTGCTCATTTCCCATACAAATACATACAAAGTTCACCCAAGAACCAACAGTCATAATACCTTATTTATTGGCTTCAAAATAACACCTATGTGTCCGTGAAAGGGATCAAAACGATGGACACTTCTCAGAATTTATTTATTACATAAAATATTTTCGATTTTGAGGTTATTTTAAATAGCCTTCTCTTCGGTTTTTGATTTATTACAAAATATCAGTTGTTATAATTCGGTAGTCGAAAAGTAAATCGAAAAAAAAAAACAACTACTCTGAACACCTAACAAACAAACGTAAAGGTCACCAAAATTACATTTAAAAACAAAATCATATTAAAGATTGCCGCTTACATGTGATTTTCTCAATACTCTGTCATTTGACATTCAAAATCTCTCTCACTCGCACGATGATAGCCATATTTGTTTCTTACTCGCAGTGTAAACACTGTCATTTTTACTAGGCTTTTTAGCCGCGACTTTTTTTTTTTTTAGGACTGATGGTCACTGTTAGCCCGAAGGCTTTTACAGCTTCGCCGGATTGAAAGGTGGCATACCGCTGAGGGCGCTTAGCCGAAACCTTTATTTATGGATGACTGGCGCAAGGGCCCCCGAGAGGGGACCTCGGCTTGGACCGTCATCCTGTTCGCGAGAGTAACAGACTCGAGGGTGCCCAAGGGGGCCGGTCTCGGCTCGGTCAGTTACTGCAATCGGGAGGGAATTAGCCGCGACTTTTTTTTGTTGGACTTAGCGCTTTGGTCTCTAGACTTACGGACCCAGCGCTGATTTTACATGTATGTTATTCGGATAATGGTAAAGTGTCGTAATTAATAGAATAGAATAGAATATTTTTTTATTCAACATAGTTTATTTACATAATACTTAATGAGTCTTTTTTTCTTTTTTTAACTACACTGGTTCGCCTGATATTGAATATTTTTTTCAGTCATTTTAAATAATGTACAATAACAGTAGTATTATAAAGATTTACAAATAGCTTAAATTTCATCCACATATTCTTTAATATTATAATTAACATTTTTATTAAGTCATTGATTAATAAAAAAATTGAATTTTTTGATTGAAAGACTTTGTGCACTTTCTGGGATTTTGTTGTAAAAACGTATACATTGTCCCTTAAAAGAGTTACTGACACTGTGAAGTCGAGTAACTGGCGTTATTAATTTATACTTGTTCCTGGTGTTTACATTATGAACATCGTTATGAACATCATACATACAAAACGTTCAAATATATATTGAGAGGCCAAGGTTAGGATATTAATTTCTTTAAATTTGTCTCTAAGAGACACTTCAGAGCCAAGATTATAAATAGCTCTTACGGCCCTCTTTTGCAAAACAAAAATCACTTCTACATCAGTCGCATTTCCCCATAACAAAATACCATAAGACATTATACTATGATATATGATATATGAATAGATGAAATATGAATAACTAAAATAAAATAATCTAGCAGTTTCAACATTAGTAAAGTCCCTATTTTTTTACAGCATAAGCTGCAGAGCTAAGTCTTCTAGCTAGTTTAGATATATGGGGCTCCATTGAAGTTTTGCGTCAAGAGTTATTCCAAGAAAAACAGTGGTATTCAAAAGGCTCAACTCTTCTCCATTCACAAGCATATTTACATCTAATCGTTTAACATTTGGTGTTGTTAATTGAATACATTTTGTTTTATTGCCGTTTAAAAGCAAATTGTTAACGTTAAACTAATAAACTAATTTTGAAATAGCATTATTTATAATAAAAGTTGATTTTTTATCTTAAAAATCAACGAAGAATCATCAGCAAATAACACTATATCATGGTTGTCTCCTACTAGGTAAGGTAATTCATTAATGTAAATAAGGAATAGAAACGTGTTTCACCTCAAAACGAGGCATTATCCAGTGATATTGACTCTTAACTTTCTCTTCTTTAGATACTGCTCATCCGGAAGAACTCTTGCTATTGATAACTACTTTCTGCGTTTTAGTACTCAAACATGAAGTTAGAAGTTGAAGTGCAGAATTTCTTATACCGTAATGATGTAGTTTCCTGATAAGTGTTTCATGATCAACGCAATCAAATGCCTTAGAAAGGTCACAGAAAACACCCAAGGCATCCTGTGAACTCTCCCAGGCATCAAATATATTCTTAATTAGTTCTACTTACTTAAACTACTTTTAAGCAATGAAATGCCTATTTGATTTTCTTTTATTAATTTTAAGGGTCCGTTGAATTATAGTATTTGGAATAATGGGCATAAGATAAGCTAAGAATTATGGTATATGTCAAATGTATATTGATTCTGCGAATTTAAGCAATGTCCTTTGACATAACAATAACTTCATTACGAAGCCTGGGCCGGTCAGATAGTTTCATATAAACGCAGAACCTTTGCAAATACGATGAAATAAGGTTTATTGCGAACAGTAGTGTGCAGACTTCTGGGCCACAGGACCTGGGTTAGAATATCAGCCGAAACAACATCTACGCAAGAACACAAACTTTGTTTCGGCTGATATTGTTGTTGTTTTCAGGTAAGGTTGTCTTATTGTGATTGTCCCCGTGTTTCTGACGCTACGTCCTAAGATAAGATCCAAGGTAGGCTTTTTTTATTGAATAAAGTGACGAAACGAGCAAAACCTTCACCTGATGATAAGTGCAACGCCTGCACATAAAAATGTTGTGTCGCACAGAAAATGTCTGTGTGACACAACACTGCGCCCGTCACCGTGACACATTTGTTCTTAAGTCTCATATACCCGGTGATTACACTAGCTCTGAGTGCCCTTCAAACCGAAACACAGTAATGTTTGCACAATACTGTTTCACGGCAGAATAACTGGCCCTGGGGTGGTACATACCTAGAAGGATTCCTACACGGGAGTCCTACCACCAGTAAACCTTAGATTTAACCTCATTAGCGTTACATCAGGTGCCACAGTGAGTCCATCATCATCAGTGTATCATCTTAATCTTAGTTTTTTTCTTTAAAATTAAAATTGTTTCACCACCAGCCGCACTGAATATTTTAAATCTAATTTACAGTATTCTTGTGTATTAATTCTAATTGGATGCCCGTCAGTGGTCGAAATTCGAGCGTAATTCATATTTTGTTTTGTTAATACTTTATTCATGTTTGAGTAATTATTTGTTGGCAACATTTTAAATAATCTGTGCGACTGTTTGACCAGAGACTATTAAGCATTTGACATTGACATTATGAATGTAAACAAACGACTATTTTGTGATTGACAAGTTGACATTGACAGCGTGAACGTAAACCAACGTAAACATTCAATGTTCTTTTTTATTTAATTTAATGTATTTGTAACACATATTACAATAAAAATTAGATTGCACGCGTCTTCTTCATACAAACTTTTACTATGTCAAATCTCACACTCCTTCGTGCGCGAAGTATGATAAAAAGGGGTACAAAATGTTCTCTTCACGTATTAATAAGATATTGACAAGCAGGTCCGTTGTAGTAGACACAAAAAGCGCCTGCAACAAAACAAACTGCACGCATAATTTATTTGAAAACACCGCCCGTGTTGCCATTCTCTATGTATGGTGTTCCGGAAACGAGACGGAGGAAGTCGGTTAAATAATTGTGAGATACATTAAAACAAATACGTTGATACTTAGTTTGTACAATTATTTACGAGTATTTGGACATTAGTAGTTGCATAGTTAGTACGTGAAACTTTGTACAGGGAACTTTGCATTAGAATTTACTGGGTAACAGCCTAACTGTTATTAGCAGACGCTGCCACGATCAGGTGGACGATTTCCCTTACTCTAATATACATACACATAGTCACGTCTTTTTCCCATATAAGGGGTAAGCAGAGACCAATCACGTAGCCCACTTTTCGCCGTCGCGGTAAACGAGATTTGACGGGTGGCGAACCACGTCGTCGCCATTTTGGTACGAGTCAAACAATTCTTACTCTCCATAGTGTTTCCACGAGCAGTATAGTACTCGTAGAATAAAGGCTGTCCGTACAATGCCTTATTCGCCTCTTACGACACTTCGGTAGGAAAGAGGTAGGTGCTATTTTACCTATCGGCTTTATTAATAATCTTAAAATAATATTACAATTGTTAATACTGAACGTAATCTTGCATTCTGTTGTTTAACTCATATATTATTTTATTTATTTATTCTAGGAAGACTTACAGACAAATATTACAGATAAATATCAAAGTAGTTATACAAGTTGCTAATTACAAGCCTTCGCATATTATATATATATTATTTTATGGGTCAATGTACACGTATTTATAACGAAATTCTGGAAGATATAGTGAATTTAACAATAAACTATATATACTATTATATTTGTAGTCAAAAGCTAATTATAATTTAAATGATTATGATAATGCTAAGGAAGCATGGAAAGTCCATCCATCCAGTGAGTCATCTAGTAGTCGAGAGTATCAATCAAGTAACGTATTAAGCGATGTCACTGTTGTTTTGTAGGCAGCTACGTAACATTTCTTTTTTGTGAAGGGATAGGTACTTGCTTATAAAGTTTTTAAAAATAAAAAATTGTAAATTGTCTTGTGGAGGATTATATAAGTGCGTTCTGCAAAATAAAGGTCAGATTCTTATTAATGTTAAATTGGTTTGGTAGACTTGATTATGTCATGCTCGCTTAAAAGCCTCCGCTTGTCGCGTCATGGCGGTGTCGTGTGGCGGGTCGTCCAATACACTTCAATATGGTTGAGGAGAGCGATGGCTGCCACATGCGTCATACTTGTGAACAGGTGCTGTTGGTGGAGGCTTCTCTGCACGAGTTTGCAATTTGATTATATATATATATATATAAGTAGTGCTTCGGTTTTCTATGTGACTATTCTTGGTAAAAAATTTTATACTGTAATTTTGACTAAAATAAAAAATAAAGTTTTACAAAAAAGAGGATTCCTAGGTTCAGTTATTCTGCCGTGAAGCAGTAGTGTGCAAGCATTACTGTGTTTCGGTTTGAAGGGCACTGTGAGCTAGCGTAATCACTGGGCATTTAAGACTTAAGAACTGATGTCTCAGGGTGACGGGCGCCTTGTCGTGTCACACAGAAATATTCTGGGTGACACAGCATTTGTTGTGGGCGGACGTTGCACTTATCATCAGGTAAACGTTTTGCTCGTTCCGTCACTTTATACAATAAAAAAAAGGATTTCCCGAATCGCGGGTGCGTTTACACACATGAGTTACAAGTGAGCGAACACCGAGACTTGAAACCACTGTCTGTACACCGTTAAATTTTTTTTTTCGCGCCAGATCGAAACCGCGACTCATAGCTCATAAGCCAATTGCTTAGTCAATTGTCCAACTAAGCCGACAAACATTTTGCTTGATTTTATACGACGAACTTAATAACGAAAAAAAACCCAATTTAATAACAAATTCATATATTTATGATAAAAACGAATGTATATTTAAACACGGGTATTATTTATTTTTCGCTAAAACATTCCTTAACTTTTTCCAGAACTCTTCAGGTTGTGTATCGTCCCAAGAGTGATATATTTTCGTTTTCAGCAGGTACTTAAGGGTCGTTGTCAGATATTTATTTTCTACGTTACCTATTCTAATTAGTACTAATGGATCATACGCCGTACCATCTTCTAAAAAGAGTCTGTGGTACTCAGCGAGCTGTGTTTCCCACCTACACCACTGAGATTTAGCGAAACCATTGCTTATAATTAAAACTATGTATTTACTATCATTAATACTGTTCAAAATTGATTCGGAAATGAAAGAACCTATCTCAAAGTCTCTCTCATATATACACAACTTCAAATACGGAGGCGTAGCCTCCAATTCATTAATCATTTCAGCAACGAATTCTCTGTCTTCGTTACAGTACGACACAAAAGCATCGAACTTGTAGCCCTTGGTTGGAACAGCTTCAGCTTTCAAAGAATGCGTTACAAACTTCCTTCCGACTGCGATTTTTGCTAAGAACAACCAGTACCTGAAGTAAATCCTGTATTTGTAAGCCCCTGCAATAAGTCCTACTAACAAAAGTATAGTTACCACTGACGGTGCTGTCCATATTAGTAACATGACGTTGGAAATTTTTTCATACATTAAACAACGCAAGTTCTTGATTGATAATAAATAATCTGCAACTCTTTTATCCTCCCAGACATCTGGACTGCTGCACTGAAACTTAGAGTCGATGAAGTAGGCTTTAAGGAGAGTCGATCCACTTCTTCACTTGCAACCACATGTATGTTTTGTACATTGAACTGCAGTCACAAATGAACACATTGTACATGAAATCTATTTCAGTCGAAGAATTGGCGGTATGAGGGTTCTCCAACAAATATTGTATGTCCTGGATCATGCTTAATGTGAAGTGTGAAATTTTATTATTCGTCAAGTATAGATTAATTGGTCGCACACCAGAAGCTAAAAACAACGATTGCCACCAAGATATCAGAAGGTTCTCACTCAAATCGAGCACTTGCAGTAGCTTCAAAGGTTTTAATGTCTCAGCAGTTATGTAATATAATTGATTATTTCTGAGTATTAGATGTGTTAGATTCGGCACCATTTCAAATATGTTGTCATCGTCATACAAACGTTTTATTCCACAGTTTTTAAGTATCAAAATTTTCAACTCATTTAATCCCTTAAATTGAGCGCTTGTTAAATTTTGGTTAGCTGTAAGTGGATTGTTTGCTAGATTCAGCATTTCCAGATGTTTCATTGGTTCAAACGTACCGTCTCCAATGTAGAACAATGTACCATTTTCCATACTCAAAATTTTCAAATTCTCTAAACCCCTGAAACTGTAGTCGAAAATTGATTTGATCCTATTATAAGCTAAATTAAGCACTCTTAGTTCTTTGCAGTAAATAAAAGTGTCAATGTCAATTTCATAGTACATCGGATTCATAGAGCTACCTTTGTTTGAAGACAGATCTAAAAGCAGGAGCTGCTGATTTGATATATGCTTTTGATGTATCCCAGGTAAGTTATTACCACCTAATAGTAGAATACGAAGGTTTGGAAATTTTATGGGATCGAATGCGTCCGGGCCTATTGATATTGCTAGAACTTTTCTTAAATCCAATACTTCTAAATTAACCATCGCGGGGAATGAGTCATCTGTGATTATTTCAAATTGATTTTCAGCCAGGATCAGTCTCTGTACAGTCGAGTTGGCAATAATGTTCAGCAAAGCTCTTGGCGGTTGCTTCCGAAATCCCATTCCTGATAAATCAAGATGGGTTAAATTTATACCTTTCTCTATCATTATTGTTAAGAAATTACCTATTAAACTAGAATTTAAATCATTTTCACCGATTCGCAGTTCTTTCAACGTTAACAGCGGCACAAAACTATTCGGATGTATAAACTCCAATCTGCATAGATTTATGTCGAGCCGCTTCAATGATGTACCTTGCATTGCATGAAAAGCGTTTTCCGGTATTCTTTCTAAAGAATTTTCTGATAAGTCTAATCCTTTCAGCGAAGGTAAAATACTTGGCTTAAATGCTGACGTTAAATCTAATATATTAGTGAATCCATTGTTGACTAGAGTCAAATTGCGAAGGCTTATTAGACCTTCAAATGTGCGCTTGTGAATTGTGTGGAGACCTGTGTTGTATGATATTGACAACTGTTGCAATTTAGACAGATGACGAAAGAGCCCCGGCTCTATGTATTTGAGTCTGTGATTTGCTTCTATCTGTAGAAATCTCAAATGCTGCAGTGAATCGAGTTCTCCGACGAGGATTTCAGTCATGACTGTTGTTCTTACTCGTAGTAGGTCGCTTTGAAACTTCACCTGGAAACGACAACGTGAATGACAAGTGTGAATGAAAACTAGAAAAGTAGGGCGGCAATAAGCTAAGAAGAATATTTAAATGAAACTAATTTTACGGATTTTATCGCGTTTAATTTTATTATTTATAACCCGACGTTTCGAGTTATAAATAATAAAATTAGCTTCAACACCAATAAGTTATTCCATTATCATCAGTTTGGTTTTACCAAAGGGCGTTCAACGATGCAGTAGTAAGTTTAATTAAATACATTTACAGTGCTTGGGAGGAGTCGAAGAATGCCATTGGAGTGTTCTGTGATTTATTAAAAGCATTTGATTGCGTAGATCATAAAATCTGCTTTTTAAACTAAAATGTTATGGTTTAGAGGAGCAAGATCTTCTTTTGATGGATCTTAGCAAAAGGATACAGATGGGTAGAAATAATTGTTACCAACAATGCAAGCTGAGAGCGTAAAATAAGTGTACCACAAGGATACTACCCTGTATCCGTTTTATTTCTTATCTACAAATATCGTATTATTGGCAGTTATCACATCGCTGATATAGATCAGTCGGTAAACTTAGAACTTAAATGAAGTCAATAGTGTTCCGAATAATATGTAGGATTGGTTCTATGCAAACAATTAAGCATTAAGTACCAAAAAACAAAATGCGTTAAATTAGCATTACCTAATGTAGAAACGGTACAAAATTATATTGTTTTGCAAAATAATAAATTAGTGTATGTTGATAGTACCGTATTTTTGGGATCACGTGAGATTGTAAGCTTCATCGGGGTCCACATACAGATACCTTAGCTAATATACTCGTAATAATAGTAAGACTGCGTATGCTGTTAGAAAGATCCGAAAATTACTTTAGTTATTTTCACAGCATAATGTCTTATGGTATTTTATAATAGGGACAAATAGAGTCTTTATTTTGCAAAAAAGTGCCGTCCGCTCAATTTATAATATGCGTTCTTTTTAGTAAATTACACTAAGGAACTGCTTCAAGAAATTAATATTTTAAATTTTATTTGTCAGTATATTTATGAAAACGTTATGCATGTACGTAAATTTGAAACACTTTTCCTAAAGAATAATAACAAATATAATTTTAAATTAAGAAATAATAGCGAACAAAATTTAGACTGAATAAATTAAAAAAATATTTTATGGGTACGCGATGTACGCGTATTTATAACAAAATTCCGAAAGATATAGTGAATTTAACAAAAACCTAATTAAAAATGAGTGTGCTCTAAAGCTTATTACAATTTAAACCATTATTATTTAACAATGATAAGTTAGCATGGAAACTATCCATCCAGGGAGACATCAAGTAACTTACCACGCGAAGTGACTGTTATTTTGTAAACAAAAAATTGTAAATAGTTTTATTGAAAATTATAGGTTAATTGTGCAGACTTGAGATATATTTATTTACATAGATGAGCCGTGGTAGCTCAGGGGCTAGGCGCTCGCCTTTAATTTCATAGTACGCGAGTGACCTGGGTTTCGACGTGCTCGGCGGTGAAGGAAAACATCGTGAGGAAACCTGCATGTCTGAGAAATTAAAAATATTTCGAAGACATGTGAAGTCCGCCAACCCGCATTGGAGCAGCGTGGCGGATTCTTCCTAGCTCCAAAACCCTCTCAGAAATGAGAGGAGGCCTGTGCTCAGTAGTGGGACATTTATAGGTTGAAACTTTACTTTTTTTTTTTTACTTTACATAGATAATGTATTTTTGACTAAGAATAAAAAACGAAAAAAAAAATAGGATACCTACGGAATTTCTTTCGCCTGTTTCTTCTCCGCCAGAGAAACCTTAATGAGGTTTCTTTGCAACGATAACGGTGGTAGATTGTAAAAGGAATGACGTTCGAGAAACTAAACTTATATTTCTTACGTTGAAGAATAAATAATTTTCATTTCTTTTTCCTGTATTTTTGGACTTCGAAGATTTTGTTTTATTGTATAAAGTGACACTTGCAAAACGTTCATCCGTTGGTAAGTGGAATGTCTGCGCATAACAAAAGCTGTGCCATTCAGAACATTTCTGATTGGAACCCCGCTGCGCTCATTACCCTGAGACATTAGTCCTAAACTAAAGTATCACGTGCCCAGTGATTACACTAGCTTTCAGTGCCCTTCAGACCAAAACACAGTTATGTTTTTACACTACTGCTTCGTCTACCAATACGGATCCCAACAAGGGATACTCCCACCAGTAAATCCAATTTTTTTGATAATTACAACATCTTGGCGAATGCGAGGGCGAAATTTTCTTACTGTTCTTATGAAACATGCATTAAATGCTAAAGGTATGATTTTCAATTACAGTCAAAACTCAATGAACTAAAATAGTATTTAAGTAATGATTGGCGAAACAAGGTTTTTATCATTTCTTATTTGTGTAAATGTGTGTTGTGGTCTTTTCAACAAGAAATGTAAATAACTTTTTGATTCTTATAATGTAACAGAAGGAATGCAATTTGTGTACAGTTTTTTTATTATCATTCCAGCCTATCACTAGTCCACTGACATAGGCCTCACCCATAGATTGCCACAAAAGTTTGTAGCTTTCATTCGGGAAAAAAATATACAAATATTATTCTGGGATCTTCTTGTAAGCGAGAGAAAAACGTCGAAACAATCCATCATTCAAAGTCATTGTGGTTGGTAAAAGTGTAAGAGAAGTCTCTTACAGTGTCTATGAATATTTAAATTAAAGTAAATGTTTTAATTAATAAAATGACAAAATTATTATAATTTTGACTATAGTTAGTCAACATTTTTTTTATTTCCACTTACAGGATGCAAATGTTGATTGATATTTAATAATTTATAATGCTGTACATATATAATTATATAGTGACCTAATGATTATTGGCGGGAGGAGACTCCTTTCCAGATAAGACAATTCCATCCAAGACCAGCAAGCCTTTTCCTTGGTCATCCGCCAAAGGTCAATAATTTTTTTTAACTTCTACTTACAATTTGTAAGAAGACTTTTATAACTTGTTCCCTTTATTGATCTTTTTGAAAGAGACGGTGGGGGAACAAAATATTTATTTAATTTATATTAATAATAATTTTATATTATATGTATGTATATATATAAATCTATATTTATGTATAAATATATATATGTTATATATATGTAAATATATATTCGTTAGTTTGATATGTATCAATTTATATATTTTTATTATTTATATATTGATTATATTTACTTATTATCTTAGGTTACTTTATAATATCATCTTTCTTTTAAATAGATAGCACCTGCCATTTTTTTTCTTTTTTTCACCATCAACCAGGGTTGACTGGTAGAGAATGCCACAAGGCATTAAGTCCGCCCATTGTGGCCTTTAGCTTAAGGTGTAATCAATGAAGAATAAATAAATAAATAAATAAATAAATCTTTCCTAGGCAAACTTCATTCAGAGCTCTATTGATTAATTTATGTAAATATTTCAGACCCTGTGCCTACAACGCGTGACGTAGTTATTTAACCGTTGATAATAAAGCCTTTGTGTTGCTTTTGATAATGACTAGATAACTCCGTTTAATTAAACTAATAGAGTTCGACACAGCTCCTCAGTTTATGTCTTAGCTTATTAATGTTGCACAACAATTTTTATAATAATTTGTATGCTATGAGACTCATACACAGTGAAACCTAGATAAGTGGGCCCTGGATATGTGAAAAACCTCTGTTTTTGATAATTACAATGAGCTCCCGTCACTTTTGTATTGAAATACCTCTGTTACTGGGAATTTACAAACCTTTATAACTGAGACTTGATTTCTTAGATTTTTTTCGATGTTTACCTCTATATTTGGGACTTTATAGCAATATCCCGTTTAAGTGGGACAATTTATCAGGTTTAGACAAGTTACGACGCGTTCGTTTCATAGTAAGCGCGTAACCTGGGTTCGATCCCCGGTGCCAGCACCTCTAATATTGTTCCACAATTTTAAGTGGTGATTTACCACGTGCTTAGCGGTGAAGGAAAACATCGTGAGGAAACCTGCATGTCCGAGGAATTGAAATATTTCGAGGACATGTGAAATCCGCTAACCCGCATTGGAGCAGCGTGGCGGATTCTTCCTAGCTCCAAAAACCCTCTCAGAAATGAAAGGAGGCCTGTGCTCAGCAGTGGGACATTTATAGGCTGAAACTTTACTTTACTTTTTTTACTATCTAAGAGTTAAGTTATCTAAGAATAAAAGTGCATCAAATGCCGAAACGAAAGTGTAATTGTTTAACAGCCGCTGATAAATTAAAGTTAGGACCCTCTATAAATAAGACAAGTGTCATGTCAACTTGCCTATTTGGGGAACTGGGTAAATGAAAAGCCTCTATAAGTGATAAAAAATATAGATCCCTTCAGATCCCACTTATCCAAGTTTCAATGTAAAGTACATTGAGCCGCTGATAAATTAAAGTTAGGACCCTCTATAAATAAGACAAGTGTCATGTCAACTTGCCTATTTGGGGAACTGGGTAAATGAAAAGCCTCTATAAGTGATAAAAAATATAGATCCCTTCAGATCCCACTTATCCAAGTTTCAATGTAAAGTACATTGAGCCGCTGATAAATTAAAGTTAGGACCCTCTATAAATAAGACAAGTGTCATGTCAACTTGCCTATTTGGGGAACTGGGTAAATGAAAAGCCTCTATAAGTGATAAAAAATATAGATCCCTTCAGATCCCACTTATCCAAGTTTCAATGTACTTTGAACAGCCCATAGTGAGCCTCCCTTTATATAATAAGATCGCAGCCAGAAGCGCAGCTCTCTCTATATGAAATACTCATAAGAAGTGGATTTATTTGAATCGTTGAAATATTAATGATTTGGAACATACCACTGTCACTACACGGACAGCTAACATCATTAATCCCCGATATTGTGCGGCCAATGAGTCTTGGCCAGGCCGCGCAATAAACACTTATTGCAAAATGGAAAATTTATCTTTGAATATAACGGATTTTTTTGTTTTTTTTTTATTTCATGAAAGTGACGCAACGAGCAAAACGTTCACCTGATGGTAAGTGCAACGTCTGCCCATAACAAATGCTGTGTCACCCAGAATTCATAATCAGAAAATCAGTTCTTAAGTCTCATATGCCCAGTGATTACACTAGCTCTCAGTGTCCTTCAAACCGATACACAGTAATGTTTGCACACTACTGCTTTTACGGCAGAATCACTGGCCCTGGGGTGGAACCTACCTAGACGGATTCCTGCATAGGAATCCTACCACCAGTATTAAAGCGTTTTTATATCCGTTTAATTATTTTCGGTGCGTAAAAATTTGTTTACTCGAGTTTGTTTATCTGGAAATAACAGTTTTCCTCACGAGCGATCATGCGTGAAAGTTCGGAGAGTCTACGCTCATAGTGGCCACGACTTGCTCGCCGTACTGTACACAAATTATTTATCTGTATCAAGTACATTTAGATATTTTTTTCAAAGCCGGAATAGTTTCGTTGATCATACAATAATAAGACGTGAAGGTATCATATGGGGATATTTTTTTTGGGTTTTAGATTTAACTGATGTTTTTTAATTAATGCGTTCGGTGGCCTAGTGGTCAGAGTACCGGACATCTACGCCGCAGGTCCTGGGCTCGAATCCTAGCCGAAAAGTAAGTGTTGGTTTTCTGTTCTGGTTCTCGAATTGGCGCAAAAAGTGCCAGTTCTTAAGTCACGTATGCTCCATAATTAGACTAGCGAAAGCGACTGAGTTTCGTGGGCGATTCTATATATATAGACCACGTCTTTCCACTTGCTTTACATCTCGTACCTCTTTTGCTTCTTCTACTTTCATAAGCGTTTTCGTACAAGCTCCGCGGTTGCGGGAACTTCTGACGTGGTCTTTCCCTAAACGTCTAATGTTTTTTTAAACTAATCTAATTGGATATAACTGGGTGTCGGCGTTTCGTCGTTCTCGTCTGATTGGGGGCCCTGGGTAGTAAAGACGGATTTGCTTGGCATTTCCCTATGTAGACTTACGACACACGACGAAGCGGAAGATTTTCTTTCGCTGCCACATTTTTACTGATGGCAACACGAAAAAATGCAGTGTTTCATTAAAAATTTAAATTAATACATACAGAAAAAACTACACTGATCTCAAATAAAAATATCACAAAAACGCGTAAAAATACACGATATATTTTTGTATTGTGTTATTCCATTGTTCTAATTATTAATTAATAAGTACTGCAAATAAAGTAAACACCAGAGGGTTATGCAAAAATTATGCAGTACATAAGTGCATCACGTACTGGCGTCAGGGTTGTCAACCACGTTTAGCTAATAAGCAATTACACTCTACTAGCCGATGCCCGTGACTTCGTTCCCGTGGATAAAGATATCTGTAATATCCCGCGGGAAATATTTTGATTTTCCGAGATATAAAGTGATGACTTAATATGTTCTCCTAGCCGATTTCGACCACGGCGACAACTTCCGAATACTGTCGAGAGCTATCAACTGCGCAGGATATTATACAGAGATATTATAGTGCCACAAGTGTACGCGCAAACACAGAGGCACTCACTCGTCCCAACCTACCCGCGCCCGATGTTACACTCATGCGATAAGATCGGAGGTAGGCTAGGCTGCAGTGTCAGAAACACGGGGACAATCAAAACACAACTAGACCCGAAAGCCAACAATTTGTGTTTTAGCACAAATGTTGGCTCCGGCTGGGATTCGAACCCAGGACCCGCGGCGTAGAAGTCAGGTACTCTGACCACTAGGCCACGCGGTCGTCAGTCGAGATATAAAGTATCGTATGTCCGTCTCCAGGATGCCCGTAAAAAGGTAACAAACAGACAGAGGGACAGAGGAAGACTTTCGCATTTATAATACTAGTATGGATATATTAGTATGGATTTTACGTCGGTGTACTTTCTAAAAAAAGGAAAGTAACATCCTATAAATGTCTCATTGCCGAATAGTAGGTGCTGGGCCTTCTCTTATTTTTGAGAGGGAAGCTGAAAAGGGAGCTGGGAAGTGTCCACCACGTTGCGCCAAAGCAGGTTGGCGGACTTCTCGTGTCTTCGAAATTTTTTTACTCCTCAGACGGAGGTTTTCTTTCCATTGATCACGTGGTGGGTCACTTAAAATTGCTGAACAATTCTCGGGGATCGACTTCAGCTCACTCACGTACTATGACATTGTGAGATACTACGGTTTGTCGTATGCTTTACACTCTTACATAGTAATAGTTCGCGAAAATACTGGTAACTGCTGGAAGGATAAACTGGAGGGAGCGTACTAGATATTGTCAAGAGAATCTACCACCCCATCTCATCCCGTGGTTGTCGTCAATGTCGACTGAGCGAAAATAAAAAACCAGGAGATCGGCAGCAGAATCGTACTGGAACATCAGAATAAATAAACTGCAGTTGCCAACCCGCCTGTCAAGCGTGGCAACTATGGCAAAACCCCCCCAAAATTGAAGGTCTATGTTCAGTAGTAGACTAGTGATAAGCTGAAATGAAATAATTTTAATATTTTATATTTAAGATTTAAACTACTTAATATTTAGCTCTTCCTGAGGTTAGTACACGGTATAAGCCTCTTAGAAGTTGGAAACCCTAACTGGCGCGCTACCGTTCGAGGTGCGTTTTCCTCATGACGAGTAGTGTCGCCAAGCGATTGTGAAAAAAATCGGATTTTGAAAGACCTGGCACAGAACCATGATGATGCTCACCTGGCCGATTTTCGACCACAACGACAACATCAATTACACCTGCCACAATAACTCAACATACTTCGGGTTGACTGGCAGAGAATACCGATAGGCATTAAACGTACTTAAGGAAGAAGAATGTAGCAATGAATAGTAGATAGATAAATAATCTTCCGAATACTGTTGGAAGTTTGTGGTGTAGTCCGCGCCACTGATGGATGCAGGAAAAGAAGAAAGAAGAAGCAACATCTCTCTCGTTTATACCACACAACATTTAACAGCGCACTGTATATTATTGTGCCTCAAGTTTTTTTTTTATTTGATAGTGTCGAGGCGAGCAAAACGTTCACCTGATCGTAAGTGCAACGTTTGCCCATAACAGATGCTGTGTTACTCAGAATATTTCTGTGTAGCACCAGAATGCGCCCGTTACCCTGAGACATAAGTTCTCAAGTCTCATATGCCCAGTGATTACGCTAGCTCTCAGTGCCCTTCAGACCGAAACACAGTAATGTTTGCACACTACTGCTTCACTGCAGAATGGGCCTGGTTGTACTTACCGAGACGGATTCCTGCATAGGAATCCTACCACCAGTGTACGGGCAGAGAGAGTATATCACTCGTTGTAACCTAGCCCCACCAGATTTAACGCCCATGTGATAGATAACTTCGTATCACGAAGGGCACGGATAGCTAGTTTAATTTACTGGGCATATGAGCCTTAAGAACTGATGTTCTTAAGGCATTTGTTATGAGCACTTACCACCAGGTGAACTGTTCGCTAGTCTCGTCACTTTCTACCATAAAAAAGAAAAGTTTCACTAGCGAAACTGAGACACTGTACCTACAAACACTGGTCAGTTGGTTGACACATCGCCGACTGTTCAGCGTAGAAAGTGGCGACGAAATCGGATGAGTGCCCGGTAAGTATAAGCGTTATTGCACTTTCGTTCTCTGTATATTTAACTTTCTCAAGGATTTCTCAACTTTCATACCGCTCTGTTATGGAGATAAAGCCTTTAATAAATGTGTATTATTAGTTTATATTATTGATTTTTGCACCACTCAATATGGAAGTGGTTTATTTGAATTTCAAGCTTTCCAATTTGCGATGGTAACGTGTATCAATCGATGTTATGATTGATGGCTAAGAATGTCGACCGCGTGGCGTAGTGGTTAGCGTACCTGACTTCTGCGCCACCGGTCCTGGGTTCGATTCCCAGCCGGAGGCAACATTTGTGCAAAAATAGAAATTGTTGCTTTTCGGGTCTGGTTGTGTTGTGCATGTGAAATGTATGTCTGTAAAACGCGCCCACGATACAGGAGAAAATCCTACAGCGGGGCTTAGTTTTTTAAGAAAAAAAAAAAAAAGTTGTGGCTATTTAGTCGGGAGGTAATACATTGTTTTAAACAGTTTTTGCCCGCGGTTATGTCCGCTTAGGCTATATGACTTTAAATATATCTCCGTCTATAGTATATAAAAGAGGTTAACTATTGACTCATCGCGATATCTTCGAAACCTATTGACTTGAAATTACATACATTCATACAGTGGTATGTGGGTGGCCGTGGTAGCTCAGGGGCCTGGTGCTCGCCTTTAATTTCATAGTAAGCGAGTAACTTGGGTTCGATCCCCGGTGCCGGCACCTCTAAAATTGTTCTACAATTTTAAGTGCTGATTTACCGCGTACTTAGCGGTGAGGGAAAACATCGCGAGGAAACCCGCATGCCCGAGGAATAGAAATATTTCGGAGGCACGTGAAGTCCGCCAACCCGCATTGGAGCAGCGTGGCGGATTCTTCCTAGCTCCTAAACCCTCTCAGAAATGAGAGGAGGCCTGTGCTCAGCAGTGGGACATTTATAGGCTGAAACTTTACTTTACTTTTATACATATATTCACGCCTTTTCTCGTATAAAGAGGTAGACAGACACACAGTACTTGCGCAGCCCACTTTTCGCCAGCTATCCCTATAACCTATCTTGTCGCCGTCTCGTTTTGTGCCGCCATTTTGGTAAGAGTAAAAAAAAATTACTCCCCATTGCGTTCCCACGAGCAGTATAGTGACAGCATTGCATATTATGGTGTTATTCTACACGAATAAATGCTGTCCGTCCTTGAATTGAAATTTTGCATACAAATTCCTTTCCCGACTTAGACAACCACTAAGAACGATTTTTACGAACATTTAATACGACGGTGGTCAGAGTACCTTACTTCTACGCCGCTGGTCCTGGGTTCGAATTCCAGCCGGAGGTCTGGTTGTGTTGTGCAAATAAAGTTTTTGTCTGTAATCCTTTCCCGACTTAGACAACCACTAAGAACGATTTTTACGAACATTTAATACGACGGTGGTCAGAGTACCTTACTTCTACGCCGCTGGTCCTGGGTTCGAATTCCAGCCGGAGGTCTGGTTGTGTTGTGCAAATAAAGTTTTTGTCTGTAATCCTTTCCCGACTTAGACAACCACTAAGAACGATTTTTACGAACATTTAATACGACGGTGGTCAGAGTACCTTACTTCTACGCCGCTGGTCCTGGGTTCGAATTCCAGCCGGAGGTCTGGTTGTGTTGTGCAAATAAAGTTTTTGTCTGTAATCCTTTCCCGACTTAGGCAACCACTAAGAACGATTTTTACGAACATTTAATACGACGGTGGTCAGAGTACCTTACTTCTACGCCGCTGGTCCTGGGTTCGAATTCCAGCCGGAGGTCTGGTTGTGTTGTGCAAATAAAGTTTTTGTCTGTAAAACGAATCCACGATACACGAGAAAATCTACTGTAGGGCATTTTAGAAAAAAAATTAAACGAACAGGTGCTGTTTTTGACTATGCAGACTTTAGTTTAGATTGCACCTTACCTTATCAAATATTCCTGGCTTTACGATGCTGCGAGTGCTAGCATATAAAATTGTTAATTTTCTACTCGTTTCAATGTGTTCGTAATTATTAACTAATTGATATGTGCTATTTTTGCAATTCTGTTCTGTTTTTAATTTTGGTTTTTTATTCATCATCATCATCATCATTATCACTTCAGCCTATCATAGTCCACTGCTGAACATAGGGCTCCGCCAAAGATTGCCACAAAAGTTTGGAGCACTCATTTTGAGGCGATATTGCCATAGTTGCCACGCTTGGCAGGCGGGTTGGCAACCGCAGTTTATTTAATCTGATGTTCCAGGAAGATGCTGCTGCCCATCTTCTGGTTTTAATTTTCCCTATGTCGACTTTTACGACACCCAAGGGATGAGATGGGTTGGTAGATTCTCTTAAGCCATCACCACATTTTTATTAGCTACACTATTTTACAAACACCTTTACGTATTTAATAACTAAGTCTTTCTCACCATTTTCTGTACGTTGCTAAAGCTTTTCTTTTATTTTATTAAAGTACTGGCTGTGCACCGCGGGTTCACACGCGTAAAAAGCCGACCCCGATCGATGATATACATATATACTTCCCTATTTGAATAGGATTTTCATGTAACTAATTTCGATACGCATGAAAGTAGTTTCAAATTAAATTTGGTGTTGCGAAATCTTCAGTGTCGCTGCGACTATGGCTTCATTAACATCAAAGCTTTATGTAGTGATGCACAATTTTGTCTTACATAATTTAAAAATAAAAAAAGGATATCTGGTAAGAAAAAAATAGACAAAAAACATGGCGATGAAATTAGTTCCATGACACGAGTTTCGCCGTAAATCGCGCAGAGCACGAAATTATTTTAGTTTCATGAAACCAATGAATACATTACGAAATACAATTACATGTGAAAAAATTGTTGATGAAATTAATGTTAATCCTGCTTTAGTTTTATTTTTATTACGTAATATTCTTCTAGAGATATATTTTGTTTCAGAACATACTTTTTATCGGACGAGTTTTATTGATCGGTATTTTCCAAGTCGGATAATGGACATTGCTCATTTCCCATACAAATACATACAAAGTTCACCCAAGAACCAACAGTCATAATACCTTATTTATTGGCTTCAAAATAACACCTATGTGTCCGTGAAAGGGATCAAAACGATGGACACTTCTCAGAATTTATTTATTACATAAAATATTTTCGATTTTGAGGTTATTTTAAATATCCTTCTCTTCGGTTTTTGATTTATTACAAAATATCAGTTGTTATAATTCGGTAGTCGAAAAGTAAATCGAAAAAAAAAACAACTACTCTGAACACCTAACAAACAAACGTAAAGGTCACCAAAATTACATTTAAAAACAAAATCATATTAAAGATTGCCGCTTACATGTGATTTTCTCAATACTCTGTCATTTGACATTCAAAATCTCTCTCACTCGCACGATGATAGCCATATTTGTTTCTTACTCGCAGTGTAAACACTGTCATTTTTACTAGGCTTTTTAGCCGCGACTTTTTTTTTTTTTTAGGACTGATGGTCACTGTTAGCCCGAAGGCTTTTACAGCTTCGCCGGATTGAAAGGTGGCATACCGCTGAGGGCGCTTAGCCGAAACCTTTATTTATGGATGACTGGCGCAAGGGCCCCCGAGAGGGGACCTCGGCTTGGACCGTCATCCTGTTCGCGAGAGTAACAGACTCGAGGGTGCCCAAGGGGGCCGGTCTCGGCTCGGTCAGTTACTGCAATCGGGAGGGAATTAGCCGCGACCTTTTTTTGTTGGACTTAGCGCTTTGGTCTCTAGACTTACGGACCCAGCGCTGATTTTACATGTATGTTATTCGGATAATGGTAAAGTGTCGTAATTAATAGAATAGAATAGAATATTTTTTTATTCAACATAGTTTATTTACATAATACTTAATGAAAGTCTTTTTTTCTTTTTTTAACTACACTGGTTCGCCTGATATTGAATATTTTTTTCAGTCATTTTAAATAATGTACAATAACAGTAGTATTATAAAGATTTACAAATAGCTTAAATTTCATCCACATATTCTTTAATATTATAATTAACATTTTTATTAAGTCATTGATTAATAAAAAAATTGAATTTTTTGATTGAAAGACTTTGTGCACTTTCTGGGATTTTGTTGTAAAAACGTATACATTGTCCCTTAAAAGAGTTACTGACACTGTGAAGTCGAGTAACTGGCGTTATTAATTTATACTTGTTCCTGGTGTTTACATTATGAACATCGTTATGAACATCATACATACAAAACGTTCAAATATATATTGAGAGGCCAAGGTTAGGATATTAATTTCTTTAAATTTGTCTCTAAGAGACACTTCAGAGCCAAGATTATAAATAGCTCTTACGGCCCTCTTTTGCAAAACAAAAATCACTTCTACATCAGTCGCATTTCCCCATAACAAAATACCATAAGACATTATACTATGATATATGATATATGAATAGATGAAATATGAATAACTAAAATAAAATAATCTAGCAGTTTCAACATTAGTAAAGTCCCTATTTTTTTACAGCATAAGCTGCAGAGCTAAGTCTTCTAGCTAGTTTAGATATATGGGGCTCCATTGAAGTTTTGCGTCAAGAGTTATTCCAAGAAAAACAGTGGTATTCAAAAGGCTCAACTCTTCTCCATTCACAAGCATATTTACATCTAATCGTTTAACATTTGGTGTTGTTAATTGAATACATTTTGTTTTATTGCCGTTTAAAAGCAAATTGTTAACGTTAAACTAATAAACTAATTTTGAAATAGCATTATTTATAATAAAAGTTGATTTTTTATCTTAAAAATCAACGAAGAATCATCAGCAAATAACACTATATCATGGTTGTCTCCTACTAGGTAAGGTAATTCATTAATGTAAATAAGGAATAGAAACGTGTTTCACCTCAAAACGAGGCATTATCCAGTGATATTGACTCTTAACTTTCTCTTCTTTAGATACTGCTCATCCGGAATAACTCTTGCTATTGATAACTACTTTCTGCGTTTTAGTACTCAAACATGAAGTTAGAAGTTGAAGTGCAGAATTTCTTATACCGTAATGATGTAGTTTCCTGATAAGTGTTTCATGATCAACGCAATCAAATGCCTTAGAAAGGTCACAGAAAACACCCAAGGCATCCCAGGCATCAAATATATTCTTAATTAGTTCTACTTACTTAAACTACTTTTAAGCAATGAAATGCCTATTTGATATTCTTTTATTAATTTTAAGGGTCCGTTGAATTATAGTATTTGGAATAATGGGCATAAGATAAGCTAAGAATTATGGTATATGTCAAATGTATATTGATTCTGCGAATTTAAGCAATGTCCTTTGACATAACAATAACTTCATTACGAAGCCTGGGCCGGTCAGATAGTTTCATATAAACGCAGAACCTTTGCAAATACGATGAAATAAGGTTTATTGCGAACAGTAGTGTGCAGACTTCTGGGCCACAGGACCTGGGTTAGAATATCAGCCGAAACAACATCTACGCAAGAACACAAACTTTGTTTCGGCTGATATTGTTGTTGTTTTCAGGTAAGGTTGTCTTATTGTGATTGTCCCCGTGTTTCTGACGCTACGTCCTAAGATAAGATCCAAGGTAGGCTTTTTTTATTGAATAAAGTGACGAAACGAGCAAAACCTTCACCTGATGATAAGTGCAACGCCTGCACATAAAAATGTTGTGTCGCACAGAAAATGTCTGTGTGACACAACACTGCGCCCGTCACCGTGACACATTTGTTCTTAAGTCTCATATACCCGGTGATTACACTAGCTCTGAGTGCCCTTCAAACCGAAACACAGTAATGTTTGCACAATACTGTTTCACGGCAGAATAACTGGCCCTGGGGTGGTACATACCTAGAAGGATTCCTACACGGGAGTCCTACCACCAGTAAACCTTAGATTTAACCTCATTAGCGTTACATCAGGTGCCACAGTGAGTCCATCATCATCAGTGTATCATCTTAATCTTAGTTTTTTTCTTTAAAATTAAAATTGTTTCACCACCAGCCGCACTGAATATTTTAAATCTAATTTACAGTATTCTTGTGTATTAATTTTAATTGGATGCCCGTCAGTGGTCGAAATTCGAGCGTAATTCATATTTTGTTTTGTTAATACTTTATTCATGTTTGAGTAATTATTTGTTGGCAACATTTTAAATAATCTGTGCGACTGTTTGACCAGAGACTATTAAGCATTTGACATTGACATTATGAATGTAAACAAACGACTATTTTGTGATTGACAAGTTGACATTGACAGCGTGAACGTAAACCAACGTAAACATTCAATGTTGTATTTTATTTAATTTAATGTATTTGTAACACATATTACAATAAAAATTAGATTGCACGCGTCTTCTTCATACAAACTTTTACTATGTCAAATCTCACACTCCTTCGTGCGCGAAGTATGATAAAAAGGGGTACAAAATGTTCTCTTCACGTATTAATAAGATATTGACAGGCAGGTCCGTTGTAGTAGACACAAAAAGCGCCTGCAACAAAACAAACTGCACGCATAATTTGCTATGTCTTTATTTGAAAACACCGCCCGTGTTGCCATTCTCTATGTATGGTGTTCCGGAAACGAGACGGAGGAAGTCGGTTAAATAATTGTGAGATACATTAAAACAAATACGTTGATACTTAGTTTGTACAATTATTTACGAGTATTTGGACATTAACTAATGTCCAAATACTCGTAGTTGCATAGTTAGTACGTGAAACTTTGTACAGGGAACTTTGCATTAGAATTTACTGGGTAACAGCCTAACTGTTATTAGCAGACGCTGCCACGATCAGGTGGACGATTTCCCTTACTCTAATATACATACACATAGTCACGTCTTTTTCCCATATAAGGGGTAAGCAGAGACCAATCACGTAGCCCACTTTTCGCCGTCGCGGTAAACGAGATTTGACGGGTGGCGAACCACGTCGTCGCCATTTTGGTACGAGTCAAACAATTCTTACTCTCCATAGTGTTTCCACGAGCAGTATAGTACTCGTAGAATAAAGGCTGTCCGTACAATGCCTTATTCGCCTCTTACGACACTTCGGTAGGAAAGAGGTAGGTGCTATTTTACCTATCGGCTTTATTAATAATCTTAAAATAATATTACAATTGTTAATACTGAACGTAATCTTGCATTCTGTTGTTTAACTCATATATTATTTTATTTATTTATTCTAGGAAGACTTACAGACAAATATTACAGATAAATATCAAAGTAGTTATACAAGTTGCTAATTACAAGCCTTCGCATATTATATATATATTATTTTATGGGTCAATGTACACGTATTTATAACGAAATTCTGGAAGATATAGTGAATTTAACAATAAACTATATATACTATTATATTTGTAGTCAAAAGCTAATTATAATTTAAATGATTATGATAATGCTAAGGAAGCATGGAAAGTCCATCCATCCAGTGAGTCATCTAGTAGTCGAGAGTATCAATCAAGTAACGTATTAAGCGATGTCACTGTTGTTTTGTAGGCAGCTACGTAACATTTCTTTTTTGTGAAGGGATAGGTACTTGCTTATAAAGTTTTTAAAAATAAAAAATTGTAAATTGTCTTGTGGAGGATTATATAAGTGCGTTCTGCAAAATAAAGGTCAGATTCTTATTAATGTTAAATTGGTTTGGTAGACTTGATTATGTCATGCTCGCTTAAAAGCCTCCGCTTGTCGCGTCATGGCGGTGTCGTGTGGCGGGTCGTCCAATACACTTCAATATGGTTGAGGAGAGCGATGGCTGCCACATGCGTCATACTTGTGAACAGGTGCTGTTGGTGGAGGCTTCTCTGCACGAGTTTGCAATTTGATTATATATATATATATATAAGTAGTGCTTTGGTTTTCTATGTGACTATTCTTGGTAAAAAATTTTATACTGTAATTTTGACTAAAATAAAAAATAAAGTTTTACAAAAAAGAGGATTCCTAGGTTCAGTTATTCTGCCGTGAAGCAGTAGTGTGCAAGCATTACTGTGTTTCGGTTTGAAGGGCACTGTGAGCTAGCGTAATCACTGGGCATTTAAGACTTAAGAACTGATGTCTCAGGGTGACGGGCGCCTTGTCGTGTCACACAGAAATATTCTGGGTGACACAGCATTTGTTGTGGGCGGACGTTGCACTTATCATCAGGTAAACGTTTTGCTCGTTCCGTCACTTTATACAATAAAAAAAAGGATTTCCCGAATCGCGGGTGCGTTTACACACATGAGTTACAAGTGAGCGAACACCGAGACTTGAAACCACTGTCTGTACACCGTTAAATTTTTTTTTCGCGCCAGATCGAAACCGCGACTCATAGCTCATAAGCCAATTGCTTAGTCAATTGTCCAACTAAGCCGACAAACATTTTGCTTGATTTTATACGACGAACTTAATAACGAAAAAAAACCCAATTTAATAACAAATTCATATATTTATGATAAAAACGAATGTATATTTAAACACGGGTATTATTTATTTTTCGCTAAAACATTCCTTAACTTTTTCCAGAACTCTTCAGGTTGTGTATCGTCCCAAGAGTGATATATTTTCGTTTTCAGCAGGTACTTAAGGGTCGTTGTCAGATATTTATTTTCTACGTTACCTATTCTAATTAGTACTAATGGATCATACGCCGTACCATCTTCTAAAAAGAGTCTGTGGTACTCAGCGAGCTGTGTTTCCCACCTACACCACTGAGATTTAGCGAAACCATTGCTTATAATTAAAACTATGTATTTACTATCATTAATACTGTTCAAAATTGATTCGGAAATGAAAGAACCTATCTCAAAGTCTCTCTCATATATACACAACTTCAAATACGGAGGCGTAGCCTCCAATTCATTAATCATTTCAGCAACGAATTCTCTGTCTTCGTTACAGTACGACACAAAAGCATCGAACTTGTAGCCCTTGGTTGGAACAGCTTCAGCTTTCAAAGAATGCGTTACAAACTTCCTTCCGACTGCGATTTTTGCTAAGAACAACCAGTACCTGAAGTAAATCCTGTATTTGTAAGCCCCTGCAATAAGTCCTACTAACAAAAGTATAGTTACCACTGACGGTGCTGTCCATATTAGTAACATGACGTTGGAAATTTTTTCATACATTAAACAACGCAAGTTCTTGATTGATAATAAATAATCTGCAACTCTTTTATCCTCCCAGACATCTGGACTGCTGCACTGAAACTTAGAGTCGATGAAGTAGGCTTTAAGGAGAGTCGATCCATTCACTTGCAACCACATGTATGTTTTGTACATTGAACTGCAGTCACAAATGAACACATTGTACATGAAATCTATTTCAGTCGAAGAATTGGCGGTATGAGGGTTCTCCAACAAATATTGTATGTCCTGGATCATGCTTAATGTGAAGTGTGAAATTTTATTATTCGTCAAGTATAGATTAATTGGTCGCACACCAGAAGCTAAAAACAACGATTGCCACCAAGATATCAGAAGGTTCTCACTCAAATCGAGCACTTGCAGTAGCTTCAAAGGTTTTAATGTCTCAGCAGTTATGTAATATAATTGATTATTTCTGAGTATTAGATGTGTTAGATTCGGCACCATTTCAAATATGTTGTCATCGTCATACAAACGTTTTATTCCACAGTTTTTAAGTATCAAAATTTTCAACTCATTTAATCCCTTAAATTGAGCGCTTGTTAAATTTTGGTTAGCTGTAAGTGGATTGTTTGCTAGATTCAGCATTTCCAGATGTTTCATTGGTTCAAACGTACCGTCTCCAATGTAGAACAATGTACCATTTTCCATACTCAAAATTTTCAAATTCTCTAAACCCCTGAAACTGTAGTCGAAAATTGATTTGATCCTATTATAAGCTAAATTAAGCACTCTTAGTTCTTTGCAGTAAATAAAAGTGTCAATGTCAATTTCATAGTACATCGGATTCATAGAGCTACCTTTGTTTGAAGACAGATCTAAAAGCAGGAGCTGCTGATTTGATATATGCTTTTGATGTATCCCAGGTAAGTTATTACCACCTAATAGTAGAATACGAAGGTTTGGAAATTTTATGGGATCGAATGCGTCCGGGCCTATTGATATTGCTAGAACTTTTCTTAAATCCAATACTTCTAAATTAACCATCGCGGGGAATGAGTCATCTGTGATTATTTCAAATTGATTTTCAGCCAGGATCAGTCTCTGTACAGTCGAGTTGGCAATAATGTTCAGCAAAGCTCTTGGCGGTTGCTTCCGAAATCCCATTCCTGATAAATCAAGATGGGTTAAATTTATACCTTTCTCTATCATTATTGTTAAGAAATTACCTATTAAACTAGAATTTAAATCATTTTCACCGATTCGCAGTTCTTTCAACGTTAACAGCGGCACAAAACTATTCGGATGTATAAACTCCAATCTGCATAGATTTATGTCGAGCCGCTTCAATGATGTACCTTGCATTGCATGAAAAGCGTTTTCCGGTATTCTTTCTAAAGAATTTTCTGATAAGTCTAATCCTTTCAGCGAAGGTAAAATACTTGGCTTAAATGCTGACGTTAAATCTAATATATTAGTGAATCCATTGTTGACTAGAGTCAAATTGCGAAGGCTTATTAGACCTTCAAATGTGCGCTTGTGAATTGTGTGGAGACCTGTGTTGTATGATATTGACAACTGTTGCAATTTAGACAGATGACGAAAGAGCCCCGGCTCTATGTATTTGAGTCTGTGATTTGCTTCTATCTGTAGAAATCTCAAATGCTGCAGTGAATCGAGTTCTCCGACGAGGATTTCAGTCATGACTGTTGTTCTTACTCGTAGTAGGTCGCTTTGAAACTTCACCTGGAAACGACAACGTGAATGACAAGTGTGAATGAAAACTAGAAAAGTAGGGCGGCAATAAGCTAAGAAGAATATTTAAATGAAACTAATTTTACGGATTTTATCGCGTTTAATTTTATTATTTATAACCCGACGTTTCGAGTTATAAATAATAAAATTAGCTTCAACACCAATAAGTTATTCCATTATCATCAGTTTGGTTTTACCAAAGGGCGTTCAACGATGCAGTAGTAAGTTTAATTAAATACATTTACAGTGCTTGGGAGGAGTCGAAGAATGCCATTGGAGTGTTCTGTGATTTATTAAAAGCATTTGATTGCGTAGATCATAAAATCTGCTTTTTAAACTAAAATGTTATGGTTTAGAGGAGCAAGATCTTCTTTTGATGGATCTTAGCAAAAGGATACAGATGGGTAGAAATAATTGTTACCAACAATGCAAGCTGAGAGCGTAAAATAAGTGTACCACAAGGATACTACCCTGTATCCGTTTTATTTCTTATCTACAAATATCGTATTATTGGCAGTTATCACATCGCTGATATAGATCAGTCGGTAAACTTAGAACTTAAATGAAGTCAATAGTGTTCCGAATAATATGTAGGATTGGTTCTATGCAAACAATTAAGCATTAAGTACCAAAAAACAAAATGCGTTAAATTAGCATTACCTAATGTAGAAACGGTACAAAATTATATTGTTTTGCAAAATAATAAATTAGTGTATGTTGATAGTACCGTATTTTTGGGATCACGTGAGATTGTAAGCTTCATCGGGGTCCACATACAGATACCTTAGCTAATATACTCGTAATAATAGTAAGACTGCGTATGCTGTTAGAAAGATCCGAAAATTACTTTAGTTATTTTCACAGCATAATGTCTTATGGTATTTTATAATAGGGACAAATAGAGTCTTTATTTTGCAAAAAAGTGCCGTCCGCTCAATTTATAATATGCGTTCTTTTTAGTAAATTACACTAAGGAACTGCTTCAAGAAATTAATATTTTAAATTTTATTTGTCAGTATATTTATGAAAACGTTATGCATGTACGTAAATTTGAAACACTTTTCCTAAAGAATAATAACAAATATAATTTTAAATTAAGAAATAATAGCGAACAAAATTTAGACTGAATAAATTAAAAAAATATTTTATGGGTACGCGATGTACGCGTATTTATAACAAAATTCCGAAAGATATAGTGAATTTAACAAAAACCTAATTAAAAATGAGTGTGCTCTAAAGCTTATTACAATTTAAACCATTATTATTTAACAATGATAAGTTAGCATGGAAACTATCCATCCAGGGAGACATCAAGTAACTTACCACGCGAAGTGACTGTTATTTTGTAAACAAAAAATTGTAAATAGTTTTATGGAAAATTATAGGTTAATTGTGCAGACTTGAGATATATTTATTTACATAGATGAGCCGTGGTAGCTCAGGGGCTAGGCGCTCGCCTTTAATTTCATAGTACGCGAGTGACCTGGGTTTCGACGTGCTCGGCGGTGAAGGAAAACATCGTGAGGAAACCTGCATGTCTGAGAAATTAAAAATATTTCGAAGACATGTGAAGTCCGCCAACCCGCATTGGAGCAGCGTGGCGGATTCTTCCTAGCTCCAAAACCCTCTCAGAAATGAGAGGAGGCCTGTGCTCAGTAGTGGGACATTTATAGGTTGAAACTTTACTTTTTTTTTTACTTTACATAGATAATGTATTTTTGACTAAGAATAAAAAACGAAAAAAAAAAATAGGATACCTACGGAATTTCTTTCGCCTGTTTCTTCTCCGCCAGAGAAACCTTAATGAGGTTTCTTTGCAACGATAACGGTGGTAGATTGTAAAAGGAATGACGTTCGAGAAACTAAACTTATATTTCTTACGTTGAAGAATAAATAATTTTCATTTCTTTTGCCTGTATTTTTGGACTTCGAAGATTTCGTTTTATTGTATAAAGTGACACTTGCAAAACGTTCATCTGTTGGGAAATGGAATGTCTGCGCATAACAAAAGCTGTGCCATTCAGAACATTTCTGATTGGAACTTCGCTGCGCTCATTACCCTGAGACATTAGTCCTAAACTAAAGTATCACGTGCCCAGTGATTACACTAGCTTTCAGTGCCCTTCAGACCAAAACACAGTTATGTTTTTACACTACTGCTTCGTCTACCAATACGGATCCCAACAAGGGATACTCCCACCAGTAAATCCAATTTTTTTGATAATTACAACATCTTGGCGAATGCGATGCTTTTTGATTCTTATAATGTAACAGAAGGAATGCAATTTGTGTACAGTTTTATTATCATTCCAGCCTATCACTAGTCCACTGACATAGGCCTCACCCATAGATTGCCACAAAAGTTTGTAGCTTTCATTCGAGAAAAAAATATACAAATATTATTCTGGGATCTTCTTGTAAGCGAGAGAAAAACGTCGAAACAATCCATCATTCAAAGTCATTGTGGTTGGTAAAAGTGTAAGAGAAGTCTCTTACAGTGTCTATGAATATTTAAATTAAAGTAAATGTTTTAATTAATAAAATGACAAAATTATTATAATTTTGACTATAGTTAGTCAACATTTTTTTTATTTCCACTTACAGGATGCAAATGTTGATTGATATTTAATAATTTATAATGCTGTACATATATAATTATATAGTGACCTAATGATTATTGGCGGGAGGAGACTCCTTTCCAGATAAGACAATTCCATCCAAGACCAGCAAGCCTTTTCCTTGGTCATCCGCCAAAGGTCAATATTTTTTTTTAACTTCTACTTACAATTTGTGAGAAGAATTTTATAACTTGTTCCCTTTATTGATCTTTTTGAAAGAGACGGTGGGGGAACAAAATATTTATTTAATTTATATTAATAATAATTTTATATTATATGTATGTATATATATAAATCTATATTTATGTATAAATATATATATGTTATATATATGTAAATATATATTCGTTAGTTTGATATGTATCAATTTATATATTTTTATTATTTATATATTGATTATATTTACTTATTATCTTAGGTTACTTTATAATATCATCTTTCTTTTAAATAGATAGCACCTGCCATTTTTTTTCTTTTTTTCACCATCAACCAGGGTTGACTGGTAGAGAATGCCACAAGGCATTAAGTCCGCCCATTGTGGCCTTTAGCTTAAGGTGTAATCAATGAAGAATAAATAAATAAATAAATAAATAAATCTTTCCTAGGCAAACTTCATTCAGAGCTCTATTGATTAATTTATGTAAATATTTCAGACCCTGTGCCTACAACGCGTGACGTAGTTATTTAACCTGTTGATAATAAAGCCTTTGTGTTGCTTTTGATAATGACTAGATAACTCCGTTTAATTAAACTAATAGAGTTCGACACAGCTCTTCAGTTTATGTCTTAGCTTATTAATGTTGCACAACAATTTTTATAATAATTTGTATGCTATGAGACTCATACACAGTGAAACCTAGATAAGTGGGCCCTGGATATGTGAGAAAACCTCTGTTTTTGATAATTACAATGAGCTTCCGTCACTTTTGTATTGAAATACCTCTGTTACTGGGAATTTACAAACCTTTATAACTGAGACTTGATTTCTTAGATTTTTTTCGATGTTTACCTCTATATTTGGGACTTTATAGCAATATCCCGTTTAAGTGGGACAATTTATCAGGTTTAGACAAGTTACGACGCGTTCGTTTCATAGTAAGCGAGTAACCTGGGTTCGATCCCCGGTGCCAGCACCTCTAATATTGTTCCACAATTTTAAGTGCTGATTTACCACGTGCTTAGCGGTGAAGGAAAACATCGTGAGGAAACCTGCATGTCCGAGGAATTGAAATATTTCGAGGACATGTGAAATCCGCTAACCCGCATTGGAGCAGCGTGGCGGATTCTTCCTAGCTCCAAAAACCCTCTCAGAAATGAAAGGAGGCCTGTGCTCAGCAGTGGGACATTTATAGGCTGAAACTTTACTTTACTTTTTTACTATCTAAGAGTTAAGTTATCTAAGAATAAAAGTGCATCAAATGCCGAAACGAAAGTGTAATTGTTTAACAGCCGCTGATAAATTAAAGTTAGGACCCTCTATAAATAAGACAAGTGTCATGTCAACTTGCCTATTTGGGGAACTGGGTAAATGAAAAGCCTCTATAAGTGATAAAAAATATAGATCCCTTCAGATCCCACTTATCCAAGTTTCAATGTAAAGTACATTGAGCCGCTGATAAATTAAAGTTAGGACCCTCTATAAATAAGACAAGTGTCATGTCAACTTGCCTATTTGGGGAACTGGGTAAATGAAAAGCCTCTATAAGTGATAAAAAATATAGATCCCTTCAGATCCCACTTATCCAAGTTTCAATGTAAAGTACATTGAGCCGCTGATAAATTAAAGTTAGGACCCTCTATAAATAAGACAAGTGTCATGTCAACTTGCCTATTTGGGGAACTGGGTAAATGAAAAGCCTCTATAAGTGATAAAAAATATAGATCCCTTCAGATCCCACTTATCCAAGTTTCACTGTACTTTGAACAGCCCATAGTGAGCCTCCCTTTATATAATAGGATCGCAGCCAGAAGCGCGGCTCTCTCTATATGAAATACTCATAAGAAGTGGAGTTATTTGAATCGTTGAAATATTAATGATTTGGAACATACCACTGTCACTACACGGACAGCTAACATCATTAATCCCCGATATTGTGCGGCCAATGAGTCTTGGCCAGGCCGCGCAATAAACACTTATTGCAAAATGGAAAATTTATCTTTGAATATAACGGATTTTTTTGTTTTTTTTTTTATTTCATGAAAGTGACGCAACGAGCAAAACGTTCACCTGATGGTAAGTGCAACGTCTGCCCATAACAAATGCTGTGTCACCCAGAACAGTGTGACAACACAATGCGCCCGTCCCCTGAGACATCAGTTCTTAAGTCTCATATGCCCAGTGATTACACCTAGCTCTCAGTGTTCCTTCAAACCGATACACAGTAATGTTTGCACACTACTGCTTTTACGGCAGAATCACTGGCCCTGGGGTGGAACCTACCTAGACGGATTCCTGCATAGGAATCCTACCACCAGTATTAAAGCGTTTTTATATCCGTTTAATTATTTTCGGTGCGTAAAAATTTGTTTACTCGAGTTTGTTTATCTGGAAATAACAGTTTTCCTCACGAGCGTTCATGCGTGAAAGTTCGGAGAGTCTACGCTCATAGTGGCCACGACTTGCTCGCCGTACTGTACACAAATTATTTATCTGTATCAAGTACATTTAGATATTTTTTTCAAAGCCGGAATAGTTTCGTTGATCATACAATAATAAGACGTGAAGGTATCATATGGGGATATTTTTTTTGGGTTTTAGATTTAACTGATGTTTTTTTAATTAATGCGTTCGGTGGCCTAGTGGTCAGAGTACCGGACATCTACGCCGCAGGTCCTGGGCTCGAATCCTAGCCGAAAAGTAAGTGTTGGTTTTCTGTTCTAGGTTCTCGAATTGGCGCAAAAAGTGCCAGTTCTTAAGTCACGTATGCTCCATAAATTAGACTAGCGAAAGCGACTGAGTTTCGTGGGCGATTCTATAAATTCAAAATAGTAGAAGACTATACTTACTTTGGGAAACCTGCGGCACTCATAGTTTCCGAAGCAAACGATTGTATTATAGTTTTTGCTGGCTCTGCAAGTGCATCCAGAGCTCTTGTCAACACCTAACTGGATTGGCAACGAGACGGATCTGTCATCAGCTGGCGACAGTATGTTGTTCGTTATATCTTCATAATCTTCGAGGAGGTTGCTTCTAGCGTACTGAGTGTAACACAATAACAGCCACAAGTAACGACCAATAAACATCTCTCGACGGACGATCTGAAACAGATTAAAATATCGATCTACCAATTGAAGAGAAAGATATTTATCAAGTTTTTTTTTTATAGATTAGATTAGCCGCCTTCGGACTTACAAACTCTTCAGCTTAATTTACAGTATAGCAAGATGTTTTCCTTCACCGCTTTTCAAGTGGTTATCAGCACTTGAGCAACAACTTTAGTGTTGCCGACACCAGGCACTGAGTTTAGGTTGCTCGCGTAGGTACTACGAAACTTTAGTCTATCGCCATGTCTGAAGTAGTACTTTAAGATTTTTTTCAATTTCATTTCAATTGAGTTATTTCCATCCATATCGGAGCATATCGAACAAAACAAAAAAGAATCAACCAAAATTGTCGTTCGTTATTTATGATCGAGGGTGCATACAAAATTTTTTGCAGTTTGTCGGAATTTTCCGACTTACCTTCGTAATGTTTTGAGTTTGTTATCATTAGTTCAGTCTATAGCTAGTGCACTGCTGAATATAGGCCTCCCCTATAGATTGTCACACAGGTTTGTAGCTCTCATTTTGGGGGGATTTTGTCATAGTTGCCACGCTAGGCAGGCACCCGCCTGCAGTTTATTTATTCAGATGTGCCAGGAAGATGCTGCTGCCCATCTCCTGGTTTTAATTTTCCCCCTGTCGACTTTTACGACACCCAAGTTAAAAAATATATAAGTATTAGAAGTTAGGTTATAACTAACCATGAAAAAACCCTCCATTTTGCCATCTAGTTTTAAGCGTGAATAAAGTTAACTAATAGAATAAAAATAAAAAGAACGCAGTCAATAAAGAAAATTTTATCACCTAGAACATTTCTGAGACATCAGTTCTCAAGTCTTATATGCCAGTAATTACACTAGCTCTCACTGCCCTTCAAACCGAAACACAGTAATGTTTGCAAACTGCATTACGGCAGAATAACTTCCACTGGCAATCCTTCCTACCTTATTGGATAAAGTGATGAAACGTGCAAAACGTTCACCTGATAGTAAGTGCAACGTCTGCCCATAACAACTGCTGTGTCACCCAGACAATTTATGTGTAACACCACACTATGTCCATCCCCCTGAGACATAAGTTCTTAAGTCTCATAATATGCCCAGTGTTTACGCTAGCTCACAGTGCCGTTCAAACCGAAACACAGTAATGTTTGCACACTACTGCTTCACGGCAGAATAACTGGCGCTGGGGTGGTACCTACCTAGACGGATACATGCACAGAAATCCTACCACCAGTAGGCTGACAAAACAACTGGTTCTTTTCCCGTTCATAGATTATATTATATATATTCATTCAGCAAAGGAATACGGCGTGCAATGTCAAATGCTACGTTCCCATTTTTAAAAAGTCCTGCGATTATTAAAAAGCGATACGATTACAATGACTGTCAGAAATTTATTGAGTGTTTCGAATTCATTATCTACCAAACAGCCCGGTTAATCGTCACATGGTTTAGGATTTGCGCGAATCTTAGGTCAGTAAACAATAGAGCATTTTTGGCGCCAAATCTCAAAGTGACGTTAAATTTTTAATTGATTTTTGGTGTCTTTGTGAAAATAGTTTTAATGCTAAATATGATTATAAAAGTATATAGCAATTGGTAAATTATTTTATGAATTCTGTTGTAGAAATCGAAAAGGAAAGAAGAAAGTATTAACTGGTGGTAGGATTCCTATGCAGGAGTCCATCTAGGTAGGTACCACCCCAGTGCCAGTTATTCTGCCGTAAAGCAGTAGTGTGCAAACATTACTGTGTTTCGGTTTGAAGGGCACTGTGAGCTAGCGTAATCACTGGGCATATGAGACTTAAGAACTGATGTCTCAGGGTGACGGGCGCAGTGTGGTGTCACACAGTAATTTTCTGGGTGACACAGCATTTGTTATGGGCAGATGTTGCACTTACCATCAGGTGAACGTTTTGCTCGTTCCGTCACTTTTATGAAATAAAAAGAAAAAAAAAAAGTAAAAAATAAAGAGAGAGAGATCATTTATTCACGGCGCAACATGCATGCAGCGATCGTTGTTTTTGTTTTGTCAACAAACAGAGCTGTTTGATTGTCAGAGATTGTCGTTTTAGTTTTTGCGTTGGTTTTAATTGATATTTTACATACATAATACATTAAATGAAGCCTTTTTCCCATATAAGGAGTATGTAGAGATCACAAAGCACCCTACATTTCGCTACCGCGAGAAAAGAGTCATGACGGACGGCGAACCACGTCGCCGCCATTTTAGTACGTGTAATAAAATTCTTACTCTCCATTGCGTTCCCATGAGCAGTGTAATGTGCAATGACAACATTACCTATGGTAGTATTCTGCACGACTAAAGACCGTCCGTACAATACCTTCATTGTCCGCTTACAAATGAAGAAAATCTTTGATAAGCTGCAGCTGTCTTTTGACTTCGTTTAATCTCAGTATAATTAAGCATTTTATTACTTGGTATTGGGATTTTTTTTGTATTGCTACGACGCAGATGTAAATATTTTTATGCTTCTTATCTAGAGTAAGCCGAGTTCATGCGTAGTCGTTTGTGTATTTTGCGATTAAGCGAAAATTTGTGGTTGTTTTAAAAAAGAAAGTGTGATTTTTCTATATTTCGCTAATATCAATCATGCCTGTGTTCATAAATAAGTAATTGATAAGAAAAGTTTCTGTTAACATGAATAAATTCATGAGAAATTAATTTTCAGTGTTTACAATAGAATAGAATAATTTTTTATTCAACATAGATTATTTACATAATACTTATTGAACCAGTAAGAAACCCAGCGGGATATTTTCTTCAGTTATTAAAAATAATGTACAATAACAGCAGTATTATTAAGATGTAGAAATAGCTTGGCGGCGATCACCTCATTCCCAGGGGCTATCATCATCTTTGTATTCTTCAATATTATAATAACCCTTTTTATGAAGTCTTTTTTACTTTTATACTTTCGCGATATTCTACTCACAGAAAAAAATCTTTTATGTTTCGAGAATTATATCTTTTATGTTTCTTATTGGATAAAGTGATGAAACGAGCAAAACGTTCACCTGATGGTAAGTGTAACGTCTGCCTATAACAGTTGCTGTTTCACCGAAAAAATTTCTGTGTGACACCACACTGACTCCATCACCCTGAGACATAAGTTCTTAAGTCTCATAGGCTCAGTGATTACGCTAGCTCACAGTGCCCTTCAAACCTAAACACAGTAAGTTTTGCACACTACTGCTTCACGGCAGAATAACTGGCCCTGGGGTGGTACCTACCTAGACGGATTCCTGCATAGGAATGTGTATTACATAATCTTTTTGTTTACATTTTGGTTTACTCGTGGTTTGTGCGATATTTGAGTAGTAAAAGGGGTGAGTAAAGGGAATTACGTAGCATCATCTGATCATAGCAGTTGCTGTGCCACCCAGAACATACAATTGCAAAGTTACATGTGTCACCGCATTGCACTTGTCACCCTCATACGTAACACTAGCTCATAGTACCCTTCAGATCGAAACAGTGATGTTGACGCAAATCCTTTAAAAAAAAAAGTAAAAGTAAAGTTTCTGCCTATAAATGCTCCCACTGCTGAGCACAGGCCTCTTCTCATTTCTGAGAGGGTTTTGGAGCTAGGAAGAATCCGCCACGCTGCTCCAATGCGGGTTGGCGAACTGCACATGTCTTCGAAATATTTTTTATTTAGACATGCAGGTTTCCTCACGATGTTTTCCTTCACCGCCTAGCACGTGGTAAATCAGCACTTAAAATTGCAATACACAATTTCAGTGGTGCCGGCACCGGGAGTCGAACTCAGGTCACTCGCGTACTAAGAAATTTAAAGCGAGCGCCTAGCCCCTGAGCTACCACGGCTCTTAGCTAGCACTACCACCACGGGTATCTACATAAGTATATGATGTCCTTCTGGCCGATTTTCGACCATGGTGACAACTTCCGAATCGTAAGCTATCAACTGCGCAGGAGATATCATAGTGCCACAAGTGTACGTGCAAACACAGACATACTCACTCATCTCAACCTACCCGCGC